>JBBMOE010000004.1:10710280-10774465 GCA_037975065.1 Chaetodon trifasciatus
GGGGGGGGGGGGGGGGGCGGACCAGTGAGGGAGTGACTATAATGAAGTTTATTTGTATAGCAAAATGTCAATAGATGTCATATTGTCTGAAGGACATGTGGCCATGGTTGACATTTTAGAGTGGTGATAGCAAATGGTAAAGTGATCTAAGAATGATCTTAAATCAGGATAATACCACCAGTAATATTAGGAGCATCAGTATGAGCATACTTTATGGATACCAAGTTTCACAGGACTATGAGCAGTATTTGTGAAGATATACAGTGTTGGGTTGACATCTTCAGCAAAGTAGAAAATGAGAGTGAACACAATCATTAAAATATGTAAAAAAAACTGCCAGAATGAGAGTATATAAGAATAAGCAGATTTTAGCAATAGAGTAAAATAGAACCAATTATCTAAGCGTCTGCAACTCAGCCAGTTCCATCAGAATTAAAATCTTTGTCTAAAATGTAAAAAGCAATTTGAAAATATGGTGTGTATTATTCTTTATTTTCTTATCCCATAAAATCCCATAAAAAGACCAAAATGAAGGTGACAAACTCATCAATTGGCAATATTTTTAGACAACGATGGAGTTCCTCTGACAGGCTGTCGTGCAGAGGTGTGCATGTTGTCTCCTTTCCGGTTGCTATGTTAGTCGTGATATAGCCACTTCCGCTGCTCTAGCTTGTATAAGTTAAAATTGCTTAATTCCTCACTACGGTGCCTAATTACACATTACACATTTAAACATGTATTTGTTCTGCTCAAGCACTCGTAACTCTCTCTTTTAACAACTTCCTCGCTAATTCCACTGTTGTTTATGCACTTGTCTGTTCTACTAGCTACCTTAGCTTAGTAGTTAGGAGATGTGTAACTATTCCTCTGTCTCCTTTAGTGAGTCTGGCACATGTAATAAATGTAGTTTATTAGCTGTGTTGGATGCAATGCTTAGTCAGCTGGAAGTGTGGCTCTGCACCATGGAACCTCAATCATTACCTGCTGTAGTTAGCCTGACCCAGCAACTACATGTTTCTCTGCGGTTACATTGGAGCAGTTAACCACCCAAAACCCCATAAAGATTGTGTCTGCCCCCACCACATTAAATTAATTACATCGAAAGTAAACAGAAGAGGAGGTGTCCATAAAAACCTAATAAAGATAGCACCAGCACTGCAACAGTACAATTAGAAAGGAGAATGAGATGTGGATTATAATATTGATTTATCTGTATCATTGAAACCTGCGCTGTCATGAAAAGTATGTTAGCCTAAATGAAACTGCTTCCGTCAGTCATTCTAATACTCACATTCATCGAGGCACTGGCTATAGTGTGCTGCGCTTCTAATCTATATTTTGAGTTTTTAGCTGAATTCTCTGAGATTTTATCAAGTTTAGTTCTTGAAACAGATAAAGTCATCATTGTCGACAGGGTCACAAGAAACGTGTGGAAAAAAAAAAAGATGCAAATTAACTAAAGACTTGAGAAGAATTAAACATGAAGCTCTCCAGTGCTGGCATATTACAGAAATGCAACCTACGTGGAGTGTCCAAAAATACAAGGTGTTTGGTGATCAGAGACATGGCCCAGGTAGGGAAGGCTGAAACACAACCACCACTTAACAAGACTCATCAGTTGAACCATCAAGACTGGGCCAGGAGACATCTGAAGGCAGATTTTCAAAGCTTTATGGAGGGATGAAATGAGAGTGACTCTTGATGGACCAGATGGATGGGCCTGTGGCTGGATCACCAATGGCCAATGCTATTATTAAGGCTGAGCTAGTTGGACCTTTTCGGGTTGAAGATGGACTTAAAATCAACTCTCAAACCTACTGCCAGTTTTTAGAAGATACTTTCTTCAAGCAGTGGTACAGGAAAAAGTCTACGTCATTCGAAAAGGCCATGAGTTTTATGCAGTACAATGGTCCATCACATGCATCCAAGCACTCCACTGTATGGTTAGCCAGCAAAGGCCTTAAAGATGACAGAATAATGACATGGCTCCTTTCCTCACCTGACCTTAACCCTATTGAGAAATTGTGGGCCCTTCTTAAACCTGAGATTTACAGTGAGGGAAGACAATACACCTCTTTGAACAGCATTTGGAAGGCTGTGGTTGCTGCTGCACAAAAGTTGATCATCGACAGATCATGAAACTAACTGACTCCATGGATGGAAGGCTCATGACAGTTATTAAAGTGTTTATTTGTAAATTTTGAGTTGTTTATTTGTTATTCTTACTCTAATAAATGGAAATGTAGAACATGAGATGGGAAAAATTTAGTTTTTCATTTAGTTGCCTAATAATTGTGCACATATAGATTTTCTCCTGAGAAAGCCAGAACAAACTTTTCCTTTGTTAAATACTCAGGTTTGAGGTTTACTAACGTTTTAGATTGACTGAGAGCACTGTATTTGTTCAAAAATAAAATAAATCCTCAGGAATACAACTTGCCTAAAAATTGTGCACACAGTGAAGTAAAGTAAAAAGTAAATGTGCTATATCCTGATATGTATCATTATCAAATGACTTATATCAGGATATGAGAGTGCTGCAGGGATGGCATACTTTTGGGGGGATGGTTGCCTGGTTCTCACAGCAAGAAGTCAATTGGATTTTCTACTTGATTTTGGATTATTGCAGAAAATAACCTCTGTGGCAACTAGAAGGATACTCACATGTTTTGTTCAGCAAGACAATCTTCAGTCACTTTTATGACTACTGATGCTGACACCCAGTGTTTTGTAGTGTATTTGGCCTTTGACAGTAAAGATAGTGTTAACCTAATTAATTTAGCAAGATTGGGTATCTCTGTCTGTCACATGGCCCTTTATTCACGTGTTAATACCAGATGAAAATGAGGATTAGACATCAAAAAGTGTGTGTTCTTGTGGAGTAGAGGTGATAAAGGGACTGACTGTTAGTGTGTCCATCTCTCTCTGTGGACAAAGTGCTCACTTACTGTTGTTTAATTAGGACACATTCAGCATAACACTTATTCCCTCGTCTGAGTCTGTGAGGATGAAGCACCGTTGTCTGTTGTAGACCCACTGAGGCTGGTAAGACAGATGGTATAACAGTTAAAAATAGTCAAGAGTTACATTTAATACTACAATTCAGTTGGGATCATTATGACAATAGAATTTCTTGTCAACTTGTTACATCATTTTTGAGTTTCCAATTTCAATATTTCAGTGAAAGCAGAGTGTTTCCATTGAGACTAACTGCCAAGGTGACTGTATGTGTTTCTTTGGAGAACAATTCCTCAGCCTTTTCAAACTTACTTTGGAATGGAGAGATGATCTCAGGGTTTCATTCCAGCATTCCTGGCCCCTCCATCCCCACACTGTGGGATAAGGGAGGAAGAGGAGGAGGAGGATGCTTTTGCTGCTTCACTTTCCATCATTAGGGAGGAGAAGCACTGACCAAGTCGGCAGCCAGCCTGGGTGGGAGTCACTCAGAGACACAAAGGAATGCACCATTATAGCTTCAAAGAGAGGACTGCGGGAGGGATGGAGGGAGGGAGGCGCGAGGGTGAACACTGCAGAGTGGGAAAAGAAGATGTTTTATAAAAAGGAGGGGGTATGAGGAGAATGTGGAGGGGGTTCAACAGTTTGTCTATTTTTAAGGCAGATATCAATGTTTGTTGTTTCTTTGTTAATTTGTTTCAGGAAAGCATGTATTACTGATCATCCAGATATTTCTTGGGACTGGTGAAGTAATATATTTTAGTTTGAACAAATATGTTCAGCAAAACCCCAAACAGTGTTGTACAATCACTCATTTCGTCCATCCTTGATAGATGGAGGTTTTCTGGTCTTTAGGGACTGTTGCATGGATGATTTTAACAGCAGTGACATCTAACTTCCTTAGAAAACTTGAAACTTAAACTAAAAACTTGATGTAGTCTTTGTCAAACAGTGTTGTTATTTCCAAATAAACATTAAATAACACCCCTCATTATGAAATTAAGCTAAAATATTGTGCTATGTATGTGTTTATTTTTTCATTACTCCATCACAATAGACTTTCAGTTTAGTGTTTTATTGCAGTCTTAGCTTCTTTAGTAAATACTTGTGATCTTGGAAAGGCATGAACATCTGAGTTGAGTGCTGTTGTATCAATCTCTTTCAGTAAAACCAATCTGTTAATCTTTTAACCACTTTGTTCATTTATTTTTTTAATGGCACTCCCCTCCCTTTTGAAAAAAATGTACCTCATTTGAGTATACGTGTGCGTGCCTGTCTGTGTGTGTGTGTGTGTGTGTGTGTGTGTGTGTGAATTCAAAAAGTGAAAATAAAATATATATTTATAAAACAAAATCAAATATAGAAGTTTTTTTACTCAATTAAAACATCCATCCTGGTCATTCATTTTCTTTGTGTTTTATTTTTCCTTGACCATTAAGACACATTTCACACCCTCCAACTTTGATTCCAATTAAAGCGCCATTTCCCACCATATGCACAAAATTACAGAGTACTATCTACCTGGATTGAAAGTATATATCTTACTTTATGAACAAATAAAATCTTCCTCATAGTGTTCTGAGTACAAATGAAGAGTTTTATTCCAAAATGAGGAATTCATTTAGAATTCTTTTAGAGAACAGTAGTAATCACTAAGCAAACAGATACAGGAGTGTAGTGTGTGAACCGAGTCCAGGGTTTATTCATTAGTATCACTTACAAACAAACTGAATCCTGTCTTTAACCAACTCCAGGGAATTATTATTTCCAAAAGTGGATCTATAATATTTTGGAATAGAACTCCTCATGTAATCTACAGTGTGCTGTACATGGTACAGCTTTAGTAAAAACAACTCCAGTGTAAAATCACTACCATTCTGTACATCGTGAGTGTACTCATCTGTCCTATGTATGCTCTGTTGTTTAGTCTCACCACATCACCATATTGTCTGAACAATGCCACAATGCTTTTAATAATGTATGAATATCTGAGCAGAGCTGTGTCCCTGTACATTTGACATAGTGCGCGCTCTGTCACTGACCTCTCCTTTGAATTACAGATTACAAAAAGGCTTTAGTCTGTCTAAACAAGCAACATAAAAACATGGATGCAGGAGAACATGAAGGCACATACTATCACCTCATCATGCACATACCCATTCATTCCCTGCAGTCATTTTAATAGAGTGTTAAGTGATTTCTGACCTTTATCAGTCCCTACAGGAATGACAACAACACTGTATCCTCATACTCAGTGAGAAAAGCAGCAGTAGGCTGTGAGGTTGGGTTTGAATGTACTCTTTTTCTAATCGTCACTTGTAAACCATACATGATTCCTGCGTTCACAAGGAAGCCACATGTTTACAAGAACATGACTTAAAATGTAAGCCTAACTTACAGTCAGGTGGAAACAATACACTTATGGGGTGTGAATTTGGGTTGGTGTAGAGAAGAGGTCATCAGGGTCCACTCAGGTCAGAGGAACTGAGACCCAACCGGGGAACAGACCTGGACCAGTGCCACATTATACTCGAGTTCAGAAGGGTCTGATTTTACTGCCACTGTTCTTGGGTCAGTGTCAGTCTAATACTTAAATGGATCATAACCATGGCAGGACAAAATATGTGAGGAGATCAGTCCCCATCAGACCCGATCTCTAACAAATATTTATTTATAGAAAAAGGGTTTTGGTCAGTTTTCTGGTGACTGGCCAGAAGTATGTGGACACCTAAACATTGCCCCCACATCTTACTGCTGAATATTTGATTCCAAAACCATAAACATTATTGTGCTGCCACACTTCCGGTTTCAGTCTCTCAGCCAGATGTTGGAACGTGGCTGCTGGGATTCACTCCCATTCAGATTAGTGATGTCCAACCCTGATGTTGGGTGATAGGGTCTTGCTCTCAGTTGATGTTCCAGTTCATCAACAAGGTGTTAAGATCAGGGCTCTGTACAGACCAGTCAAGTTCTTCCACACTAAACTGGGAAAACCATATCTTTATGCAGCTGGCTTCTGCTGAGACATTTTCACAGTAAGGAAACAGGAAGGTGACAAACACAAACTGTCACAAAGTTGGAAGCACAATGTTATCTAAGAGCTTGAGACCAAAAGCATGCACATGATGTCCAGATGTAAGCAATACTGGTTCAGTTGAACTAGATCAGATGAAATAAAGTCAAAGTACACTTTTAAATTGAGAAAGAAATTGTCATTGGCGATTGGTAACAGTCCTAACTAAAACATGATCATGGGCAAATTCTACTTATTATTCTTTTAAAATGACATTTAAAACTACAGTCAACAGTAATGACCAGTGTCTTTCTGGTTCATATTCAGCTGTGACTTGCTTGTCACTGCCCTTTCACAAATTGTTCTGTTGCCATGAAACTGGTACAACACATCAGTCAGTAATTCATATCACACCAACACCTTTAGTTGTTTGTAAAAGCATCCTGGTTAAATGGTTTTATAAAGTTAGCAGCACTGGTGAGTACAGAGAGAAAGGCAAGTGGGTGGGATTTTCTGAAGTAAGAATGTGAGTGGCATCATAGTTTAAGGGCTAATTCTCATCTTAAGAATTTAAGAAACTCAGCATTACCTTTAGGGACAAGGGCAGCCTGATTAGTATTTGTGAAACATTATCCCAAATCTAGAGTACAGGCCTGTTTGGATCAGCTACATAAGATGGTAATATAGAAAATGAGGACTTAACATTTTTTTATTGATATGACAACTAGTGCAACATTTGAGAAATACACTTTTTTTTTTCTTCTGCTTTTTTTGAGAGTCAGACAAGAAGACGGATATCAGTCTCATGTGAGTGTGTTTCTGTAAGTTAGGAGCTGGAGTCAGTGAGCCTAGCTCTGTCCAAAGTGTCAAAATACAAACACATGTCAAGTTGGCTAATTAAGATATTTTATCTTATTTGTTGAATCCGCACACCAAAAGAAGTGTAAAAATGGCAACTTGTTTCCTGACTTCAGCTCCATGCTTACTGTTACTGTTTACCATCTTACTCTTGAGAAAATAAGTGAAGTGGGTTTCCAAAAATGGTAAATTATTCCTTTAAATTAGCTACAATTCAAGTAGACAGTATTTGCGAAATTAAACTCTCCTTTTTTCTTCATGTTTTTTGTTTCCTGACACTAGAATAACATCATTTATGTCTATAAATACTGATGTGTCCACCGTAGACCACAGCAATAAGATTCATACAATTAAATACTGTTCCTCTTGAAAATATTACAAAAAAAAGAAAATACAGTGACTTGAGTTTTTGCATTATACACAACACAACGACATGGACATAGCAATCATAGTATCTTAACACATTAACAAAGAATGGGCAAAGCAGGTAGCCTGTTGATCCATACAGTGCACACTGACAATATAATACAGCAGTTATTAACACAACAGTTTTTGACTCCTGCAGCACATCCAGTTTGGAGATCTGGATTCATGTTCCATGATGTGAACTGTTTGCACCTTTTTATTCCTATTACAGACTGCAGCAGCTTAGATACAGTAAAAAGAAATGGATTGAATGAAAACCTACAGACACATCATGGCAGAATGCTGCCTTCAACCTAATATTTTCCAATGGGACAGTAATTATTTAATATACATTACGTACCTGAAATCACCAGAGCTTGAGGCGATATCATGGCAATTAAAAATGCCCAATTCAGCAAAAGAGAATATGAGGTTTCCAAAACACACTGCTTCTTCAACTGATTTTGCAACTGCTGCCACAAGTTTTTTAAGGCAGGAAAAAGTTAAATTTACGGTGAAAGGACAGAAAAAAATAGGAAATCAGGTGGCACAACCCACTATAGCAGAAGAGTTGAAGCCATGCAGTATCAGCATTACCACCAAGATAGAGGATTTAAATTAGTGTCTCCAAAAAAATCTCCTTTGTATTTGTAACGCAATAGTACTGCAAAGACTTGGTGATGAAATGGCTCTCCTGATAATACAGTGCAATCTATACTCATGCAAATTTAACTCTTTAATTTGTTTTTTGCTTCAAATGTATTTCTCTCCCTCCACGCATTCATCTTTCACCTGTCATGCAAAACAGACTCAGCAGTAGAATCTACAGAGGAAGTTTTGAAGTTTTTGCTTTGCTAAAGCATAAATGATGAATTAATTGCCCTTACAAGGCCAGATGTCAGAGAATTTCAGTTTCATTGACTTTCAGCCAGTGTGAGTAAATTTCTTAAGATCCACAGACTTTTGGCCTTTCCTTTAGTTTACGCGGTCCTCATATGGTTTTGGTTCCATGAGATTTAAGTTTGAGATAGTCTTCAAGAATCAAACTTTCAAAGGGACAATCAGAGTCAGCGCATGCTCTGACCGTACTTTCCCCAGGATAGTCTGAATAATCAGTGCTGTCTCTCTCAGCCTATGGTCTTAACCTGTCCATTTCTGAGGCTTCAACATCAGTAGTTTTCCCAGGTGGAGGATCAGTCATTGATTTCGAATCCACACTACAAGGCATATACCCTTTACTATATGTAAACATCCACTGGATGTGAGGCTATGAGGCAGGGCTGCAGGCCTCAGATCAGCCTCTCCTCTGGGGGAACTTTGAGAACACTGCCCATCTCCAACCTGGCACCAGCCACCTCCTGTGAGCTGGGGCTGTACGTGCCCTCTGACTGACGCTTCTTCCGTGCTGTCATGATGAGGAAAAACACCACCAGGATGGCAAGTAACACACAAAGGGTTGTCAGGGGGATGGTCACTGCCAGCCAGGGGATTCGCTCCCTATGCTCCTCTTTCTGCAAGAGGACAGGGCAGAATGTGATGTAGAGACTGTACATTGTTTGGTACCACTTTTCAATATAGTCTGTATAGTTTGTGTGTGTGTGTGTGTGTGTGTGTGTGTGTGTCTAAGCAGATGTAATTTTCACTTGGAAAAACAGTACTTCATAAATTATGCACTGTAGAATTTTAAGGAAGATGTGGTGTGAAAAGTTAGGATCCCTTATCTGAATGAAAATCAGGATAAACACCACCCAAAGCTATTTTTCTTATCTATGTCTTATACATACAGTGTATTGTAAATCTGATCTGATTGCTGTTCCTAATTTCTGTTGTCAGGGAACACATGTATAACATCATTTTAGAAAGGTAAAAAGTGCAAGTGGAAAGCATAATAAGAATACTAATAGTAAATGTAATAACTAACTTTCTTCGTCTTAAAATTCTGCACATCAAAGATACACAAGGACAATTCCAAAAAATTTGACACCCTGTGTAATATGTAAATAAAAACTGAATGGAATGATTTGCACATCTTTTTTGACCTATATTGAATACAGTACAAACTGCTAAACTTAATTGTTTGTTGTAAAAATGTACTCATTGTCAATATGATGCCAGCAACACGTTTTAAACAATTTGGGACAGGAGCAACAAAAGTAAGAAACTGGGAATGTTGTGGAACACTCCAAAAACACCTGTTTGGAACATTCCACAGGTAAACAGGTTCATTGGTAACAGGTGATGGTATCATGATTGGGGCATCCTGGAAAGGCTCAGTTCACAAGCGAGGGTGGGATGTGGTTCTTACCTTGCAAGGCAGCTGGATTCGCGAGATTGCGAGATTACAAGTTCACACAAGATCACATGAGCCAAGAATCCATCTTGCCAGGCTTCAAGTTATGTGCTTGTGGCTCAACTACGGTGGACTGGACCAATCAGTGTCATATGAGGAACTACTGACAGCTACGGGCAGGCGTGGTTTAGGATGGGTCGCCAGCAAGATGTAGATGCTGCAAGACCATCAGTTCTATCAGAATTGGAGAGTATTTCATTGAAAGAAGAGCATAGAACACCACTGACGGCTTTTCTCTCAGGAAAGGATGTTTTCGCTCTGTTCTCAACTGATGATTCATTGATCTGCTTGGCTGAACTTAGCCCATGATAGATGTTGATAGGCGGATCACACAATCACCAGCCAAGTATTTTTGAGAATGTCTGCCCTTTTCCACACTGTTCTCATGGACAACCTTCCACATGGCTCTGTGCAACAAACAACCTGACAAGGCAGGTTAGCAAGGTTCACCACAGTGAAAAACTGTGTGGGGCAAATAGTCCAACAGTTTTAGAACAACGATTCTCAGTGCACAATTGAAAGAAATTTAGTGATTTCACCATCTAATTCATATCATCAGAAGATTCAGAGGAGGAGAATATAATTGTCATAATGTCAGGGGCAAGGCCAAAAACCAACAAATGAATGCCTGTGACCTTCGATTCCCTCAGACAGCATTTCATTCCATTAAAAACTGATTGAGTGAAGGACATTACTACAGGGGCTCAGGAACAAATCGAAAAACCATTGTGGGCCAACACAGTTCATCACTGCATCTCCAAGTGCAAGTCAAGATTCAAAGCAAAAATCAAAACCATAAATCAACAATATCCAGATGCCACTGACCTCTCTGGATCTGAACTCAGCTTACTGGCATTGTGTTTTGACATTTCAGTGTTTTTGGAAATCATGGACTTCGTGTCCTCTGGGCTAAAGAGAAATGGGACCATCAAGACTGTTACCAGTGCTAAGTTCAAAGGTCAGCATCTGTGACGGTATAGGGGTGTCATTGGTGTCCATGGCAACTTGCACATCTGTGAAGGCACCATTAATGCTGAAAGGTACATACAGGTTTTGGAGCAGCATAAGCTGCTATTGAGATGATGTCTTTTTCAGGGACATCGCTGCTTATTCGAGCAAGCTGTTACAACAGCACAGCTTCGTTGTAAAAGAGTGCAGGTACTAGACTGGCCTGCAGTCCAGATCGGTCTCCCATTGAACATGTGCGGCGCACTATAAGGAGCAAAATGTGACAAAGGAGACCCTGGACGATTAAGCAATGACTGCCATACACCAAGTAAGAATGGGAATAAATTTCACTTCCAAAACATCAACAGTGTCCTCAGTTCTCAAATGCTGACTGAGTATTAGAAGAAACACAGTGGTAAACATACTCCTGTCCCAACATGTGACAGGCATCCAATACAGAGTGAGTGGATATTTACCAAAAACAGTGTAGTTACATTAAACATGAAATATTTTGTCTTGTACTGTATTCGATTGAATATATGTCAAACACAATTTGCAATTGTTCTACAAACTCCCACCTACCCTGCCAGAGGTTAAAAATAAGTGACATTTATGGTAAAATGTTTAAATAGAAAGACAGCTGGAGAGAAGGGTAGAATACAACAGATCCTGGATAAAACAGGGGGGTCTGCCTGTATTTGTGTACAATAGATAGATTCATTTGTTGTGTCCCTGTCTTGGTACATTATGTTGCACTCTGTACATTTTGCAGCACATCATCCATGCTTTACACCAGTGGTTTCCAACCTGGGGTCCACGCCTGCCTCAGGGGGGTGCCAGAGATCTCAGGGGATGCGCATAATTTTGTCTGCGCTGAGGTTACAAAAATTATATTTGTGCACATTAAATTTATAAAAACCCAATAACACACCCAATTGGATAATCAGAACTCTGTATAATCCAAATTAAAACATTTTTGGACCACATTTAAATTCATTAAGATATTTATTACCTATCACCTTTTATTTTTGCAAATAAAAGTTTGTAAGTAATCACTTTATTCTTTTAGTGTGTGTATGCAGGTAGGAGTTGGGGTTGGGGATGCCTGGCCTGTCTTGGACACAGGCAAGGGGGGCTTCAAGGAAAAAAGGTTGGGAACCAGTGCTTTACACCATAGTGCTGTAATCCAGCTTTCAATACTTTTCAATGATAGTGTATTTTAAGTTTCACTTTCTACTTCCCTATACACTCACATACTTATATAACATATGTATAACACATTATTGTTGTTTATATTAGTTTTCTTTACTGTACTTTATTAGCATTTACAGTTCTAATAATAATTATAATAATAACCCCAAAATTATTCTAACCTATTCACCTTCAGTTATACAGTACTATGTCTTCATTTAGTGATTTTGAATTATTAATCCTCACTCAAAAGTTTGCATGGTTTCTTCATGTGATAGAAAAACTAGTGATATTTTAGAAATGCAGCAGCTAAAGGGAACCTGATAAGCCATGGATTTTAGGTTCTAATTTACCACATGTGCTGTGCCAGTGTGAAAAGATCTGCCACTTACGTTGCTCTCACAGAGTGTGCCGCTGAAGCCTGGCACACACTCACACTGGAAGTGGTTGAGTCTGTCCAGACAGGTGGCACCGTTGAGACAAGGGCTGGACTCACACTCGTCTATCTCTGTCTCACACCTGAAACACATCAGCAGGGCTTTAACACAATGCTGACTGACAGAGCAGCAGCTCACACACACACACACACACACACACACACACACACACACACACACACACACATACAGTCCCTCTCTCTTGATCTTTACACTTGGATGTGGTTTAGACACTTTCTCCTGAGCAGCAGGTGTGTGGTGAGGAATGTGCAGTGCGCTGCTCTCACCTGGCCCCAGTGTATCCCGGCTTGCAGGTGCAGTTACCTCCAGAGTCTCCTCCAATACAAACCCCGCCATTAAGACACTCTGTGTTTGCATCGCACGCCACTGGAGGGAAACGCCATCTATAATAACACAAATGCAGTATATGTGAAACTAAGAACTGCACAATTATTCCAATAATTATATAGTAATGATTTTGTATTCCAAAATTATTTAAACTTGAGTGGGAGTGATCTGACACTTTACATTAAAAGTGGCTAGCGCTAAATAGTAAATGGACTGTATTTGTATAGCACTTTTCTAGTAAAAAGCACTTTCACAACACAAATCTACATTTACACACTCACACACATTCATACAATGGTAGCTAGGCCACCAGCTCATTATGAGCTTTAACCATTCACACACCAATGGCACAGTGTCAGAAGAAATTTGGGGTTCAGTATCTTGCTCAAGGATACTTTGACACCTAGACTGCCAAACCACCAACCTTCTGAAGTGGTTGACAAATCAAGCTCTCCTTTTTGATAGGTAAACTGCTCAGTGACCAATCACAGTATTTCCATCACACAGGGAATGGCCAGCTTGATTAAAAGACAACTTTTGTTTAAAGATAAAATAGTAATGTTTGGTTGCATGCCACTGTGGTATAATTATTATTTAATCAAACTTTATTTATATTTAGAAGTAGTAATGCAAAGAATTAATTATCTGAAGTGATACAATATAGTTTGTAAAGATGACAAAATCATAGGTGTAGGGCTGTGATAGTAGAGCACAAGGCACTACCATTTTTTTTTTTCTGCAAGTGATCCCTAGTGGTAATATTGTAAATCTACAGTACATCAATTATTGCAGATTTAATATTGAGCAAAACCTGGTACATAATTGCCTGCACCCTAATCAGGTCCTCAGTGGTAATTCCCATGAATATGACCAATAGCTAAAAGTCTAAAATGTTCTGTAGAGATACAGAAAAGTGTGTACTCACTGGCAGCGTTTGCCAACATAGCCAGGAGGACATGAACATGTGTGTGCTCCCACTGTTTCCACGCAGGTTCCTCCATTCAAACAGCTGAACTCCAGACAGTTATCCACCTCTTCCTGACAGTCCTTCCCTGTGTATCCAGGCTCGCAGTTACACTGATAATCCGCCAGCAGGTCTTCACATGTGCCGTAGACACATGGACTTGAAGAACACTCATTTATCTCTGTCTCACACAGTTTCCCCTCCCATCCTGCACTGCAGCTGCAATTAAATTCATTAAACTGGTCCTGACATACACCCAGGTTGAGGCAGGGCTGAGAATCACAAATCTGTGTACCTTGGCATCCTATGATTGGCTCATGCCCACCCAGTCTGGAGAACTGGCTAATCTGAGGGGCATCTGGTACATTTATGAGCGGCAGGTAGATTCCACCCACTCTAACCTCCCCTAAACATCCAGTGTATTTCTCAGCCAACCAGATTTTGGTGTAATTGAGGAAGTTGAGGTTGCCGCCAACGCTGAAGCTGTCACCAACTCTCTGGTCATCTACAGTGAGGCGCCAGCGGGACGTTAACTGCGTGGGATCGACCATGGTAAGCTGAATTTGATGCCATGCTCCATCTGCAATGGCCCTGTGACTTGTGAATGCCAGCAGCTCTGCACTCACCCCACTGTCCATTTTGACAAGTAGGGAAGAGTTGAGCAGACCCAGACAGAAGACCTCAGCTCTGCTGGAGGCCCGCAACAAGATTCCATTTGTGTCCCGTGTCCGTATATTCATGGTGATGTTGGTAACAGGGTTTTGCAGTGATCTGTTGGCAATGTACTGGAGAGCATTGTCCTGAAAAATGGCTTCAGTTAAACCTGTGGGAGCAGAAGATCTTGTGAGCAGGTCTGAAACATTACTGAAACAAAGAATTAACTAACATGCTGATTCAAAACTATGATTAATTTGATATTACTCCAGTTTACACCATCAATGTATTGATCAGAAAACTACAAACTGAGCTGCTGTCTCTGAAGTACCTTGGTATATATATGTATATATAGTTGCTTTGTACAATTTATAATTGCACAGTAGGGCTCTCATAAAACCAGTGAAATAAAACTAAAACAACTGTTCAAACTGAATCCATTGTTGTAGCTACTCACGAATTACTTTTTATTTTTCTCATGTGGTATCAGTATAGTAATATTAAAAGAACAGTTTGAACTGCATATACAGTAAGTGTGCCCATCTCGCTTTTATCATCATCTCGCTTTATTTTGCACACTTAGTTTCGGTGTCCTATCCAAAGGTTCTCCAAATACCATAAAAATATTTGTTTGTCAGCTGGCTGTCACAGCTGGTAATAAATTAGTCGAAGATAAACAATGTTAGCAGAATATTCATAATCACCCACATCTGGATTGCCATACCAGTGGAGCTGGAACAACATTAACTAACACCAGTGTTTATTTTTCCCATCTTTCTGACACCGTCAACACAATGAAGGAGATACAGGCTACAAGTCATTTTGGCCATTTAGGCATCAAGGTATCACAATTAAAGGAGTAGCCACCTATCGAGTTTTTTCTTGATGGTCGTTGCAACTCAGCCTGTGCAAACAGTTGGATCATGTCCCCTGTCGCTTTGGAAGAGAAAATTATTGTGGTCATGTCATTAGGGTTATTTGCTTAGTCTGGGCACTGGAACAACACATTTTTTTACTGAAAGCCTGTGAGACAAACTGGGGCCATGCAGCTTGAAAGATATGGGTGTTTTCCAGGCACATGTCAAATAAGATTGGAACTGGAGGATCCAGATCTCTGGGAGGTTGACCTGTACAAGCTAGTAAATGTCAGGAATCTTTGCCATCTGATGTGCTGATTTTGTTCATTCTTCTTTTAATCTGTTTCCACCAGCTTCATGAGAGTGCAATACCACATCGCTTAAGTATTGTTTCAATAGCAATGTTTAAAAATTAAATATGCACCTGGCTTAATCAACTAAGGAGTAAATCTACTACTAACACACTGTCACGTGCAGAGATAGTAAATTCATCATGAGCATGATCTCTGGTGGATTGATGGAGGGCCCCTTTAATTGTGATACTTTGATGCAATTGGTATCCTCTATTCTATCCTCTACCTTGTGTTGAGAGTATAACATTTCACATTTATCCATACATTATTATCCATCCATCCATTTTCTATGCCCCAACTATCCCTTTCGGGGTTGGGGTACACTGGAGCGTATCCCAGCTGTTAACGGGCGAGAGGCAGGGTACACCCTGAGCCGGATGCCAGCCGACTGCAAGGCAACATACACAAACAACCGTTCACACACACACTCACACCTAGGGACAATTTTAAGTCACCAATTAACCTAATGAGCATGTTTTTGGTCTGTGGGAGGAGGAGGAGGAGGAAGCCGGAGTGAACAGAAAGGCCCCGCCCGACCCGGGGATCGAACCGGTGACCTTCTTGCTGTGAGGCACGCGCACTACCTGCCGCGCCACCGTGCCGCCCTATACATTATTATATTTGTTGTTTATGTATTTATATTTTATATATCCGTCATGGAGTTTCTTCCCTGTCTTTACCATCTAATGTTAAATGACTCTTTTCAAGACTGTAAGTCAAATTAAGAAATTAAGAGCTAAATAAAAAACTAAACTTGACCTGACTTGACTTGCTCTAATTTGATAAAGAGAGTGATAATGACTGCCAAAAGATTACTCACACTCGTAACCATCCTGTAGGTCCACACAGTGGACTCCGTCAAAACAAGGGTTGTCGACACACCACAAACGTGTCTCGCACAGCTGCCCTGAGTAGTTAATGGGACAGTCGCACTTGAAGTCATTCCAGGTGACCTGACACTGTCCACCATTGAAACAGGGCTCATCCTGTGCACAGACAAACACAGATGGATGGATTAGATGATCACTTGTAAAATCTCTCACCTGATGCGACCGCAGAAGTAATAGCTGCAGAGAGGATTGAACAGTAACTTAGAGCTCAAAGGGATTCACAACCAGATCAATGTTAATAGGGTTGAGGAAATACAGTACAGTCCAGCTATCAGACAGCACTTCAAGACACTAACACAATTAGCATGTGTTGAGTCTTACAGCCTCACACTGGCAAATCATAATAGTGTTTATCTGGAACTTTTCATGAAAGCTCAATATTAGCCAGACGCTTTTGTCAATATCATATACAACCCCATTTCCAATAAAGTTGGGACACTGTGTAAAATGCAAATAGAGTTAATTGAAAATAGCTCAAAGACAACATACAGAAATGTTGAAACTGAGAAATTTCAGTGTCTTTGAAAATGATATCCTAAACCTGTTTGAAAAAGTTGGGACAGCGTCGTGTATGCCACTCTGTCGCATCAGCTCTTCTTTTAACAACACTCTACACACTGTAAGCATTTGGGAACTGAGGGGACCAATTGCTATAATTTTTAAAGTGGAATGTTTTCCCATTCCCATTTCCCATGTGCACTAATGTACCCCCATATGATCAACAACATCCATGATTTCCAAAGAGAATTTCAAATTTTGCCTCATCAAACCACAGCAGACAGTTTTCCACTTTGCCTCAGTTCATCGGGACCTGAAAAGGCAGCGGTGTTTCTGGATCTGGTTTATATACAGTTTCCTCTTTGCATGGTCAAGTTTCAACTTGCATTTGGGGATGCAGTGACAAACTGTGTCCACAGACGATGGTTTTTGGAGGTGTTCCTGAGCCCATGCAGTGATGTCCACTACAGAATTGTGTCTATTTTCAATGCAGTGCCATCTGAGGGCCTGAAGATCACGGCCAGCCAATACTGGTTTTCATCCTTGTCCCATGTGTACAGAAATTTGTTAAGATTCTCTGAATGTTTTAATGACATTATGTGCCGCAGACAATGAAATCCCCAAATTCTTTGCAATTTTACATTAAGAAGTATTAAATTGTTGCACTATTTGCCAGTGCAGTCTATCACAGAGTGGGGAACCACCCCCCATCTTTACTTCAGAAAGACTCAGCCTCTCTGGGACACCATTTTAATACCCAATCATGTTATGAACCTGCTGCCAGTTAACCTAATGTTGCAGGCATCAGATTCTAAATGTGAATATTAGTTTAAAATATCAATGAAATTTCTCAGTTTCAGCATTTGATATATTGTCTTTGTGCCATTTCAATTAAAAATGGAGTTTCTGTGATTTGCAAATCATCACCTTCTGTTTCTATTTATGTTTTACACGGGGTCCCAACTTTTTTAGAAATAGGGTTGTATGTTGGATGTCATGCAGTTTGCTAAATTACATACTGTAGCCATGTTATAGTGACTGTAGAGATGGCAATGCTGATTTATCAGTGTGTCAGTCCACCACTTCTGTCCAAACTGAAATTTGTCAGAAAATATTGAATAGGATTTCCGATCTGGCCTTGTGTATGTTTTTCTATTCTGTAGCTTAGGATCATACAGCAGACAGTTTGTCTTTACCTTGCATGTGTCATCACTTTGGCATCCAGGCAGTACATTCTCCTCTGTGCTTGCCTGGTAAACTTCCACCTCCTCTGGATAATCTTCAATGGTCAGATGCTTGTGGTCTAGCCGAATATCCTGAAGGCAGCCCTTGAAGTTTCCACCCCAGGCGTTCATGTTCTTGCCTGCAGGGAGCCCTCCGACATACGCCACATCCCCTGCCTCTACACTCACGTTCCCTAAGGCGCGATGATTCCCTGCTTTGGGAAAGACCACATGGCCATAGTGTACTTTTACAGTAACCAAATTATTGCTTCCATCAGTGACGAACTTGGCCTCAGAGAGCAGTGTGGTGTGAGGGCTGTAAATAGCAACTGTGCCCTCCTTCAGATAGATTGTCAGATAAGACGTTTCCTCTCGGGAGAGCTGCAGGAGCAGACCATTGTGTTTGAGGGAGCGCATTAAAAAGGAGATGGTGAAGTTGTCTCCATGGGTTTCCGAGATGTTGAAGGCGGCATAGCTGGTAGTGTTCTCATGACCAAAGGTCCAGGATGGATACTCTGAGGTGGGAGTAGGAAATACAAAGTTGTCAGTATCTTACCCCAACACAATGGGCCGTGCTTCACCTGTATCAATGTTACTCTGGTTTCCGTAAAGGGGCACTCCAATTTTTTTTGAAATATCAGTTTACTAGTCAGGGAGTGGGGTACTGCTCGACATGTGAAACTCTCCTTGGCCTTTAACAGTGCAACTTTTTATCAGGAATTTTGAAAAACATGAAACACCAGGAAGGATAGGTCTCACGAGATGTGAAGGATCCTGTGGTTTTGTGGCTTGACCCATACTACAGGGAATACTCAGCATAGTCAAAGAAGTCAGGATATCTAGGTGTCTGCTGAACTGATTTGATCCTAAAAAAAACACTTTTGTCTTGCTTTTAAAAGGCGATGTACAAATATACTGGCTTTACCTTGCCTTTGATGGTCTTTTTTTATTTTGTGCCACAACTTGCAATTCTTCAGGTGAAATTTTTTGTAGCTGACAAGAGCTGATTTGAGAATTGCTTCATATGTGTGGAGAAACCTCTCAAGAGTACACAATGGTATAAGCACTAATGAAACTGCAAAGCATAGTGACTATTGGTGCATTTTCAAAATTACATTACAACATGGTAACTATACATTTTTAATTGAATTCAATAATTTGAAATGAAACAGCAGCTCCAAACAGCTAAGAGCTATCTCTACTACAACATGGAGAAGAGAGAGAAGCTCAGACTTTGATACATGCAGCTTTGTCTGGACCAGGTTTGTTAAGTGATCTTTTGGAGGGAGTTTAGATTTCATTTATAGTTTTTTTTTTAAGCCCTTATCACTAGCCACAAATTAATCTATGTAGTGGTCCATAAATAGTGTTTTTTGCTCTAAAAGTAGATTAGCATTCCTGCTAACCTATAAGGTATACTGTAGGTACTCTCACCTTTCTCACAGCTTTCTCCAGAGTAGGGCCGATGACACATACAGCTGGCATGAACCCACATGTCTACACACTGACCACGTTCCATGCATGGTTCATCCTCACACCAGTTTTTTTTGCTGCATCCCATTTCTAAGCCCTGGTTTTCCTCTCTGATGAGGTCCTGAGGAAGAAGCAGCTTATGGTCAACTTCAAGATCTTCCATGCAGCCAATGAACCCCCTTCCACTGGACGTATGGGCTAAATATTCTTGCGGTGCCCCTCCAACATAAAGCTGCTGAAAGGAGCTGGGCTGGAGGAAGATCAGATGGTTGTAACCTTCATTCTTCACTCGGCATTCTTCCTCACAGCCAGATCCCTTTACAACCAGAACCAGTCTCTCATCCATGGTCACAGTGACCTGGTGCCATTCTCCGTCATTGACTGGGCCAGGGTAAATGACCTGCAGTACCTTCCCTGACTTCACCCTGGCCTGAAGGGAGCCTCCGACTAGCTCCAGGGAGACAAAGCGCTCCATAGTGCCTCTGTAGTACAGCACCATGTCAGGCAAAGTGCTCTTGAAACGAAGCTGCATGTGGAGCCCATGATTGTGGTCTTTAGTCTCTCGTTTTGTCCTGTTTTTGGAAACAGGCAGCTGCATGTGGACATAGCCCTCAGAGATGAAGGAGAAGGTGGTGGAGGTGTTACAGCGATCTCCGTTCCAGCCAGGCGGACACTGGCAGGTGTAGCTGTGAACTCCATCGGTCAGCACGGGGACACAACCTGCTTCATGTTGACACTCGTGCTGTTGGCAGCCGACCAGAAGGATGTCACAGTCTCGCCCACCCCAGGGCTCCAGACCAGACTCTGGCACAGGGCAGTGACACCTATAGGAGTTGGCAGCATCTTCACACGTGGCACCATGCTGGCAGGGATTGCTGTCACACTCATTAATGTCCACCTCACAATGTACACCTGTATGGAGAGATACACACATTTAGTACTAACATTTACGTTAACAACATTGATTCAACTCCTCCTTGGCGCTAAAAACATCATCCTTCAGATGGATCACAGTTTAAGTCATATTTAGTATCTCAATCACAAATCTGGTTAATCAATCAAACAACAAGGGGACAGGGCTGGGAACCTGGAGAGACAGACTACAGTAAATAACTTAATTAGATACAGAGCTAAGCATGCATGCATACAGATGAACAGGAAGATTTGTTTGAGCCAAGGCATGATTTTTTTTCTGTCAGTGTCATTTGCAGATGAGGAAATGACCAGAGGAAAAAGCAAACAGTTGCATAATTGGAGGTGAATTAGATTTTCACAGATTAAACCAGGGTCATCATACTGATTATATCAACTAGACATTGATATATTGTGCTATGTGGCTGTCAGACAAACATGCCTGCCAAACCTGTGCCAGAATTACACATAACTATCTGTCTGGTTTCAGTAGTCAGAGCCGCCTCATCAGACCGCACTCAGCATAAAGCCCTGGCAGCAGCAGTCAACTTGCATTAACATAGTCCTTTCAAATACTCTACACCCAAGGAACCCTAAAGCTGTTTGTCCTCTCTGTGCCAAGACTCCACCCTTATACACAAGCACGCAACTTTCAGCTTTGTTAATGTAGCATTAAAATGTACCTGTCAGCCACCAGGGCCCACAGCAGCAACATAGCAGCAGCAGCAGCAGCAGCAGTATCAACCTGCTTCCCCTCATGATCCACTGAGTCAACAGCCAACACACTCCTCACACTGTTGGATGACAGAAGTGACACAACCAGGTCTTCTCTCTCTCTCTCTCTCTCTCTCTCTCTCTCTCTCTCTCTCTAGCTCAGAAAGAAGAAGTGTCTCTACTACTCCACTCTGTACCAGGCAGACAGACAGGAGTGATTACAAGGCAGCCCTGCCTACCTTCTCTTGTCCTCCCTCTCTTTCTCCCTCCTCCATCCCTCCCAGAATCCCTCTCTTCCCTCCCTCACACCCCCTGCTCCTCTCCTGTCTGTAGCCCAGCCCAAGCAGAGCGGTAAGCCTCCAGCTGGCTCCTGTCAGTGTTTGACAAGAGGAATGCAGTGCTGCAGTCCCCTCCCTTGCTCCATGTGCTGGCCTGTGGATGCCCACTAGTGGCAGGAGCTGCTAGAATGAACCTGCAGGAGGTGCTGCCTGCTCAAGGTTTCAGGTGGAGGCTGAGCATGGCTGGACCAATACATGGACCCCATATTGACCTTTAATTAACATTTGCATGTCAGCCAGTCAGGGATAGACGGGTATAGAAGATGAATGAATGAATGAATGAATGAATGAATGAATGAATGAATGAACTTTTTCTCAGAATTCTGGTGTCTGAATCATCATGCCTAAAGTCAGAGGCTGTCTAGATAAATTAGGCATTAAATTCTGGCAATAAAATCACTTTTCTGAAGTTCAGAGATAGTGACATTTAAGTCTTACAGTCTCAGTCACAGTCTTGCTGTCAGCATTTTTTAAAATCCAAACTTTGCTGTCAAAATTTTGTGTTTTATTATATGTTCACCAGAGGTCACAGTTACCTGAAAACGTTATTTTTTAATGATATGTTCTCTTTAATTCAATTTAAATAACAGTTGTTCAGAAAAGCCTTTACTCACATATTTCCACTATGCATTTGTTACATGATCTGATTGACTAAATTAAGCTTTGAAAGCATACACCTGTTGCTGATGATGTGATGAGGAAGCCATAACACCAATCCATGCATTTGTACTCCAAAATGTTCTGCATCAGCATTCAAAAAACTCTCTAACTCTATAAGCATGGCCCACGTGCAATGTTGAGGGTACAACAAGGTTTATCCATACCATCTTAACAGGCAGTTTTAGTGACAACCATCTTGTGCAGATGGAAAGTCAACCTCTTAAGTGAATAGAATCATATTTTCAAGCTGTACAGAGTTTTCTTCTGTCTTCCCTTGCTGTTGCACAAGAGTGAAGTGTTTAGAGTGGAGCATACCAGAAGAATGAAGTGCAGATTGCATGTCAAAATGATCCTGTTTTGCTCACAATGTTTTGTATCATGTTTTTTTTTTTTTTTTTTCATTAGGCTTTAATTAGGCTCCTAAGCAGCTTTGCTGTAATCTCCCCTCCCCCTGACAAATTTCTAAGGAGACCCCCATTTAATGCCTAAGGTGGAGGGTTGACATATGGCACCTTTTATTGGCTTTGTTGTTTTCTGCTATGCTCCTCCATACCATATGCCCTCTTATCCCCTCCTACCCTCTGCTCTGCTGTGGCCTACACATCGTGTCACTGTAACACTGTTAGCAAATTAGCCTCTCATTTTGTTGATGAGAGCTTTTGGCTGAATTCCTCACTTTTGAGTCCAGATTGTGTGTTTCAAGGTCAGCTTTTGGTGCAGTTGCCCCTGTTTTGAGTGATGTAGTGACAAATCTTCTCTAACAAGGAATCAGTACCTTGGCTGTTCATTATTGTTTGGCCAAGGAGACCTGGCATGAAGCGTATCTGTCTACGCTGATGTCTACTGAAGACATTCAGTTTAGTCTACTTCAGATTATTCTTATCCCCCACAGAAGTTGTTTTTGTAGTGAGCCATCCCAATAATAAAATCAACAAAATGAAATAAGATACGGAATAGTCTGTGTAAGGAAGGAAAAGCTTCCAATAATTCCTAATTCAAAATATTGTTGTTGACTTACTTCCTTTGGAATAAAAAAAACTTTCCGAATGTTTTTCTGAAAGTCATATCTCTTACCAGTGGAGAGGGTAAGTGTTTCTTTAAAAGGACAATCTGAGTTCGACAACATGGACATTGTTTTTGTAATAATTTGTCAACTATAAGAAAAAACATGCAACAAAGAAGGCTGCTGCTCACCACTAGTGACTTTACCAGCCAGCTTAATGCTATATTTAGTATGTATTTAGTAGATGTTTCATATATGTACTCATATATTTATATTATACCATTTTCATGTCAGACCTTTCTTATAACTTATACCTTAACATGTCACAGGTTGACAACATTCCGAGAAAGTGCAGGTGATATTTGTCTGAACTTGACAGCTGTGTCTTTAGATGCAGTGATGTTCAGCCTCAGTAAGTCAGTGTCACATCTGTACAAGCTGACTGACCACAAGCCCATGCAACAACTGTCATGTTTATTTCAGAAACATGACTTCTGCAGTCAGTAAGGATGAAAAATAACAGGGACAGGGCACAAACCTGTGGGGTTCCTCAGGAAGAAGAGCAGCTCAGTTTTGTTTTGTTAGGAGATAAGAGTAGAAGAGCAGATAAGAGGTTTCTCGTACCTGTAAATCCATCTGGACACACACATTGATAAGAGTTGACCAGGTCCTGACAGCTTCCCCCATGCTGACATGGAGCAGACTCACACTCGTCCACATTGACTGAGCAGTTGTCTCCTGAAAATGGAACATATTAAAGAGATTCATATCACATCGTATTCACATGAGATGTCCCCATCTCTTCAAGAGTTAATGAGACAATATGCCCACAAACTAAAGGGCTTTTGTTGTGGCTTACCAGTGAATCCTGGCAGACAGTTGCAGATGAAGCCAGCTGCCCATTCATAGCTGAAATTGGCTTTGCTGAGTTCAGGCAGGATCCCATAGTTTAGGATATCTGAGCGCTGGAAACACTCACCACCATTTTCACAAGGATGCTGCTCACACTCATTTATATCCACCTGGCAGTTCTCTCCCTCATAACCTGGACAGATGCACACAATTGCACAAATATATGTTTAAAGGATAGGGTTGGATTTTTTCAAGTCTATCTTAATACAACTCTCACATGTGCATTAAAAGTTATTTAAGTTGAAGTTAAAAGTAATTATATTGATTATTGTAATAATTTCCTTTGTCCATACAAGCTGAGAAGTGGTTTCACCATAACTTTAACACATACAGCATACACCAACATACACCACACATACAGTATATGTTGTTAGCTAATGTCTGTACTACTGGCTGCATTGGCTGTTCGTGTCAAATAAACACAAGTTACAGTAACACCTCAGCTGTCAAATTTGTCTGAATAAAGCAAACTGAAAATTCATGTTTTGTCTTTCTGTCAACATGCTTGCATGTGACAACCAGGACGTATCCCTCTGCTGCAGCTGGAAATGATGTTCAGGATAGCACAATGAGGGAATTCACTGGAAACAGACTGTAACTTGGAAAGGGATCCCACTTTATTTGATTAACTCAGACTGCTGAAGCCTTATATTGCGTTATTGCACCAACTTGAAAACTTCCTCCCTAGTTTTATTGATTTTAGTGACTTTTTCCAAAAACAGTCTACTGATAAATCTAGCTACATTTTGGCAGACCTTTTTATTGCAAACATACACATAGTTTATTTGAATATTCACAGTCTATACAATAACCTTCATCAAAACTTTCTGAATAGATTTAGGTTTAAGTCACACAAGGGCTTGATCACAATTGCTTATTGCCAGTAAGGACAGACAGAATAACTACAGTGACTAATAGAGTACAATACATATATGTGAGCACTGTGTTCAGACATACTCGAAAAAATCTGAACCTATCTTTTAAGTGTATGAATCCACCTGTGAAATCTGCACAAAGTATCTCAACACACACACACACACACACACTGACAACAAAATCAGATGCTGACATCTCTGTCGCAATGTGCTCATGCATTACTCTTCATAATTCATCACAGCCCTGAATATTTAAATAGTCCCACACTGTTACTTTTATATAGCTCTACCATAAATACTGAATGGTGCAAAGCACAGCCCTCCTCTTTATCCCCTTTCTTATCTTCTAAACTGAAGCATCAGATCATCCAGCTCCTTTATTTGGTTTGATTATGTGTGGGAAACCTCCAGCCTGAGGACACTTTTCTGTGTTCTAGCTATTTTGTTTTTTTATTTAAACATTTCAACATGCATTTTCTATTATGGCTTCAGCTTAGTGATCAAGCAGATCCGTAGCTGACCATTGTTCACACAGTGATACTGTTATGTTGAGTTTGATGCCTATAACAAATTATGTTAACCTATACTTATTGTGTCACTGCTGTGATGTTTGAGAGTTGGTTTATTACACATGTAGAATAAGCACAGAGTATTGGTGTACCTGGCCAGCAGTGGCACTTGTACTGCTTGATCCCTTCCAAACAAGTGGCACCATGCTGGCAGGGGTCAGAAGCACATTCCAGAATATCCTCTTCACAGTGGTTGCCTACAAAGCCCGTCCCCTCGCAGTCACACTCATAGCTAGAGAAGAGCACAGACACAAACAAGTCTGACTTATACTGAGTGTCAACGAGATGATATGGATAATTATATCAAGATTTTTTTTGATGTATCTTTTAAAAATCACTCGTTCACACAAAAAAATCTTTCAGAAATGGAGCAAAGGCACATTAGAAATAAGACAAAAAGAATGCAACGAAAATATAATGCATGGCTATTTAGTTTTGCTGAACAGTGGCCAGTGGCATGTTGAATTTCCCTTTTCCTAAGATTCTTCAAAGTTAGTAAAGACATCATCATAAGACCTCTTTAACAGTGAGTAGAATAAGACCACAAGCAGGAAACAACGAAGATGTCTCTTTCTGAGGTTTTACTTGTCAATAAAACCATTGAAATGTTTATCCGTGACCTGATGTGATATATTGTAACCAGCAAAAATATAGAAGAGTGATAATGTAATGCCAATAGCTCAACAATATCTACCTAAACTTTGCTATGATAAGCATTCAAAACACACTCTATGACAGCTGAGCAAGGGTGTGTTATTCCTTATCAATTCACCTTTTCAATTGTAAAAGGACAGAGGTGCAATTTCTTTATTTCCAAAGTTACCTTGTCTAGCTTTGAATAGCAAATACAGTGATTTACACGGTTAAAAGAAAAAACAAAACCAACAGAAACTGCATAGACAACAACAAATAAAATTATCATTAGCATTATCTCAGCTCATTTACACAATAAAGCATAAACCGCACTGATCATTTGGTTGTCATTGCAGTTGACTTTTTCAAGACGCATCTAAAACAATCATTCAGTCATTCAGTCATTCACTCCATGAATGGGTGTGTAGTTGGAACTGTGGGTGGTGTCTAACAACTTTATTTTCCTGTCCAAACCTGCACTATAATCTGTTTTCTGGACCATTTTAGATCAGTTGTCTTGTTCCTAAGCATATGCAAAATTAAACATTCCTCATTCCCCATGTTCCTCACTCCCTGCTGTTCCAATCAGTGTCACCACCAGACATTCTCACCACCTCCAGACATCTAATGACTCACAACAATGACTGACAGTAAGTGGATTAATTCTTATCCATGGTCAACTTTAATGTCTGCTATGCACCCTAAGGCTGACCCAACACACTGCTAGATTAGTCATAGACTTTGCCAAGCTTAACCTGGGAGGGAAATATAAAGACAGACAAACACAGACTACAGGAAGTCATATAGATATTTGCACTAAATATGCATGTTGGCTATAGATATGATAAGAAGATAATCTCTCACAGCTGCCAGTCTAACTCAGTGTATGGGCCTTGACTTTACTATAATAGGGCATGTGATCAGATTCCACCAAAATTCATATTCATATTCAGACATCTCATTGAAAGACCTTGTGCTAATGTGCATGCCAGAGAGAATTACTCAAAAATCAAGACTTGGAGGCACTATTGGCATTAAATGTTACCAAATGAAACATTAATACTGAAAACATTCAAAGAGGACCTTAATTTCAAACTAAACAGATACCAGATGACGTATCACTTCAGACAATAAGATTTAACACATATTCCAAGAGCGCATAAGGGTAGCTCAGTAGCCCACCTACCCACTAAATAAACAAATGTAAATATAGTTTATTGATTATTAAAAAAAAAAAGCCCATCATTGGTTATGCACCTAAAAACAAGACCAATAAAACAGGCAATAAATAGGAAAGCAATACTAAAGATATATGTGCCAAATACATGCATATCAAGACACAGGCTCATATCAAATATTATCCATACGTTTTACAGGTGCACACAACAGAAGTTTTGTAAAAAATGTTATGTAGAGCTACTGGACATCTTAAACTGGTCACCCAACACACCTTTTGGAGCACTGAACCTTACAAAAGACCAACTACAAAATGAAGGTCTGAGCTCCCCTATTTCTTTCCTCTAATACCTTTTCTCTTGAATCTGGAGTCAATCCAACTATAGAACTAGATTTTATAATAAATTTGGCTCTGGATGCAAAACTGTGATTGGAAAAAAAAAAAAATTGGGCTACAAAATATTTAAAAAAAAACAACATGAACATTTTCTGACGATCAATTTCACATCAATATGAACCTCCAGACATTTCTGACTGGAAACAAATTTATTTCGGGCTGTGGATTTATGATGAGAACTGGCAAATGCACCTGTTTCATTTTTTTCAAATGCCAATGGCTCCTTCATCTTACAAATATCAAGTTAACGTCACACAAGCCAACAAATCTGTCAAGCACAACTGCATGGATGTATATCTCAAATTATTCCAAAATTTATGGTCTGTGTGTAACTGTTTATTCATGAGCTTGTATTGCATTTCAAAAACTCAAACCATTCTAACTACAATAAAACTGTTATCTGTAGGTGTGCACAGACAGCAAAAACGTGTGTCTGTGTCGTCCTACCTGTTGACCCCATCTATGCACTTGCCCTCATTCAGACAGGGCATGCTGGCACATTCATCAATGTTGACCTCGCAGTCTTGGCCCTGGAAGCCAGCCATGCACTCACACGAGTATGTGGCAACGTGGTCTTGGCAGGTGGCGCCATTCTGGCAGGGATGCACCTCACACTCATCGATCTCCACCTCGCAGTTAATCCCTGCAGGGGACAGAGCAAGGATGGCAGTGGGCCAAGGCATGAGATTGGCAACACTCCTAATTATCTTAGCACACGTACAGATAAAACACAATAAGACTGGAGCTGCAAGGAGATCAGTGGTCAATGGAAAACAGCAACAAAGACTAATGCTACTTAAACAGAACCATGCAAACTCTTTTCATACAGTTAAAAGTATAAAAACATAAAATTATTAAAATAAAGTAATATGTTTTCTGTGCTGAGTGCACTAATCTATACACCCCAAAATGTACATTTTCTTTCAAAGTGATTTTTTATCCATTGAATGCTATCACAAAATACTTGATAACAGCATGGTCAGCATAAAAGTAGTACTATGACCATATTAATCAAACTTGGCGGAGCATTGAAAGAAGTTTTAGGCATGGCCTAGGGCCTGGCTCATAGTCTGGCACGGATGTCAAAACATTGATATTGAGTGATTCTTCGCTGCCCCGATTTTTCTTATACAGCATCTTTTCTTGCCATTATTCAGGTCCCTTTAAAGGTTTCCAATAAAATACAGAGGTATCGGTCTTTGGTAAAACTGGTCGAAAAGCGCTGATATATGCAAACTGTGAGGAGTCCCAACTAGACTGGGTTTGCAGGTCGAAAAGGTTTGGAACGGCTCAACTACATGTAGGTTAAGATTAAATCAAGTATGGCTAAAGTATAAAAACAAGATTGTGCTTACAGTTCATAAAATGGCAAGCATAAAGTCTGGCCTGCGACACACCTGTCCACCACCTTCACACTCCAACTTTCTCCTTCACTACATCAAGAGCACAGTACTTCCTGTACTGGCTATCCTACCCTGGGTGTACTCTGTGTCAGTTAGTATGTGCAATTTGATTAAACATACATTTATTTAGTAATAAGCTCCAAATATATTTTCAATTAGATCAAATTAACAAATTATAACAAATGTATTGCTATACTTTGAATAGTGGCCTTTGGAGCCCCTGAGGGTCTGAGGCCTTAAAGGACAGTTGCCCAGTTTACATAAGCTGCACAGTGTCTTACCTTTGAAGCCTGGAGCACAGTCACACCTGTAGTGATCCACTTCATCCAAACATGTGCCATTGTTTTGACAGGGTCGGGAGGCACACTCATTGATGTCCAAGTCACAGTGGTAGCCCTGAAATCCAGGCACACAAAAACACTGGTAGGTGTTAACCCCGTCTTTACAGATGGCTCCATTCTGACAAGGCTCAGACTGGCATTCATCAATGTTCTCCTCACAGTTCCTCCCCTGGTATCCAGCAGCACACTGGCATTGGTACCCAGTGTCAAGGATGTCTAAACAGGTGCCACCATTCTGGCATGTTTCCTCTGAACAAATGGTCACATTATCTTGGCAGTCCTCTCCTCCCAGTCCAAGGGGGCAGTGGCAGGAGTAGCCATTGACTCCATTGACACAATGGGACTGGATGCCTGTGCAGGGGTTGCTCTGACATTCATCCACATCCTGGGTACAGTTGAGGCCTGTGAAGCCATCTGGACAGTGGCAGGTGAACTCGTCAGTCCCAGGCTTGCTGGTACAGTTGGTGCAAGGTGCCATGATACAGGCATCATACAGCTCATCACAGTTTTTTCCCATGTACCACACCGGTCCTTTGGGGCACAGGCACACATAGTCACCCAGGTGGTCAAGACATGTCGCACCATTGTTGCAGGGAGATGATAAACACTTGTCTGCTGCTGCTGTGCAAAGTAGGCCTGGAATGGAAGACAAAAATCACAATTTACAATTTTTTTTCCATAAAAGTAAAGCTTTTGATAAAGATGGGGAAGGAGAAAGGTAAATTCCCAAAATTTAATATTGCATATTCACCTCCTTGTGAATATGCAATATTTGTCCTTACCAAATTCTTGTGTTAGGTACATAAACATTTTTTTCCATACATCGTACATATATATAACATCTTGTGAGTATATTATGCATGTTTGTCATTTTTTCCCTTTGCTTACGTAAAATTGCTGTGTTTAAGACATTTTGTGTGTTTTTATTTGCATGCTCAAAAAGTCTAATATTGAAATTGTCAGTGAAATTGATAATATGTTAGTGTTGTGAGTACAGCTAGGTGTGCTGCCACTAAGTTGCCAAAAAATCAATTAAAGCAGGTTTAAGTGAAGATCTTTTTTTTTCTTTCTTTCTTAGATACACTTAAGTTCTGGTGTGTGGTTATTTATTATGTATTATAACTCTGGGATATAGATTTGGTTGTTTAAAATATGGTATAACAGTGAACTAATCTATAGAAATTCTAAGGAGAACAATACATCTTTTAATTGACAAGTGACCTTGCTAAGAAACACCAAAGTAGTGTCAGCACTAATCACCAAAAATAGATAAACTCATATATTACAACTTTACATTGATCTAATATTGGTCCAAGAACAAAGGCGATAGTAAAGGACCATGCTGTAATGGATGTCAATACCTGTTGGCCAGCACAGCACACTGTCCTTCCGTTGTTAACTTCAGCAGCATTACTCTCTGGCTTATAAAGTGGGCTTCCTACAACTCTGACCTTTAGCTGTGCTTAGAAACCAATCCGGTGATGAAGAGTAAGAAGCCCCTCTTTCCTCTGGACTTAAGGTCACAGCAGATGGTGTTAAAAGTAAACTTATTACATGACGAAGCTAGCAGCTGTCAGTGTTGTCAATGAAAGTTTCACTCATGAGTGTTTCTACACAGTGCAGGGCTTGTAATGCAATCAGACTGTCATTTATGGAACATTAGTGTGCTTACACACCTGAAAAATGCTGTGATTATCTTGATTACCACATAGTTGCCTTTGTTCATCCATTTTTTTCATTTTTTTTCTGACAGAAGTGGGACTTAGAAGAAGCAATGTCAACACACTAGGTCAGAGCAGGATAGCCAACAACGACTGGTCTCATTGCCAGAAAATATGTTGTGCATGTTCATGGTCCCTCTGGTCCCCAGCCTTATCACCACCTTCCACGTGTACACAGTAAATACATTACTTACTGAACCCACTTGGAAACTCTGCAAACTTTCTACATGAGCTCCACAGAGGAAGAACCTTCCTGAATTTGACGTTTCACTAGCCTATGTGGATGTACCTTATACTTATCAGCATGTTGTTTTTTTGGGTGTGATCAAGTACTGTTTCTTTATAAGAAAGTGCACCTAACACAGATGCAAGATTATCTTGAGTCTGTAAAGACATCATCACATTTACTTAACATAAGTATTTACTTAACATTAGCTGCCATTAGCTAATAGTCATACCAGGCCAAGTATGTCCGTAGTAGCTAGACGAGCTCTTTTTTCTTCTCAAAAGTCACATAGTCTGGCTTCAAAATATTTTTCTATCAACCCTAAACCTTGGTTTATGCTTGTGCCAGACACCATGGTGTGAGCCACTGTAGATGGCAGGTGACATACGAGCATGCAGAAAGGAATTTATGCTCCACGCGTTATGCATTGCAGTGTTATCCCAAGTGCCAGAGGTTGTACAATACCTTCTGTGAAGCACGAATTCAAGGAGTGTTACCAGAAGAAGAACATGATAGACTAAACATGGCTGCACGCCCTGTTACGCAGCTCCTCAATGCTGAGGAAGAACTGTAATTAACTGTAAGCCTATATCTATTCATGAATGTAATTCATTGCCTCTACACAATCCCTGTAAAGACAGAAGTCAAGTATTTGGAGCAACTACTGTATTCCATTGACCCAAAGGTTGAATATCCTGCAAACAATCATTGAATGAGGCTTTTAATTAAATTGTTAAATGTTGATTTTTAAGTTCTAATCCTGTTTTTGAAACATTTGAAAACAAATTATCCAGCATTTTAAAATCCTTGAGAAAACTTAATAGCATAAACTTAATTAATTATTTCAGTTAACTGCTTTTATCAGTATTTGTGCATACACCCTCACATCTGGAACACTGCATCAAGCATACAAAGCTTACGGTAGAGAAACCAAATATATATCAAGCAAGGTATGTCTGACACCTTCACCTGCGTCTCCTAACAAGGTGCTAGATTTCCATCACAGGCATCCACATCCATGCATGGAATCATGGCGGGATACCTTGGATACAATCATCAGCAGAATAGCAGATGATGTGCTCCTATGCTAGCAAGTCATTAACAACATCTCAGTAACAATGTGTATCCTCCCTGCAATACTTAAAATGCTTACTTCTCACTGCATCCACTTTGATGCCTCCAGTTCCTCTCACATGCCCCTGTTATCTCTTCCTTTATCTGCTCTTAACACTAATCTTTCCTCCTCACACCTCCTCCTGCTGTTTTGATGCCTTCCATACCCCATAAATGCTGTAAAGAGTCCTGTATTGTTGGTGCTTCCTCTGTGTTAATTTGAATGCTATACTTATTCTAAAAAGGCTTTTGTTTTTTAATCTCACAACTAGTTTGTCTCGTGCTTCAACAGAGTTTCCATTTCATGACTTTTAAATGTAGAAACAGCTCTCTTTGATTTAAAAACCTGCAAACAGCATGCCACCACACAATACCAGAGCTCTACAGTGACAAAAGCAGCTGTGAGTACAGGGGCCAGTATACTCAGAACTGCAGGACGGATGGCGGAATAGCTCCAGGAACCCGTCCCCCTCATCCCTCTGACGTTGGACTTGGGTTGTGTCCAACCAGTTCCGTAACTTTCCAAAACCAATGATCTGACTTTCACACCCATTCAGATTGATTAACCAACTCTGTGGAGGTGTGAAGAAGCCAGGGTTTGTCTTTCTAACTCACTTTTTCACTCACTCCATCTGTAACTTTGATGTGTGAACAACTGAATGCAACCCAACACACACACACACACACACACGCACATGCACATGCACACGCACGCACACACACACACACACACACACACACACACGCACACGCACACGCACACACACACACACACACACACACACACACAGACAGAGAGTAACATTAGCGATGAACCATGAAAGTTTATACAGAGATAGAGATCTGTTTTTTCATTGCAGTAAATCCCTCAACCTTCCATATTTCACAAGGTGAGCCAAACGTTGCAGAATGTGTTAATTGATGCAGGATTGATGGTAAAGGTGGTTTGTTTTGCTTGATTCTTCTTCCTCATTTCAACTTAAACTGTGATATTTTTCAGAGGTGTCATTTCCTCTGTCTTGCATCATGTCTCTCTTTTACCTCCCACTGCTGGCTCTCAATTGTGCTGAGATCATCTTTTACTTATTCTCATTGTTGTTTTTTCACTCCCTTGTCAAAGAAACTGTTACATAGAACACCCCAGATCTTTCCCATGACTAGCCTCAGTCAGAATCATGCATGTTAACCTGCACTACCTGTAACCTCATGGATCCTGTAGAAGTGGGCTGACAGAGACTGTGAGGGTCTCCTCACTCTTCACCCCTCCATCCAAACCCAATCAACCCCTCACACATTCCAGGGAGCTGATAACAGCTCTTCCTACACACAACCCATCCCCCCCATTACTGAGTACTTCATAGATCATGGTTATGACCAGACAGCGTTGATCCTGGCAGTGGCTGGTACCAGCATGTCAGCAGTAACACTGCGGACAGCAACTGACTGCTAGCAAGTACACAGATGTCAGAATCAAACCACAGATGCTCTCCAGAGACCTCACAATGTGTCTTCAGCGGGTGTTTGGTTAAACACAGATATATCACTATTCCCTCCAATGGAAAGCAGGGAGCTCATTCACATGTTAGGCTGTTGTTTCATTCCTCTTTGATAAAGTTTGCTTGTTATATTAAGAGGGTCTGCACTTAATATATGGATATATTGAAACTCCCATATAGCTTCAACACATTAGTTGAGTCTATATGGGTTGGTTTGCACCGTGAGTTTGTCCTGTGATAAATAAGGTGTTCTTTGAAGCTCTGAAGAAGCACATTGTTGGAAAAACTTCACCTTATCGAATGTCTCGACTACATTTTCATCAGTCTAAATGGCTCATGTTTGCTATTCAAGTTACTTTATTAGTTTGCTGGCTAATGTTAAGGAGGTCTTGTGCAATGGCATGCACTTGAGACAAGTTCCACTGTTGTCCAAAGACATACATATAAAACACATCAATGAGCCACACTGTTGCACTTGGTGACATGTTCCTTCATTACCGTGAACATACACTGTACTTTCTTTTGACTCAACCCCACATACACCGTACTGTTGCCCCAAATACTCATGACAGCACAGCTGAAAATAATTCCCAACAAATTCAGCATTTCCTGCTGTTTGAGGAATGTTGATAGAAACTACAGTGACAAGCTGTTTTAGAAAATGTAGTTTTTCAAATGAACTATAAACCGTGAACTAACTATATGAACTATATAATTGTGAGCTGTTTTTAAGGATTGAAGGAATATATGTTGATAAGACAATTTAAAGTTTCTAAGGGCCTCTGAACATCCTAAAACACAATGAGATAAAGACACTCTTAAATGAGATAGGACCCTTGGCAGGTGCAAATGTCAGGGGCTGAGAGAAAGTGTTTACCTCGAGTCATGAAAACAAGAACACAGAATCAACAGAGAGTCTTGCTGCAAGGTGAAGGAAGCAGCAACGCTGTGAATCACAGAGAAAGGGAAGCCCCTGGCTCACGCACAAGTTTAGCTCAGAGGAATTTTATTGAATCACCACAAGGGACTGGCAGCTCTGCCTTAGTTCAGCTTTGTGCTGCAGAGGCTCCACAGCAGGTGGCTGCTTTGCTTTATACAAAAAAATGCACAAATCCTCTCTGAGTCAGTCACAGTTACACACTGAGTCAGACGCACATCCTTTTGTCTCCTGCTGCAAAGGCTGCATCATGTCAAACAAAGTTTTTGTCTAGTTTGGCTACAAAATATGTGCTTTGTTTGAATAAAGTAAGGCCACCTTCATGTAAAGGCTTTTTAAAACAAATGACAAAACAGAATCGAAAGGTTACAGTGAACAATGAACTCCAGTGTGTGTTTGTTAAGAATAATGAGTCCTCTCTGAGGAGTTTGATATCAGCTGGCTCCTACTGATTTACATTTTTTTCCTTAAAAAGTGAAATACTTAAGTACTAGTCTGAGCTTCTGACATATGTTTACTGTGGACACTCCCATACTTTTCATCATTTGGGTCAGCTGTTTCCACCTCTTATTAGAGCTCCTCCTCGACTTGGTCACAGTTTTACATTGAAAGCCTAGAATGCACCAGTCTCGTCTGTGTGTGTCATCTGGAGATGGCAGCCCTTGCGAGAACCACAGAGGATGGTTCTGCTAGTGTTTTGTCTCTTCCCCAAAGCGGCTGTTCAGGCTTGATTTCATTCCAGCTGTTTTTGGGCCCTTTTGTCAAATTCCTGTCCTGTTTTAAGCTGTTTCCTTGAGTAAACTGGTTGGTTAATACTAGCTTGTTCTTTGGTGGACTTTTCTTTAAAAGGAAGTCTTGAATATAGTAGTCTTTCTAGACAAACTCTTCATCTTACAATCCCTATCATCTTCATCATCACATGTACTCCGCTTCCTGTTTTCAGCTGCTGTCTTTTTCTTTAAAACCTTAAGAGCTTATAGTGCCAGATCTCTTGCCATGCTCCTTAATACCCATCACTCCCTCCATTCAAAGCTGAGACAAAAAAGCTGTGCAGCAGTACAGCCGGACGCTCAACTGGTTACTATGGTGATCCTTAACAATGCCACCCGCAGCCAATCCCTGCCTTGGGTCCGTCACCATTTAAATGAGCTTCAGACGTTTCACACAAATGAAGGTCGCGGGAAAAATGGGTCAACAGGGTTTCATAAGGTGCAGGGGTCGACCAAGAAACACCCCCACACACCCATACCCCCACACTACACGCACACACTCATTCACACACACACACACACACACACACACACACATACATATACATGCATACACTGGGACACACCCTCGGACTAGTGCTGCACCAGCTGCAGATTCATCACACAAGAAAACAAGTAAGATCCTGATAAATGAGTTCATGATCTGTTAGGAATTAGGGAGTTGTAAACACTTAAGTCACATTTAGTAATGTAGTGGTATGACTAGAGATCTGACCAACATACACCTAAAAACACAGAAATCTTTAGCAATCACTGCATAAATCACTTACATACATCAATTGGTTCTAAGTTACTGATTCTGTCTCCATTGCAATATAGTATATACAAAACAAATGATGATTTTAAGCGACCGTTAAAGATGGATTTGATGCTGCTATTTGCTAGATGAGAAAGAAAAAAAAACACTAAAGTGAGATATGTAAACTATCACTGAGTCTTTAGTTCATGGGTCCATGAATAATTTCCTTGGAAGTCTACTGGAAATAACTTGTAAATTGGAACTTCATTTATATGTATTATTCACCGTATGTGCAACTGTATGCTTGGTTGTTGACAAATGTCACATGTTCAGCTGACCTGCTGTGCACTGACTAAAAGACCCACACTAGCAACTATTTGGGAGTATTTGAATTGGAGATGCACCAGGTAAACATTGTCAATATACTGTATGTTCCTTGCAGTATAGTAAGTACTAAATTACATGGTTCTTTCCAGGAAACTTCCTGAAAATTGTTATTAATTATTGAGAAATTAAGGACCTGTAAAATAAATGGTTACCAAACTGTCATTTACTTCTAAAGTACCATCATTTAGTGGCTCTAAGAACAGATACTAATGCATGGCCATGTATGTGCTCACATAATGGAACATGCTGTGTTGCACATACAAGCAAAGATTAAAGCTAAATTTGTGGATGGAATTGTGATTTTTTTAAAACTGCCTGAAAGTTCTTACTCTGATGGAGTATGATATACTCCATATATATACTGCATGACATAAATGTACATATTAAGGTAATGTGTTTCTAAACATTTCTATGATAGTAGTAAAGTACACATGTTGAGCCTTACCCAGTTTGAACATCATCATTATGATGAGCAGTGTTCTCTGATATCTGAACCAAACTCTTTCAAACTCCATGGTAAAACAGGCTGCTGAGATTTCCAGTCAGTGTAGAACAATGCTGTCAGTCCACAGCTTCTCCATCCAGCAAAGCGCAGTGCTCCATCCACGCTGCTTCAAGTTAGCTGCTGGGAGTGAGCTCCAGCACCTCCACGCCTGACCACTGGACACTGGTGTGTGGAGTGTGTTTGGGAGAGTGTGTGAGCCTCTCTGGGGACCAAGCTGGTCTGGAGTAAAGCAGAGTAATCACCCCAGCAGAGAGTGAGGAGTGGAAAACATGAGGTGGATTACTGGATTGGACTCATTCAACCACCTCTCTCGCTCTCTCTCTCGTGTGTGTGTGTGTGTGCATATATATATATATATATATAAACATAGAGCGACTCCATTCAATCCCAGTGTTGCTGGGATTCAACATCTCACATGGACATTTTTAGGGCTGCAACTTACTAACAGTTTTTATGACTGATTAAAGTGCTGACTATTTTCATGTTTAATAGAGTAATTGTATGATCTGTAAAATGTCAGAAGATACTAAAAAAAAACTGTTGATGTAATAATACTGTGACTTGATTTGTCCAACCAACAGTCCAGAACAGAGAGCTTTTCAGTTTACAATCGCAGACAACAAAAAGCAGCGTATCCTCATAATTTAGAAGCTGGAAATAGGGAATGTTTGACTTTTTTTTTTCTTTGTAAGAAGGATTTTACAATTACATTTTTAAATTCTGAGCAATCAGCTAATTATTTCAGATGTATATTTTCCCCAACAATTAATGTTCTGAATAGCCACTGTAAAAAATAAGATCTCCCAGAAAAAAATGTAAGTGATGAAAACAAACATTCATGACATGTTTTAGGGTCCATTTTAAATAGACAAAAAAATAAACAAAAAAGAAATATTTTGAGATATTATTTGTACAAAATTTTTATAGGTCACCAAAATACAAGATGAAATACAAACTAAATGAAATTCACAGCTGCCAGGTTTTAACTTAAGGCCAGAGGACAGGGGCACATCTTCCAGTCAACATGCTTTTTTCTTTTTTTTTGCGGAACTGTCCTGTAGCTTTTTTCTTACCTGTGCCATGGCCTTCTGGAGAAATGTTATGTTCAAGAATGTATAAAATCGGGGCATTTGAGAAGATCAGCATCAGAAAGAAAAAGAAAGAGAGAGACAGTAAATTCTGCACACTGGACCATCAATGTACATTAATGAAACAGGAGCAAAACTCATCACATCACATCACATTTTATTTGTCCAGTCAGACCTAATCACTTGTTATTGACTTGAACGTTGTATTTCATTTGCAAGATGAATGAAAGTCACCCACCGACATGTTTGTTTTGACTCGAGCCTGGACTCCAGTCCAGGATTATTATCAATGTCGGTTCTGGATTGTTGCTCCTCAGTCAACCCAACTTCCACCCCCACCTTTGGAGGCAGCGGTGGAGTGAGCTTATCCAGCACCTATCTGGTTGGTGGAGACTTGTGACAGATGAATGCCTTACTCACCCCCACTCCCACAAACACTCTGACCCCCAACTGCAACCCCAGGCCCTGAGCCCAGCGTTGGGCTTAACTCCAACCTGCTGCGTTCACAACAAAAAAGTTTAATTAATCGCTCTGTGGAAGGAGGGGGAAGGGGAGGGCATTAAGAAGAGACGCCCCTCCTCACTTCTGCGGCTTCAACAAGCGGTGATTGTCGCCTGTGTAACGTAGTGAGTCACAGCTTTACATTCCTCAGTGACTGGCTGCCGCTTTCATTAAAGCTGCTATAAAATAAAGAAATAGACAGCAGACTGACTTGGAGTCTCAGCCAGGTGTGCCTCACAAAGAGCAGGCCTGAGGATGCTCATGGTCTGTCTATCTGTCAAGGCAAAGTGACGAACATATTTATTTAATATATACGACACTGCTGCCGTGTTTTCCCTGAATTTTACAGGATAGTTGGTTTATTTGAGCTCATCATTCCCCAGTCAGACAGTCTGGACAGAGTTATTGGGATTGTTTTTCATGGGGACAGACCCACACATTAAAGGGTTAATGCACCCTCAAATTCTGCAAGAACCATCTCTAAAAGATATAGAAACAGGGGAGTGAAGGAACAACACCTGCGGGAGTCAAGGCCTTGTGGCTATATTGTTCTATTTTTAACGTTTAAAGTTTACATGACCCAGAACACTGGGCTCAGACAGATGAGGCTGAAAGGAGATGAAAGTTTTCACAATTCAATGAATGTAATGCAAGGAATGAGTTCAAACAGCTGAGCACAGACAGGGAAATGCATGTCAGAAGTGCAGGCAGCAGACAAGACAAGAATATGCTGACAAAGGTACTTTTCTTGAGCTGTGGTCGTTACCATGTAGCAAGACAGACGATACGACGAATACTGGTTGAAACCCTGGTGCTACTGTGGGCACAGGTGAGTCTTGATTGCTTGATTGAGAGCACCTGTACTCAGGAGGAGAGGAGGCTGGCCCAACCTGTCGGCCACATCCTGCAGTAACACAGACTCAGGGCATATTCACACCTGCCTTGTTTGGTTTGAACCAAACCAAAAAAAACGTTGGTGCACACCTTTTGGGCTGGTGTAAATACAAACCATCGAACTCTGGTGTGGACCAAACAGCCGGACCGAGACCCAGCCGGAGGAGGTGGTTTCAGTTCGCTTCCAAACGAACCCTGGTGCACTTCGCTTGATATGTGAAAGCGACCGCACTCGGTCCGACCCAGTTCTAAAAATTATAAGCCTTTTTGGATGCAACAGGCTCCCGTCGCTGCAGGCATTATGGTAAATATTGTTTTGATTAGCACGGTAACTCCAAAGATTAGCAGCATGTTATCAGACTATCGCTTTAAAATGAGTCGTGGCTCAACATGGAGTGAAGAGGAGATGAAACGTCTTTTGGAGATTTGGGCAGAAGACAACATAAAAAGTATGTTGGAAAACACACATAAAAATGCCGATGCATTTAATACATTCAGTACCAGGATGGGGGAGAAGAAGTTCGAGCATTACCCTGACCGTTTTGTCCAATGATTGAACGATCTTTGCACACATGTGGGTTTGTTGACATATTCTGAGGCTCTTGCAAAAATTGCAATGTGAAAAGGAACCGCACCAAACCAAAATAGAAACATTGTATTTTGTTCCGAATCAAAGACAGCGGACCAAAGGACTTTCCTGGTCTGAATACGCCCTCAGACTCCACAGACAGGGAAAACACAGACAGAAGGCAAAGGGAGAAAAGAGAGGAGACAGCAGATCTACACAAATGTAGATTACATAGTCAGTGGACACTGACTGTGCTACTGAGTGGCTCTAGTCACTTTACGTCACAGAGAGTGACGTAAAGTGAAAGTAAAGCCGAAAGACGTAAAGCCGCCAAGTAGTCAGAGCTAACCAGCAGAGGTGGGAATAAGTCACAAACAAGTCTCAAGTCTTAATCTTCAAGTCTCAAGAAAGTCCCAAGTTACTGTGGTGACAATCAAGCAAGCCAAGTCAAGACATTGCTCAGGTCGGGCAAGTCACAAGTCAAGTCATACACAGTCCACATTGAAATCAGTTAAATGACGCTGGTCATGAGAAGACATATAAGACTTTTATTTTTGCAGGCTGCTTACACCTTATAAACCTTACTGATATTTGATATTTGGTGGCAACCAATAACAAGCCTCCAAAATGAACTAGAAGAAGAAGAACTCCTTTATCAAATCTCGCTGAGGGCAAATTCATCTTTACGCACTGATTATTTAGAACTTTGTTACAAATACACAGGCACACAGAGAAACCGATACATGCAGTTGATGTGTTGAGATGTCAGAGTGATGTTACCATAGTGCAGCTCCCCAAGCATTTAGGGGTTAGGTGCCTTGTTCAAGGGCGCCTTTGTAGTGCCCTGGAGGTGAACTGGCCCCTCTCCAGCCACCATTCCACCTACGTATCGACTTGTCCATGCTGGACTAGAGCCCCCCCCGGTCCCCAAGACATGGTACTGCCACCCCTGACAATGGAGAGTGGGACTGCAAGAGTTCTACAGGGGAGCGAGAGTCACCATGGCAACTCACTGCTAGTTACTTCTCCTATAAACAGATAAACAAACAAACAGTACCACTAAGACCAAATCATGGCAGCTCCAGCTGTGTTAGCTGGTAACATGGCCGTGTTGTTTCATTTGTAAGGCCCTGAATCAATCCCCTGATATGTATTCTCAGTGTGGATGTTGTTGTTGTCATGTCACTGTCTAATCTTGCTGCATTCTTTTTCAACAGCATAATCCTTAAATCCAAATTTTATTATTTATTTTTTTGAACCTCCTCATGAAAGCTGGCTCGTGCTGGTCTGCGTCCTTAGGTTGCCATGTTTATGTGCATTGCAGAAGAAAACACTCATGTTTTAAAAATGCAAATATTTAATAAAAAAGTCAAGTCAATCAGTCTAAAATCTATGAGTCATGAATACGAAGTCAAAGTCAGATCTCCCTGCTCTTTATCACAGTTAACCTTACCGTTTGTCAGCCTTAAATATCTTTAAGCTCTGAATACAGCACAGTTACTGGCAAGCCCATGTGGTGTGTTTACTGTCACAGACCAAATCTTGTACATGTACAATATTGTTTTTCAGCCGGTGCTTATCAGGCTTGCTAATGCTACACTCACAGCTATGTGTGAGAGGTCCAAACTGGAGCTAGCCAGTGTTCTGCTTTAGGTACTTGGCACAGTAGCTCCAACCACAGTCAGGGAGATCTATGTACTGTCCTTAATAGACCTCTGAGTCTTAACCTATTTCATCACAGTTGGGGAGAGGCAAGAGAATTCAGTTGAACCAAATATTCAAATCCGAGCAGAGTGACATGAGCTACTTGAAAGCAGCATAAGCTGTTTTTTTAAACACAAAATGAATTTTGTTTGTGAAGTTGCCTGTAACATCTTAACCTCCTGACTACCAGGAAAAAAAATATTGTCCAATTACAATTTCTTTTTAAAATTCCTAAATCTTTGCACTTGCACTGATGGACGCTATTTTCCTTAATGAGAAAGAGAAAAGTTCCAAAGCCCCACCCCTTCACATTTGGTATCATTGAAAAGCCCTAAATGTTCTCTGTAGATAGTAAAAAGAGTTAATTCAGTAGTATGCAGTGGGTGGGGGATATTCAAGTTTACAAATGTCCTCCAGAGAGGACAAATTTGAACTACTGGTAGTCAGGTGGATATGGCAACATGCCTAATGTGATTGTGTGAACAATGGTGAAACAAGGGCATTTGTAGTTACTCTTTAAACAATAAGAGGACTGGTACTGTGTGGTATTACAAGCCATTTTCATATATAAGACTAGCTAGCTTCTAGCTACATACATGAAAGACTGTGACAGAAAAACAGCCACAAGAAACTTGTGCATGAAATTCATACAGCTAGTTGTTGTTTGTTAACTTAAAGGAATAACAACATTTTTAATGGCACATTTCTCCAAGTGACATGAAAAACAGTGAGTAGCCTCCTCCACCTACTGATTGGTTGTGGCAAAACAAAGGACAGTGACCAACATGACCACAATGTCAGACTGAATGAGTGATGAAATAGCAATTCAGTCAGGTTAACAGTCTAGACAAGCCTGGGTTTCCTGTTGTTTTGTTTTTGTTTTGACCTCACTACTCTTCCATTTATATCTTTGCCTCAGCCCTGGGGACTAACATTATTGTACAATTCATGAAGGTGAAAATGAGTCAAGCTCGCCGTGTGGGCAGAGCTGATTCATTGTGAGGAACCACACACAGACACAGTGCTATACAAAAACACTGCAATTCACCTAGAAAAGAGACAAACTAACCTGGATAAACCTGGATAAACAAACCTGGGACCCTTTTTTTCTGTAGTTTTTTTACACTTCAATTAACAGTCGCTGTCACAGATTATTGCAGCATTCGACATCACATGTAGCACTTAAAATATCATCCACTAGAGGATGGCATTTCAACTTTTTTGTTTCTTACATCATTTAACACTTTGCTTATGCTAAATAAACAGTTACTTCACTCAAGCAAATGGTTTCCAACATATTTTCTAGATTGCTTTATTAGCATCTTTATTAAGAAAGTCTATGTGCAACAACTGACATAACAGATTAAACAAAAAGCAGAAAAAATAAATGCCAGAATAATATTTGATACATATCATGCGTGATCCTGTATTTAAAAAAAAAACATTAAATTAAAAAAATTAAAAAGAGTAATCATGTCACTCCCAGAATTAATCAAAAGAATAATGATCTACAGGTGACACTAGGATAAATTAGGTGTTCATGTCCTCATTATTTGACCACTTGGATGAATGCTTTCAGAGCCATTGGACGGATAAATCCATTTTAAGTCCAGGGTGCAGACAAACCATGACAGGGGGTCATCATCTGTACCAACAAATACTGTCTGGATTAACAGACAAGAAGCCAATCTGTCCCTCTGAGTCAGTATTTGCAGCTTACCCATGTTACCATACGGAGCAGTGGTCAGAAGGCTCTGCTGGAAGCTGGTTTGAGGGTAAACAAACATGCTGACAATACACAATACAGCTTTTATAAACTTCACACATGGAAAATTACAGCCACAAACAGGATGCCAACACTCCCTCCTGCTTCACGCCTGCACTGTATGCTAATACAGTGAAACAGGAAGGAGTAGTTCACAGATGAACTACATCACAATCATTTAAACAGGAATATAACTGTTGAGACTCCAGACTGCATAGTAAAAATTGCTTTGTTTTGTTTGCTTGTTTTTTATAGTTTTTTTCTTTTTTCTTTTCTTTTTTTTCACTGTGGAATCTTTTCAGTTCAGTTTAGGTTCCCCTCATGTTTCATAATGCTGTATGCATATAGTGACATGTTTCTAATGGACAATCAATGGGGAGGAGTTCCAGACAATAAACTTCAAGTCAACCGCTATCAAAATCCTATTTCCTACCTAAATAGGAAACTGACAAACAATATTAATGATATGAATGGGGTGCCAGATTCAACAGGACATCAATAGTAAGATGCAAATATTGTATATTTTTCTTTTTGTCAACAAATGAAAATACCAAAACCAACAATCAATGTATGCTGCAAGAATTCTCTGTGTATCAAAACCTGATACACCTTATCCCTCTTTATCCTGCCATATAGCTGCATTGTTGTCCAAAAACATTTTAGAAATATCAGTGAGCCACACTGTTACCATGAACACACACACACACACACACACACACACACACACACACTGTATTTTATTTTGCCTCAATCTCACATACACCATCCGGCTGCCCCAAACCCTCACTAGAACACCAAATGTAGATTAATCCACATCTGAAAATAGTCCCCAACAAATACACAAAGAGAAGAAGGAAATCATAAGAAAATTAGTGAGCATTTTTAAAAATGAATTGATATATTGATGTACTGGTTGTAAATATTAATATCTTCAGTGGGAACGAATGGGCTTGGGTCTCAGAGCCACAGACACGGGAGGAATGGGAAAAAATATAAGAGATGGACTAGCACCATATTGGCTTTGGTCTTTTGTTGAAATAAGGCAGCCTTTAATCTGAAAACCTTTTGTTGTTTGATGATGAAGTTAAAGAACAATCTGAGCAAAACTTAATGTAAACTTAAAAGACTGAAATAACCTCCCATATAGAGCATAATGCACACATTTGCACATAATGTACATATACAGTCGTAATTCATCATAAAGTCCAAGCAGAGCATGTGTGTGTTTTGACTTATTCTAAAAATGTTTCCATTCTATTAAACTGTGTGTAATCTCTGAGGCTAATAACGCTCTTGTTCTTGTGTCTGTGTCACTGTCTGTTCAAGTTTCCACTGGTACAAAGCAGCTAAAGAGGAAACACTGTTGGTGGCATTTTACAAGCAGTGGGAAGAGCTGCAGCTGTTTGCTAATGACCAGCCAATGCTAATTCTGCTATTGAAAGGTAATAGAGTTTTATGATTGTCAGTCATTTCCCACTGAGGTGCAACTATTAACATTCTGACCACAACAGTGTGCTACAGTCAAAATAACACTTGATAAACTTTATTCATGAAGCTTTTACACAGAGTCAGACAGATGCAAGATTAAAACACCTCTCCAGTTCAAAAGCAGCCACTGATTTTTGAAGAGAGAGTGTGACAGTCTGATGTCTCTCATTCTGTTCTAACATTCCCCACCTTCTCTCAACAGAGAGGAAGGACAGCTCTGCTTATAATTTATGGGTTCCTTATACATTTCCAGACAGGAGATTTGCTGTGGGTACTCCATCTCATCCTCCACTCTCTTTCTCTTTCTCTCCCCCGCACACACCCCCACAGACATTTCCCTCCCCTGCACAATTTAACATCCATTCCTGTCTGGCCCTCCACAACAATGGCATCTCAAAAGAACTCCAACTGCCTTGTGGACCTTAACACCCCCCCCCCCCCCTTTTTAAACTCCACCAACAAAGAATGCTGCTCGAGCTCAGATGGGGACCTATTCAAACTCCATTTAACAACCAATCCACATTTACTCACATCCATGTTTACATGTCCACAGGAGCTCAGCGTTGTATTAAACTAAATGTAAGTGTTTCTTTTGATGCAAAAAAAAGTGAGGATATGTGTGATAAACTCCAGGGGCCTCCTTTCTACAGTTCATTCAAAATCTGTGGATCAAAGAAAGTCATGAGTTTTTCTTTTTTTTATTTGTCTGTTTGAAATAATGCCATCATGAATGCTGAAAAATATTTAGCCTATATTGATATCCTCTGTGGGTAAACAGGAAGTGAAAACCAGGGATGGGTAGTAATGCCTTACAAGTACCCCTCATGAGTAAAAAGTTGTTTTTTTTTTTTGTTTGTTTGTTTGTTTTAGGAACAAGTAGTTTGCATGTTCCTTTTTCATATTGTGCTTCTACTCTTTACTCCAGTTCATTTTTGAGCCAGTAATTTTCTTTATTTCAAGCACTGATGTTATTTGTTATATGTTATATATGTCATGACAATAACATCAACTTAGCTTGTACCCAGTGGTCTGTGGGGCTGTTAAAATTTAACAGCCCCACAGCCTAATTTAACTATTTAATAGTTAAATTGTGTGTTTTCAAAGACTGAAAAACCACAAAGAGCACATAGGGTAGGGCATAAGGTTAGCAATGATGCACAAAACTAAAACTCTTGCAGCCTGATACCACAGACTGTATAAAACATGGACGTAGAGCTGTTGTGAAATTAATGATAGAGTCCAAAACTGTTTTCTTGGAACCTGTACAGTTGCTGTGCAGTTCTACGGGGACTGACTTCTGGAACCAGCTACAAGTGGCCATTTGAGGAACTGCAGTTTTTGGCACTTTCACATTGGTTTCATTTGTCAGCCCCAGAGGTTATTGCTTGCCTGATACCTGCCCCTAGAGGTTGCCATATTCATTGCACCTGACAACTTAGGCGATAAAAACATTAAAAAGACCAGGCTGTTCTCATTCTCAGAGCGTCAAATACTGCTGCTTTGTTATGCCCCTCAGCATCTCATAATACAGATGTACAAGTAAGCAATAGAGACACATTGCCAGCTGTGCAACATGTTCTAGCATTCAGCAATGCACAGTCTTCGAAGCATTTCGAAGTTCCACCAGGCACATAACATCCACGTTCCATCCGTGACGCTAGTCTATTTTTTGATGGTGACACACAAAACAGATCGAGCAAGACACACAGTCAGAGTCTGGAACAGTGTAGAAAATCTGGTACATTTTCAAAAGGAAACACCCTGTGCAGACTCCTGATCGTACACCAACAATAAACACAATGAAAACAGACAATAAAGGAAACCATTTAGCTATGAAGTCTACTTAGGAGGATGGAACCAAAATGTGTTGCTTGCTTATCGTCACTACGACAGTCGACACAGTTTTACACATAAACATTCATTTACTAGTCATGTGAAATACTGTGAAAACAGTTGTATAATGTCCTCAAAATAACCCTGATGATGCCATCAGGTTTATCTTGGCTTGGGCTTGGAGGCTAACTTGATTATGTGAGTTGTCTGTATGTAACAAACTGGGGTTGTGGGCAAAAATAAGGCCATTTACAACGCAAAGAGGTTCTAACAAAATACCTTAATCTGTTGCTTCAAAGGAAATAGAGGACCCAATAAACAGCACTAAAAAAACAGCCATGCTTGAACCTAATTGTTAATATTTCTTAGTGTTTTTTTATATTATGTTTGATCCTTGTGCTCAAGTTGAGTGTTCGACCTAATGCTGGCAGTAGCCACAAGTGTGGCCAGTAGTTTTTGGGATACCTTGCCATTGATTAAGTGTTGGTAAAGCGGAAATTTTGATTAAGAGTGGGCCGACAGGAAAAGGTAAGAGCCATTAGGAGGCCTCCTCTGGTTTCAGTCTATTAAAGTTTCCAAATCATTTTCTGGGAATAGAAAGGTGATTAAACTGTGCACTGCTTGTCTACACCAGTCACTCCACCTGTTTCCCTTCTTAATGCTCTGGGTAGTCTGAATGTTGATAGAAGTAGCATTTACTCACCAAAGCCTCCCTTTGCAAATACAGGTTAAACAAAAATGAGCAGCAGTCTGACAGCTGAAGCCATGAAAAGGCTTCATATCATTAATACAGCACTGCAGTTCATTTCCTCCTCGGGGAATTAGTGTGGATACTGGGAGTCCCAGTAAGAGGATTCTGGCCCGTTCATGCATCTTAAAGAGAAGCAACACTAGATACTGTGCATGACCAAATCCCTGAAGTTTCTCACTGGGGGAGAAACGTCAGTGCCTCACCAAAACAAATCTTTGTTGTGACTTCACTAATTGCTCCGGCCGTCTCTAATACCTGATTAGCTCAATAAGTCATTTACTTGCCAACTGGGGCCTTTCTCCCTACCTGTCTGTGAGGGTCTTTGTTCCTTCCTTGCTCTCATTAAGATGTCATCTGTCTGCAGCACACTGTGTATACCTTGTTTCCAATAAACTAGGTGGATGTCTACCTAAATCTCCACATGTTCAACATGAGAATGTCTGCGGTTCAGGAAAACAGCTGACCTCTTCTCTAATGATATTTTCTCTGTATGGTATAAAGAGATTGTCAGGCCTCAATCTGTTGTCCTGTCGTCTGGCCCCCTGTCTGCAGTAATCTTGATGAAGGGCTAATAAGCCAGAAAGACAGCGGCTCCCAGTAGTGGCCCCCCAGTGGGCCCCATGACTGTCCAAAACATCCCACATTAACCCTTCACCACCCGAACCTGGTCTGAAGTATGTGCGCTCAAATGCTCAAGTAATGAAAGGGATTTGAACAAAGCTGGGAGGGATCAAAGCAAATGTCATCCTGTAATATTTGGAAGGTAAATATAGTCAGAGAACATTGCATTCCATTTAGCTTTTGAGATTGTGTCTGTCTGTCAGCTCAGCTCTGACATTACTACCAGGAATTCACAGCAGGGGAGTGAGGACAGGGCAGGCAGACATGTTTTTGTTGTTCTGCTGCAGTCATTTTACTGTATTATGGGGCTCTGCAGTTTGTGGCAGATGTGATATACCTATCCTAAAAGAATGGCATACTTTATGTTGTAACATAACATAATGTTGTAACACAAGTGAGAGATTACATACATTTAGAAATTTATGTTTTGTAAAACTTAAAGGAGCACTTTACACATTAAAGTCAGTTTACCTGTACATAAGGACATTCTGTATATGTTATGAATTATGAACAGCACAATGTCTTCAGTGTCTCTGGAGGATTTTGTGAAGTCCTAGAAAATAACCCTGATGATGCCATCATATTGAGTTGTTTTATGGGAAACAGGATCTAGTGTTTTTGGAGCTCAGCCCATAATAGGACCTAAAAGGGCAGTCGCCTCGGCCGCTATGACTTAGACCATTTTTAACCGTCCATTTCAAGTCCCCGAACTAAATGTAAATCTAAATCACTGGCGATTATTCAATCAAGAACTGATACTGCATGTCATTTCTGTTACCATGGTCTTTAAGTAACAACAGGTTGCACTCACAGGCTGAACAATGACATATTTTCTTGACAATAAAAGAGCCAGTTTAAGTACAGAACAACTGAAACCATTATACTGGTGAAACAGGTAGCATAGGGATAATACAGGTTAGCTGTGTCAGTTTGAAGCGTAGTTGTAGTTAGGAGTATGTAAAACTACATTTTGTAATGGCCCCAGCTACAAGAGGTTTGATTTGTACATTAGCAGTGCTTGTTCCCAAACTAATTTGTCATTAATCAAATTAATGATCGAGTAGTTGCTTCCATTTCCTGGTTGGTAATCCAGGCTTGGCATTGGTCATCATCAGGGTTATGGCTTGTAAACATTTTGCAGACATGTCAGTCCCTCAAATGTTGGTTTACATAATGCATCTTATGACACCATGAAATGTCATGAGTCTGGATTATTGAATATATACTTGTGAGATTGCTTTACTGTTAACTTTGAGCAAAGACATCTTTTTTCAGTAATTTCATTCCAATCTGATGTGTTTATCATCAACAACTTTCATTCCAAATGGAGAACCCAAAATACATTCTTGTGAAAATGAAACTACATTATTAAATCTGATTTTATGTCATTTTAATAATAACTCTGCATAAACAGAGACACAACTGTCAAGTATTCCTTGAAATAAAAGACAAATGATCCAGCACTGCTGCTCAAATGAGTCAGGAGTACATTCAGAAATGAGCCTAAATCCTGGTTAAAAAGACACATACAATATTCATAGTGAATTCACTATAAACTCACGATTGAGACCCATGAAACACACCAAAAAGTTATATTATAGGAATGTAATACCAAATGTTTTGCAGATTATAGCATTAATTTTGTGGCCTGATATTATTTTGTTTTAGTAACTGACATAATGTGAAAGACTTTCCTCTTATTGAAGCTGTAAATTTCAGAAATGTAATTAAATTTGCACTGGGGACACCTGCAGACCATGAGCTGAAAAAGTTCCTGCACTGACCAGATGAGCTAACATGTTAACCAACTCGACAACATTTCTCATCACAGTACTTTGCCCTCAATGGGAACATGATATCAGAGTATATGTAACACATGTAGCATGGTAAAGTATATATCACATTTATCTTACATTACTTGATATGATTATCATAGCCAAAAGTATGTGGACTCTGCCCACACTCTGTACACATACTTTTATACATCTTTGGTCTGGAACTGTATTTCATGATTTGAGCGTTTGAGAAAACTGATGTTTGTCCCTTCCTGTACTTCAACACAACAATGACAGCTCCATTAACATGTGATTTTCCCAGTTTGACATGAAAGAACTTGACTGGTCTGTACAGAGCTCTGACCTCAAAACTATATTACACCTTCGGGATAAACTGGAGCACCAGTGGAAAACCAGACCTTATCACCCAACATCAGGGTTGGGCATCACTAATGCTCATGTGTCTGACTGGAAGCAAATCCCTTCAGCCAGGTTCCAACATCTGACTTAAACCAGAAGAGTGCATCTACTTTTGGTTATATGGCGTAATAAATATTACTTGATGTCATAGTGACACTGCAAAGAAAAACCTCACGAACAATATTAAGTAGATAGTATTGTCACTGTTAATGTTGCCACAGCAGTGAGATTATTATAGGCCCACAAACAATTATGTAGATACAACAGAATTTCAAGATGTATTACCATATAGTAATACCACAGAGGATACAGTACATAAAACATGAAGTACTTTACTTTTACTGTACCGACTCCAGATGGGAATGTTATAGAAATATTGTCATAAAATAACAGTAGTACAAAAGGACCATTAAAAATAAAAGATAGATACACTGCAGCACTGCAGTGTTGCTGCTGAGATCTATATGAAAAGAAAGAAAAACATTAAATATCAATGTCAAGTTTTAACAAAACCCTACCTGCAGAAAGTCACTATGAGCTCATAGAGACTATGTTCTTAGACTGATTACAGTGATCAACAGTGGTGATGATGATTTCTGGCCTTCTATGAGTCAAGTGAAGGTTCCAGATGTTTCAGCACTCCTCCCACCAGGTACAGGCTGCCAGTCACCAGCACAGAGACATGAGCTGCCTCTCTCAGCCTGTGAGGGGCCCCCGTGGACTGAGGAGGGACCTTGCTAAGAATGAACGGTTCAGCAGGGGCACACTCCAGCTCTGTTTTCTGGCTGATCCACTGGAGGGCGCTGAGGATGCAGGGGTACACCCGGCTGTGACTCGCAGAGCTGGACACCAGGGGGCGATGGGGGTTATTTCCTGCCTCTGTTGCATTCAGCTTCTGCCAGCTTCTCTGGTTTTCTCTGCAGCGAGCCAAGACTTGCTGCACAGACGCAGTGATGCTGTGGTGAGCTGCAGAGAATAACAGCACAGAGAAGCAGAGTACAGAAGATTAAGAAATTAAATTTCATAATCCTGTCTTGTTGATGTCTGTTATTAAAAACTTCCATCTACAAAAATAGAAAATGTGCAAAACAGCGTTTGTCATACATGTAAGATTTGCTGTTCAATACACCAACTCCTAAAGGTAGAGTGAAAAATGTTAGTCAGATAAGACATTTCTCAGTAGAACATGTAGACTGTGCTTGGAATAGGGGGACAAAGTCACCTCAATCAAAATGTCAGTCAAGCATTTTGATACAAATGCAGTGAATATTTCCCAAGTTTAATTTTCTTTAATGTTTTCTTTCCAGGTCATTTTCTTTCTAATCTTTCCAATTTAGGTTATCTTCCATGTGATGGCATATCTCGCACCCTCAGTATCCATCAGTTCAAACACTGATCCAACCAATGCTGGATCCCTACCAGATCACTCAGTTTAAGCCACTGCATTAGCAAATCGCTTTAATGACTCACTTCCTCAAGAAGCTTACAGCACACACTATTTGTTGCGCTTTCAAACATTCTAAAAAAAAATAATCAGAATCAGAATTCCTTTATTTATCCCCGAGGGGAAATTGTTTCGCTAACGACAGGAAACCAGGCATAAAAATGTTCCAAATCTGGCCTCTAGTAATACATTACAACAAAGTTTAATGACAATACATCACCATCTCATCTCACCTGGGCTGCTGATAGGTGTTTCAGTAATGTTGGGGCAGAACAGTGCGTAGTCAAACTGGCAGGGCTGCAAGTCACACAGTCACATACAGTTTGATGGCTCACACACATGCATGCTTTACTTTGTTTTAGTAGCACTGTAGTTTCTGTTACACTCACCAGCAGCTGTCTTAGTAAAGCAGAAGAGTCCCTGTCTCCTGTTGTGTTAAACAGCAAGATTTTGACACCAGGGCCTCTGGAAGACAGAAGGAGACTCTTGCTTTAAAGGGTCGGTTCTCAAAATGGGAGTTTGACGATATCTGTCTTTGAGATTTGTGCCTCCACCCCTACAACACAAACTAAACTAAATTCACATCCATTGCATTGTACTGGTGGCAGAAATCTCAGAGACATATACCTCAAAACCTAGACAAACCAAAACTATCTAGACACTATCTAACACTTTTTAGGATTACATTAGTAATTGGGTTAAAGGGTTAGTGCCAAAACTGTAATGGACCTAGGGCACCTTATATTTTGCATCATGCCTCTTTGCATTAGGCGTTACTGTAATGTCTGTCCATTTTGAGGCAGTTAAACTGCAGTGTTCTTGGTGTTCTCATACTGAATCTGGTCTCTCTGGAGTGTCTCCTGTCTGAACCAGCAGACACAAGCCTCCATGCTGGCTGTGGTATGGGCTCCATCCAGGTAATATGTGATAAAGCCACGCCTCAGCATCTGGTTTCGTCCTAACCACTCTGTCTCCTGTAGACCTGGGGATATTAGGAGTTGAGAAGAAGAAAGTCACCCAGCAATACTTTTAATTACACTTATTTCATGTGTCAAGTTAAGTTCTCAGTCAGGCTTCAACTTCTGTGAGGAGGAAACAGGGGCGGGGCTTGCGGACAGACAAACCAGGCAGTTGCCTGGAGGCCCCGGCCACTAGGGGGGCCCAAGCCACTTATTTACAACGATTATTGATAGGCCTGACACAGATACTTTCACACAAGACTGAAGGCAACAATTGCAGATATCCTTCGTTTTGTTGTCTGGATTGATTTTTCACCCTTATAAACAGTGCATTCTCACTTTTTCATCTCAGTGTTTTCTGGGTAAGAACATCCTGGTTTTTAATCAGCAGATGCTAAACTTGTTTGAAAGCTTGCCTTTGAGCATGGCTGCGCTGGGCTGGAACGTGACGGCCAGAGAGTCTGGTCTGCAGCTGGCGTGAGCTAAACTGAGGCTATCTGTGAAGAGTCAAATCCGTAAGATTTCATAATAGTCAACATTTTCTTCAATAATCCACATACCATGTCAAAGAATAAAGAACTGCACATGAAGGAACAATGAACTGTTCACAGGCTCACAGGTAGACATCTTACCTTTTTCACAAAGGCCAATAAACTGTACAGTAGGATGTGATTTGCTTCTTTGTGTGTTCAGATCGATTGCTTGTCCTGTCTGACTTTCCGTGACTTTCTTTCTACTAACCCAGAAGACAACTGTAGCAAACTTTCAAGTCTTTGTTCTTTGTAGAATTTGGTTTTAAAATTTTGTATGTCAGATTCATGTGTGTAATTTTGATAACACTGCATTTATGCATATTCTTGGAGAACATTTTTTCAATAGCATGCAACTTTTTTATTTTTTACGTTTTTGTATTTTTTTGTAATGTTGATCAGACAGCTGTTTTTGTTCTGAAGAAGGAAAGATGTGTCATAAAATGGATCAATAGAAATTCAACTAAAGGAGTGCATCATAGTGTCAGACTTAAGAGAGCTGACAAAGTGACACCTTTAAAGGAAGAATCCTTTGCTTAAACTTACTCATTTTGATACATATTTAGACTGTTGATGTAGAGTTTGGACTCCATTTGAAAGCTATAAACATTTCAAAGTCATATTTCAACACCAGCTTGCCTCCAAAGTTTCACATGTTTTCCACAGTGTATTCAGGAATACATCTACCTCCTCTCTCCTTGGCCTCGTGGCGTTGCAGCCAGCTGTAGCTCAGCTGCAGGGCAAGTGATGCATTTAAGCGCTGGTGTTCACCTGCCAGTCCCAGACTCACAGGACCAACCACAGCTTCATACTGATCCAGGTCAGGACAGATCCACAGAGGACACTGCAGAGGACAGAAATGGATGAGACACAGGCAAGTTTACAGGCCTTTATTACACAGAAAATTGAAAAGAATATCAAATGCACTCTCCCATTGAAGGCCCCAGCATGGTTAAAACAGCTGGGATGATTTTTAATCCTAAAAACCAGGCTGCCTTTACTGATGACTGCTGTCAGTGTTGGAACTGAAGGATCCCAGCTTTAACAATGAGAAACATACAAGGAATCACTCTCTTCTAGCCTACAGGATCAGTGGGTTTGCTTGTTTCTTTCATCCACGCTTTCACACTTTTTTTTACATTTTGTTCAAATCTGGGTCAGAGAAATGTGTATATGTATTATTGTATTGTTTGAGTCACATATTTAGATTTGCTGGGGCTAAAGGTGAGACAGTATCCTCACCCTGATCACTTCAGCTCTGTGCTGCAGGACTCTCAGAGGGCTGGGTTGTTGTCTGACGGTGAATGCTGGGACACCTGGCTGAGGACAGAGGCAACCATCAGAACACTGAACTCCAAACAACATGTCTGTCTGGTGTGACACTGACACTCTGGCTTCAAGGTTACTGTTGGAAGTTTTAATTCTTTCTTCCTGCTTTCCTCTGTTGATAGAAGTGTCAAGTGAACAATCTACATTGGCAGCGTTTTAAGTGTTTCTTCCGATTTTTCGTGGCTTCTTGTCTTTCTCTGGGACCTTTAGCCCAACAAAGTGGACACCAGCAGGACTGACTGATGAAGTTAATGCTGACGTGTGTAAAGCAGCTGTTTCACTAATGGCCTCCAAGAGAACTACGACTCTGCCCAGAGGTGGAGGTCCCCAGATTACCTCAAGGTAAAAATACTCCACAAGTGAAGTAGTCCTGCATTATGCAGAACAGGGTTTTCAAAGGAACACTATTGTAAACAAATAAGTAAATGATAACTAGCTATCAATGTAGTTGGTGTAAGAAGATCAATATTTACATCTGAAATATAGTTGAGTAGAAGTATAAAATTGTAGTATTCACATACTTTCCACCACTGACTGTACTTAAGTGCATCACCTCCCTTCAAATAGGGACGCAGCACTTTTTCAACAGACTTGACTCTCAGCCTTGCTTAGAATGTCTTTTTGTCTGTCTTTCTTGCTGTATTTATGTTGTTTCACCTTGAAGATCCCAGCCTTCTGCCAAGCAATCTCCTCCATGGTGTCTCCAAGCAAACTGCAGTGATCAAAGTCAAGAGATGTGATCCCACACACCCATGGCTTCCTGTGGACCAAACATAGCGCTAAACAACTGCAGCGTTAACACGAAACCATTTGTTTTCTTTTATTAAGCAACACAGATAATTAACTCCTATTGCTTTACATTATTCAACCCATTACCAAGCCATTACAATTCTCAAAACATTACCTGATTATGTTTGTGCAGTCATACTGCCCTCCAATCCCAACTTCAACCACTGCTAAATCCACCTGTGTTTACAGAAATGCCACAAAGTCAAGCTTAATGTGGATGTGGGTGTGTATGAGGGTTGGAGCTCAGAGGATTGTGTGGTATGTTGTGGTGTGTGTGTGTGTGTGTGTGTGTGTGTGTGTGTGTGTGTGTGTGTCTCCATATATTACTCATGTTGTGGGGATATAAATCTGTCTACACAGTCACATTGTGGGGACTCGCCTCCCTTATGTGGACAAAATGCAGGTCCCATAATGTAAATTTGAACTTTTAGGGTGAAGACTGGGCTTAAGGTTTAGGGTTAGGGTCAGGCAAGTAGTGGTTATGGTTATGGTTAGGGTAAGTCTCCAGGAAATTAATTAAAGTCTATGTTATGTCCCCAAAGATGATGGAAAGACGACTGTGTGTGTGTGTGTGTGTGTGTGTGTGTGTGTGTGTGTGTGTGCGCGCGCGCACGCGCGCAGCTCACCCGCTCCTGCAGGAAGATGTGGAAGGCCAGCAGGGTCAGGAACTGGAAATAGAAGGGCATGGTGCCTCCATGGACATCCTGTACATTCATGAAAGTCCAATTGTTACATGTTGAAGAGCTCATTGCCTTTAGTTCAACAGGTTTTGACAACATGGACTTCACATATTTATGAATGAGGACTTAGAGAGCAATAGTTTTGTCTTAATTAACAAACAGTATAATCAGAATTGAAAATTGGATGGCATCGGTACAAATAACATGAAACAACAAATGCATGATTTATCGTGAGTGAAGTCTACTGTGGTCCTAATAAACAGGGACTGAATGATTTTTTTCTTCACAGCTGTCATTAATAATGACGTTTCTGGATCTGGTTGGAATATTTGCTACCTTTAAAATATGACTAGATTTCTCTTCCTTTCTCTTCCAGCTTAACCTCAACCTTAACCTTAAATCAACAGGATTTTGAATGAGTCTTTCTTCTGGAATTCAGAAGTTCGGTGACCATTAATGTTGTTATTGTGAGCATGTCAGCATGCTGGGTAATTCTCTGCATAGTAAGGATAGATGCATTTGCTGACCAGACCAGAATGACAAAACTGACTGGAATGGACTGATGCTCATACAAATTTCTTTCTTAAGAAATTAATTAAGAAATTAAAGTAAATGATGCACCTGTCCTTCATCAAAGTCACATGGACTGAAATCATGATCTACAGGGCCTACCTTTGTGTCCTCTAACCGCTCATAAGCCTCCCAAAAGTACTTAGTGAAAAGCTGCCTGCTGATTGGCCATCCATTGATGCGTATTCTCTCTCTGACGTTAACCAGGTGTGGAGAGCTGAGGGTAGAAAAAACATAAACACATAAAAGTGCTGCATAATCCTCAAATACAATGAACTTGGAATGAATTTACAGAGATTGAAATAATGCAATAAACCTCTTGCCTTGTCAGTGCAGAATAAATGAGTGAAACTATAACCATTGTTTTTAAGGCTCCCTTTGAAGGTCCCATGGAACGCAGCAATAGGTAGTTTTTAATTACACCTGTGCTTCTCCTGACATGTCAAAATGGTCTAATCTGTCTTTAACAGAACAGTTTAAACTGAGCTTGAAAAAGTTAGTATTTATTCACTGATGTGTCCTCTGTCATGTTCTGACTTATTATTCATTTGTCTCTTGCTATACTCTGAAGAACCTCTTAGTAACAGTAACAGGTGTATCATTGGCCAGCTTTTCACATCACTCACTCACAGACTAGTGAACGACGGTTATCATGATAATTCCATAACAGTAACTTCAGCTCGAGCAGCATGACTGTCAGCTGTCATGAGACTGTACAGCACTGACACTCATGTGTCTGTGAGCAACCACAATGAGACAGTTCTCCTCCTGTTCTGGCTGAAGTCCCGCTTTGAACCATGATTCAGTCCAACACAAGTGACATTTATTCACAGTCGATTGCTGTCACGTGTCCTTAAAGTGTTTGCATTTGTGTTCCCTCCCAAAACAAACTGGAGATAAACTCTTACTATCTCTCTGACAGCAGGCTTCTCACAGCACTGTTGGTTAACGATTAATTAGTCAGAGAGCAAACAAGTGAGACAAAGTCCAGACTACAAACTGGAGAATTACATTCAAACCTGTTGGAAATGGGATGTCAGATTTTATGTTTTTATGTTTATTACTTGTTGTTGTTGTACTGGATAATAATATAATCATAACCTTTGTTTTTATGTGAGGAACAGATTTCTCTCTCAGACATGCCACAATCATAATGTTTCAATAAAGTTCAATGTATAATAATAATGATAATAATAATACAGTATCTATTCATATTTGCACCAGTAGTATCTGTGAGTCATTATAATAATTCATGGTGTTTTTGCTCAGATGACACCATAATGTGCTTATAACCTTTCATTCTGAAAGAATTCATAAAATGCTATGCAAAACAACTCAAAATGATTTGTTTTGTGCTACCTGTAAAATCCAGTCCGAAAGCCATGTGTCCTGAGTACTCTTTCAGTAAAAGCACATGTTGATCCCTGAAAAACAGAAAGTAGCATTTTAGCAGTCATCCTGGTGTTTTGTTGTTAAATTTGACTACAGCAGAAGACTGGCTTTGCTGTTTCATACCTTTCCTTTGGTCCCAGTAACATGGATGATGTTGAGTTTGTCCAGTTCACCCTCCTGGAGAAATGGACACAGAGGTGCTGCAGAGCTAGCTTCTGGAATAATTGCTGTTGTAATGTTTATACGTACAGTAATACCAGTGCGATGGAGGAAGCCCTGCATGGCCTGAAGCTGCAGGCTGGGATTCTCCTGACGTCCACGCAGCCGCTCCAAAACATTATTCTGCAGGCTGTTCAGGACACGCACAGCTCCCTAAGAACATGCACGCATACAAATACACACACATACACACACATACACACACACACATACCATGATACTTTTGAGCCAAAATCCAAGCATGTGTAAAAAGTAACCTTTTATTCTGGTCATACAAAATGCGCATGAATACACATTAAAATACTCATGGTAACCTCAAATGTTTAATTGTACTCACTTGAAAAGTTTTGGTCCTGTTCACGACCGCAGTTTGACCCAGCACCATGGTAGTAAAGTTTTATCAGTGAATAAATAGCCTACCACTACTGCACGAGAACTCCAGAAATGTGAATTTACATTCAGGCGAAGCCAACAAAACGAACATAACATAATATAGCTAGTAGTATATTCTCTAAGTGGTTTTATGACGGGCTGAACAGGAGTCAGACTGGTGCAATCATGTTCCTGTCCTCTTTTTTTTTTTCAGCATGAGATGCCTGTTTACACAAGATTTCTGCCACTTTACGGCCTCATAAAAGAGTGCTGCCAGAAACACTTGGAGAGAGGTGGCCAGTGCAAGTTCATTCTAATAAGTTGATTATTTTCATACTCACAATCAAATCTGATTTGAACTAGCAACCAGCTAAAAACTTCAAAAGGAATAAGATTACACTTGCAGTTTTATCTTTAAACAAAGTTTAACAAAGCAGATTAAAGCAGGACACTGAATGCACAACAGTTCCTGATATGAGCTGAGTGGCTTCATAAACTGATGCACTGTTTTCGTGCATCAGCACGTTGATCACTTGCTGTGAGAAAACACATCAGTAGCTATAAGATGGTAAAATAGATTTTCAGGATTCTAAAATGAAGTATTCAATCTTCCTACCTCATAATCCATCAGAAATGAGCCTCTGCTGGTCTTGGATCAGCTTGGTTATCAATAGATGAGGATAACCTTCCGGTATATGTTGAGTTTCAAGTCCCACTGTGTGTTTATTTTAGCGGACTCAGAGAACATGTATAGATTTTTGGGGAAGATAGCCACCCCCCCTGAACTGAGCTGCCTGTCAGATAGACAGAGTAGTTTGATTTTAGTTCAAGCGTAATTAATCAAGCATATGCCAATATTTAATGATCATTTTTATAGTAATGTCACACAATAAAAAAATCTAAATATATCTGTATTTATAGAGTTCATCCTCAATTAGCTTCAGTCAGGTGGACCAAATGCTGGTCCACCTGACTGCAGACCTGTTTGGTGGCCTCCCTATAATCATTTTTAACAGTCATTTTAATAAATAATATGCAGTCAGTTGCCATATAGATAGATAGATAGATAGATAGATAGATAGATAGATAGATAGATAGATAGATAGATAGATAGATAGATAGATAGATAGATAGATAGATAGAATTACAGCACTGTTAGCTCACTTATGCCACCTATTGGTTACAAATGCACCATATTTAACTTTTCTTTCATATCATAATATTATTAAAAATGGATGGTTTTGCTAAATCATGTGGCTCCTTCACCCTGAAAATGAGTGTCTGGCAAGAGTGTCTAATTGTTGTTAAACTTTCTATCTATTGGCAGAAATTAAATACTATATTCATAAGTTTGTTTTAGTTAGTGTATACGAGTTTACACTGTTCTTGCTCTGCTGCTGTCAGCTGTCATTTGACTATCCATTCAATGTATTTATTACCCTTTCACCTCCACTTTCATTCATACATTGGTCATTCATTCATACACTGAGCTGGTCAGAAGTCCCATTCTACATCACAACCATTCTTGTTCATTCTTTCACCATCTCCACCTTTGACTCCATCAGGGGGAAGTTCTTGGACATTTCATGACGTGATCAACCCCAGAAATTTTTACATCACAGTTGGATATATTTGTCAAACACTTCCCAAACATTTCTTCAGCTTTTCCTAATGTGCACACACATCAACACATTACTCTTTAAGCCCTTCTTTCAGTTAGTCCCTTCAGATTGAAATGTTTTCCATGACATCCATGATCCTCTATAGGACCATCATCAGGCATAAATGTCCACTGTCACACATGGGTCTGCACATGTTATGCAGCTGACTGAGCAGACATCTGGTCTGTAAATGGGCCCATGTTTTAATGTTTATGACCCCATGACTGAGCCTCACCCAATGTTAAAACTCAAAATAGCTAAATTGTCAGATTGTCAAAACAAGCACTTTAAACCTGAGCTCTGAGTTAACTCACCTTGACATTCACTTTGAGACAGGCTGATCAGATTCATTCATCATTTATTAAAACAGTGGCAGGAACTGAAGATGAAAATATGGATCAAACAGACAAAACATAGTTTAGCTTACTTATGAACGTACAATTGCAAAGTCATAGTCCGTCACAGTAATAATGATTTTGGTGACATGCAGCTGAAAAGGTGTTTAGGTTCAGTCTGACATACATAACACAACACATCCACAACATGACTGTTCAGTGCCTGATGTGTTGCAGGCATCATATAAATTTGTTTTCTTTAAAGAGTGATTGCTAGAGTAATGTACAGTAAGTGGTTCAGTGCAGGGGAACTGGCTGTTAACCTGACAGCTTCCTTTACGTCGACAGAGTCAAAGTGTTGGAAAGACAGGAAAATCCAGAGTTTCCCTCATCTCAACAACCTCAGCGCCTCCTGAGCAAATAAAAAGTCCAAGTGACTGCCTCCTACTGACAATACAGAGACCTCAAAGAGTGGTTGCTTACTTCATGTACAGTAAATATTAGCTGTACCATATGTGTCTGTTGATGCTTGAACACTTAAGCACCACCTAAACATGACAAACAACAACTAATTTGTACAGTATATGTGGGAAATAGCACAGTGTTTTTTACTGGGGTCTGAGAAAGCTTTTGAAAAGTTAAATGCTTCATCTGGGAGCTGAGGCACTTCAGCTGCCAAAAGCAGCACTCTAGTAGTTTGGCCTGAAGGCATTTTCGTCACGTGTAGAGTTGGTGACACACAACAAGTCCAGCCAGGATTCGCGTCCTGTTTACAGCACTTACTTATGCAAATCCAAATCATGATCAGACTACTTTATCGATCCCTGAGGGGAAATTGGGTAATATCGCTTGGATAATAGCTGTACTTGATAGATGAACAACAAGAAAGTTGCATGCTTTTCATGTCAATAGGAAAATTTACCCTCTGCCTTTGATCCACCTTAAGGTACACACAGTACTCATGATACCTAATTTGCATGTCTTCAGACTGTAAGAGGAATCCAGAGCATTCAAAACAAACCCACACAACTCCCACACAGAGAGGACCAAGGCAAACCCAAGACACAGCTCATATTGATGTAGCACTACTAACACCTGTAACAACTTTTTCTGCAAAACATTTGCAACCTTTCCTTGTACCTGCCTCAAATTTTAATTCCTCCAAAAATAGTAAATTATTGATAGAAATCTTAGCTATAGGGTATATAATAATTTTACAGTGGAAATTTAAAGTCTTGTAACACTTAAACAAATATGTGCATTCAACATGATCATACTATGTTCAGCATCTGTAGCCTGACTGAAAGATCTAGCTTATACTTTTTTTAATGTTACATAATTGTAAAGCTTGCCCTAAACCCTGTTTTAACATTCTTTAAAAGATATCATTTATTCAGTATGGAAAGTATGTAACAGTAACAGTATGTGGACTTCTGTCTCATATGTAAGATTGTGCATGGAATGACACCTCCTCCTCTGCTCTGAGCCACTTTGTCAAACTCATGGACAGTACTTAACGGAGAACTATTTGCCAAAGGCAACAACGTACTGTATGAAGTCCCAATCTGATGCAGCAAAATTCAGACAATCCCAATATCTGTGAGAGCATCTGGAGTATTCTACCTATGGAAATAAGACTCTGCACCATATACAACATTTTTAAAATCAAACTTAAAATATGGTTAAAATCTATTTCAATATGCATTCATGAATAACCTGATGTTTTTATAGATAACTCTACATAGAAACTCTCATTTATCCAGTGTTTTCTACACTATGTCTGAGTGTGTTGTTGGTTTAAGATTATTAGAACAAAATGTACATTTCCTCCAGTTTCTCTTCTCTTGCCATTTTCATTGTAACATCATTACACTTGTGCTGTGTACCAACACCTTTTATCATGTGACAGATTTTAGCTGTGCTGGGACTGCAGGTGCAAATGAGCTGTTGAGTTAACCCTGGCACATTCATACTGATGTTGTTAAACTTAAAACAACATCTTAAACTTAATAATCATTTCTCTGTATTACAGACCTCCAGCTGTCTTAAAAAGATTCAAATGCACGCTTCCTCTTGTTTGAGTATTTGCTAAAACCTATAGCACCCAGCTGGTTTACAAAATTTCTGAGATTTTCATAGAAGTGAATTGGAGATAGACATAACACGTCGCTTTTAGTGTTTTCATGAGATATGTTGACAACTGGAAAAACATAGATCCCAATCGTATTCCCTGAATATGGATAAACAAATAATCAAAATGATCTGACAAATAAAACTGTGGCTGAAGTCAGTTTAGTTGGATGAACATGACAGATAAGCTTTTGAAGAGAAAAGATTTTTGAATTTAAAAAAAAATTGATCAGTTTTAATAGTTGTATTAGCCAAAGAGACGGCCAAATCTCCAAATGTGGGGTAATTACTGTTCATTAAAGTGTTGAATGATAGCAGCTTCCTCCTATAATGACACAGACCCTATTATTAGCTTTAGTTATTGCTGTGGTTGCCTTGTAGGTCCTGGCTGGTAAAAAGGATTCACAATGAGTGTAATTGCTGTGAGCCTCTTCATGCTACATACATAGAACATATGTGCAAATGTTTTCATTTAAGATAAAATAAAATAAAATAAAATAAAATAAAATAAAATAAAATAAAATAAAATAGAGCAATACATGCTGTTGTTTATATACGTTTATCCATATTCAGCGAATACGATTGGGATCTATGTTTTTCCAGTTGTCAACATATCTCATGAAACCAGTTTTAAAATCACTGCATTGGCTCCCCGTGCATTTCAGGATAGATTTTAAGGTTCTTTTATTAGTTTTTAAGTGTCTTAACTGTTTCGGGACTTCTTATTTATCTGACCTACTTTTACCCTGTCAGCCCTCGCGGACCCTGAGGTCCTTCAGCACTGGCCTCTTAATCATACCAAAAGTAAGAACTAAAACACACGGGGAGGCGGCTTTTAGTCATTATGACCCCCGATTGTGGAACAGCCTGCCGGAGAACCTAAGGGCCGCAGAGACTGTTGACGTTTTTAAAAAGAGGCTCAAGACCCACCTTTTTAATCAGGCTTTCAATTAATTTGTTTGATTTAACTTATTCCTTTAATCAGGCTTCTTATCATATTTAATCTTTATTCGTATCTTATTTTAGCTGCATCATGTTTTAACAACATGTTTAATTATTATTTATTTCATTTAGCCATTTTATTTTATTTTATTTTATGTCTTAGGCCCTTGGTTTTTAGCTC
>JBBMOE010000004.1:10785569-10803262 GCA_037975065.1 Chaetodon trifasciatus
AAAAAAAAAAAAAAAAAACATGCAATGCACAAAACAACAAATGAGGAGAGTGAACTTTCAACAGAAAATATGAAATGACTAAACTAAAACCCAAAACCATATCATGCATCAGCATCATTTCCAGCAGCAGGCAGCTGTTTTTCCATCTAAAAACCTCTGATAAACCCAATGTACACCATCTGACCAGCACTAGCTGGCAAGCACGGTGGGGCATTTAGAAGCTGAGAAGCCAGAAATTTTTCTCAGGAGTTGATGGAGCCCAAACCAGAGCTTAAAGGAAAGCGAATTGGACTTTTCCTAATTTTAACCAAGTGCTGTGAGTATCTAACCAGAACCATAAAACAAATTTTGACCTCATCATGGCACTAGACAAACAGTCTGTAAGATTCATCCTCTAAGGACCCTGAATGTCTGTATGAAATTTCATTGCAATCAGTGGCGTTGCTAGGGTCTCTTGGGACTCCAAGCAAGAAATCCCACCCCACCCGTGCACTCCACAAAAATTTGGATTTTGCACACATAAATGCACAATTTCCAGGACATTTGAGATGAATACTGAAAAAATAGATAGGTGATTCTCAAAGTGAGGTCCAGGGACCAACAGAGGTCCCTGAAAGCCCAGGCCTATCAGTAATTGTTGTTGTTAATAATCTGACACCAAGAAAAATATATAAAATATGAACTTTGCTTTATTCCAAAAGCGCACTGCAGTAGACAGTAGTAGAACTTAAAATATAAAAAATACAAACCTGAGTAAATAAGTAAACAAGGTATAAGGCCACATCAAAAGAAAAATAAAATTGCCACAAAATATATAAACGAATTAAATGGTGGAAATAAATAATGTCAAATAAAATAAATAGTACAAAATTAGGCTTGGCTAGTACAAAATTCACAGTGGAATGGCAGTGACATAACAGTGGACTGAAACTCCCAGGGTACCCACAGGTTCACTAGTCCTAAAAATGGTGCTTACGAGCTTTGGCTTGTGCAAAAGCTGTCACAAGGTTGTCCAGATCCAAAGGCTTTCGCATATTGCGCTCTATGGAAATAAGAGCAAGTCCAGAAAGTCTCTCCTGGGACATGGTTGACCTGTGGTAGGTTTTTATGAGTTTTAAAGCTGACGTTGATGGAACTAATACAAAAAATAATAACAACAACAGGGCACAAAAGAATCTTTAAGGGCAGGCATATGATTATGTATGTACACAGCTCTTTCTACTACTACTACTTTATGCTACTGTCATAAAGAATATTTAGAGGGCATCGCATATATTATCAATTAAAGTGGAATACTGAACTTACAGTTTTCATTATCAGTGTTGGGAGGGGGCACATTATCTTTCACTGGCTTTGCTGGTTTTAAAAATGTTAGTAATGATCCTGAGGAGAGATAAGAAAGAAATATTTTTAGAACATATTTAATAACTCAGTTCAAAATGATTTCACATTATAATTCAACATGTTTTAAGTGTAAATGTTCTCCTCTGAGTACACACATATCCATCATTATGCATAGCTTTTTCATACAAGGTGCAATTTATTATTATTATAATTATAATTATTATAATTATTATAATAAGAGTTTTTATTATTATTATTATTAGGCTATTATTATTACCATTTTTATTTGACCGTCAGTCTGCCTGTTTATCTAGACACTCAATAGAAGTTTTATTGTTGTTTTTTGCTGGTGGTGAGTGAAGCAAATCCAGCAGGACTTACCAGCATCAGGCTAGTGGCTGCTGCTAGCTAGCCAGCTAATGCTGTTGTGTCCTGTTTTAATAGCATCATCATGGCTTAATTGTTAGCTTAGCTAGCTGTGTTAGCCCCTATGGAGTCCGTGACAACACAGTAAGTCAGTAGGCAACAATGCACTTACCACCGTCTGTCTTTCTTTTTTCCTCCTTTTCTTTTCTCTGCTTCTTTTTTTCAGCTCCAGAGGGATAATTCTTCTTCATTTCTTCTACATTCAGGGTGGGAGGTGGGGGAGCTTGAACCAGGGGGGCAGTGGGACGAAATCACGTTTCTGCACAACACCAAACACACTTAAATTTCACTTTTCGCGCAGTACAGGGTCAGGTGCAGGCTGAAGACTGATGGGGCAGAGTCCCGTAAGTGGGATTTGCTACTGCGGTGTCATGTCATTGCAAATTGCCCATTGTTGTCGTGCTGTGCAGTATATTTTGGCAGTCCTGGGGGGGCCCCCTAGTGCCCGGGGGCTCCAAACAGCTGCCTGGTTTGCCTGTCAGCAAGCCCCGCCCCTGATTGCAGTCCACCCAACGTTGTAAAGATATTCCAGTGGCAAAAAATTTGGCAACAGCATGCTGCTGCATGGCTAGATGCAAGTATGAGCAGAGTCAAGTATGAAAATGCTACATGTTTATTTATTTAGTTAGTTTGGTAAACTGGCTCTTTAACTCAACTTTTCTTTGGCTGCTTGTTAATTCCGGTGCTGCTTAAGCTTTACTGAATCTGTCTCCTGGATTAGATACTCTGCAAAAACTACTTAACTTTAAGTTGGTTCAATGTTTTACTGCTTGCAGGCTACTGAGATGAGTCAGAGCCATAAAGCTCTTTACTAGACATTAAGCAATAAAGTGGTCACAAATTTGTAATTGTGGGTTAACATGCCATTAAATAGGCATCTAGGCATCAGTCTACAGATTTTAATCTGTCCATAGACATGCAAACCACAGAAATGAGGATTCTGAACAGTCAATTAACAGATTGCGTGCTGTAATGTGTGTGGGATTGTTAAATTTCAGTTTTAGACTTTTAAAATGAGGAGCACAGTTAGTGACTTTAGTTTAGGTGGACTGAGGACTAAGTTATGTGGCAGCATAGGGCTTAAATTAAAAATTAGATGACAGGCACAAACATGTTATGTCACTGCAGACAGTGACAGTAGTATTTTGTCAGGCTACGCACAGAGCAATCATCTCATCAGACATAAAGTGACAGTTCACAGCTCCCTCAACGCCTCTGAGTTCAGAGCTGCTCTCAAGGTCTTCTGACAAATCTTTACATCCCTTACAGTCATTCATAATGAAAGATTCCATCTCTGTACAAAACTGAGGAATCATTTTGCATATTTATATGTGGCATTTAAAATAATCACTCTGACACAAATCAGAACAGGTTCCTGACTGTCAGTTATCTACATGCAAATCAGATTTTCTGAACTGTCTGACCAGCAAATCAAGTGTCAAAGACAGATTTTCGAGTCAAGACTGTGGAGGATCCTTGTTACGAGTTTGTACATGTAGACATCAGGAACATTGAAAAGACTTCCTTCTAGTTTAAAGAACTGCAACAAAAGATATCAGAATGCAGAATGTAATAATGATCTCAATTTTGAAATGAAAGTCTCAAGATAAATTTTGTTGTCGCATTTTGTTTTCCATTGAGAAGCTGAGATGCTGAATCAAACAAACTCAATAATCTGATGTTTTTCAGTAACACACATTGAGCAAAATCCTCCCCATTGCAACAGTCTGCTCACAACAATCACCACTCTCAAGTGAATGAAAGCAGCAATTTGCCATTGAATGATGAGATACATGGAATAGAACTTATGTGGATGCTATCACCATCCATAGCAGGTGTTCAGACTGAAACAGGGAGAATCTTTGATATCCCTGCTCTGATGAATGCCTTCAGTGGGAATATAATCTATACAGTGCATTAGAAATACTTAGGGATTTTGGCAGATTGTCTTACAAAAACGCATATCTCACACTACACCTCGTTTCCCCTTCGACAACAGAAAACCAATTCTACAATCTACTATGCTATGTAATTTGGATTATGGAGATATCATGTATCATGCTCATGTTGAGGCTGATACCAAAGCACTACACCCCATTCCATTTCTCAAGACAGCTTTTGTACTCAGAGTTACATGAAAAGGTCAAATAATCATCACTGACATGAATGATGAAGGCATCACCTGTACTTTATCAGCCTCGCTAATCTTAACATTAAGGAAAAAGTGAAACATGACACAGGATTATATAGGTTCCTCAGACTAACTTGGAACTGGAAGAGACTGGCTTCTGGTATTATGCACTTTATTACTAAAATGAACTGCACAACAAAAACAATTAGAAAGATTAATTTTCTGAGGGCCATTTCAGTACTTGCTCATGTTTATACTATTCGTTTATTTTAGTGATGAATGCTTTTTGTGACTGAATTCTCTTGCTATAATGTATAAATGCAGTGGTGGAAAGTGGTTAATTACATATAGTCAAGTACTGTGGGCTACTTTGTACATTTTTGAAGTCTACTTCATCATCACTTTTACTTCATCATTTTGAATGTGGGACTTGTGATGGAGCTTCTACCACTTCAGAATCAGCTCTCAGGTGTCATGTAAACCAGATCTTGAGCTCAGTGAGACTTTCTGAATAAATAGAGTGTTCGTAACAAACTTTTTTTTTCTTTCCGTTGCTTCAGGACATCCAATGTGCCAGTCCAGTGATCTAGGGGAAAAGAATGAGGACGATAAGGTTTCTGATACAGTGCTAATGTTGTGCTAACAGCTTTATTTCTTGTGAGCTGAAGATGGTTAAGAAATACAGATGTTCTGATAGATTCAGAGTGAGAGTTCACATTAAAGCTTTGGGGAGAGCAACTCATCATGTCACTATGATTAGGACCACATTTGCTGGATTTGTGGTACACGTTTGCTGCATTAAGGGCCTAGTGAGCTAATGAAATCCATGTGCTTTTGAAGCCTTCTGTTTGTATGTGCTTAATTCAGGCCTCAACTTGTTAAAACCACTGGCAGCTCTATATGATTGCCGTCAGATGGCAGGAAAAAGTTACTTCTTTCCTGGAGTGTTTACAACAACCTGTTCAACAGCACCTTGCCAACTCATTTGCTCTCTGTTCACATCTCTTTTGTTTTTCTTTTGGCAAAATGCAGGCTTTGTCTGCCACTCTTTAAGTGACTTATTAATGACTTGTTGTTATAAGACACTGAGATCCAGGGTGGTAACCCAACCCAAGCTGTACACCTGGTTATTATCTGGATTAACTCAGTTGTATGAGCAAACCCTAAACAAAGAAATACCAAAGAACCAGAAAACGCCCACTCATTATCACATGCTTGATTACCCACTGCAAAATGTTTTTTTTATCTTCTGCCTGATATGGCTTAATGTAACTGGGGAATCTTGGAAATTAGAGAGACATAAAAGACAAAAAAAAAAAAAAACTGAAAGAAGAACCACTGAATTGAAATGGCCATGTGGAGAATGTGGAATATCCTGTAAACAACCACACCATGCACTATGAGTCATTTCCAAAAGGATAAGGGCCACAGTGAAATAATTACAGGCAAGGCTTGGGTGTCTGTCTCCTCCCACAAAGAGATGCAGGGGGAGGGGTGTGGCTCACGTATATAAATTTCAGCTTCAAGACACCAAAAGGAACTGTATCTTTACAGGACATCTCTCCAGACTTGAGGAAATACCCTGAGCCAGGTAAGTGCCAGAGTGACATTTGAAGAGCCTGCAATAACAGGAAGGTATTTGCATTTACTGCCACAAGATAAGGCCTGGGCTGTATGAAATGACTCCTTACATCACCAGCAGACAATGCCTGAGTACTGAGCTAATGCTTTTTCGCAATATTTGTGAATTTAATCATTGATTGAATTTTTGGGTTATTTTCCCATTTGTTCAGAGTGTTTGTTCATTATTCTTAACTCTGTTCTCATTTGCTTCCAGCCTTCATAATCACTGGCGCGATGGCAGGTTAGTGCACTGTTTACTCAGGAATTATTTCCACAACAAGAACGTAGAAGACATCATCATTGAGGAGATTTATGTTATCAAAGGATTCATCCCCTCGACATTCATAATCTTTGAACCTGTCAACACTCAGTAATTGCACAAGACAGGTTTCCTTTTAAGCACTAAAAGCTCATCAATTGATAATGTCTTTATCTACAGATGCAAGCTTTCAACAGGAGTTCCTGAAAACCCACAATGTTTACAGGGCAAAGCACAGCTCGCCGCCAATGACCCTTTGCAGCGAGCTGAGTGCTTCAGCTCAGACATGGGCCGATCACCTGCTGTCAATCAGCTCCCTGAAGCACAGTGACACAAAGGACGGGGAGAACATCTACAATATGTTCAGCTCAGCAACCATTAAATTGACAGGTGGATTATAGACCTGATCCATTTCTTTTCTGTCCTTTCATCAAGTCATTCTTTTTTTCAATATATTCTAAGTCATTCAGTCAAACTTTCCAAACCTCATTCATTCCTCTATTTGTTCACCTGTTTCTGAAGACATCAATCAACTACCAGTTCAAATCTTCATGTCATGTTCATTTTCTGCATCTTTGACTCTTCCACACTCTAGGGAAGGAAGCTGTAGAATCGTGGTACAGTGAGATCAAGGATTACAACTGGAGCAGACCTGGGTTCAGCAACAGCACTGGTAAAACACAGCCCACCTAATGAGGAAGTCCATAAACAGAGTAGATTGTGTAGATGCGTACAACAGTTAATGTTACAGATGTGTATACCTGCAACCGTAAAGCATGTATCACTTGAAAACTGAGACATAAGAATGAGAATAAATGAAGTTACTCATTTCTTATGGTGCTCTGTATTAATTAGTTAATTGAGAAAGATAAAAATCAGGGTTTACATCAGTCTTTAGTTGTTTCTATGAATTTTGTTTCGTATTGTTTTAGATGTCGTGCCTCACAGCAAGAAGGTCACCGGTTCGATCCCCGGGTCGGGCGGGGCCTTTCTGTGCGAAGTTTGCATGTTATTCCCGTGCATGCGTGGGTTCTCTCCGGGCACTCCGGCTTCCTCCCACAGACCAAAAACATGCTCATTAGGTTAATTGGTGACTTAAAATTGTCCCTAGTGTGAGCGTGAATGGTTGTATGTGTTTTGCCCTGCAGTCGGCTCAGGGTGTACTTCGCCTCTCGCCCGTTGACAGCTGGGATAGGCTCCAGCCCCCCCCCCCAACCCCGAAAGGGATAATCGGGGGTATAGAAGATGAATGAATGAATGAATGTTTTAGATGTAGGAACACAATATGATGAATTTTCATACAATATTGGAAGATTGTGTCTTCTTTTGCAAGTTAGAAACACAGCACAACACTTGTGTTTCCTCCTGCAGGTCATTTCACTCAGGTGGTGTGGAAAGAAAGCACAAAACTGGGTGTGGGCGTGGCCACTGACGGCAACAAGGCCTTTGTGGTTGGGCAGTACCGGCCAGCTGGCAACATGAATGTGAAGGAATACTTCGAGAAAAATGTCCTCCCACTAGGTAATATAGAACTATAGTTTTATATGGGAGATTACGCACATAACCCCATAAGGCTGCAGATAGTTACACCAGCCAGTCATATCAGGTTATGGCTTTGTCCAAGTTACGCCTATATCACACTTAAGACTGAGTATATTTACACAAATGCTGTCACCTTCACTTTCTGCTGCTTTATACTTTTACTCCATTACATTTCAGGCAATGTTGTACTTTGCACTTTGCTGCATTTATGCAACATGCTTTTGTAACTGCTTTGAATATTGAGGTTTTACTAAAAAATATGATCCACTTAAGTGTTATATCGGTCTAAAATGTGACAGATTATTGTAAATGTATTCCTAAACATCCAAAAACAACATGTGAAATTTTTAATGACTGAGTAGATCACAGCCTTTGGCTGTTTTGATGTTAGACCTCAAATGTCAGAGGAAAGAATGCTGCAGCACTTGACTTATCAAAGAGTGTACTGTAAAGTTGTTGTTGTGCCTCACTTAGAGTTTCTTTGTACTGGTTTAGAAGAAACTTTATCGTCATAACTAATCAGCTCTTCTATACACCTAACTTTATCCTCTGGGATGCATGCAGTGATTGCTAAGGGGAAACTTTTTGAATAAACCTGATTCCACAACAGAAAGTTAGATATCTTCTGCTGACTGTATGTACCACAGATCATCTCAATCTTCTTGGACATATTTCTTCACATGGGACTGGTTTTTACTCATTCTTATTCTTATCTGGTGCAGGCTTTAAGAATGTTCCCCTTTTTAACAATAAAGCTAAATATCTTCTGCTCACTACGTACCACAGATCATCTCAATCAACTTGGAAATGTTTCTTTACATGCAGGTATTACTCATTCCTATCTGGTGCAGGCCTTAAGAATATTCCAATTTTTCCTGCTGTAACAGCCTCTCATGCTTTAGCTTTATTGGTTGAACCTCACCAGTATTTACTGTCAGATTGCAGTATAAAGGTTTTGCATTTCATAGCTGGCAGAGAGGTGGGTGGAGCAAGCAACACTACCAATGAGGGAGGTCGAGGGAGCCAAAGGAAAACCTGCACACTGCTGTAGATGACCCGGACCCTCTCTGCAAACGCACAATTGCTGAATACTCCATGTTGTAAATAAGTGAAAACATCAAATAAAACACCTTGTTTAAAATTGTCTTGATTCAGACTTCTTTAGTCAGAGTAAAAAGCTTCTTTGTGACTACAGCCATTTTAGCTGCTGGCATTCAGATGAAAGTGCATATGAAGCCAGTGGGGCCAGGTTAGCCTGAACAGATAGAATGTAGATATAAGGCAGGGGCAAGCAGCTCAGTGTCTGCTCTTTGCTTGGGTGAAAGCTGCATTTAAAGGCAGTTAAAAGTATGTCACATCAAGGTTAGGGAATGGTGTCGTCTGTCAGAGGGCTCAGTGGATTTATGACAGCACAGCCTGATACACACTGCAAGGCCCAATGATCATCATCACTCAACATGAACACAGGGCTTCCATAAGAATGCACACCACCTCACAAACCCATTTTACTTTGTGTTGATAACTGAGCAGCAGAGGCAGAAGCCACAAAATTTTCAGTTTTGGAAATGATACAACATCTGACCCAATACCCACACAACATGAAAAAGTTCATGAGATGATGGATTTAGTTTGAACACAATCAAATGTTCTTGAGTCAGCGTGATTCTTCCAAATATTCACATTACCACATCTATATCCATTCTAAAAAAGTACAATGTCAGTGATGGTGAGATCACCTGAACCATGAAATATAAGAATTCTGTTTAAAAAACAATGATTAACACAAATTACAAATTCAACACCGACTGTTAAATAATCATCTGACATACAGAGTTTATAGGACTCCACAGATGAGTATCATTTAAACCTGTAACTATATCTTTTTTAACTTAGTTAAGATTTTTATGATTAATATCCCAAATAGCATGTATGGATGTAGTCAATATGATCAAAATCACTTATGTAGGCTTTACTCTTACATATTTCAAAATATTGAAGCATATGTAATGTTGGTACAATCCTGAACTGACTTTTATAGTACAGTATACATATGACATGACATACTTTCCCATGACCAGTTTCTTCTCACAAGGTTAAATGAAGATGATACTCAGAGGTGCACAACAGAGGGACTTTGAATTCATTTCATTTGCATCAGTTTCACATTCAAAACCAAGGGAAAGATAAAACGCCACACAATAATTTGTCTGGATTATATTTGATTTCTCGTTAGAGTAGGAACACATTCAGTGTTTCATGTTTGCCATTAAACAGGCCTATTATGTCACAACTATTGTCACAACTTCAAATCTGAACCAGATATTGTGTGTGAAAGTCAACATTGCCTTTCCAGTGTATTTATCACAGGGGATGTTTGGAAAGCCTTGTGCATTGTAGGCTGACAACCACACAGGGAAGTGTACTGAATTTGCAGTAATGCAAAGATGCAGTTTATCAGGAGGACGTCTCAGAGATAAGAATGAATGTATTCTGTGTCTGCTTGTTTTGCCTGTTGTCCTCTGTCCAGGTATTAGGAGAAGGATGGCATGCTGGGTAAGCCTGTCCTTCATGAAAGGGTCACATGTTTGATCACAGGAAGAGACACATGTTCTGTTAGGATTAAACTCACAATGATTTCTTGCTATGCATCCATTCAGAGGGTTGCTGGGTGACACTAAACCTACAACTCAATCAAGGATGTGATCATCACCTTAATCCTGAATATGTACAGTAAAGGTGATCGTGAATATAAGATATTTGCCTGATTCTCCCATGAATTATGTGTTTGGCTGACATAAAGTGCCCCCTTGTGGCTGTAGGTTCACAGAAATGTAGCTCTCATTCAGTTCCACCTCACTGACAACACTACTGTGACTAGACATGAAGGAAACCTGACTGATTCTCACAGAGAATGAATCCAGTGTGCACAACATGCTGGCAGTTCCTCTGTGTTGTGGTTTTGACTTTTCTATCACCACCTGCTCAAGACTTTGGATAAAGGAATAATCTGTTCGTTAAACTAACGATATAGAGTTAATTCTATCTGCGCACAGGGAAGAATTCATTTCAGTGACATTGCTAAAAAAAACATGACAAACTTAAAAGCTGAAATCTAGCATTAATTACAAATATATAAGTTCCTTAATAATGGCACTTAGATGTAACTTTTGGAGGGAAATTAGTACATCATTTAGATAAATAACAACCCCTATTTCCCATCTGTTGTACTGTGTATTTCTAGTGTCTACAAATAAGACAAGGCAAGGTGATTTTTCTATATAGCACATAACATTCATTGTGGGTGGCACAGTCGAACGGTGTAATACTGTCGCCTCACAGGTAGAAGGTCCCTGGTTCAATTCCCGCTGTGGGCGCCACCATGCCTTTGGTGCCTGCTGCTCGAGGAAAGGGGCCTTTCTGTGTGGAGTTTGCATGTTCTCCCCGTGTTCACCTTGGGGATCCTCCATAAAAATGAAACCCCCCTCTAAAAACATGCATGAAGATCACCACCTGACCAATGGTGACGACGAAGACCGAGCCTTTCAGTGGCAGCCCCTAAACTCTTGAACAGCCTGCCACTGAACATTAGGGCTGCTCGGACTGTGGAATCTTTTTAAGTCCCGACTGAAGACCCATCTTTACTCAGCGGCTTTCAGTTCAGTTGGGCGCTGACATCCTGGCTGCATATATATTGTTTTCATTGTATGTTCATGTATGTTCTTTTTGCAGTGCTTAGAAGTCTGTAAAGCACTTTGGTCAACTCTGGTTGTTTTTAAATGTGCTATATAAATAAAATTGACCTTGACCTTGACCTTGAAAAACATTGGGTCCCTGGGCACTGGTTGGATGGCAGCCCACCGCTCCTGGTCTGCCGCGGAGGAAGGACTTACCAGGATGGGTTAAAGGCGTAGGAAGAATTTCACCAATGCATGGTGCGTGTGTGCATGTGCATGTGTTGTGTGACAAATAAAGAGGATTGTCCATCTGATTCTTCTTCTTCTTCTTCTTCTTCTTTGTATGTGATGCTATACATTAAAATGCATACAATTACAAGTTGGTCAAATATGTACATAAGAATATAATTCATAGAATACAAAAAAATGCATATGAGAGAACAAATAAAAAAAAATAAAAGAAGAAAGAGACAAATTGATTAGAAAACATCACAGAGTTTGAAACCATGCTAGCAGCTCTATGAGGCTTAGACACAGAGGTGCTTGGAGCTAAATGCTAACATCAGTATGCTCACAGAGATTACACTAACATGCTGATGTTAAGCAGGTAAAATGTTTGCCAAGTTCACCATTTTATTTTAATATGTTAGCAAAATTAAAACATAAGACAAGGTACAGCTACCAGAGGAGAATGACATTCATTTTGCTGTATTTAAAAATTTAAATTCTTACCAGATGATGGCGCTGGATGGAAAGTTAAGGGATCAAGTAACTTATTACAAGTCATCCTGAATGTCTGAATTAAATTTCATGACAATGCATCCAATAGTTGTTGGGATATTTCAGGCTGGACTGTGGAACAGGCCGACCAGCGTTGCCATCCCCAGAGCCACACTGGCCTGGCAAAAGACGCTGACAAACCCCACATCTACAGCACACACATGCAGCAGCTATGATAAGACTGAGTATATTTTCAGTGTGTTGAATGAGTTGCAGTCTTCCTCTTGTTTCTATAGGTAATAGAAAACAGAGCAGTGACTAAGGTAGCTGAGATGAATTTGCAAACTGTTATTTCACAATATGAAATTTCCAAGCCGTGAAATGTTTTTCAAGTGATAAAAACTGCCCTAGTTTAGTAGTAGCCCTAGTGTTGCTGTTGAGGCTTTCAAAGATAAGTTCAAAGCGCTGTGCGTCCTAAGTATACTAAGTACACTAAGTGTATTGCAGACAGTGACACAAAGCGTGACTACATTTTCTGTCTAATTAAAACCACATTTCCCATAAACCCTGCTGTTTCCTGATCCCTCCCCTTTGCTGGCATCTTAAAATGATGGAAGTGCTTTTTCAGCCTCTACTGCCAGGAAGTCTGCAATGCGGTCCTCAGGCCATTAGAGATGGCCTGTCTTTTTTGCTGATAACATTTTGGTGATGAATGTGATCTGATTTATAAGCACTATCATGCTCATACAGCAAATTTAAGCTCATCACTACAACAGATTATGTCAGTACACTCAGTAAATACACAAAAATTCACACAATAGGGATGACACACACAATTCCAGAGAGGTAGACAGTAGAATTAGACCCTCCCCCCGGTGCAGCCAGCTGGGCCTGCAGCAAAGCCCCTACATTATAACACTGCTGTATTTTTGTAACGTGATATCCTGTGTTCTCAGAGTGGACAGATGCACTGTGGACTTCCCCTGCATCATGCTGACCATCATGCTCAGTCCACTGTGGGGCTGTGGCTGTGCATACCCTGCTGCTGACTGTCTGGCTGTATTAGCATCAAATGGACTTCCTGACTCAAGTCTCTGGAGAGCAGCCAAGCAGACACAGCACTCTTAAAGAGACATTGCGCATATTGAATGATAGGGAAAAATCAGTGGATGTATGTATTTCTCCCTCGGTATTTCTCAGAAGCAGTGCGCAGGCACATATTCATCTGGATACCGCAGCCTTACGTCTAGAAATCTGGTTTATATCTATCATTTTGCTCCACCTCTGTAATCTACTTTGTTTGACCACAGTTGTAAATGTGAGGCTCTCATTTCCTTTAAATATGTTTTGCTCTAAAGGGGTGTATCACTACAGGATCAGTGGGGCTGAGTTGAAAGTTTAGTGTGCTAGGAATAAAGGTTGTAATGCCGAATTGTATTCTTTTAGACTGATAATTTCACCCCAAATCTGCTCCTTTGGATTCTTTTTTAGGGAATGTGGACATGTCCATAGGAATTAAGTACTAATTGTTGTGCTGTGTCTCTTCGTTAGTGAACTACTGATATTTATACTGTAATCAATATGATAAATTAATCTAAATTTAAATGTGACTTAAATTTGGCTTAAATACCAAACTGTTTGATTTCCTCTGGACTCAGAAGCTGAGGTGACAGTTGCTCTGCTAAGCTAGCTTTAGCAGGATATGGCTCTCTCTATCATGACTGATTTACTTACTGCCTCATTTGATTGTGTGGAATAACAAAATTCATTTCAAAGATATTAGTTCCTCAGAATGGATATTTTTCAGCAAAGGAAAATGTAATATATTTGGCTTTGGCTTTTGGTAAAGCTAGCTCCCCAGCTATCATAGGTCCCTTCCTCTAACTGTAAAGTTGGTTGTCTCTCTGTGCGGGAGAGTGCAGGAAGTGCAGCATGGCAGCTGTTTTTCTTCTGAAATCTAATTTGCCAGTCTGCTGCAAATGCTGTGAAACATGTTTTCAAGGAAATGACAGGGGAGAGCTAGTACAGGAGAAATTCTTTCGATAAATGTAATTTTAAAAGGTAACGTTACAGACAGAAATTAATTTTTATTGTGATCAACAACTCACATATGTGCTATCTAAGTGATATTTTGTACAAATGTGGAACAACAAGGGCATAGTTTGACTTTGAACGGAAGATGCACATTGTTATTTTTGAATGTAGTTAACATACATTTCTGTTGTCCACCGCCATGTGTAAATGATGTTATTGAAAAAAAGTTGTGAGAATAAAAGAAGAACCAATTCAAAGTTTAGCTACATATTTAAAAAAAATAGTTTATTGTGTGTGGGGAGACATTCAGCTTGTCCTTGCCAGGGGACGTGTGGGTGCGATGTCTCTTTGACAGCACTGGCCCCATGAGGCGTGTACTGAGGGCACAAAACGCAGGCTGAATCTGTCACAACTGTGACAATGAATGAAAATAAAGAATTTCTTTCAGTAATGCAACAAGTGAAATGTCTTATTTTTACACTGTTCTACTGTTAATTTGTCTTTAACAGTTAGAATGCTCAATCTGTCCTGGTAGTGGGTTTATGGTGTTGGATTCATGTATTTGGTGACTTTGATGTATTCTGTCCAGTTTGATGTATTTGTGGATTCTGAGGCTGTACAGAAGGTGGAACCATTTTTTCTTGCGAAAGGATAAATGAATCTAAATCTAAATCTAGTCTAATCTGCTGTGCTGTCCTTCTATGCCACTTAATTTTCTGTGTGGTTACAGCACAGCTATCAGAAAGTCAGATTCCAGTCTTGACTCCATTTTGACCAGTATGTTAATGTGTTTTGGCTTTGTAGGACAGCAATGGTTAAAATGGAGTGAAGCATTTCATGTACATCTGAACACTGTTTTAAAAATCAGCTATCAGTGGCCTAAATCCAAATATTAGTATCAAGCTTCAACCATACATCTCTGTAAAAAGTCTATTCATTCTGCTTTTTTCCCATCTGAGCAACACAATGGTTCCTGTCTTTTACAAAGCCAGCTTAGGGTGTAACCTGCAGTCAAACAAACACAGTTTGTCCTGACACACTTTGATCAAGTCTAATGCGTGTCTATGGCCTGAAAGCGGTGTGGTTTGCAGCAGAATGTGAGACTGGCTGAAAGCTGCTGCAGGGGAGTCAGTAACTTGATATGAGAGTGAATCAGTGGTTCTCTCAGCAGACATACTGTACATGAGGCCAGCTGTTCTTGTCAAACACCTGTCCACCCCAATAACCCATTCTCCACAATATCTATATAACTGGAGCAGTCTTACACTGAAAACCATTCCCTCAGTTGGTGCGTTATTGTCCAGTGTCTGTCCGGTTCAGTGTCTGCCTGAGATTGTCTTTGCTTTCATAATTATGAGAAAACATATATTATTATGCAGTTCATGTTCTTGAAAATGATATTTAAACAAAAATGTACTTGGCTCCTTTTGCTACTGTCTAGTAAAAGTTCTATCGATTTATAGGGTGTTACGTTTTACGGGAGAGGAGCTTACTTTTTCTGTGAGGGTTTTTTACATTAAAAACAGTGCACATTAATGAAGTGGAAGTGCAATGTGAACTGGGATTCAACAAATTCTTTTTTTGATTAATGGATCATCCTACAAAACACATATACTGTTACCTGCAGTGATTTCTTGCCTTGCAGATTTGTTGTACTCACAAAACTGAAAAAATATTTACAAATGATGTACTGAATAATCTAAAAAACACACTAACAACTGTTTCCTTTGGAATTATTTTGTATTGAAGAAATATTCCCAATAAAATGGTTAAGTATAAAATATTTTTATGATTGAAGTTAAAGCTCAGCATCTTTACATTCAGTTGATTCCAAAGGCGATGTTCTCTCCCTGTTAGACAGTAGCAGTGTCTTATGGTCCTCCTCAGTGGACATAATTTATGATCAAATTACATCAGTGACATCACAGGTAACCTTGTTAAAAGATTAGAACCTTGAAGCAGGACTGATGTGGGTGTGTCTACCCAGCAGCATCTGTTTCCTTTTCATAATATTGATCTAGTTGCTGGAGGTTAAGTGCTGAATGCTGCAGTGTCCTGAGAGATGCTGAGTCATGGTAAACGGCACTCGTTCAACAGGGCTTCACAGAGACACTGTGCGTGGTAGTGGACTGTACGCACACTGTGGGAAGTGCTTCATCATGAAGTAGTGCTCTCATAAAAAAGCATTAAACAGCAAAATCTCCTCCCAGCCACTGAAAGGTTTTTCATGCATTAAGCTCCAGCTGACCTGCCCAAGCTGGCACCACAAACCACTCAATGTACACACTTCATCCACACAAAGAAAGAGATCAATGAATAACTGAGCTGTTATAGCACAAAGACAACAGATGAAAGAGGAACAAAACTGAGTTAAATCAAAGGGAGTATCTGCAAAGTCCTGAGGCTGTCTGCAACAAACATACACTGTCTGTGCTCACATGTTAAGCTGTATAGGCCCAGGTAAGTTATCTAGTCAGTGTGTGTGGGGATGTAACCAGCTTTACTAAGGAAATACTGAGTTAATGAGTCCAAATTCCCACAGTAGAACCCTACCCAGCCTAAAATGTTTTGACAAGCAACCAACCAAAAGCATGTAATTCTGTTGAAGACTGTAGAAATCCTTTCATTTTTTTTAATTACATTTATTTAGCTCTTTGCCTGTTAACAGTTAAATTTAGTCTAAACAAGGCTAAGAATCTACAGCCGTGCTAGCAGCTCTGTGAGCTGAGCTGTGTGTACAGCAGTGCAGTACATGCTGACGTCAGCATGTTAACATGCCCACAAGGACAATGCTAATGTTTAGGAGGTATAATCATCGTGCTTACTTTTGCATGCAAATTAGCATTAAATACAAAGTACAGGTGAGGCTGATAGGAATGTCAATAGATTTGCAGGTATTCTGTCATAAGCCAGACAAGACATATTACTTGTTTACTTGTTTTTGACCTGATGATGGCCCTGAATGAAGCTCTGAAGGATCACAAAAGTAAGGGGAACATGAATGTGGGTATTCAAAAAAACAAACAAAAAAAAAAAACCACATGAATGGTTTTGGTATAGAGATGTTTTATAATGATTTGGGTTATATTTCCCACCAACACAAGGAACTCTATTATTGGCATTATCAAATGCCAAGATAAAACATTCATACTGAACATAGCTGCCAAACTTTCACGGTCAATGCAGTCCACTCCACACAACTAAAGCATGATGACTTAGACGTAGAGACTTAGACGGTGTCTTTATTGATCCCAATTTGGGAAATTATTTTGCTGCAGTAGCAATTAAACATACAGCAAACATAGGATGTATACACACAATTATTTAGAAAAATAACAAAAAATATAAACAGGAATAAAAATAAAAATGTAACTAAGTAAAACTATAGTTATATAATATGTATTATAATATATAATACATGTTATATAATATAATAAAAAATACAATATAACTAAGTATATAAACAGTATTTACAGCAAAAAAACAAGCATGCTAACCAAGCGTGACAACGTAAAGCCTGAGAAGTCCTGTTTTAAGCCACTGCACACAGGGTAAAATCTTTTGATTCACGTAACATTATGATGACGTGCAGATTCATTAGAATCAGGCTGCTAACTTTTACTGTGTTTTTAAAGGTGACCATGCAGTCCAAATTTGGTAGGAGCATACTGCAGCTTCCTGCTCTAAAAAGATAAATGCTGTGAGCAGGAATGGGATCAGGTGGAATTTGAGAATGTCAAGTGGGTCCAGAGGTTTTCGGAAGAAATATTAGATTGGCATTGGTAACAGTAGAGGACCGGTTCTTTTTCTCCCTCCACTTGTTCACACGCCACAGAACACTGTGGGGACAGCCATGGAAAAGTGTTGTATGGGACAATGGAGGCCCAACCTTGAACCCATCATGAAGAGCTATATAGCCTGGACCCCATCACCATTTGTC
>JBBMOE010000004.1:10807458-11353074 GCA_037975065.1 Chaetodon trifasciatus
TCCAAACAAACTGTACATCAGCTCATTACCACACACTGAACCACAGAATGGGGACTAATCAGTGAAATTAGCTGCTGTTGTTCTTAGCTGGAATGAAAAGCTGTAGACCCCTTGGCCTAAGAGGCACATGACTCAAAATCACTGTTGGAGCCACACCAGTCCAGTCCTGCGACCATTTCCGCTCGTGAAGCTTCTGCTAAACGGAGCCATTGTGTTCTGTTAGTCAACCACGTGGACTGTGGCTAACTAGCAGTCAACTAACGCTGCTGTCTAAGTGATCAAATTGTTTTCCTTCGAACGATGAAATAAAACATGTCACTGTCTTAAATGCCGTTTACAGCTGTGATATGCAGAATAAAATCAACTGCCAATGTCGCATTACTATTCTGTCATTTTGAGGGAAGTAGGACAACGTCTGCACAGATTACATGTCAGTCATACGTTTGAGATGAATCTGATTGGCAGACGGATTCGACCAATCGCGGATAAGAATATGAACATTTTATTGGTCAAAATATGTGTCTGTAACGCTATCTTGGACGAATGAGCCAATACACATTCTATCTGAGGGGTAAAGGGCGGGTCCAATTGTGGTATAAAGAAGGAAGTTTAGCCGTTGTGCACGCACATACGGAAACGAGAAGTCATTCATCCCAGGCCTAGTCTGTCTTCAGCAACAAAATGAGGGAAATTGTGCATCTTCAAGCCGGCCAGTGTGGAAACCAGATTGGTGCCAAGGTTAGTGAAATTGTGTTTGACTTTTGAGCACTAAATCAAGTCGCCGTGTTCAGAAACATCGTGTTTTCTGCTCTTGGAGCTGGCGCTTTGTGCCCGTAACGTTCACATACGCGTCTCAGAAACCACACCCTGGGAAAATCAATGTTTGTCCTACTTAAGAAAAATACCCTTTAACGTTTAATTTAAAGTTAATGACTTTTGGGGTTATATTGTGGACCGCAGTGCGTCGAAATACAGATGAATAAAAATAATTAAACAAAATTTATTCTCGTAAGATGTAATTAATGAAGTAAAGTAGTTCGTCTGTAGTAGTCGTAATAGCAGTAGTAGTAAACATTTTAAAACCATAAGGTATCTGTTTGAAGTAAACGTTCCTGACGGGATTTCCATTTACGAAATATCTTCACATCACCATTGTTCCTTCGGCAGACTTTACTGCAATGCGAGAAAAAATACCATAATCCCATAACGTGTTGTGAACTGAACGTAATGAAAGTGACCCGCAATAAAAAGTTCCAGCTTTCATTTTTTTTTTAACGTAAATTAAACCTGGACTTTGTAACGGTTCCCGGCTTTCATTGAGGCCTACTTGGCATTGGTTTCTAAGCAGCGCCGGCTTTGCCTGGAGTAGGCGGTGTTAGCGGTTAGTGACGTAGATGGGAGTTTCAAATTCATAACTCATGAGTCGCAGCCAATAGGGGGTCAGGCCGCGCGCACCGAAGGCAACACGGCGGGAAATGAAGATTCAAACATTAAAGAATCACCTTTACAATTATTAAAAGCTAAACAAACAGTAACTAAAACACTGTCCATTGATGGATGCTTGTTGCTTAGTGGTTAAGAGCAAAGTGAGTTTGCAGATTTAATATTTCTTATTTCCCACAGTTTTGGGAGGTGATCAGTGATGAGCATGGTATTGACCCAACTGGTACATACCATGGTGACAGTGACCTGCAGCTGGACAGGATCAATGTTTACTACAATGAAGCCACAGGTAAGTCTAAAGCTGCTTTTTTTTTAATCTACATAAACCGCCCTCTTCCTTCCATTTTTCCTCACATCTTATCTGTTTCCTGTAGGTGGTAAATATGTGCCCCGTGCAGTACTGGTTGATCTGGAGCCGGGCACCATGGACTCTGTGAGGTCTGGACCTTTCGGCCAGGTTTTCAGGCCAGACAACTTTGTTTTTGGTAAGTTTTTGTCTGTTTGTTTGTTTTTTGTTTTGTTTTAATGTATATATTTCTCTTTGAAACCTTGTCCAGAATTGTCAGCTGCAGTTCATTATGCACCCTTAGTGCTGCAAAGCTTAATCTTGATTCTTGTCTTCATAGGTCAGAGTGGTGCTGGAAACAACTGGGCTAAGGGTCACTACACTGAGGGTGCAGAGCTGGTGGACTCTGTCCTGGATGTGGTAAGGAAGGAGGCAGAGAGCTGTGACTGCTTGCAGGGCTTTCAGCTCACACACTCTCTCGGTGGGGGTACGGGCTCTGGTATGGGCACCTTGCTGATCAGCAAGATCCGTGAAGAGTACCCTGACCGCATCATGAACACGTTCAGTGTGGTGCCTTCCCCAAAAGTATCAGACACAGTCGTTGAGCCCTACAACGCCACGCTATCGGTCCACCAGCTGGTAGAGAACACAGACGAGACCTACTGCATCGACAATGAGGCCCTGTACGACATCTGTTTCCGCACCCTCAAACTCACAACCCCCTCATACGGAGACCTCAACCACTTGGTTTCTGCAACCATGAGCGGCGTCACTACCTGCCTCAGGTTCCCTGGACAGCTCAACGCTGACCTGCGAAAGCTGGCGGTAAACATGGTGCCATTCCCCCGTCTGCACTTCTTCATGCCAGGCTTTGCTCCCCTCACAAGCAGAGGCAGCCAGCAGTACAGATCACTCTCCGTGCCAGAGCTCACCCAGCAGATGTTCGATGCCAAAAACATGATGGCTGCCTGCGACCCACGCCACGGCCGCTACCTGACAGTGGCTGCCATCTTCCGTGGCCGCATGTCCATGAAGGAGGTGGATGAGCAGATGCTGAACGTGCAGAACAAAAACAGCAGCTACTTTGTTGAATGGATCCCCAACAACGTCAAGACTGCCGTCTGTGACATTCCTCCCCGTGGTCTCAAGATGGCTGCCACCTTCATTGGAAACAGCACGGCCATCCAGGAGCTCTTCAAGCGCATCTCTGAGCAATTCACCGCCATGTTCAGGCGCAAAGCTTTCCTCCACTGGTACACGGGCGAGGGTATGGATGAGATGGAGTTCACCGAGGCAGAGAGCAACATGAATGACCTGGTGTCTGAGTACCAGCAGTACCAGGACGCCACTGCTGATGAGGAGGGAGAGTTTGACGACGAGGGCGAGGAGGAGGTGGCATAAACGTACCTTTGTTTGACGATGATGTCAGTGAATTGTTGAGTCTTTCCAGTTGTCAGTGTTTCAGTTCTGTCTGCTGTTCATGTTAATAAAAGTTCTTTTGCGTATTTGAACTTTGCCTTCCTGCTTTTTTTTTATCACTTCAATATAACAGACCTGATATGTAAGCAAATGTAGTGAAGTTTTGTTTGAGCACATGCTCACTGTGGGTAAAGTGAGGTTTCATGACTGCTGTGCTGCTGCCAGATGAGATGTGTAAAACTAATATTACAGAGATGAGAAGTCAATTCTGCTGCTTAAATGAACTCTTACAGGTTTTCAAGGCTTTATTGTAAATTATTCCATAATTGACCAAATGGCGTCAGTAAACACAGCTGACAGGGCCTTCAATTAAAGTACACCAGGAAACAACTCAACCATGCTCTTCATGTCAGTCTGCTCTGTAATCCAGGCTGACTGCATGTGCACTTGGCATAGCTGATGGAGCTGTGTGCAAGTTAACATGTAATACCACAAATTTATGTACTTCAGCACTGACATTATTACCTTATTTTTGCTGGTGTGTGACTATTGGAATGGCTTAAATACTCTGCATCTCAGGTTACCACAAGATAGAACATTGCTATTACCAGAACATCACATATCGTGAATTATGCCGATTGTATGGTTTATTTATCATCAAGCTTTTACAGAAAATACCCACTGTGTCACGCCTCTGCCAGCAGTTTCATGTGGCAACTCACTCATTGAGTCTGTGGTTGTGGTCAGTAGGTGGCAGTGTTTGCTAAGCAGCCATTCTTTTCCACAAGAAGTAGGTGACGATGCTTAACGCCAATGCCAACAGTGTCCAGCAGCACACTTTCTTCACCTGGACTTCCAAGCCTTGCTTCTCTCCAAAGCGTGACACAAAACCACTCTGTCACAAGCAGAGAAGAAAATGAAAGTTTCACATGAAATGATACATTTCAGTACATAGAATTTGACAAAAGGATGTCCTGTACATCATTAAGAGCAAATTAAATGCAGAAAGAGGGTATTCATATATCATTTAGGAGAGGAAAGCAATATTTGATGGAGCAGGTAGAGGGCAGGTCTGTCCAACAGTGACAGCTCATTTCGTTTGAATTTTTTTGGTTGTTTGTTTGTTTGTTTGTTTTTTGAAAATATACTTCAAATTTAATTCAAATTAGTCACCCAAAGCCAGCATGACATGACAGGAGCCTTCATGCTTACCTCATCTTGAAGGGACGTGTAAAAGTCAGGATATCTTGGCCTCTGCTGCTCCAATTTAAAACATTCTTCTTTTTTTTAAATCTGTCACATGTCCATGATGATTATGGTGCACTACTCAATCAGTGCAGTGTCCCTTAAGGGAACTGGATTTCCACTGTTGTTCGGCATGATGGAGCAGGGTTTCAGGGCTTTGAATTACTTACTTAAAAATCCATCATGTATGATGGTACTGTGGTTGCATATTATGTTTCAAGTAGGAGAATTAGTTTGTTTTGTCTTCTCTAAATATTCACCTGTGAACACTTACCCATCCTCCCTTGTGTCTTATCTCAGGACAGATGACCCTCTCCACGTATGCCCCCACACACTCCTTCAGCCGTGGCAGGACCACCACCATGCCCCTCTCATTGCAATGCAGTGCCATCTGACCAGCCAGCACATACACTGACAGCACTGCACTCCAGGCCAGGTCCCTGCGCCGTCCCCCAGGGACAGGGGGAAAGAAGTGCTCATCCAGGATGCTCATGAGCATGGAGCAGGCTGTGTTCTCCGTCACATCCTGGAAGATGCGAGGCCAGCGCCTGAAGAAGATGGGGAATCGAGTGAGGAGCTCGTCTCCGGCGTGGCGCAGGGCTGCAGTGCAGGCTGTAGGGGCAGGCCCCATGGCGCCATCTGCCCCCCCTGTGGTTACGTATTCTATGTAGTCGTGGGCCATCAGAAAAGCCTCTCTGACCAGCGGGTCAGGACTGTTCAGGCCCAATCTGGCCTCTGGCACCTCAGACTGGCACATGGTCACCTCTAACTGCCACTTCACTAATCACCAAGCTGTATTCTCAATAGGCCACAGATGACAGCTCCATTGCCAAGCAGCACAGCCATTCTCTAAGTCACATCAGTCTGTCATGATGGTGTCTGGATGCTGTTAATGAGAAATGTAAAAGAGAATCACAGTTTAGAGAAGAGGGGAATAAACATGCATGTTTCAGGGTGAAAAAGGTATCTATAACTCACCTCCTGTTCAACAACAAACACAAGTGCTACCAAGACACACCACACATCAATAAAAATGAAACAGCCAGCAGTTGAAAGAGTGTCCGGGTCCAGAGGAGTGTGTCTGCACAGTACTGTATGTTGCAGTCAGACTGGGTGACCCAGTCCCCTTTGCCAGCTAAATATAGAGCCCTTGTTGGAAACTGACACTGATCTCCAACCTCACATCCAAAATCATGGCCACCCTGACACACAGACCCATTCCAACACAAGAGGCAGGGCTGGATAAATGGGTTTCAGCTTTCAGTGAAGTATTAACATCATGCACATTTGAAAAATGGTTTTGTTTATGAAATTTAAGAAATGCACTGGAAAATCTGTTTCATTTAATTCATTGTGTTTTGTATTTTGAACATTCAGTGGATGCTATATTTCAAATCATATCTTGTATTTGTCAGCTATAAACAATTATTATTTTTAACACTGGCAATCTTTCAAGTAACTTGCTCTAAAAATTCGATTTTACAGAATCCGTTCTTCTAAATGAAATAAAAAGGAATAAATTCTTACTCTGGAAGTATAGTCGTACAGATGGTTTTGATTTTAGGATGTCTGTCCCTGAGATTCCACCACAATGCAGTGGAGGTGAATGGATTTTAATTTGTGGTGCTCATAGAATAAATGTAAAAACAGAACACAACAGCAACTTGTGACAGTATCCTCATTACTCTGGATAATTCACAGACCTACCTGTAAACAGTTTTTGTCAGAACTACTTCTCGATAAAATTGTTGCTAATTTCATCAAGAAGTAGAGGTTCATAGTGATATTATTTGATTTTTTTTATCAAAGGGCTGTGGTCACTGAGAATGTTATGTGCAACTCGTGAATGTCAGTCACACATCCTACAACAATAGAAGGTGGTGAGACAAAGCGAGAAATTAGAAAACAATAACTGCATGTTCATGGTTCTCATGTGTGCATGTGTCTATGTCGAGCCTATGAGTGTGTGTGAAATAATGATTAAATGAGTGAAAAAACAAAATATTTCTGAATGACTTCAGCTGTACATTTTAGCTGAAGTCATTGCGTATTAACTGCACACAGACATGAAGCTTCAAATCAAATCAAGTTTTATTTGTCACATTTTCAGTCACACACAGTGCATGTGAAATTATTTCTTGCCTAGCTCTACTGATCCTGAGGGGATGGTAATCCTTCCACTGTCTCTTCCCAAAGTCCACTATGAGCTCCTTTGGCCTTGCTAACATTCAATGTGAGGTTGTTCTCCTTCTCCTGTCACCAGTTCTCCAAGAGACACTTTTTCAAGGTACACCTTCTCTTCATTACTGGAGATCAGGCCCATTGCAACATTGTGTCCTCAGCAAACTTGATGGTGGTTGAGTCAGGCATGGCCACACAGTCATTGTGTGTACAGGAAGTACTGCAGGAGACTCAGGACACATCCTTGGCGTGGTCTTGTGTGTCTGCCCATCAGGAAGTTGAGCATCCAGTTGCAGAGGGTGGAGTTGAAGAAATAGTCCGTTATAATCATCACTTTTATTAGCAAATGTTTGACTGTTTGTGTGCCACAAACAAAATCCCATTGTATTGTGCAGCATGACTTTTCATATTTCACCACATGTTGCTCACAACAATTGGCCCTCCTGTCTCACCCTGTTGTCAAAAGGGGCCGAGTGCCCACAATTTTGGTTCCTCCTTGAGCTGCACTCATCTTGATGTGCTTGGCCTTCCCTGTTTTAGCTTTACTTTTAAACCTATTGGAATTGTTTTCAACCACCCACTCACACACCATGGCCATTCCAGACAGAATTTCAAACAGATCTAACCCGCCTGCTGTATTGAAAACTGAGGTTAATTTAAGGAACCCAAATATTTCAATTCCAGTTACCCATACTTCCACTTATAGTCATTACACTTCTGTCCAAAATNTGGCTAACTAGCAGTCAACTAACGCTGCTGTCTAAGTGATCAAATTGTTTTCCTTCGAACGATGAAATAAAACATGTCACTGTCTTAAATGCCGTTTACAGCTGTGATATGCAGAATAAAATCAACTGCCAATGTCGCATTACTATTCTGTCATTTTGAGGGAAGTAGGACAACGTCTGCACAGATTACATGTCAGTCATACGTTTGAGATGAATCTGATTGGCAGACGGATTCGACCAATCGCGGATAAGAATATGAACATTTTATTGGTCAAAATATGTGTCTGTAACGCTATCTTAGACGAATGAGCCAATACACATTCTATCTGAGGAGTAAAGGGCGGGTCCAATTGTGGTATAAAGAAGGAAGTTTAGCCGTTGTGCACGCACATACGGAAACGAGAAGTCATTCATCCTAGGCCTAGTCTGTCTTCAGCAACAAAATGAGGGAAATTGTGCATCTTCAAGCCGGCCAGTGTGGAAACCAGATTGGTGCCAAGGTTAGTGAAATTGTGTTTGACTTTTGAACCCTAAATTAAGTCGCCGTGTTCAGAAACATCGTGTTTTCTGCTCTTGGAGCTGGTGCTTTGTGCCCGTAACGTTCACATACGCGTCTCAGAAACCACACCCTGGGAAAATCAATGTTTGTCCTACTTAAGAAAAAGTACCCATTAACGTTTAATCTAAACTAAATGACTTTTTGGGTTGTATTGTGGACTGCAATGCGTCGAATTATAGACAAATAATAATAAATATATTTTGATACGTTAAAATGTAACCGATGAAATAAAGTAGTCCGTAATGGTAGCAATAAGTAGTAGTAGTAGTAATAGCAGCATCAACGGTAGTAGTAGTAAACATTTTAAAACCATAATGTATCTATTTGACGTAAACGTTGCTGACGGAATTTCCTTCTACGAAATATCTTCACATCACCATTGTTCCTCCGGCAGACTTTACTGCAATGCGAAAAAAAGGGAAGTGAGAAACGTCATTGCAGTCAGGAAAGAAACTGTACCATAATCCTGTAACATGTTGTGAACGGAACGTAATGAAAGTGTCCCGCAATAAAAAGTTCCAGCTTTCATTTTTTTTAACGTAAATTAAACCTGGACTTTGTAACGGTTCCCGGCTTTCATTGAGGCCTACTTGGCATTGGTTTCCAAACAGCGCCGGCTTTGCCTGGAGTAGGCGGTGTTAGCGGTTAGTGACGTAGATGGGAGTTTCAAATTCATAACTCATGAGTCGCAGCCAATAGGGGGTCAGGCCGCGCGCACCGAAGGCAACACGGCGGGAAATGAAGATTCAAACGTTAAAGAATCGCCTTCACAATAATTAAAAGCTAAACAAACAGTAACTAAAACACTGTCCATTGATGGATGCTTGTTGCTTAGTGGTTAAGAGCAAAGTGAGTTTGCAGATTTAATATTTCTTATTTCCCACAGTTTTGGGAGGTGATCAGTGATGAGCATGGTATTGACCCAACTGGTACATACCATGGTGACAGTGACCTGCAGCTGGACAGGATCAATGTTTACTACAATGAAGCCACAGGTAAGTCTAAAGCTGCTTTTTTTTAATCTACATAAACCGCCCTCTTCCTTCCATTTTTCCTCACATCTTATCTGTTTCCTGTAGGTGGTAAATATGTGCCCCGTGCAGTACTGGTTGATCTGGAACCGGGCACCATGGACTCTGTGAGGTCTGGACCTTTCGGTCAGGTTTTCAGGCCAGACAACTTTGTTTTTGGTAAGTTTTTGTCTGTTTGTTTGTTTTTTGTTTTGTTTTAATGTATATATTTCTCTTTGAAACCTTGTCCAGAATTGTCAGCTGCAGTTCATTATGCACCCTTAGTGCTGCAAAACTTAATCTTGATTCTTGTCTTCATAGGTCAGAGTGGTGCTGGAAACAACTGGGCTAAGGGTCACTACACTGAGGGTGCAGAGCTGGTGGACTCTGTCCTGGATGTGGTAAGGAAGGAGGCAGAGAGCTGTGACTGCTTGCAGGGCTTTCAGCTCACACACTCTCTCGGTGGGGGTACGGGCTCTGGTATGGGCACCTTGCTGATCAGCAAGATCCGTGAAGAGTACCCTGACCGCATCATGAACACGTTCAGTGTGGTGCCTTCCCCAAAAGTATCAGACACAGTCGTTGAGCCCTACAACGCCACGCTATCGGTCCACCAGCTGGTAGAGAACACAGACGAGACCTACTGCATCGACAATGAGGCCCTGTACGACATCTGTTTCCGCACCCTCAAACTCACAACCCCCTCATACGGAGACCTCAACCACTTGGTTTCTGCAACCATGAGCGGCGTCACTACCTGCCTCAGGTTCCCTGGACAGCTCAACGCTGACCTGCGAAAGCTGGCGGTAAACATGGTGCCATTCCCCCGTCTGCACTTCTTCATGCCAGGCTTTGCTCCCCTCACAAGCAGAGGCAGCCAGCAGTACAGATCACTCTCCGTGCCAGAGCTCACCCAGCAGATGTTCGATGCCAAAAACATGATGGCTGCCTGCGACCCACGCCACGGCCGCTACCTGACAGTGGCTGCCATCTTCCGTGGCCGCATGTCCATGAAGGAGGTGGATGAGCAGATGCTGAACGTGCAGAACAAAAACAGCAGCTACTTTGTTGAATGGATCCCCAACAACGTCAAGACTGCCGTCTGTGACATTCCTCCCCGTGGTCTCAAGATGGCTGCCACCTTCATTGGAAACAGCACGGCCATCCAGGAGCTCTTCAAGCGCATCTCTGAGCAATTCACCGCCATGTTCAGGCGCAAAGCTTTCCTCCACTGGTACACGGGCGAGGGTATGGATGAGATGGAGTTCACCGAGGCAGAGAGCAACATGAATGACCTGGTGTCTGAGTACCAGCAGTACCAGGACGCCACTGCTGACGAGGAGGGAGAGTTTGAGGAGGAGGAGGGCGAGGAAGAGCTGGCCTAAGCGTACCTTTTGTTTGACAAAGATGTCAGTGAAATGTTAAGTCTTTCCAGTTGTCAGTGTTTCGGTTCTGTCTGCTGTTCATGTTAATAAAAGTTCTTTTGCGTATTTGAACTTTGCCTTCCTGCTTTTTTATCACTTCAATATAAGAGACCTGATATGTAAGCAAATGTAGTGAAGTTTTGTTTGAGCACATGCTCACTGTGGGTAAAGTGAGGTTTCATGACTGCTGTGCTGCTGCCAGATGAGATGTGTAAAACTAATATTACAGAGATGAGGCTTTATTCATAATTGACCAAATGACGTCAGTAAACACAGCTGACAGGGCCTTCAATTAAAGTACACCAGGAAACAACTCAACCATGCTCTTCATGTCAGTCTGCTCTGTAATCCAGGCTGACTGCATGTGCACTTGGCATAGCTGATGGAGCTGTGTGCAAGTTAACATGTAATACCACAAATTTATGTACTTCAGCACTGACATTATTACCTTATTTTTGCTGGTGTGTGACTATTGGAATGGCTTAAATACTCTGCATCTCAGGTTACCACAAGATAGAACATTGCTATTACCAGAACATCACATATCGTGAATTATGCCGATTTGTATGGTTTATTTATCATCAAGCTTTTACAGAAAATACCCACTGTGTCACGCCTCTGCCAGCAGTTTCATGTGGCAACTCACTCATTGAGTCTGTGGTTGTGGTCAGTAGGTGGCAGTGTTTGCTAAGCAGCCATTCTTTTCCACAAGAAGTAGGTGACGATGCTTAACGCCAATGCCAACAGTGTCCAGCAGCACACTTTCTTCACCTGGACTTCCAAGCCTTGCTTCTCTCCAAAGCGTGACACAAAACCGCTCTGTCACAAGCAAAGAAGAAAATGAAAGTTTCACATGAAATGATACATTTCAGTACATAGAATTTGACAAAAGGATGTCCTGTACATCATTAAGAGCAAATTAAATGCAGAAAGAGGGTATTCATATATCATTTAGGAGAGGAAAGCAATATTTGATGGAGCAGGTAGAGGGCAGGTCTGTCCAACAGTGACAGCTCATTTCGTTTGAATTTTTTTGGTTGTTTGTTTGTTTTTTGAAAATATACTTCAAATTTAATTCAAATTAGTCACCCAAAGCCAGCATGACATGACAGGAGCCTTCATGCTTACCTCATCTTGAAGGGACGTGTAAAAGTCAGGATATCTTGGCCTCTGCTGCTCCAATTTAAAACATTCTTCTTTTTTTTAAATCTGTCACATGTCCATGATGATTATGGTGCACTACTCAATCAGTGCAGTGTCCCTTAAGGGAACTGGATTTCCACTGTTGTTTGGCATGATGGAGCAGGGTTTCAGGGCTTTGAATTACTTACTTAAAAATCCATCATGTATGATGGTACTGTGGTTGCATATTATGTTTCAAGTAGGAGAATTAGTTTGTTTTGTCTTCTCTAAATATTCACCTGTGAACACTTACCCATCCTCCCTTGTGTCTTATCTCAGGACAGATGACCCTCTCCACGTATGCCCCCACACACTCCTTCAGCCGTGGCAGGACCACCACCATGCCCCTCTCATTGCAATGCAGTGCCATCTGACCAGCCAGCACATACACTGACAGCACTGCACTCCAGGCCAGGTCCCTGCGCCGTCCCCCAGGGACAGGGGGAAAGAAGTGCTCATCCAGGATGCTCATGAGCATGGAGCAGGCTGTGTTCTCCGTCACATCCTGGAAGATGCGAGGCCAGCGCCTGAAGAAGATGGGGAATCGAGTGAGGAGCTCGTCTCCGGCGTGGCGCAGGGCTGCAGTGCAGGCTGTAGGGGCAGGCCCCATGGCGCCATCTGCCCCCCCTGTGGTTACGTATTCTATGTAGTCGTGGGCCATCAGAAAAGCCTCTCTGACCAGCGGGTCAGGACTGTTCAGGCCCAATCTGGCCTCTGGCACCTCAGACTGGCACATGGTCACCTCTAACTGCCACTTCACTAATCACCAAGCTGTATTCTCAATAGGCCACAGATGACAGCTCCATTGCCAAGCAGCACAGCCATTCTCTAAGTCACATCAGTCTGTCATGATGGTGTCTGGATGCTGTTAATGAGAAATGTAAAAAAGAATCACAGTTTAGAGAAGAGGGGAATAAACATGCATGTTTCAGGGTGAAAAAGGTATCTATAACTCACCTCCTGTTCAACAACAAACACAAGTGCTACCAAGACACACCACACATCAATAAAAATGAAACAGCCAGCAGTTGAAAGAGTGTCCGGGTCCAGAGGAGTGTGTCTGCACAGTACTGTATGTTGTAGTCAGACTGGGTGACCCAGTCCCCTTTGCCAGCTAAATATAGAGCCCTTGTTGGAAACTGACACTGATCTCCAACCTCACATCCAAAATCATGGCCACCCTGTGGGGTTTTGTGTCTATGGTGAGGAGGTGTCTCCCCAACAGGAAGTTGATCATCCTGTTGCGGAGGGTGGGGTTGAAGAAATAGTGCTTTGTAATCATCAGTTTTATTTGCATTTGTTCCCCCATTAAAAAGTAGTTCCTTTTAACTTTGACCATATATACTCTGTGGATTATTTGTGGAGTAACACAGGGACTGCTATTATGGAAAAAAATATGTTGCCAAGTATCATTTTTGTTGTGTCCCACAAACAAAATCCCATTGATTTCCGCTGTATTGGGATAGAGACACATTATCTCCAAACCTGGACAGGTGACCAAAAGTATCTGCGTGGAGAGATACCATGAGATGTATGTGAGAAAGAATATCATTTTTTCATCATCATCATCTTTCATTTGGATGAAATGATTCTTTAAAAGTGCAGCATGACTTGTATTTCACCACTTGGGAGCAGTAATGTATTACTAGAAGACACACTGCCTCTCATTAACCACTGTGTGTGTGTGTGTGTGTGTGTGTGTGTGTGTGTGTGTGTGTGTGTGTGTGTGTGTGTGTGTGTGTGTGTGTGTGTGTGGCTCACATGGAATTTGATAGCTCCCCATTGTATTTGAACTCATAACCACTTGTTTACAATGAACTTCAAAATAAAAGCTGTTTTAGTACTGAGTCATATATGCGGGCCAATTAACTCTTCCCACATGTTCATCAGTAATCTCACCTCTCTATAAACTAAAAATATATGGAAATGCAAACATGATGAGCCATTAATTACTTCCAAGTAAATGTATTTAAATTGTTGCTAATGCCTGTGAGATCTCTCCCATGGACTAACACTCAGGCACGCATGGCTAAATCTACATTGTCCTTTAAGTGTTTCCTCTCTTTTTATGAAATGGTTTTATGCGTCACATGGGGATCAATCAAATGCTCTGTGTATGACATTTATGTACGTTGTTAATATACTGATTTACAGCAGAGGGAAGACATGATCAAGTGGTACCATTAGCAGCTCTGTGTTCTCTGGCCATCTGGCACAGCATATATTGCAATTGTGCATGGGAGGGAAGATAAGGCTAACCATCCAGAAAGAACCCTAAACCGCCCTCTGCACACACACACACACACACACACACTACTTCAGTTGTACTATGAGAGTGAGTGTGCAAAATGGCTGCCTAGTTGTTCCTCATTGCTGAGCCAGGAAAGAGGGGAAGTGACATGGTTGATAGAGGCTTCTATCAGGCCTCTCATATGCTCATGTGGCAACATCTGCAAGCAGAGGAAACTTCCTGTCCCCTGTGGAGAGGTTTGTGATGTATTGATAGTTGCATTGGAGAGGAAGGTGCAAGATTAACAGGAAATATGCTGTAACTCACTGTTGCCACTTGACTCCATGGAGCATTTTTCCTACGAGATTACACTGGCACTTCTGTGAGGCTGAAGCTAAATGATAAATGCCAGCATGTGGATGTTTAGTAGGTATAATGTTTACCATGTTCACCATCTTCAGTCTGTTATCAATGCTAAGATTTGCTCGTGAGCTCTAAACACAAAAATAAAGTTGATGCTGGTGGGAATGTCATTAGTTTTGCAGGTATTTGGTTATAAAGCAATAGAAAAATAAACCTTTGACCTGGTTTTGCTGCTCTAGGGGGACATGAGTGCATGCACCAAATTGTATTGCAACCAATCCAATAGTTGCTGAGACATTTCACTCAAAGAAGACAAATTTCGACTTTGTGGTGGCACTAGAGGTATATTCAGAGGTTCAACGAAGCCAGTCGGCTTTCATCATCTGAGAGTCATGAATGTCTGTGTCTGTCTTTCACAAAATCCATTGACTGACATTACCATGCCTAGTGCCACGCTGCTAGCATGGCTAAAAATCAGGAATCACTGAGCCTGACATCACGGCCAGATTTTCAGCTACGGGTCCCTATTGACTGGATAATTAGGGCTCGAGAGCTGAATCTTTCAGTTGAAAATTAATCTGCAACACTTCTGATCATTTATTTGTCACTCCAATATTTTTTAAGCATAAATGCCCCAAGTTGTCAGTTTCAAGCTTCTCAAATGTGAATATGAGCTGTTTGTCTTTTCTTTTCTTCTATGATAGTAAACTCACTATATTTGGGTCTTGGAATGTTGGTGGGACAAAATAAGACAATTTGAAATTTAACTAACTTTTTTTTCTTTTGTCTTCTTCTTCTTTTTTTTTTTTTTTTGAGTGAACATGGGGCTCTGGGGGTCCCCCATCAGCTGCCTGGTTGGAGTCTTGTCCGACATGAGTTCTAAGTTGATATACTGTCTGTATTTGCTTGCTTTGTTTTATTTTCAGCTTTTTCTTCTCACCTGCTGTTGAATTTTACATTTTTTCTCCTTATGGTTCATTTAAATTCACCAGAGGAAAAACTAAATTAATTAGAGCGTATTTTCCACAATAGTTCAATAGCATAGCTTTAACCTTGGGTCAGGGGATAAGAGTTTCTCCCAACAAAGGATGAGTTGAGAAGAGCCAGACAGGCCTGTATGGGCGGATGCTATTATCATGGTTAACCCCCCCAATGAATTCAGTGGTTCCATTTCTGTCATTTTCATCCCTGCTGAGGTGTTTTTGTCGGCACATATCTGCTCCAGGACACCAACACAAAGTATCTGCTCCAATTTAATCCAAAACATTATAAATCTACCCTCTCTGCCAATGGAGGAACACAATGCAAATTGGAGAGGAGTTTTTAACTGAAGGCGATGGTGATCAGTGAGATGAGGTGTGACACAGAGCAAATTTAACCACTTTGCAAAGCAGAAACAGCGTGGCCTTGTTCTGATGGCTGGAACAATGCAATGTGTGTGTGTGTGTGCACGCGCACGTATGTGTGTGTGCATATCTGTGTGTTTGCCTGTTATCTTTTAGCAGCATAAGAGTATCTCTCGCTCTCAGGAAGTGGCTTATCAACATCTACACAGAAGTTGAAATGCACTTTGAAGTTCCTACCCACTGCAAAAAAAGAAGGCTCCAATAAAAGCTGCAAGGTGACAGAGAAAGGTTGAACAAGGCAGACGGATGAAAACCGACCTCCTCCTGCTCCTCCCCACCAACCCGCTGTCAAACAATTGCGATCTCCACGCCTCTTTGTTCAGGACTCCCATCAGCCTCGCAGTGGGAGGTGTGGTCAGAAAGAGGAGGAAATTGCTGTGAATTTGTGGGTAATTGAAAACACCTATATCCTCCTGCGTCTCCATCTCTACCTGCTTTAAAAACCTCAACACCCCTTCTTCCTCCCTGGCGCCCACCTTCTATACCAATACACTTCTAATGGCACCCCTTCCCCATCCTGTCCTCCATCTCCCACTGGACTGAATTGATGCAAACGATTGTGCGCCCATTTGCCGTCTGGAGGAGAGGTGACCCACTTGTGTGGTTTGCTCGCTGTCTCCTGCCCCACCTTCTCCCAATTGCAGGTATTGATGCCCCGCCATTGTTTCCCCCCTGCCCAGGGGGTGGAGTGGTTTGTGGGAAAATTGGGGGACCCCTCAGGTGTTTGATGGCTTTTATCGATTCGCACCAGACTCTCCAGCTCCCATTTACCCTCTGCTACGCTGTACAAGCTTTTTAGATAGTGGCTGTATCTGCTGCTATTTTTAAGTGGTATTATTCTATTCTACTGATGCATAAGCACATATATTTTCTCGTGTGGCTGATCAATGCAGGGAATGTTTCTGAATCTGAAATGGAAGCTGCTCTACTTTTGAATATCTCTCATTAATTTTAATGTCAAATAAGACATAAAGAACCTCCATCTTTCTTTTTAAAACATGTTTTGTTTTGTTTTATTTTATAAAGGTGCAATAAATAATATTTCACTTGTTCTTTGCAATGAAAGCCTTGTGAACCATCATGGTCTGATGTAAATACCACAGGAAATGCAAGCAGAGACACATCGTCAGCTGGAATCATCCGTCTGCTCTGTTGTTGTGTATGATGTTTTGAAACTGCAGCACAAGCTTTGGCCATAGCACTAGCACAGTTTACTTTTGCTTTGTTTTTACCTTATTCAGAAGTGTTTTTTAAAGTGTTGCATGGGTTTTAGTCCTAAATTTCAAAGTTTAAGTGTGGCACAGGCTGTCTATGGACGTGTATAACAGTGCAATGTAGGACCATTGTTTGAATAACCAAATATTTAACCATGTTTCTCTCTTGACTGTCCACATCTGTCTGGGACGGCTGAAAATCACACAGTGTATAGAGGCCTTAACCGCCAGACCTCAGCGCTTGGTCTCATTTTCCACAGAGTGTACATGTCTGCAGAATCTGTCTGATGCAGCTTTGGACTCACTACCTCAGCAGGCCTACTGATGTGCAGATAGCATTGCATTTGGACAAGTATGCAACACCAGCCATCAAAATCATTTGTGGATCAATTTAACAGTAGTAGCTCACAGTGTTAACAATTTCAAATGCATCTTTGCATTTAAAAAATTACATTTGAATTGTGTTTTGAAAATGTACCACACAGTTTAATCTGTCTGTCTGAGATCTGAGGACATGTAATGCTGTAAAACTCAGTTGGAGCTACAGCAAGTTCATGATGGTGGCCCTATTTATGAAGCATTCTTCTCCAGAAATCCCTATTGATTATCGTCAATGAAAATATTGGTTTATGTTGTCAAATATGAATATGGTTCAAAGCAACTTTTGCCATATTCACATTATACAGGAAAAAATAGGCCCTTGCAATACATGGTCCTTGTTGGAGAAGTTAGCAGTTTATGCAACTATCTTATTGGAAAATAGCAATTTGTGACCTATAGGTCTTCTGCAGGTTCATTTAACCAAGTACTGTCACAACAAACCATAAACACAATAATGGCCAAGGCATGCACAAAAGCTGCTTTTCTGTAATAATGTGAACACAGCTTAACACAAACATCCATTCTAGCATTCCAGTTCTTAATCATATCACACAATCCAGGCAACTGTGTTAAACCTCTCACTTTGTATGTCACAAAATAATGTCAACGAGGTCCACTTGGCAGCTTTTTCAGAGCTTTCAGCTGCTTCACCACCGAACTAAACTGGCTCAGGTGCCATCATGTGACCGGACATGAGTTCAAGTTCATGTTCTTCATTTGTCAAGTGCACAACAATCACACTGAAGTAGCGCTGGCAGTCAAATTCATGTGAGACAGTAGTGATAAAATGAATAAACAGATAAACTGTTGTGCGGGGAGTAAATGTATAAGCTTAGTGAGAACTGGTTATGGACAGCTGAGAACAGGATTAAAGATAGGAATAAGAAATAAATCGGAATAAATATATGCACTAAATAATATGTATACTGTGGTGGTTTAATAGCTGATAGATAAATACATACATGCGATACACAGAGGGATGTAATCAGGTAGTATAATATAGTACACTGGTAAACTGTACCTGTGCTGTGCAAGTAAAGTGACATAGTAATGAGCTTGAGATATCAAGAGCTCAGCAGTGTTATGGCCTGCAGGAAGCTGTCCCTGAGTCTGGTGGTGCAGGACTGGATGCTGCAGTACTGTCAGCCAGGCGGCAGCAGGCACAGTGGTGTACCATTGGGGTGATTGCAGCAATAGTACACCTGAAGAAGTGGCAGAATATCCTGAAGTCCCTGTTAAGTCCCCTTAGCCTGCAGAGGAAGAAGAGACATAGTCTACAGAATAGCCATTGTCTGTGATTAAAAGCTCAAAAAAAAAAAAAACAACAGGAAGACCTTTGAGTTGAGGTTTTTGCCATAAAAACAGCTGCTGTAGCCTGACAGCTTCTTGCCTTCAGGATCTTGTCGTTTTATGTTGACACTAGCTGTTTAATTGCATGTTGCTGGCTGGAGGTTATCTGTATTTGGGAAATACTGCCATTCCTCTTTACCTGGAATCCTGACTTCTTGCTCCTTTACACTTTTCCTCACAGGCAATCAGACTTTCCAACTTTATGCCCTGTCTCATACACAAATTAGCATGACTAGCAATAGCCACACAGCTGAAGACAGAAAAGTGAGCCTCTTTCAGAAACTCAAACTTCAAAAATCCAAGGAAAAAGACGTCGGGGTACCAGACACACTGACTGATCTCTGTTACGTGCGGAGCAAAACTGCAGTAATGAGCGTTTAGTACCAAACATGGAGAGAAAGTAAAAAAGGAAAATAACAAGGAACTTGCAGATTACTTTAACAGCCTATTGAGATGTAGAACTATCAGCAGCAGCGTGATCCAATTGGAGCGTACAGAAATAGAGCTTTAGAGGCTGTTGTGTTCATTGTTGTGAAGGAGAAGCGAGGTGAGAATTGACTCTCCGGTGCACAGAGCAGGCTCTCCATGCCAATAACCACCTCTTCATCGGCACCCCTTTGACACCAGCGTTCTCCCACTGAAACATATATCACTTTCAAAAGCATGCTGCCTTCTCTTCAAATATTTAATTTTCAACTTGAGGTATACCTCTTGTTTATATAACAAAAGCCTCCTCTCAATTAGAGCACCTGGGGGTGGGAGGAAGCGAGGGTGCATATCTGTACACCCATATCCCCCCGTTCTCTCTCCCTCCCTCCTCTCTCTTCTCTCCCTCTCAAACATACTCATTTATGAACAGTCACACACTCACACATAGTGCACATACACACACACACTCTCCAGCTCTGTTTCTCACACACTTTTTCTGTCTCTCTTGCAGCCTAGTTGTTTTGTAGATAATGAGATTAAAAATCTATTTTTGTCAGTTACCTGCAAGTGATGCATTAGTTGAAACATTCTGCAACACTACAGCTAATACTAAAATGAATGGGAATGAAATTGCTTTCCCCATTTTTGCACTTCAATGCCTGCCACACTCACAGAGTTGTTAGCAGAAGCTTATCTCACTCACCTGGCCTTATTTGTTTTTACATTACTCCTGCCTCAACCTCAGGGACTCTGAGTGTAATGGTGTGTCACTCATTGTTCACATTACATAAGCTAGGAGTTCTAACACTACAATACTGCAACGTTCATATACTGTATGTATGTTTTTAGACATAAAGAGGGTGGAGTGGATGGGCAAAACACACTACTGTGGTATACTCTCATTTGATGTTTGTAGGAATGCATCCAAATGATTTAGTAAATTGTCACTGAGCCAAATCTGCACATCTCTTTTGTTCAAATTCATTACATTACAAATTCTGGACAAAAAATATCAAATTCTGTGTAAAATAACAATGACAAGTAGCATAACATATGTAGATTTAACAGATTTATATAGCAAATTTCTTAGGCAATTTGTACCAAACATCAACTGACCAACATTCAGTTAGCACTGAACATCATGGATATTACACCATAATCTGGTCACAGTAGAGGTGAAGATTTGGGCTGTCTGATGTAAACCAGTATAGATCCTTTATTACCAAGTCTCTAAATCAGCCACAGCTCACCCAGAACTCAACTAACTCACTCAGGAGTGGGAAATGTCTGCACTCGTGTTGTTAATGCACACTTATCATGCAACAAAATTGGAGTACACAAGCAAAGCATGCACCATGCTACAAAAAAAAAAAAAAAAATAGATCACAAATAGCTTTAAAATTTGGTTTTGAGGCATTTTTGGATGTATCTTGGCAGTGGAGCTACAGGTATACAAGCATATGTCATATTGTTACTTTTCAGGTGTGAACATACAGCTCTGCTCAGTATGTGAATGAGACACACAGTATATATTAGTAACCATGCAAAAGTCAAAGTGATCCAGCAGATTGCTTCATAGAATCATTTTGGCTCATAGGAAACAAAGAAATCTGTCTGTCCTGGGACTGAACTACTACCAAAGTGATCAATTCTAGCTGCTGGTTGTTATTAAAATCAGGTATCAGTGATTCAGTATAATCTACCTCTGATATGATGTTGCTTAACATGACTACAACAGGGGAATATTGTTCAGTTATAAGCTTACATTTCATTCAAGTGAGATGTGGGAGGATGTACTCTTTCATTTAATTACTCATGAAGGTTTTTTGAATATAGTGATATAATTAATGTCGGCTCATTATTCATGTAAAGTGTCCTGCAGTCACATAATTAAACATCACTGTTTGTCAAGTTGCTTGAAAAAAAATATATATATTATTATCATTATTTATTCATTTTCTTGTTACTTATTACTCACTGAACCTTAATTTATTAATGGCAGAAGTAATTAGTTACTCATTACATTACTTTGGAAACTTGGCACAGCTCTGCCAAACGTAGCTATGCCCATCATTTATACATAACTTTAAGCCTTAATATAATTTAAAGTGAGTTACATAAAAATTTGTTTCTGCTCATTTAATTGAAAATGTGATTGGGAATATGCACCGTGAAGTAGGCAACAACTGGCTTGATAATCAACTTTAGGTGGACCCTGCTTATCACCTGATCTTGAGACCCTGTATTATCCTAAATTAATTTGTTCAATTCACCTTATGAGAGAGTAATTCAACACAGAGAATCTGTGCATATTGCACAGACATTGGAGATAACAGGAGGTCATTAGGGGAGCAAGTCAATGTGGCCATTCTCAACAGATAGATATCAATAAAACCCAAATGAATCTTTGGAGTGAATATAATGATATGAGAAATGCTACTTTACTGTAAGTGTATGCAAGGGTTGGCCACCCAGTCAGTTAACATTACTAACATCAGTTGGTTGAGTAACTGATCCAACTTTAAAGTCAATTCAAATCCACTCCTGAGCATCACTGAGCCAGCAGGTTCACTTATTTGATGATCCAGCTGCAGCCACTTCACATTATGATAGGTTGTGATAGTTTGGTCTGCTTTGAGGTAATGTATTGTATTAGTATGAGTGTTGGGCAGCAAGCTGTGCAAACAGAGCCGGCAGGATGTGCTGGGATTGATCTGAGGCTAAAGGTGGGGAAGTGGTGCCAACAGGTCTGGACCCCACAGAGTGGAACCAGTCAAATTTGCCATTATTTGACTTTAAACTAAGCAAAGGTTAATGGAGTTTGTGACTTTGGGAATGTAACTTTATTGTTGTCATGTTCGATGGTAAAGGGGGAATTTATTGGTAGAAAAATGCAGTAATTGTAGCTGTTTTTAAGCCTTTATAGTTGCATTCTTCTCAGTGTTAGAATCATATTTCACAGATGGAAGTTTATTGCCAGGCAAATACCATCATCATGTATCATTTACTACATATCTAAATCAGAAGCTAAGTCAGTCTACTTTAGCATCTGCAAATATTATATCAGTATGTACAGGCTAAAACAAATAACAATAATGCCATCTGTCAAATGAGAGTTGTTAAGAGTTGTCATCCTTGGCTTCAGACAGTGTGTACTGCATAAGTGCATGACATGGGTTTCATTTTATTATTGCTTCAAAGCTCTGTCCAAAATCAATCCTTTATTACACTCCGGCTACATTACACTACTCCCATATAAAAGACATTCATTAGTTTTGACAACAGTGAGCCATAAGTTTTCTATTAAATTTTGTGAGCATTATGGGGATCGTGCCATGGAAATACATTTTTTTGTATGACATTTTGACTTGTCATAGCAGGAAAAAAACATGTGTTACAAATCATATTACCCATGACCCTGTTATATTGAAGTCTTGACAGTGTGACAGTCAGCCAGCATGAACAATACCAGGACCCTGAAACTGAAGCAGCAAAATGGAATTCAGACATCATTCATTTTAATGTTAATATTATAATAATATTTCCTACTGTGACATGTCAAAATCTCTTCAGTGAAAATAGCTTATTATGAACTTGTGAGGACACTGTATGGTATAGTGTATCTGTCTCACACAAATAATTCGGATGCTCACATTAAAAATGGGGGTAAACGTAGTGCATTGTGTAACATATAGGGAGTGATTTTGGACACAGCTCTAGTGATGTGTTGAAACCATTCATTCATTCATTCATTCATCTTCTATACCCCCGATTATCCCTTTTGGGGTTGGGGGGCGCTGGAGCCTACGGTCAATGGGCAAGGGGTGGGGTACACCCTGAGCCGGTTGCCAGCCGACTGCAGGGCAACATACATACAACCATTCACTCTCACATTCACACCTAGGGACAATTTAGAGTCACCAATTAACCTAATGAGCATGTTTTTGGTCTGTGGGAGGAAGCCGGAGTGCCTGGAGAGAACCCACACATGCACGGGAAGAACATGCAAACTTCGCACAGAAAGGCCCCGCCCGACATGGTGACCTTCTTGCTGTGAGGCAAGCACACTACCTGCTGCGCCACCGTGCCGTCTGTTGAAACCATTCAAGGTAAATTATCTGTGACTGTTTAACATTAAAACTGTTCTAATCACTTTTAGATCAACAGTCGATGAAATGACAATGTGTAGCACGAATGGTGATAAACTCACAGAGAATCATCGTTTGCCTCTCAGCTCAGTTCCCTTCAGCTCTACAGGGCATTTTAGGGGCTTTCTGCTCATTGTTTTGCTTTTGGTTCAGTCTCAGCAGCAGCAGCAGCAGCAGCAGCAGCAGCAGCAGCAGCAGCAGCAGGGAGCTGTTTTTTGGGGAAAAAGCTGTGATAAACTCAGCAGTAGACAGGCAGTTTACAAGTATCTCAAAACTTGGACAGTTAAAACGAAAACGTGCATCGTACCACAAGAGGAAAGTGACAAAATATTACACTATTAATTGCAATGGTGCTCTTTGACTCAGCAAGCACTCCCCTCCACCCACAGCTAGTAGCCAAATATCGTGGTGGGCAGTCACTGAGTCTTTCATGCTGATGAACAACACTGTAATCCCCATTCCATCGTGGAACATTGTGGGAAAACAAAACCTTCCCAACTACACTTTCATTTTCTCCAGGCTCTGTCTGAAGTTTCACTTCAGTATTTCGTTTTCCTAATCTCAGGTATGACTGTTGCATACAGCTACTCAAATGAAAGGCCTTAGCCAAGGGTTTATTTATAATGCAGCCATTAAGGGAAGGCTTAAGAATAAGCTGTACCTACAGGTTTTTTATGTGCTGGGGTAGAGAGGTGTAGTTTAGGTTTCATGTTATGAGTTCAGCTTAGGTGGTCTCGGGTGTTAGTGGGGCCATGGGCTGAGCAGGCAACTAGGGGAGCTTAGCTGGGAGGGAGCTGCTATCCTGCTGCCTCACCGAACAGCAAATCAAACCAGATGGGCTCATTTATGGACAATTAGCAGTGTGCTGTGAATGGAGCACCACTGACTCACCTAGCGTTGTTATTATTACAGCTTTTATCTGAGCGCAAGAGAAACGTGGCAGCTACTAAATCGGGGTTTTGATGCATGTTTGACCCCAGATGCGTGAGGAAATTGGAGACCTGGTCCTGAGAATTGGAACAGAGACGAAGCATGATGAATAGCTCGGGGAATGTTGACGATCATCTGTTCTGTGCTGTATGTCTGAATCATAGCTCGGATTTGGAAAGGGCTTGCAAACTTCACACACTCTGAGCAGATGTGAACTGAACAGGAAAACACCAAAGGTAGCAGGGCTGCCTCTAACTTGCTCCAGGCTTTTCTCTGCGACGCCCTCACTGCAGAGACAAGAGTGTCCTGTTACTGAAAGGGGGGATCGAGTCCTATGCAGGAATGTTGCTCCTGCCTCCCCCCTTTTTCATCCCACTTACTCTCCTCTAATCGTTCCCTCCATCACTTGCTTGGCCTTTGCTTGACTCCCTCTGTGATGGTCCACTTCACTTTGCTCATAAACAATGCCCCCAGCCCCTTCCACACCTTCATATTTCTGCCTTCCTATGAGCTCCAGCCTCTTACTGCCTTCCTACCTTCAAGTCATATCAGACCTTTTAACAGTAATTAGTTGAGGGACTGCAGCACAGCAAGATATTTCCCTAATTCATCCCCATCTCTGGGAGAAGGAGAAAGGTAAGGTAAAGCTGTGCTGGTGGGAGCCTGCTGAGATAATGACAGACTCATCATACACATCCAAACAAAGCCAAGACTTGGTGGGGAAAAAGCCTTTTTGTTGTCTTTATTGTGTGTAATCGGCGTCACAAGAGAACTACGTGAAAAGGAACAAAAAGGAATGAAACAGCTGCTGTGCACATCTATTGTCTGAGTACATACTGAGGGTGAATGCTGTTCAGATCAATGCAGTTACAACTATGAAAAGACTGTGGTTCTTTGGGAGGTTGTTGCTGCACCCAAACACTGGACTTTACCTCTGAGCAGGGGTGTTCTCTCATTGAGGAGGGAGTCATGTTCGGCGCAATGGTATGTCCCAAGGGGTATCAGCCACCAATGACAGCTCAGCGTTGTTTGAAAGGCTTTCAATGAAAACTCCTACCTCTAATTGTCCCTGCAATGCTTATCAACGCTGCCAATTCCAACTAGAGCGGAAAGACAGAGCAATTTTCCCATTACAGCGGGAGCAGAAAATGGAGGAGAGACGAGGGAGCCCAGTGTCTCCAGAGAGCAGTGCAGATGGCTTCATTGCTAAGTTCAAAAACACAGACAGGAGGGATGGGAGCGAGAGATGTGGTGCACGCACACTCACAGGCACTTGTAATGTCCTTGTGCACAGATACACACTGTCACGCGCACAGGCGGAGACACGATTTATGCACTCTGACAACATGCAATCAATTAGCTTTTAACCTCCTTTCTGCAGCCAGTTTCCTTCAAGGCCACAGTCACACAGAGCATGGCCATGGAGGATTCATTTCAATGAGCACTGAGATCATAGCGGTTTTAAGCTTGCTGACCCCCTGCCACAGTGGTTAGATAAGCCCACTTCAACGCTGTCTGTCCCCTGCTTTGATCTCCCACAACCAGAGCAGAGGCTCCACAGACATTCACTTGTTTAGATTTCCTCTACCCCAATATGGAAATTGACATTAAACTTGAAGGAAGAGCTAAATTTCCTCCTCAGTCTACGGCCGATGGGGCACAAGAATGCAGCGCCATTGTGCTCCAATGGTTATGACAACAAATGGCGCCCTGATAACATCGCACAGACCAGGATTCAACCTGAGCCTTACCCGCTATCCCAGCAGTGATGAGATTAATCTGTTTACCTGCTCCCTTGAAGGAATGTTTATTCAGACACATGCAACTGTGTATACAGTTCACCATAGGAGCCCAGGTTAAAAATGATACAGTGAGTGTTTTGTGTGTGTGTGTGTGTGTGTGTGTGTGTGTGTGTGTGTGTGTGTGTGAGTGTGTGTGTGCGTGTGTGTGTGTGTGTGTGTGTGTCTGTCTGTTTGGGGGAGAGGTTGCCTATACTAAACTCTCCCTTTATTATCAATGCAGACATCTTTAAGTGTCTGCCGTCTGGCTCCACTAGGCTTATCAGTTCCTCATTGGCTTACGCAATTATAGAAAACACACACCAAAGTGTGTAGCCACGAATACACTCAAAACCATGCTTGTGTGCACACGCAAAGAAGCATTTAGCACCCCACTTAAATCCAAAATAGATCAACTTAACCTCCTCAAGGCAGCAGAGTGGCTGCACAGACCATTACAGCGTAAGTCTTACAGGGCTAACAGACAACTACATGCCACAACAACTATATGCTTGTTTTATTATAGAAACCCATCATCTCGCTCACCTACCAGGCCAGAAATGGTGCTCTGTCTATTTCTGAGGTCATGACCAGCAGCACAAGCAAACAGAGCAAGAGATGGGGCCAGAGATTGGTGGAGGCTGTTGGCCTGATCTCTTATCTAGCAGCACTTTTGTTAACCTCAACTGTGAAAAGAAAATCCAGTTCAACAGCAGGTACAGTCAAAGGCACACTGACTTGACAAACCTCAAACTGTCAGGCCTGTTTTGTTTTTCTGTTCTGTGGAAAAAATGTGCTCCTCCACACATCCAAGAGTTGAACAACCCAGTAAAAGGGCCCCCTTGTCTACCGGCTTTCCTCAGTCTGTCCATCTGCTTGCGCCCCCCCATCCCCCCCCCCACACACACACACACACACACACACACCCACACATCTCCCACTAGACACACATCCATGGCCTCCTATTGTAGTGGCTGTGCAGGTGTATGGGTGCTGATAAGAACCATAGGCACCCCGTGGTTCATCAAGGTGAGGCTGCGTTGGGTGAGCTCTGCCCTCGGCCCTGCGCTGGCATTTCCAGCCGGGAGAGATTCTACTGAAGAGGGCAGAAGCAACGCTGCTTATCAAGCCAGGGACTGAGGACCAGGCGCCCAGCACAGCCACAGGGACTTGAACTTCTAGCCTGAATCCCAGCATCTCACCCAACGTTGTCTGGCAGCAGGGCCCTTCTTGAGTCAGGAAAACCACAGTTCACCACTCTCAGGGTGAGACTGAACACTCCCCTCCCTCTCTGAATCAGTGCTGTACACCTCTCACCCTGCTCTGCAATGATATCTCTGTCTGAAATGCCAAGCCATGTACACACACACACACACACACACAAACCACATACTGACATTTCAGCTGCACCCCCTCTGATCAGCATACTCCCCTGCTTGCACTTGGTTCTTCAGAATTGTATAGATGGTTGAGTGGTTGTAGGTTGTAGGTGGAGTGTTAAGTTAGTCTTCTATCAAACATATAATCAAAAGAGTGGGGTCACACTTATCAACAAAAGCACATTTTCAAGTGATGTTTATCTTGTAAAGGGCAAAACGCCTGTGGCACTCCAGTCTTTATCAGTGTGGATTAATGGTTCACTCCTGTCTTATATAAGGTACGTGTTGATTGTAGACAGACTAAAATGAACTACATCAAATTGTGGTCATATAACAGAAGCAATCTAAAGGTGTGTTCACAATGAAAGCAAATTTTAAAGGTGGCATAATAGTGGCAAAGTCAATGGAAAGACTAGAGTGGATGCAAACTCAAATTTGGAGTAAAACATCAGATTACAACCTGCAGGAGATCATTTTGTCCAGCAGTTCATTTGTGTAGCAGCTCGCGCTACTGATCTTGCAACTTGCAAGGATCTCCAGTTCAGTCAGAGACATACAAAAGATCTTAATGTTTGGTTCCTCAGTGGCCTTTCAAATTGGAGAAGAAGGAAGAAGCTCTGAGATCACCATAGGTCTTCTGAAGGTTACTGACTTTCCTCAGTGTTTCCCGCCAAAACAGAGGGTCAATGCTGCTGGTGAGACTGAGACAAACAGAACGATCAGACAGCATGAGTGCTCATACAGTATATATTTTCAGTTGACCTCAAACATCCAAACTGGCAGTTAAGGAAAGATGTGCTGACCTGACCACCGAAGCATTGAAGTAAACTGTCTAGATTAAGACGCTAACTGTAAGTTCAAAGTAGCAACTCTGCAGTATGTTGGCAATAAGCTATCACTGCTGCTCAACACTGACCACTGATCTCCCTCATCACACTTCTATTTTGAGCACATACACTAACACACTGATTTGTTATACTGTATCAAGAAACACATTTTTAAATGTGATTTTGTCATAAAACACCAGCGAGTGTCAGGTTACTAACTGGTCCTCTATTGAGGGAATGGTGTGAAATTACGAAATTTACATTTATCAAAGTGTCTAATGCATACATCTCACATTTTCTTTTTCATAAAACATTTTGCTGATCCATCAGCTAGCTTAGCTCAGGGGGTGTTTGCAGCCCCATGCTGAGTCTAAACTCAACGTGGCAGTCCAAACCCCACCTGTTCCCCCAGTTCATAGGCCTCAATTAGGGAGCAAGGCTGGGATGTTGTGAGTTAACTTTAATGGGCAATAAGGGGATCGTGGCTTTAAAGCCTGGCCCTCTGGTAGGAAGCTGTCGGGGTTGGAAAACTCACGTGGCTGGGAATTTTAGATAAAACAAGCAACTAGTTTAGAAAACAGATGTGTTTAGAGAAGGTTTATGTCTGCTACAGTGTGGTTACTACATTTGCTGTGTTACTAATTTCCATATTCTGCATGCAAGCTGGTCGATAGGCTGAGATAGCTGTCTGATGTGAAGCTCTTTCTAATGTTGCTCTGTTAAACTCTAAAATGCTAATAATTAATAATACTGGAGGCAGTTAGCCTGGCTCTCTCTAAACCTCAAACACTCACTAATAAACATTTCATTTGTTTAATACAAACAGAAAAGTGCCATTGTCTGCCAGACTTGGCTCTTGACAAGCAATAGCTTACCTGTCGGTCCAGGGCACAGTCTTCATGTTCAATGTCTTCAGCTGGGTCAGATAGATTTAGTTTTGGTCTCTCTGCAGCAACAATGGTAGCAAACCTGGCAACCCAACAGTGACAATGAAACATTACTGCACCTGGTTCACTAAAAAATAGTTCCACTGCATCTCCCTCCAATAAACTGCTTTTTTTTTTGTCTTTTTTACATTTTTCTTTGCAAACAGATTAAATCAAACCAGAGATGTGTTAATCACATTATCATTCCCCAGTTCCAAAACAGCTGGGACCCTGTGTGAAATGCAAATAAAAACAGAATGCAATCATCTGCAAACAAACTGAGTGTTACCAAGCCCATGTAGTATGTTCCTTTATACCAGGGGTGGGGACCATTTTTCCTGTCTTGAGTAATTTCAATTTTATAACATCCTTTGAGGTTCATACTAAATTACTGACCACATATATCACACTAACCTCTGCCATGCTGTAAACAGCTCAGAGGCTACAGTGTTTACCTGTGGAATGTTCCAAACAGGTGTTTTTAGTCTTCTGTCACTTCTGTCCCAACTAGTTTGAATCGTGTTGCTGCATCAGATTCAGAATTATGAGATAAAACATTAAATATATTTTCTTTGTACTATTTTCAATTATTTTTCAAAAAAAAAAAGATTAGCAAGTTGTCACATTCTGTTTTACTTACATTTTATACAGCATCTTAACTTTTTCTGAAATTATAATTAGTGAGCTTTAGAGGTCTGTCAGCCAGTTGGTCCATCCTGAAGTTCCTCAACAACTAGTTTGCCACAACATTTGCCACACAGTGGAGGAACTGTAATAACTTTGGTCATCCTCTTACTTCTGATCTAGCACCATCATCAACTCAAAATTAGAATTTGGCAATGACATTGTCTTCTGGCTAAATACTTGCAAAATAAGGGACATTCCCATCAGCCTCAGATGTGCTGCTTCTACTGTTCTAATTAACAAATGTTAGCACGCTAACATGCTAAGCTAAGATAGAGAAACATGGTAAACCTTATATCTGCTAAACATTAGCATGTATAATGTTTAGCAGGTATCACATGACCTTCCACAGCATTGTCATTTGGAGCATGTTAGCATGCTGACGTTAACATTTAGTGCACATCACCATTGTGGCTAAGTACTGCCTCACGTAGGTGATAGCACAGCTGTAGACCCTGTAGGCTGTAGTTCCTATTGAACTTTGGCTGGTTGGGTCAGCTTCCAGTCTAGCTAAGCAAGGCTAATCACATCCTGACACAGGCTCTCTATGTAATGCACAGACATAGACTGACATCTTATCTCACTATCAGAAAAAGAAAAATCTGAAAATGTTCAGCTGCTTCATCAAGCTGATATAAGTTTGGTAAACTAGGTCTAATACTTGGTAAGATTCTGATGAGCCCTATTGCCACTTGGCCTACTACTACTTCGGTAAATACTCAAAGCATGGATTCTGAATATTTGCCAAAGAATTTAGGCATTACATGAACTTCCCCTCAGGCTTAAAGAGGCTGCACTAACATAAAGTGGTAACAAGATCAGCCAATATGTCCATCAGCAGTTTGTGCATGTTTCCTTCAGAAAGACATTGAAACCCCACCTGGTTTTGTTGTCAATGATGAGAAGTTCAGCCTCTCATACCAGTAAAAGCCAGCCCAGATCCACAGATGGGGCATTTTTCTGGCTCCTGCAGCTCACTTGCATCGACTTCCTCCAAGATAAAAATAGTCTGACATAAGGGGAATGATATATGATCTCAGTCATTCATCTAAATTGGACAAATGAGGCCCACACATCTGAGCTGTGAAAGCCCCCCCACCCCCGCCCCGATAGGACTGAATGAATGGGCTAATGTGTGGGAGGGGATGTGTGTGGGAGTTGTACACACACATTTAGTATGTATTTTCATGTGTGAGTGTCTATTTATTTTAATGTGTGAAAGTCTGTCTGTATGAATGCCTGCCAGTGTGTGCGTGTAGGACCAGGAATATAAACATTACCTTTGCTTCCATGACCTTCTAAAGCATTAGCAGGGATATCTGTATTCTCAGAATGTGTGTGTGTGTGTGTGTGTGTGTGTGTGTGTGTGTGTGTGTGTGTATGTCTTTATCCACAGCTCTTTGTGTGTGAGAGCGAGAGTGAGAGGCAGCATTGTTGCATCTGCTCCTCATTAAAGGGCGCTAATGAACGCACGTGTGTTCCACCTGGTTTGGTGGAGTGGGGGGTTGATGAGGGCCTGGCCTTTCCCAGCTCTCCGATCGTAAAAACTGTCTCAAGACAAACAGGGGAGTTCGTTCTCGAGACACTCATCTGACAACAGTTTGGCGGTTCCTCCTCTAATGATGAAGGTGATGCTCGGCGGCGGCCCTGCTGGGCAGAACTGTGATTCTCTCTTGAAAAAGAGATTTCCATTACAGAGGATGACCAGAGAAGAGCCAAGGAAATGTCTACAGGAATTAGACTTGCAGTTTCTGTCAGGCCTCTTCTGATATGAGCTTTTGGACACTGAGACGAATGATTTGGGACAGAGCGTGCCAGTGTACAATATGTTAGAATGAGCTCAGGATGTGGGCGTCTTGTAGAAATGTCTTGGATGTGACATCTCAGCCAGCAACACCAACCCTTGCTACACCTTACTGGATGAACAACCATTCCATTTTAAAGGGTATCTTCATGCAAATGAGAAAATAAATCATACTGTCTCACTTACCTTTTCTGGCACTACCTGGCTGGTGAAAAGTTTTTGTTTTATTTGTCCAGGTTTTGTGATACTTATACTTGAGATTTCTGCCTTCAGCCCATAACAGTGGAGGCAAATGCAGTTTAGTTAGTTGTTCTCATACAGTCAGCAGATTTCTTCGTGTATGTTAGTACCATCCAAATCTCAGCTGCTATGGTCAACCTTTGGTTAGTGCCAAAAGCTATTTGGTTAAGTTTAGGGAAGTGGTCATAATTAAAAGAAACTAATGTTGACTGTGGATATCAAATTACAACAAACAGCAGTCTCACGTGTCACACTTTTTGTTGACCCATCTATCCACTCAGTAGAGTTTTCAGGGTGTGAAATGAAGTCACTCACCTCCATCTTTGCTCCTGATAGTCAGAATTTACACAGCTGCTAGAAGTCATTGTCAGGGCAGCATAAAGATGCAGATGCAGATGTTATGGGATTTTGTGTTGTTCTCTGGTAGGTCTGAGATGGTTTTAAGATGTATGCTGGCTTTGCATAGGCTAAGAATCAGCTTAGAATAAATAAGTCTGTCCTCTCAATGTGGATTTTAAACAGGTCCTGTATTCATTTTCTTCTCTTGTCATTTATCATTCACAACCCATCAACAAAGGTTATATTGGCTCACTGAGAGAGACAAGTGTTGTCTTTAAGAAAGATACTGTATATGAGAACAAAAAACTTGACTGTGACACATACACTTCAAACCATCACTATACAGCAAAATTTCTGTAGGTTCAGATAATTCCACTTGTTTTCCACCACATTGTCTTTAAAAATAATTGTATTGATAAAGCTCTTTTTGAGACAAAGTTACAAAGTGCCATACAAGTAAAAGTAATAAACCAAAATGAAAAAGTGATAAAACTGCAATGATAAAATGAACAGATTATAAATCACAGAGAACAGTAATAAAGTGAACACATAATAAAATGACAATCAGAAAGATGATAGCAATCAATCAACCAGAAAAACAACGTAGAGACAAGTATGGAAAAGTTTCTGGAGTGATTTGCAGGAAGTGATTGAAGAAGTCTGGCAGCTTCTAAAACAGAGCTGGTGCCCTGCTGTGGAGGCCCGCTCTATTAAGCACTTGTTTCCATTGTAAACCAAGTTGCTGCAGGATTTGTTTTCTAATTAAGTGATGATGGTCTGCCTTATTCCAATATTTATTTGCTTCATTTTGAGAAAATTCTCAAAACAGATGACATTGTAAACCAGAACCATTTTTTCACAAGATTAACTCAACCCCTGACCAAACTGTTCAATGTCATTGCTGTAAAATTACAGAAGAGCACAAAGCAAATCTACTATCATCTGGATGAGTGAGCTGATGCTGTGTTTTTTCTATCAGCAGAACACTTCAGGGAAATGGGGTCCACACTGGTGGTTCAATCACTTTGTAAATAACCTTATGCTGCCTCTGAGTCTCTGCAGTGAGAAACCCTCCCTCAGGTTTCTCCCACAGCCTGCTAAGGTTGGTATCGATACAACACCCCTGAGTGCTCCCCTAACATAGTGCACATCATCATCACCATCACAGAGTGAAGGTACAACCTTCACAGTGGGCTGCGATGAAAGATTGACAGACATGGCTTTGGGAAGACAAGATCAAAATAAAGACACACTGTATAGTTTAATGGTATTGATAGCCAATAAATGAAACCAACATTCAGTATGTTTTAAGTGGTAAATCTTCAGAATGCTGCTATATGGTTGTTACTGTCATACCCTGGTGAAGACCCACCACACACCGTGACCCTCAGTGTTTAACACTGTCTGAAGGAAAGTAATTTGTTTCACTCTTTCATTTCAGCATCTGAAAAGTATGTTTAAACTTTTGACTTTGTCTTCTGACTTTTGATGTCCTGTGAATTTCTTGCAGCCCTTCAAAGGACCACAGTGTGCTTGTAAGTTTTAGCTCCTGAACTACAAGTCATCTACGGTTTACATTTTTGCTAACCATTTTTGAATACATGCCGTTTCATTTTAGATTTTCATATATTTTCTGATGTTTCAGGTATCCACTGGTTTTCATTCACATCATGTGGTATGAAAAGTAGCATCTGCTAGACTCTTTAAGCTTGCTTTAGGTGCATAACCATAATCGGAGTGAACATCACGTCTGCATTAACTTTTGCCGCTGATACATTATTACAGTGTGATAATGCAGTTTAAACATACTTATTTGAAAGGTCTACACTGTATTATCATTTAGCGACTGCTCAGGTGTTTAGAACAGCAACAGTAAGGCTTTTGTGATCTAGTCATAGACTGAACCATTGAGAGGATGGGTTATTTACTTCAAGTTATTACGACTACCATCATCACTCCTACTGCTACAAATAGAATATACTCATCCATATATGTATAGAGTAAGATCTAAATTGTTTATTATTATCTTTTTCAAAGAGCACCGGTGTAGCACTGATCAATTCTCTAATAACTCCATCATACAGATGGCACTGACTAATTGTAATGAAAAAACAGTATCAGCCTTATTACCATCCAATGATGCATCATTCTCACCATAGCTGGGACAGAGGTGGAAGAGGCGATACATTTGTTGACTCCCATTTATCTGTCTCTGTGTGTCTCTCTATCTCTGAACACACTATTCCTCAACCGTGTCCAACGGTGACAGCCGTGGGTAATGACAGTCGAACGCTCACTCGCTCCTCATTTACTCGGAGCTGGCAGTGTAACAGTTCGCTCAGAACTCTTAAGTGCTTGTTAATTTAATATGGAAATAAGTCTCTTGTCAATCCAAATGCATTTTAATGAAAAAGCTTGTGCTTCCGCAGGGCGGGGGTTTCTGCAGGATGACTGTGGTTGTGTGTGCAGGGAGGAGAAAAAGGCCAGGGGCTGAGGTTGAAGAGAGAGCACAGGAGAGGTGTGGCTGAAGGATAGCAGTAAGACACTGAGGTACAATGTATTAGGGACAGAGAATGGAAGCCCAGATGGCACATATTGAACATACATGGTGGCTTGTTGCAGCCTGAACATGTGTAACACATGGAGGTGATGCTGCTGTCACCTCTGATTTGGCCTCCTGTGATCTGTGTCAGCCAGTGGTCCCAGCAGATAGAGCTTCAAAACAGAATCCAGGGTTATGAAAGGGAGCAAACACAAGCATCAGCCTGCACAAACATGATAGAGAGAAGCACACAGACACACGCACACACACACACACACACACACAGTCCACTACCCACATCCCTCTGTTAATGACAGACCTTAGCTCAACCTTTGCCTACATATGGGTGGCACAGTGTGCTGAAAGTAAGGTGAGCGTGTTATTGGGAAGGTGGGGGGTGGATTGCAGGCGGTGTTAAGTCAAGCAGGAACCCTCAATGTTGCTAATTTATTTACAGATTTAATTAGATGGATAGAGCCCTCACAGATATAAGAAAGAGAGGAGAGATGTTGCCAGCGTTACAGCACTTTAATTATGGTAGCAGGCTCCTGATCCCTGCGCTCTGCTGTCTGGGGAGCCAGTTAATTAAAATCCTCATTATTTTACTTTTAATTAGTTCCCCCCTCTTTTGTTTCCTTTCACCATATGGCCGTGTTCCGTGGTCAAATTAACGTAATTGAGCTAATTAAGCCGATCACTTTAATTATTCAAAGCGTTCCGATTGGCCAGGAGAACTTTTCTCCCTCTCCCCTCCCTGACATTCCTGTATGAGGCTTGGAGTTGTAAAGTCGCTCTCTTTGTCATTATGCTCCTCTACTCCCATGCTGAAGGCAGTGAGTTATGGTTGCAACATGCCTCACTTCCTACATATTCCAGCAGTGTGTCATGTTTCACTCCCATACAATGCAGGGTATGCAGTGCACCACCAGAGACATCAGCGAGTTCACAGAGGATTCAGAAATCATCACAACATTTAACATACTATGGTTATGACAAATTAGGTCCTTGTTGGTAGTTGTTGTAGCTACTCCTCAGCAGCCATGGTGCTCAGGGACTGGAGCTACCATAAATAGCTTTGGCAGCCAAAGCAGCTTTCAGAAAGATTGTCAGCACAGCTAAATGCCATAGACATCTTTCAAAACACTACCATTGCATTAACATGCTTGGATTTTGAAAATGGTGACAACCAGATGGTGGTTTTACAGCAAACATGCTTACGTTGAGCTCAGTGCCTAAGGGTGGACAAGACCTGTCTATCAGCATTCATCTACAGCACAAACTCCACACACACACTATACCTCTCTGGAATCCTCCACTCTCAGCTCATCTGTCTATTTTTCCACTAATGCAGAATCATTTATATCCATGGTCTATTTTAAACACCTGGAACCTCATTCTAAACTGTTGGATCCAAGTTAACATGCAACGTTTTGTCTCAAAAGAAGCTTTTTATATTTGTTATTTGAAGATGGATGTAACAATACAGTATACATAAAGAAAGAAAGTTTTCACACACTGTTAGCACCCAGGATGAGCCTCCTCTGGGATCAACCCTGTCTCCTAGAAATCATGTTTATATACAGCTCATTTGCATTCAGAATTGTGTTGTAGTGACAACGTAATCGCTGCCTGGATTGTGTTCAGAGTCAACGTTTCTTTGAGTGAATGAAACACTACATTATATGTAGCATGCTGGAGTGGCAGGGAGGAGGTTGGGGTAGACGGTGGGCATATAAAGTACAGGACTGTGACACCAGAATCCAGGGTTGGCATGCAGACTGTGGTTAGGTTCAGGCAACAAAATCACTTTGGTTCAGGTTCAGGAAAGATTGTGATTTTGGTTAAATGTTAAGAAAAAATCTTTTGTCTCATGTCTCTACTGTCTTTGTATTAAAACACAGCGTAATCTTTCCCTGACTTTCACCCAGTGCTGCCAGTGCCTAAAGCTGAAGAATGCTGTAGTCACTGTGAGAGGATAGTGAATTGCATGATTGCCTATTTTGGTAGAAAATAGGAAATATGCTGTCAGTGAACATACACTCAGCATCAACATTCCTGCAACTGGTCAGGTATGTTAATAAACATTCACTCTTTATGTTAATAGAAAATGTAATTTGTTCAGGATTAGGATACGTTTCCCTCAGAACATATTTGCTGTTGCAAATTAGTTGTATATAAACAGAATTTCTAGGAGACAGGGCTCTGGGAAACTCTAGGAAGCATGCACTTTACCTTTCCAGTTTGTTTGGAATATATAGAGCATGAGTAATGATCAGAGGCATCAGAACTGAACAGACAGAAAGAAAAGTTCATCAACAAAATACAGAACCAAGACAAAGTTAGTCTACACAGATGGTGGTGCTGACCACAAATCTCTGCACAGAGCCCAGTTGAACTGATGAATACTGTAATCCACTGTCCAGTAATGAGTACTATCCAGAAGTGTCAGAAGTCATGAAGGATCAGTGGACCCAGACTCCAAAGAAACACATTTTCTCACTTTCCCATAACGATATCTATGCTTGAGATATCTCTGTCTGGGTTTATGCCTCCTGCCTAATACACTGTAGGTTGATGGAATTTTGATTATGTTGCTTGCAGATATATAAAAAATGAGAAAAGTAATGAGAAGTAATGTCCAAGTTTCTCTGGGTATATCACAGACCTCATTGCGAACAATTTCTACCAAAGAAAGTTCCAATCTGCCACAAACACAGAGGCCTTGCCCTCACCAAAGTCATTTCTGTGAGAAACGTCTCTGCTTCTAGCCCGCAAAACTACTTCCTTATGTGCTCTAATTTATTTTAATGTAATTTATACAACCAAAACATGATGAATATAATGTAACAAAGGATTTGGAAGCGCTAGAAGCAGTGACATTTCTCTCGACTGTGACAAGGCCAAGCAGTGAATGCTTGCTCATTCTATGGTGATTTTTGATATCAGCTAAGAGAGTTCACACATTAAACATGAGAGCTATGAATGGTTTAGTCACTCCCACATTATGTAGAAAAGGAGGATAACCACTCCAGTACAGTTTAATTTGACTATTGATGGCCCATCGCTGTAGTATCTGTTCAAACTAAGATGTAATAACAGTAGCTGACAAGTAACCTCATGGACATGCAGCATAAAAAAATACCAAAGTAATGTGTACTTAGCATTGAAGACAGAGTCACAATTGAAGAGAAAACAAAGTGACACTTCAATAATTCCATTTTGAAAACATGCCTGACAACAGTTGTTAACCAAAGTGGGAACTGAGCCCCTGTGCTCTCCCACCGTTAAGACTTCAGCTCACATCTGGTGACACAAAGCAGACAGGGATGTGTATCTGAAGCCAGCATATTGTCCGTTTCCAAACAGCCTGCTCTCCCCACACAGAGAGAGGCCTAGTCGTTCAAATGAGCGTCTGGCTGACAGACCAGGGGACCAGCATCAGAAGAGAACTGGGCTAAAGGAAGGCAGCCATCTTGGATCTATATCACAGGAGTGTCTGGGCAGGAGGGAGGCTGTGCCGGTCCTCTTCCTCTTCATCATGAGCATGTAAAAATATCCTGGCATCATCTTGTGTCTTCACACAGTGTGAGGTGGAGGAGCTCAGGCAATTACATTCATCTGCATGTGTTAATATGATTAATTAGCAGGAATAAACACTTTCCTATGACACAGACTACATGGTGAGCCACACACCTGCAGAAGCTCTGATAAAAGACAACGCCTCATGGCAAAGAGCCTTTTCATGAGACCTGCTAATTGGCATCTGAAAACGTTCCGGCTAATTAGGAAAAGGCAGATGAGGCTTGATTAGTTTGAATGCGAAGTGTAACTTGTGGTGCGGTGGGACTCGGGAATGTGCCGAGGTTTTATTTCTTCACCATCACGATACAAAGATAATTGTAATTGTGATCATTTGCATACGTTAATGAATTTGCGTGACGCTTCTTGATCAGACGTGGAATAAATAATTGATGCAGTATCAGCACCTACCATGACAAGTGGGATGTTTTGAAATAGCTAAGCGCATTAAGGTGCGAGTTTGATGGCTGCCATGCTCCCAGGCAAGGTGTGAAAGTAGAGCAGATCCTATCTTTTGCCTCTTGCACACTGCATACTCCATCGCTGCTATCACACAAAGATTAACTCCCAACCACTGCTGTTGTGCTGAGACTTAAGTTTTTACATAGCATTTAAAGACGAACTGAGTAAGAGCAAATTAGATGCAGCTCAGAAAAAATAATTTTCAGAAGCCATGCAGAGAGTGGCAGAGAACAAAGAGCTGTGATGGGAAACAAACCAGGCTGTGTGGGAGCTTTAATTGGAACATGGTAAACAGTAAATACATCAGATTGTTTCAAATGCCCTGGATGTAGATGGGGCCACTCCCCTTTAATTAGCCTGCTTTCAGATTAGGCTTTATTAGAGGCAGGCAGGCAAGCAGGCAGGCAGGCAGGCAGGCAGGCAGGCAGGCAGGCAGGCAGGCAGGCAGCCACCGAGCCAGTCAGCCACGGGATATGCCCCAAGTTCAGCCTCCCAGGAGCTCCAGCAGCACAGATACAGGGCTCATGTTTAATTGCTTCTGTAAATGGTCAGAGCTCAAGCCCCCTAATTCCATTCCTCTGGGTAATCAGGCATGTTTTCACCATACAGGGCTAAAGAGAGTGAGAGAGACAGTCACATCCACCATGCTAGGTACCATGCAATACAATGCCACTGTAATGCCACTAAGGGGTTTCCAAATGACCTCTGCTCGCTTTGTGACATGTTACAGGAAAATCGTTTTAATAGGATTTTTGTTTTTAACTCTACCATTTTTTCACACATTGAACAGGAATCTGATAAAGAAATAAAACTCTACAGAAGAAGAAAAAACCTTCACTGGATAATTTCAGTTCTTTGTTGTGGGTGTCTGAAAAATCACTTATCATATGTGACAGCAACATTTTTGTTTTCCTTGAGTGCTCTGATTAACATATACAAGAGAGAGATCAAGAGTTCATTAAAAGCACTGCCGCTCAGGGGAAATAATAAGCAAAGCTTAAAGTCATTTTACAGCAGTCCATCAACACCTTCCATCCGTCCATCTTTCGTTCCCTCTTCCAGTTGGTGCAGGCTTTCATCGTCATTGTTTTCTTCCTTCTGCTTTCTCTCAGAGCCTTTGCCAGCGCAGTCCACACATACTGTAAGTCTTTGCATGATGTACAGACCACTTTAACATTGAACACAACATAAATGCGACTTTGTATGCAATATATAGAGTCTCTGATATGGTGACGGACAGGATATCTTGGTAAGAAACTGTGTATTCTCTGGGGAAGAGAGGCGGGGCAGTGATGAGAATCCACAACAACGGCAACAGTAGCAAGAGAAGAGTGCACCGAAGAGAAGTGAAGCTTGGGAGGAAAGGCGAGGGCAACACGCAAGACCCCTGCCACTCAGCATACCTGCAGACAAGACCAGAGAGAGGGAGAAGGGTTAGGGTCTCTGCTGTAACAGACACTTCAGACTCATCTTTATGGCCTTCTGGTTGTGTGATGACAGATGTTCCTGTTTCGCTCTTATTCAAGTGTTCTCTTGATTTGAAATTCAAGTTAGCTTTAGCTAACAAACACACGTAAACAAAATGGAATCTATTAAATACTATTGTGCAATAGCTATTTAACAAAATACAATATGATATAGACTAATCATGCACTAGTGGCAAAGAGCATTGTGACATCAGCAGCAAGACTCTCGGAGTGTTTTTCACCAAGTAGCATTTCATTTATGCAAAAATCTTGGTTTTTGATCGTCTTTCATTTTTCAGTAAACGTAGCAAACCACAATATTTAAAAAACGTAAAAATTTAAAGCCTTAAAAATGAAACCTTGAGTTGTTGAAGTGTTTACAGTGACGGTGCTAATTATGCAGCATAATACTACTTTTCAGTGTTATGTTATCATATATTATAATGTTTGGATTATTTTATTTAAGGCATGAACATGTAAGCAGCATTTTATTATTGAAGCTGGTCAAGGTGAAGCATATTTTAAACAATCTTACAATCTTTTAAACAATGTGGAGTAATCAGATACAAGCTAATGATATGGGCTGTATATGAAATATTAATTTGTATAGTAATTAGTAATTCAGCTTTCAAATAAATGGGGTGGAGTAAATATATTATATATAATATTTCTCTCTGAAAGGTAGCACAGTAGAAGTATAAAGCAGTATTAAACTGAATTACTCAAGTAAAGCACAAATACCTCAAAATTGTACCTACAGTAAGTACAGTAATTGAATAAATGTACTTGTTACAATCCACCACAGCCTCTTACATGCATATTGTCTTTTCTGTCTTGAACATTTTTTTTTCCACTTATTCTTTCTTCTGTTATTTTTCAGACTCATACAATATTAGTTGTTTTTTCCTTCCTGCTCTGACACATAGTGTACACACTGTTCCATTATGAAAGTAGCATCTCTGATATTGATATAGATTTATCACATTTTTAGCCACTTTGCAGCTTTGTTTTCTTCACATAAAAAACATGTCCTGCTGTGGCAGCCATTTTCCCCATCAGCATATTCTATCATTCACATCACAGCTCGGTGATATTCGTGTAAAGAGCTTTTATACTCTGCTGTAAGTACAGATGGCTCTGTAGTGTCATATCAGCAACCCCTTTATTCACCTTCTGGTCTGTCAGCACAGAGTTGCTCTGAAGGGGAGGCAGGTGGCTGCTGAGCAAGGCAGCGCCGGGTCTGTCGTGCTCACAGAAGATTGTACCATTGATGTAATGGAAGCGATCGCCAGGCATCAGTCTGTTTCTACAGGTGGCACAGCTGAAACACTGCAGAGGAGCAGAAAAAACAAAGGGTCAAAAATGAAAATAGATGAAATTCAGGCCATTAAAACACATTTCTACACGATGGGCATGATATAAAATATTAAAACAAAATTTTGTGAGCAAAATCACCAAATGTAAAACATGAATATGAAAACATCTGTTGTAAAATCACCTTTAAACCTTTTAAAATGTGTTTCAAACAAAGTTAAAGAGTACATGAGGCAAAGAGACGGAGGGCACAATTCCTTTCTCTGCTGATGTTGAGAGGAATCATCCTCCCGTCTCACAGTATCCTCTCCCCACCAAATCCCAGATGTTTCTGTCAAACAAGCAGCAGGAGACAAAGCTCACTGATGTGCGAGCTGGGGATTTACCTTGAGGTGGTAAACATTTCCCTGCGCCCTCATCACCATTTCGTTGGCTGGGATCGACTGGCCGCAGGCGCTGCACGCCCCGCTGTGCCCGAACAGTCTGCAAACACAAAAACACAGATTGCTCAGTCTGTGCGGCCTCCAAAATCTAAAACCAGCAGCTTCATCTCCTCCCTCACTCCTCCTCTGCCACCTTTTCCTTCCCCTCACCTGATGTAGTCACTCCGACACAGAATCATTCCCCCTTTGCTGTAGCAGGTGGTGCCAATGTCCCCCAGCTGGGCTTGGCAGCAAGAGCACTTGAGGCAGCGAGTGTGCCAGTAGCGTTCCATGGAGAAGAGCAGGAAGCGGTCGGCAATCTTCCCCCCGCATCCTGCACACGACCTGGGGGCCGGCGGTACGCCTGGCGCTTGGCTGTTCACCATTGCTGCCCTCAGAGGCTCCTGGACACACAGAATAGAGGTTTGACCACTGAGACAGGTGTAACAGCTAGACCCAGCTAGGTTCACATTACCTTTTTAAAATAACAGAAAATACTCACACTCGGATTCTGATTAAAACGTCTGAATTTATAGTCTTAAAAGTGTATTTTTTTGTGTAAAATATGTTTACTGTTTATTTATTATTTCCACTGGTAGATATTAACTTTAATAATATTACTTAGTAGGAGCTGACAGTAAACCCATTTTGTATTTATGACTTCACACACATCACACATTGCTCAGAGAAACCCACACAGGGCTTTTGCAACTGATTGATATCATGATCGCTGTAACAGGTTGACCTCAACACTATCCTACTGATCAATGCAAGAAAGAATAACTGAAATGTCTCCACTGATACTCTGTGCACAGTGAACAGCAAATGCAATGTCAAATATATTTATATATTTACAATATCATTTTCTTGTACAGCTCTAGGACTTCAGTATATCCAAAGTACTCTTATCATCGACTTTGCATGCAGAGATGTAGGAATGGATGCACAGCATTAACATGAGGCTCTGTCAGCAGTGGAAGGTTATTTAGATGTGAGGGGGGAAGTCACTGGGACTTCTGGAAGAGTGCCAGCAATGAGACCAAATGTCACACTTCAAGCATTATTAAACTATTTTCCTCTGTATGTAGTATTTTTAAGTTCGCACTGAATGCCTGCCGCTGCAGACACGCTGTCTGAGCAGGAGATGCTCCACGCAGGAAAGCTTCGTTTAGAAATGCGCGCGCGGAGGAGAAAGAAGAGACATGTTACCTTGACGAGCCAAAGCTTTTTCCTCCCGCGATGAAGTTTGAGAAGGGCCAAAAAATATTCACAACACGCTTAGAGTTGTAAAAGCGCGCTCAGACTTGACATATTTTGGTCTCCATTGCTTTCCAGAAAAAGGCAAAGCAACGCAACATTGAGCCCGGGACGGCGCGGTGACGGTGATAGTTGAGCAAACTCTCCCCGACATCCAGCTCCGCGGATAAACAACTACATGTATCCGTGAGGAGGAGACATGACGCAGCTTCTCTTCCTCTCCTCTGTTACAGCTGTCTGTCTATCAACATGCCTTCATCTGTCTCGACCGCTTTTGACAGCGACACTATTCATCAAATTGCGCAAGGGGCTATTTAAATTACCAAGAGGGGCCGCAGCCGACATGAAGCGCCCAGCAGCCAATCAGCGAGCGGGGGGCGTGTCCGCAGTCAAAATGATTTATGAGTTTATAGTGGCTTATTAATATGCACATTCACATCCTCTAAGCTCCTCATTGAATGTCACTGAATGTGTGCGCGCTGTTGACATGGGACACAGCTATGAACACAAATGATGGCACTTTGTTTTAGAGTTTACATCCACGGAGATCAGCCCTCCGTTTGATAGTACATTTGAGGAGTACAGGGTTCCAAAATATTTTTAGAAATGTCCGACATTGCTTTATTAATTCGTAATGAACATTTAATTTCAAGTGAATGAAATAATTTGCTCACTTATTTTACTCTAAATGTTCATTTCTTTTAAGAATTGCACGATTTGAGATCTAATATATAATTTTCATCGTACATAATAACAGAATTTGTATTCTTTAACCATTTGTGTATATACCATTTATGATCAGTTTTACAAAGAAGCACGTCACGCATTCTGTTCAGGGTTGATGAAATAGTGAGTGTGTATGTGAATGTGTGTTTGCAAGTCATCTCATCGTTTCATTTGTTTTGTTTTGTTTTGTTTTGTTTTGTTTCGTTTATGTTTTTTTCGTGACAGTCATTGAAATCCTAGGTATTATATGGCCAAACAAAGCAACAAAGCCAACAATCAGTTTGGACACAGTGATGAAAGACACCCTGTATCCCATATGCCAAGAATATGCTGAGGACATCAGGAGCATCCATTGAAACTCAAGGACACTCCAGCACTTCAGATTAGGTCTCGGGTCTTCAGTCACAGTGCGTACATCAGTACATTACAGCACCAGTCCATCAATCTGCTACTCTACTTCCAGTTGAGTTCCAGTAGAGGGCAGCATCCTATAAGGTTGAAAGGAGCAGAGATCCGGTTTATTCTCCAGATATAAATGAATATAGTAGGCCTTCCAGCTGGGTGTAATCTTTTGCAGATATATGCAGCAGAAATATGCAAATAGGTAAAAATGTGGATAAAATGCACAACAATGCAAAAAAATAAAAATAAATAAATAAGCATCACGTCCTAATGGAATGTGGTTACGGTTAGTATGGTTGTGCACACAAATAGGTTGCATCCCAGCAAACATTTTTTGGTTGTGGGAGTATTCCACGAACATTGCCCGAAGGGTAGAGGATCTTTCCCTGGACCCCTGCAGCAAATGTTCCCTGAGAACTATTTTTGGAAAGTTTTCTTCTCTCTGGCCATTCATCATTAAATCCATCATTAGAACATGGAAAGGATATGGCACAACAGCAGAGGAGTCCACCAAGAGAAGGCCATCCACCTAAACTGATGGAGCAGGCAAGGAGAGTGTTAACCAGAGAAATAACCAAGAGGCCAATGGTGACTCAGGAGGAGCTGGAAAAATCCACAGCTCAGGTGGAAGAATGTGCCCACAGGACAGCTATCAGTCCTGGGCTCCACAAGTCTGACCTCTATGGAAAAGTGGTGAGAAGAGAGAAGAGAAGAAGAGTTTGACAGACAGGTGGAGACACAGCAGACATGTGGGACACTGTACTCTTTTGGCCCTGGTGAAAAACGCTTTGCTACAGTGCACACCACCCTGATCACACCACCCTGCAGTGAAACAGCGGCGGCAGCATCATGCTGTGCAGATGTTTTTCAGCAGCAGGTGGAGGGAAACTGGTCATGAGGGCAAGATGGATGGATTGAAACATAATGCCACTATTGAAGAAGACCTGCTTCAGTCAACAAGAGACTTGAGACTGGGGCAGAGGTTTCCCTTCCAGTTAGACAATGACTCAAAGAACGCAGAACTACACTGAAATGGTTCAAGGCAAAGCTTGTTAATGTCTTCAAATGGCTCATTCAAAATCCAGACCTCAGTCAACTTCACTCAATCTGTGGCGAGACTTCAAAATTACTGTTCACACACTGTCTCCAAGATGACTGGGTTTGAGCTATTTCACCAAGAGGAATGGGCAAAAAGTTCAAAGTGTAAATATGAAAGGCACGTTGAGACAAACCCCAAAAGATTCACCGCTGTAAAAAGTGGCTGGACCAAGTATTGACTGGGGTGCTTCAAACAGATGTCTGCTTACTGTCTTAATTATTGTTTGTGGTGCAACAAAAAGTGTTTTACACCTTCTAAGTACTATGCATGCTGTCTTAATCAAATGATAAAAAACCCAATAACATTAGTTTGAATTCCGGGTTGCAACACTGCAAAATGTGGAAAAGTCAAATGAATTCTTTTGCAAGGCATTGTTTAACACCACACAGCTTTGACTGTGACAAATGTCTTCTGTTGGATAGGTTTTCATCAGTTACCATAACTGTCTGCAAAGGAGGTTGACAGGATTTTATTTAAAATTTAACTTATATATCTCACACATGTGATGACCACCAACAGGATTTGGACCTACAGCTGTAAATTCAGGGTTACTACCTGATTCCAAAATTGAGCCTTTCAGACATCAGTGCTTAGGATTGTCCAAAAATGTTGGGAATGTGCTGTAAAGATGTACAGGAGATATCAGCAGATGTCACATAGACAGGTTGTTAAGGACTCACTAAAGTTGAAGAGCTCATGCACAACTTTCAGACTGAAGGAAGTACAGAAATAGTGCAAATTGAACCAAAGATGGCGCTGACAAACTATGAACAGCAACTCTTTAGTAACACATTTTAAAATGGAGTTTCAAGAACAGTCTCCATTTGTAACTAGGCAGAAAAAGAGACGACTGTCAGAGTGTTACATGTTTGTTCATCACATACAAACAAAGCATTATGATCAGACAAATATATGTTTAGCTCTTGCCTCTAGATGAAGCTACAGTCAGTGGTTTGATGCAACAGACAACAGCACCTCTCTGTGTTTACCCATAGCTATTCAATTCCAGCAGACCCAAAGCTTTCACTGAGTGCATCTGCTACATGATATTTGTCCGATAGCCTCTGTGACAGTGTGTCCCAGTTCCATAAAATATACTAACAATCAAAACAAACTGCACACGTGTTGAGGGTGCACTATTTTTGCAGTCTATATACAAGAAGTAAATGTATTTGGTACATTTAGGAAATCCCAAGTGGCACACGTCACAGTTTTGTTGTCACACTGAATTTTGCTATGCATAGACACTGCACAGCAAAACTTGTGGAAGGAAACACTAAATAAACATCAGGCACTACTGAACAGCCAGTCAGCATCAAAGGATCCATCTTACAATCACCTAGAATGAGGTATGTCGTGTGCCCATCCTCCAGCCTCACTGACCTCACATTCTGGTGGGCTCTCCTACAAACTTCAGGGCTAAATGAACAGATTTAGGGCATGACCAAGTTCCTGTCCAGCCCAAGAGAGGAAACTCTGTCTGTGCTTTCTCTTCACTTCAACTGAATTAAACAGAGCAAAGCCATCACAGAAACCTATGTACCATCTGTAGATATGTAACCAGTGTAGTTATCAGTTGTTTTGGTTTGTGAGGAAAACAAAGAAGAGAGTAGCCATAGTGTTTCTGTGTAGAGATGCTGAGACATGAGGTTAAAACAGTGAGTGGAGCATCTGTCTTTCATCATGAGGCTGATGAACTCTAACAGTATAATTTAATTTGATTTAATTTAATTATTAAATGTTTTAGTTCAAAACTATTAAAATGTGCACAAGTGGAAATACTGATATATGTTACTGATACTGTACGTTACACTGTGCGTTTGTGTCTACCTTCAGGAGGTCTCTTAAATGTGGATCTCCGAGATTGTGATGCACCTTAGAATCACTTTTTTTTCCCTCCACACTCATTTAACCTTTCAAGTTTGATTTGAAAGTAACATAAATGGAACCATTCAAATATATTTTGACTGAAACTGACACTTATTCCTGCCACTGCTTATTGTTGACTCACAATAGAGACATTAGGCTATCTGCTGCCAACTCTTGCAGTTTGTTATGTCCTTGGCCCTCATTGCCAAAGGCTGGAGTAAGTGCACATTCTGTGCAGAGGCAGAGTGAAAAACTGACACAGACACTCTTCGTATGATGATATAATGACAGTATGAGAGTCCAACATTGTGACCACAAATCCAAGCCTTTTCTCAAGGCAAGAAGAGGAGCATCACATCTAATCAATCAACATTTTAACTTTATAACTTGAATTAATCCAAGTTAAGTGTGTGTGTGTGTGTGTGTGTGTGTGTGTGTGTGTGTGTGTGTGTGTGTGTGTGTGTGTGTGTGTGTGTGTGTGTGCGTGTGTGTGTGTGTGTGTGTGTGTGTGTGTGTGTGTGTAAAATGCCATAAGTACCCACACTGGACCCCTCAAATTTGCATACCACCATAACAGTTGTAAGGACATCATCTCCAATGGTGCATCACTCCACCCTTTCTCACCTGGATAACAGCAATACCTATTCCCTATGTTCAGCAATGTAACACCTGGATTTCCTAACCAACAATGTATGTCAGTTTAGACAACCATACATTCTCAACTTTCACCCTGAACACTGGCATCCCACAGGGTTGGGTGCTCAGTCCTCTCCTACTGCCTCTCCACCTATGACTGTATGCCTGTACATGTTTCAATACCATTATCAAGTTTGCAGACAACACAAAATTGGTTGGCCTCATCAACAAGCCAGCGAGTCAGCGAGTCAGGGAGGAGGTTCAGCACCTGGCAGTGTAGTGCACTGACAGTAACCTCTCTCTTAACACCAAGAAGACCAAAGAGCTCATTTTGGACTTCAGGAAGAAGACAATTACAATTAAAATTTGTCATTTGGCAGATGCTTTTATCCAAAGTGATGCACATATGAAGAAAGGCACACACACCCTCATTAACTCAATGGAACAATCAAGAGAATCCTTACCAACTGCATTGCAGTATGGTTTGGCAACTGCTTTGTCATGGAACGGAAAGGGTCCAGAGGTTGGGGAAAACTGCCTAAAGTACGCCCTGTCCTCAGACTGTTTGCCTCCCTCCTCTCTAAGAGGTGCTATAGGACCAGCAGGTTCAGGAACAGCTTCTTTCCCGCAGCTGTCACCTTACTGAACTCACCCCCACCCCTGGATAGCTCGTTACCTTCCCAATCGTCACACATCTTCCCTCAATGACTGGACTTTTTCCTTTTCCCCTCCACCCCAGACCCTTGCTCCCATTCACCTTTTCTGACCACACATCTGCAGACTGCACATCTCCACTATGACTGTCTCTCACCAGCTGCATGATCACTCTTCCTTAATATGGCCACTCTACCACACATACACTTACCTATGCTATATATGTTCTCATATATTTATACTACTGTCCATACTGTATATACCTGACCAATAGCACATTCATATTTATACAATCTATACTGTACATATCTGATCTATCATGTGTACACTAGTCATGCCATACCTGTAGCTGTTTATTCTGTATGTAATGTCTTACTATTAGCACTATTTTACCATATATTGCATATATATTCCTGCACTGTCAACTCTAACTGCTGCAGCATTTTCAATTCATATTGTTCATACTGTTGATATTGTTCAAACTGTATGTAATATCTTTGCATATTCATATCTACCCTTTACTGTTTAGCTTATCTATATATGTATAAGTTTTTTTCCTTTGTGGTTAGATGTGGTTGAGCTGCAATCTGTTTCTGTCTCTGCGTTTCATCTCTCAGTAGTCATACTGCAATCTTTTGCAGTTTGTCTTTGTGATATCCCTTTTCATGCTAACATCAGGACTCTGTGGGTGGCAGTGTCATTTGGTCCACCACTTTGGTCTTGACTGAAATACCCCAACAACTATTTGCTGTATTGCCATAAATTTGGTAATTGTGCTACAGATATTCAGTTCCATACTGACTTTGCTGACCCCTTTACTTTTTATCTAGCATCATCAAAATTTCAGTTTGTTCAATACTTTGGTGTATAACCAGATACTTGCAAAACTAACTAATGTACAACCTCATCTGTACTTTGTGTTAAGTGTTTATCAAATTTTTGCATGCTAACAAACTCAATTAAGACAGTGAATATGGTTGGTTAAATATCAGCATGTCAGTATTGTCACAGAGCTGTTACCTTAACTACACACTAGTAGCAGTACTAGTAGACACAGTGGTTATAGTAGTTTTAGTAGTGATGGTCCTTTGAATCAGTTTTGACGTCACAGTGTTTACTTGACTGTGAACCCTCAGTCTAAACAGGATCCTTTGTGGAAATATTGACTTTAGTTCCATAAAAGATGTTAGCTGTGACACTCACAAAGAGGATGAGTCATGTCCCACACATTCGTTTTCAGCACAACAAGCCAATAACAACTCACATGGAGACATCTGTGTTATTATCCCACATTGTGCTGAAGAGGAACCACTTCGACACTTCCTTTTTCAGAGTGCATGGTGGGGTGGGGATGGATGGATTTCCTCTGCTGTGGTCGGTGTGGCAGCCCAGGCCAACTTCCACCACTCTCTGAGGCCCTCTTGATTTCCGACATATTTCCTGTTCCTCTGTCAAGGCTATGCTGAAAGTCACAGCTCTCTGTGAGGCTGAACAACACCTGTAACTTCCAGTCTGGGTTCTCAGCCAATCTAAACTGCTGTGGAGCATCACAGCACTGTAGGCTGCCAAGACAATCACAGTTATGAAGCCCCCTCACTGTGATGTGGAGAGATCCTTCCATCTGAGCCTTTATTTTCTCTCTCTTGAGGGTAAGCACCTCAGTGTCATATTTCTGTAGGATTAGTTTAGAAATGAGTCATCCTTGATGTCTCCTGAGTCCACAGGTACAGGTTTGAATGGAGTTTGGAGTGGTGTGTTGCAGAAAAGGAGAGTCAGCATTTAGTCATTTCTCAGTGGAAATCAGAGAATATCGGTATGATTCTTGAGCTTGGAGAATATTTTTTTCCAAAGTTATGGAAAGTACCTGGACAAGTCTGACATTATAAAACATGGTCAAGAACTGGTCTGTCAGTGGGCTTTGGTAGGACAGTCTAATGCCACAGTGACACCACAAAGATAAGATGCATCTCTCTCTGTTAGAGTCTAGACTTGCTGTATATGAAAAGTGTCATTAGGTAACTTTCGTGCAAATAAAACTTAACAACAGAGCCAAATTGAAATATTTTCCTAATATCTGCCAGCCTCTGATTCTCATTGTGCCATGAATGTCACTGAAATGTCAGAATGACTCTTAAACAAATGAGCAGTCTAACGTTGTCATGGGACACCAGCCTTCGTGTACAACAATCTACGGAAAGAATAATTTCCCAGAATTTACACCAACCAAACAGCCCGAGCAGACAAACATCGTCATCAAGGGTAATGTTGAGCTGTCTGAGTCAAATGAGAGCCAGTGGCGCCATCAGTGACGAAAGCAGATAGTAAGGAAGTCTCCATGGTGAGATGGTATGCTATGTGTGCTTTTTGGTTCCTGCTTGACGGTCAGATTGTGAAAGAAGCCTCAGCCTTGTCTGACAGGGGATGCAGAGAGGGATACTAGTATTTGACCTCATCTAAGTTGAACATAGTTCCAATAAGAGAACGTACAAACATTTTATCCAGTCCAGCTTAGAACACCCATGATGAAAAGCATTCAGACACTGGAGATGTAGTTGATGGTACCGACCAAAACTTTAGATTAAACCTCATCTGAAACACTCTTCTACTGGAGGTGTGTCGCTCTCTTAGGACTGCACGACAGCCATATTCTGTTGACAGGTGTTTGCAAGAGTTTTGCAAACAATTCTGAGACAGTTTGTTTAGTTATGGACAATCATGCTGTCCGAGAATGTGGGCACTAAAAATTCTGAAGTCACTATTGTAGTAGGCTATGCAGCATTAAAACTTAATGAACTCTTCATGTAAACATGCATTAATACATTTTTGACCACAGGCTAAGAACACTTACATCTGAAATCTTATCACCTTTTAAAGTAGTTATGGTGAACATGTTTGCTTACAACTGCAAATATACAGCAGATAGAGAGCGAGAGGAGTTGTGCGGTATGTATCTGTCTCTTTAGCTGCTAAATGTCCCATTTTTTCACCAGATAGCCTCCAACTGTGTCTGTCTCCTGTTTGGTGCTTAGCAGATAGTGGTAGAAAGCACCACTGCTGCTTGAAACAAGCTTGATGTCAGTGGAGTTTGTGGGGTGTAAAACCAAACGACAAGCTATATGTGGCTAAACAGCTCTGTAATGCTATTTCAGATTTTACAGATTCATTGTATCCATTGTTGGAATTAAAAAGGATAATGGGTTCAATGTTACCTTTAAAACCCAAAAGCACTGAGGATTTTTTCAACAAAGTCACATTTGAAACAAATCATTTATCTTTATTTCTATTTACAGTATACTTCCAGGCTAACAGTCCTTTATGTTTGAATACTTGGGTATCTGAAAAAGACTTTCTTTTTTACACCACTTGTGGTGTGGCCCAAAAATGATAATGTCATTAGGTCATTCATCCGTCTGTTAATCCACCCAACACCATGGTTCAGAGCAATATATCTTCCTGGATTACCGGACCACTGTGACGTTTGCCGCAGATATTCATCAGAGCAAGAATCAGAGTCAGCTTTATCGACAAAGTATGTGTGCACATACAAGGAATTTGACTTCAGCTTAACATTGCACTCTGTGCTTACATAGGAAAAAGAAACAGGACTTTAAAGAGACAACCCCCCCCCCAAAAAAAAGAGTAAACAATGGTCCAAATGGAGAATCCTAATGGTTTTATTGACCCTTATTGACTGTACTTCTAGCGCACCATGAAGCCAAAATAGACACTTGTACACATGAAGTATCGAAATCCAATGGCGCAATGACTTTACTCAACACTGTCACACTCCCCCCAAAGAAAGAACCCTTTCAATTTCTAACACTTTCCACTCTCAGGTCAGAATGCTACATTTCTGACAGTCTGTGTGTAGTACCCACCAACCAGTTAAGATACTGCCTCAAGTGTGATCCCACCACAATAAAAATATCTCTGGTCCAGTTGTAAGTGCAGGCTGGAGAATTGGCAGAGATGAAGCCCACAGCAGCAGATATGATTGGGTCAGTCAGGAGGTCAATGTGTTCGGCCCTTCTCTCAGAAGGAGGCAGAGGCCAGGGTGAGGAATCTAGTAGTTCATCGTAATGTTTGTGCTTCAGAGCCAGCTGGAGCATTGTGTAAGGCCAAGAGGCAACATGAATGCAGGGCTCTGGCTGAAAATGTGTAGACGACTGAGAAGCTCTGTGGTAAGAGTAAGACACTGAGGATGAAGGTGAGGGTGATGATTGCCAAACCAAGGACACTGGTGTGCAAAGCATGTATCAATGGCTGACCAAATCATGAGGAATGTTTCAATATGAAATTAAACATTTAATTATCTTTTGGAGATTCAACAAGTCAAAACTTTTTTGGTTCATAAGCAACGCCATGCAGTCATGGTCAGGGGGGCTGCTAGGTGGTCTGGGTTAACTAACCCCTAGTAGAGTACATGTATGGTTTTGGTTTCTTTTGACATGTAACAATCTGAAGTTGTATACCCAGCAGTCAGAATCACTCTCAGCAGCCATTTTGAGACCAACACAATGTATAGACAGCTGAAGATTTTAAGAGAGTACAACTGCAAAGCCTCTTCATACCTTTGATCAAACATTAGCCAATAAATAAGACACTTTACAGGTTGATACATATTTATTTGACGTACAGGAGTTTACAGACAAAAACATCCAATGAACACGTGTAACATGTCTTAAATATACAGTATAGCATTATTTCAGCCCTCAAAATAAAGCATTGTATGTACACTATGAAAGACACACACACAAACAAAATAAAATCACACCCCGAAAAATGAGGTGATCCTAGAATTCACCACTCCACAACTAAGAGTGAAGTCTATGCTTTAATCTACACAGTATACTGTAATAGCATGATGAGCACATTCTCTGTAAACTCTCTTGTGAAAGTTCCTTATTCTTCAGACAGACCAATACACTTCCACCTACACACACACACACACACACACCTCATTCTACAATTCCACAATCATTACATGTGTAGGAAATGTATCACAAAGGACAGGGAATAATGAACACAGTCCCTATAGTCACTAATGAATATAATGTCATCTAGATCTTCCTCATTAATTAAAAATGCATGTCCATAATCCCCATCACTAATAAATGTCTGTTACTGGTCTAAACAACCTCTGTTCTGTTTAACAAACTATCACGTCGCCCTCTGTGGAGAGGACACAAAGTTTCAAATAAATAAAAGAAGTTTCAGTAAAAGCTCTCTGCCAAACATCTAACAGAGCAACACTTGCAGTGTGTTGTCCTCAGTGCTGCCCTGGTACTAGAAAGGTAACACACCTGTAGTGTGGACAAACTCATGTCATCATGGCAGGAAACTTAAAGTGCAAGCGAGCGTATTGAATGGGGGGGGGGGGGGGTTGGAGCCCGAGTCTTTACCCAGTGTGCCAGGCCATGGCTAAGCATGATCAGTCAGCCTTAGTGCCTGAAGGTATGGATGTCATTGTGGAGGCTGACTGAAGGGCTGGAGGGCCCTCTGTGTATGGGACAGCTTGTTTTGCAGCTGCAGCGCTGGATCCACATGACATTTCTGTAGAAGCCCTCTCCATCAGAGCAGTGGAAGCGAAGCCTTACAGTGCGAGAGAGGGAGGGCGTGCAGCAGCGGCCATCGGTGCAAGTCCCACAGGTGCGAGGGCGGTACCACTGTGCTGTTGAGCATCCAGCAAAAGTGATTTTGACTGGTTCCTGGGGGCGGACAGTTCGCTGACACTTCTTCCCTTTCTGGGTGACAGAAACAGAACCACCATTTAAGTGATATTGTGAAGCTCCTATTCAATATTCATCAAGGAGCAATGCAGTGTTTATTGATTTATTTATTCATTTACCATGAAATTCACATGAACTCAGAGGATTTAAGTAGACTGTTCAAAGAAACTGAAATGAGCTTGTAATGTAATACCCTTAAATCCTACTAAGATTTTTTGTTTATCTCCAATTTTTTTTTAAATTTCCTAATGGGTATGTTTTTTAGCCTACCTTGCTAGGTACAGGAAGCTGCTGCTCACATTGCCGGATCTGGCATAGTCTAGTTTCTCTGACCAGCTGACAGTCTGGGTTGTTATTGGTCACTCTACTTGAAATGCCCATCCCACATGTGGTGGAACACTCAGTCCACTCTGTGGTTTGTGGGAAACAGCCATATTCCAGTAACACCTCAGACATGGGGAATGCCAATACCTCTGTGAGAGAAACAAAATACAAAAGGCAGTGAGTGACAATCAAACAATGAATCCTAGCAACCATTTGAGCATTATGATGTATTTGTAAAAGAAAATGTCATCCAAATATTCATCATCTGACTAATTGACCATGATTTAAGTTGTGGTTATATGATGCTTTTTTTTTTATACTGGAAGAACCTGGGGATGGAGATACGAGGCATTTGGCTGTTTTGTTTTACACACTCAGGTCCTGAATGTGTAAAACAGAACAGCCATGGAACAACCATGATCACACTTTCATGAAGTTAACCTCGGACATTTATAGTTCTGAAGGGATGAATCATAAAGATTTTGGTGACCCCATGACCTTTACCCTAGTGTTAATGCAAAATCTTCACCTGTACAAAAGAAATATCAATATCAAATGTGAGGCTTGCCATTATTTATTTACTAGGCACTATCATGCTCCCCTGAGGTTAAACCTTTTCTATTTTTGAGCTTTCTTGCAGTGCCACCCTCAAGATAAGATATCAACTTTTCTCACAAGATGACAAATATATTTATACATCTTAACTGACAGAAAAATACAGTCAGGACTTTTTTTTTTTTTTTTTTTTTTTTAGAAAAAAAAAGCACAAGTGAAATCTAAAATGTATACATTTCGAATAAAATATAAGGGTAATGACCTGCACTAGTGGGCAACAAATATCACAGAATTACATCCAAATGCAAGTTATTGTTTTGTGAAGTCAGAAGCTAAACATCTCTCTGAAACTAGGTCTCTCCTGCACATCAACATTAAAAATATCCTTCAGCCCATATTTAGTGTTTGTGGAGGGCATCAGGAAAAGCATTGCTGGGATATGCTGCAATGTTAACCTCTGAATGTGGCCCCTCTGGTGGTAGCTGGTTGCCGAGGTTGCAGACGGGCCTGCAGCAGGGCACTTATGTGGTTGGGAAGGGGCTGGCTGTCTGGCAGAGAAGTGTGTGTCAGCTCGTCTGGTTCCTCACTGATGTGGTTGTCATCGTCACACACCCATTCCTCACAGCAGCCGCCCTCGGGCCTGGCCAGCCGGGGCTTTGTGCAGCGCCAGTCAGGCAGGGGCACTTGGTGAGGACAGAGAGGCATGCAGCCCACCACCCTATCCATGCAGGTGCATTGGTGCTGGCAGTTTGGCTGGAAGTCCTCACCGTGCTGGTACACCTGCCCATTGAACTCGCAAGGCAAACCCTGGGCCTCAGCTGTCAACAAAATACAGGAAACAGAGCTGTGAAGAGGGACCTTTGATCTTCATAGAAGGACGCAGTAGAAATCCTGCATTTGTGTGCAAACATAGCTAATACATCAAAGCCTGTCAGATCAAACTGTGCAATGAAATCTATTTTCTAATATTTCATCATGTCATACTTTGTATTGTAATTCCATATTTAAAAAGAACTGCCAAAATTTGTGCAGCAGAGGCAGAAATATTCTGTCTGTCAGTCCTTATTGGTCAATCTCCAGACACCCTGGATTTGACACTCCATAACACTTTTTATTAGACCCTTCCTGCATGAAAAAAACGCTCACATCTTTAAAACCACACAACTCCTGTTTGTAATGCAGATTTTCTGTAGTTTTGTACTATCCAAAATGAACCCTGATGACATCACTAGGGTTATTTTCTCAGACTTAAAGGAGCACCTCCAGAGCCTCAAAAGACCTTAAAAAGCCCAGTGGTACTCCAAGTAAACCGATCATCATAAAAACATTAGTGGTCCTTTAATAGGTAAATATTTGCCTGTTATTTGCCATGTGATCTAAACTGGTGGCCATTGCTTTCCTCCTCCTGACAAATGAGTAACATTATCTAGTCCAGTGATTCAAAAAAACATTTGGCCTTTTCTTCTCTGATTGTTTCATTTGAGGGATTTTGAGTGCCTTGAAGAAGTGAAGATGTATTTCACAGGAAGTAAAATACCATTCAATGAAAATCAGAAAAGGACTAAACAAAATTTTGTGTGAAATATTTTTTTTTTTCATCCCTTTAATTATTTGGTAACTCCTTAGATTTTTCTCACTGATCTAGTTCTCAGTTCTCACCCAATTTTCTTTTGCTCTATTTGATAATGTGCCCTTGTTCAGTCGAGTTGTCGCTCCTCACCTCGACACAGTCCTCTCTCAGGGTCTCCTCCAGCCCCCAGATGGCAGCGTAGCCCCTTGATGTGATCGCATGGTTCAGTGGCGCTGCAGTCCTCATTGAACTGCCTAGCACAAACTTTACAGCAGCCACAGTGGTCAGTCACCCAGCTGACGCCCGGTGGGCACAGCGGGGGTGAGGGGGTGCAGGAGCACTCAGCAGGGCACTCACCTTCTGCCTGAGAAACAGGATCAGAGGTCAGGTCAGGATGTGTTCAAGTGGGTAGATGTTGTTTTAAAAGATAAAACCCAAAACAATATGATTGCTGTTCATCTAAAATGATCTATAATGTCATAAACAGAATTTAATAAAGAGAGGGATTAAAAGCAAGTGGCCACAAGTCACAGCAACTCACCATCACTGCAGCGCTGCCGAGCACAAACAGAGTAGAAATGATCTGCTGCAAAGTAGCTGGGCTAAGCATCCTGATTACAGCAGACTAACAAAAAGAGAAAACTGGTTAAAAAAAGGAATAAAGAATCGTAGAAGTAGGAAGTTGTCCAAATGGACTGTTCAGTTTCCAAAGGGGAGGGAAGTCTTGTTTTTCAGCTCCAGTATAAAAATGTATCCACACTTCACAGAGTCTGTGCACCGAAAGGTACACCCGTCTGATGTTGCTTGCTCTCCTACAGTGTCTTGGTGTCGGCACAGCTCAGCACAGCTCAGCTCTATTTCATAGCGAGGTTTCCCTGTGCAGGGCCTGTACTTATAGACAGACATGCTCCCGCCCCCGCAGTGATATCATCAACTCTCCCCTTAAGAGGACTGGAGAGTGTCTAGAGGGAGGAGGTGGAAGGTTTGTTGGTGTGAAATAGTGACACAGATGTGTTTAAATCACTGTCTACTAGTCAACACGTGACCTTAGGGAGAAACGTCAAGGCGTCAAAATGTATGCAAGAGACAAATCTTTAATAGTTTGTAGTAAGTGATATATCCAGGCAACCAAACAGTTATTCAAATATCTTTAAGGGTAACCCCAACCCTCCCGCACATATCCAAGGGTATTACACAGGCCAGGTCATATTCAACAGATGTCTGCCAGAAAAAAAAAAAAAAACAGTTGTAGGGCAGGTGTAATGGAAAACCTGAGTAGGGAATCCCACTCCATCATGCTAGAGTCTTTAACAGGGGAAGTGGTGATGTGGAGAAAACCCCTGTGAACAACTCTTCCACCAGCTCCGGCCAACCAGCCGGGCTTGGTCCTCTGTACTGCAGTGTGCTGTGGGACACTGTGCTCAGGACATCCTGTGTTCCCTCCATCTCTTTCCTAATGGGCTGCATTCCAGGAAATACAGGCCTATCCTCAGGTTCCCATGATTGGTAGGAAAAACTCTGCATTCCCATTGTCATCTCAGGGGCATGTAAAAAGTGTTTTGTTGGAGAGCAGGAAGGTCCGCACATTAAGCGTTGGCTCGCACTGTCATGAAACATCGGAAATGTAATTTGGCACATTTGATAAGGAAGCTGAAGGTCTCCCCTTGTTCCCTAACAAACATGGTGTGTACACTCTGCTGAGAGAAACTACTGTGACTGTAGATGCAACAAATGTAATACATCCGTGTGTCAAAAATATGTGTGTGTGTGTGTGTGTGTGTGTGTGTGTGTGTGTGTGTGTGTGTGTGTGTATGTGTGTGTTTGCGTAGTAATTACTAGATATATGGATGTGATGCAGTAATTACATATTACATAATTAGAGAATAACTGAGCAGCTCTGGATTCTGTGGGATGTTTGACCAGAATGGACTGCAGTGTAACATCTTCTAGCAGTGTTTCCCAGGCTGAAGGTTAGAAACAAGAACGAGGGCACCAGATGATTGAAAGGATAACACATAAAAAATACGTCTGTTACACCAAATTATGTTTTTGACAAAAACAATGTCACCAGATGTCTGCAGTACACTCAGTAGCTGTTCTGGGGCTTTTGATCATATCACATGATCCTTTCAGCAGATGGAGTTGCTCAGTTTTCATGGAAATGTAAATGCTTTGCCATTCTTCTGTGCATTTAAAGGACTTCGTTTTAGTGACTATTTTTGCTTTTTGCCATACGAAATAGTGGATATTTTCACATCTTCAGGCTTCTAAAATTCTTCTACTTCTTTAAATGAAATAATTAAAAAAAGAGTGAAAAATGACTTGTCATTTGAACAGCTCTGAGGTAGCTATTACATAGCTTGACAATCACACAGAATTTCCTATCTGTTTCCATTCATCAAGTGACGCTAAATAAAAGCTAAATAAAAGGTCACCCTCCATACAGTCGTCATGAACGGGGAAATTATCTGTAGAGATGAAAACCATTATCCCATACTGTAAGCATCTTTATTTCCATTGTAAAGTTGGGCATTTTAATATAGGGGTTTACAGGGACTGACTCGTTTTTGGAGCCAGCCTCAAGTGGCCATTCGAGGAACTGCAGTATTTTGTACTTCCATGCTGGCTTCTTTCTTCAGAGGCTGCCACTTGGTGTGCTGGTATTGGGCAGGTAGTGGACAGAGGGTTCATCAGAGCTTTGTTGATGAAATTGGCTGCTTGCTACAGCTGAAAATGACACTATAAGCACAGTGAGAGTGAAGTAATACCAATGTGGTATCAAGTGGACAGTGATGTGTTGGACATCACTGTCTTGGGTGGGGCACCAAGAAAGAAGTGATAACCCACACAAAAAAGGGGAGATGTGTCTGTCAGGTATGAAGGGCTCTACTTCAAACTTGAAGAAACATCTGAAAGTTTAGCAAAGCTCCAAAACATTTGAGTACCCTCAGTTTCTGCTTTCATGTAAATCTAATTAAAGTTTTTTCATTGCAGTTGAAGTTGTTCAGCTACATGCATTGAGCACCAGCACGCTCCTGATTTTATGTTTACTTGTAGTCAAAGGAATCATTAATAAAGGGCTGTAAAGGGGATATTGCATCCATTATTAGACTACAGAGTTGCAGATTATGGGCTGTAGACTGGGCTATGCAATGACGGTAGAGTCAGTACATGAGCTAACCATTATCACCATCAAAGTCTGCTGCAGCTGGTATTAGTTTTGGACTTTCATTAAAGAATTTGAATGCCATTATGTTTCTGAAGCCTTTTCACACTCTCTGGCATTAATGAAGTCACATTTAAAGATGATTTAAAGATGAAAAAGACTAACCTCAGTGCCCCACAGCCCACCCTGAAAACCTCATCAAACCTGAGTGTGCTGAGGTGACGCAGCTCACTTCCTGAGTGCAGGTGTTTTAGCACCAGACGAAAGTGGTGAGGTTACTTTATGCAAAGAGAGTACAACATCAAACCATACGTAGCCACCTAGACACCCAGCCGACTGGGTTTAAAACCACCAGGACGCAGCAGCGGGGGGCGGGGGTTGCTGGGTGAGACGGAGAATGGGGGAGAGGTGGGGCAAGAGCACCTTGTTGGGCAGCAGTAGGGAGGAGGGCAGCAGTCTGGATTCTTGGCATTCCTGGCCCACAAAGGCAGGATGTGTGTACTGGCCACGCTGCATCGGACACTGATGGAGGAGCAGGAGGAGGAGGGAGTCAAGGGGGGGTGGAGGGGTTGCCAGTTTGGCAGCCTCCTGCATGGCCATGTGCCAGCCATTGTTTGTCAGCCAGGCAAACATTTCCAAAACACATGGAGGTCAGGAGTTGTTGGCGATTCATCATGCTGTTGCCCCCCTGTTTGTTTTCTCAGCTCGATATCTGACACCAACAACCAAGAGTAAGTCCTGTGAGTGTTTTTCACATTTTTCTTAAAAACTTCTAACAAGGTAACGTGTTTCAACTTGTTTCAAATGCAAACCAATTAGAATCTTGAATTTTCTGCTGTCATTTTGGAACCATAGGCACAACAAGACCCCTTTCAGTACGAGGTGTCCGTGAAATGTGGTAACAAACACGCAAATCCCGCTGACCAACTCAGAATCACGCTTTCATAGCAATCCAAAGGATAAACAGGAAGTGTGTACAGCATGCAGGAAGAGGTGCTGTAATGCCTGAGTCAACCACACAGGGCTAAAAAGACACAACAGGAACCCAGAAAGGGCCAACAGCAGCGAATGGACTAGACAGTTTATACTGGACTCAAACAAGAGCTCATGAAAGGCAAAGTATGAGTTTGTACAATTTGAAATAAGCTCAGTATCCATATTGTATGTCCTTATCTTTTGGACAACAGTAACAAATAACCACAGAGCAGTGCCTTAAAATAAGTCGGACTTTGCCTTCACATAAGTGGCCATAATCAAAAGCTATTGTTGTTGTGGGAATAGATTCATTGACTCAGTCGAGAAAGGCGAACGACTTGATGTCATTGACATGTTTTGAAAATAGTAACCGAAGAATGACGTCTAATTATTTTGATGGTGCTTGTGTCCAAATTGTCCCTTGACAAACACTTGAATGATTCTTAATACATTTATTGAGCTGAAACTTTTATCCAAAGCAGCTTACAATAAATCCAGCCATGTTGATACAATCCAAAATTGCAAGAAAGTCAGCATTGACTTACTTCATAACATTAAACATGTGATGACGAAGGTCCTGTTCGACCTAAACCTAAACAAACTGCGAGTGTATCACAAGACACCGTATGAATGTCCGGTAAACCTAACACAGGTAGTCTTCATTTTGGGAACAGTCATATGTCATTTTGAGAGTCATTGCAGTCTAACTATTGAGTCATACAACCATCGTGTTGTTTTATGCTGTTTATTGTGGCCTTTTTCTACTGCTACTAGCCCACATTAAAAGTCTTCAGCTGGCCTTTGGCGTGTTGGCCTTTGTGATGAGCCAGCTGAGCAAATTCATTGTGAGAGATTTGTGCTGACCATGACAGTTCTTCAGAAATGCTTCTAGAAAACAACAGAAATTTTCAGCACAGCATGAAAACATGGGAAAAAGGGTCCAGAAACACAGATTATATTTGACCAGAATTTCTCTCATTTTTCCAGGACATAGGAATTGTCCAGGAAATGAGGACCACCACCAGCAGACACTCTGTATGTTATCCTTCTCAGCTTAATAGCATTAACAAATTTCATTTGTTTAGGCCTATAATGAAGAATTGTCAACTATCACTTCCACGAGGCTGTTCTCAGCAAACAGACCACCAGCAATTAACTTGGCATTTCATATTCCTCACAGTTATAGTGAAGTTGCAAGCAATGTCATGGTCATTCTAAAGTTGATTAACAACACCATAAAGTAATACACTGAAACAGTCAGGTTGGGAACCCATAGGTTTATGCACATTTCTCCTTGTTGTATTAAATGTTGCTTGAAATATGACCAATATGTACTGACTGCATCTGAAGTTAAATGGTTTCCAGGATTCTCGCGACAGTGTCCCTCTGTTCCTTGGATAGAAAATGTCTAATTATGGGATTGGATTTGGAACATTAAGTATGTAGCAATTTCTAATTTTAATTCCTATAGTTTTTTAATGAAATTATTGATCTTTTTCTTGAGCTGACAGCATTAGGCTATTTACTAATAAGCCTATTTTATATAAAGCAATTACAGTCTCAATAGTGTCTTCTCTTCAAATAATATTGCATGTTTAGGACTAGAGAATATATTTTTCCGAATTATTATTTTCCAGACATGCATATGAAGTGTCTTAAACAGCCTAGTGTCCAGTCTTATTCAGAAGGAGTGCAATTAATTCTACTAACACTGACTGGGCTCATTTATAGCTTCAGTTTGGTAAATATGCCACTACAATGCACTTTTGACACTTTTTCAAATTGATGTAGGCATAGTAAATATTTCCTTCTAATGCAAAGATTACTATTGGATTGGTAGAGTACATTCATGGACTAATGACATTTTTAGCCCCATTAGTAGCAGCTAAGATGCTAATAAAAAATCAGCATTCTGTCTGTGCTATGCAACAACTGTGGTATTGCTGGGTGTAAAGAACATCGAGGCCTCTGCAGACACTGGTATTTTTAATATGATGGCTGCACATTCATTGACAACCAACATGCAATTAGGTAAATATACATACATGTATGTTTAGAGTGGAATCAGCTGTATGAGAGTGTGTGTGTGAGGCTGCACCCCAGCCCCAGTCATGACACTGCATCCACAGGTTACGTGTCTGCCACATTCCTCATGCTAGTGTCCTTAAAACGCTCCTGGTACACTGCAGCCATCACTCATCCCACTGTTACCCTGAATGGGTTCCATTTTTCCACCATACACATACTGTCTATACTGTATACACTCATACTGAGTAGCCAGAGCTGATCACCAGTTGAGTCTTAGATTTCATAGATGAGTGTGAGCAGATTATGTCATGAGCTGTGGTGCATTTGGATGCCCATGACTGGCAGCGGGCATGTGCACATCAGCACATACCAGCAGATAAAGCTTTCCTTCATGTTGGTCACTTTCAACATCCATCACTTTCCTACACATTGGTATTCATTTCTGTAATTTTGGTCTTCATTAAAGGCCACTAAAAAGCAAAAATATTGAAATAAATGATGATATTAGATTGTCTTTCAAAAAATATCATACTAATCTGAACAAATGAAGTGAACCATACAACATATTGTTAGGAAAAGCTCTGATTTAAGGCAAGATTTTCAGTTATTATCGTGTGGAAAACATTTGCATAAAAAGTAGACAATGTAGAAGCTGTTCGACCAGAATCATTTTCAAGTTAAACATGTCATCTCTCTTAAATAATGTGTGAAAGATGGAAAAGGAATATTTACTAAAACACAAACTACCACCGCCCATTTAGAAGAATTTATTCCAAAGCACTATTCTCACTTCCTTTAATAAGGCTTTAGTTGGATGGGTTTTCATTAGGAGGATGAAGCAGTTCCACAAACTCATAAACTCTTGGGATGACTTAAAGCTAATGAAAAACTGGGCTAGTCCTGCATGCGTGGCTACAGGTGTGGCTGTCCTGCAGCCACAGACAAAAGTGAGTCATGATTTGAGCTGGCAGCTGCCCAAGCAGCAGGGTCAGAGGGAAGCTGTGGCCTGCACATTCCTCTACAGCATCTAATAGGAGTGATGAAAGCAGGGAGCACAGAGCAGCAATAACTGACCACAGTGCTAGCAATACTAGCAATAACCTAGCCATTGTGTGTCTGGCATGGCAGGTGTGCTGCAAGTACTGATGGACATATCCCTTCCACAGAGTGGCTGAGGTATGCAACAAGTGGATTTAAAGGTGACCCATGGAGTTTTCTTGTAAACAAAAAAAAAGTTATTTGCTATATTCCCTCAGTGGAGGGTGAAATGCCTCAGGTGAAAACCTACATCCCCTGGTGCAGGCAAGACAGGTGCACTCATCTGCCAAACCCACTCCACACAAGCTCTCAGTCCTGTTTGTGGGTGATTCCATTGTCTGAAAGGTCAGGTCCAGCAGGGCTATCACACACTTTCCCAGTGTCCCATGGGCCAAGGTAAATGACATTCTGGCACAACTTCCTGGTCTGTTGTCTCAGCATACCTCCACTAAGAAGGTTTTTATCCATGTTGGTACAAATGATATCTCCCAGCTCTTAAAAAGTGATTTTAAGTGTCTTTTTAACCTCCTGATGCTCACTGAGAAGGACATTTTTATGTCCAGTCCTCTCAACCGTGGTGCTGGACGCTTCAGTAGGCTGTTGCAGTTGAATAACTGGTTTCAGTCTCAGTGCTGCTGCTTACAGTTTGGTTTTATTAACAATTTTAATTTGTTCTGGCAACGCTCCACAGCTTTTAAACGCGATGGACTGCATCCCAATCGAGCAGGCACTCAAAGATTGGCGACAACTTATTGTATTACATATTCTCCAGCCCTCTGGTCCGTAACAACCCTGAACCATGCACTGGACTTAGACAGACACCTGTTGACAACAATAATCAGCCCTCGCAGCCACGTGCAGACAGTCCTGTCCGCAACTGTTGTCGAAAGGGGCTGAGTGCTCACAGTTTTGGCTCCACCTTGACCTGCACTCATCTTGATGTGGTTGGCCTGCCCCATTTTAGCTTTAGTTTTAAACCTAGTCTGACTGTTTTCAATCCAATGAGTTATGATGTAAATTGGACCTCACTCACATATCCATGGCCATTCCAGTCAGAATTTCAAACTGATCTAAGATGCCTGCTGCATTGAAAATTACGGTTAACCTAAGGAACCCAAATATTTTAATTCCAGCTGACAGGATGGCCAGGGGTGCCTGTGTCTATGTTAAATCCAGACTCTCAGTTGCAATTTTAACAGTAATTGTTAACAGTTGCAGGTGAACAGTTGTAGCTTCTATCATCTGCATCAAACAAGCCGAAAGATTTGTAACTAATTTATGAACCCACATGACCAAATCCAGATGACATCTTAAAATCCAGTTGACTTGATATCATATTCTCTAACAAACCTGATAAATGAATCTTAATCCCAGACACAGATTTTGCTTTAAATTATTTCATTAATGTTTTCAATTCAATTGTTAAAAAACATGCTCCCTTTAAGGAAATGAGGGTAAAAGCCAGATCTAGTCTGTGGTTCACTGCTGACCTAGCTGACTTTTCTAATTCAAGAGACAAAGCTTGGGCTCAAGCTAGACGCACCAAAAAAAAAAAAAAAATGACAAAATTCCTTTGTGGTGACAAAACTAATGTTAATAATTATTATTTTATATATCTATATATAAATTGTTATCACTCATCTCCAAATTGTCTTGTTTGGCTAAAATTTTGGAAATCTTGGTGAATGATCAACTCAAATCATGTCCCTCCTCATGTTCTTTACTCACTCCTTGTCAGTCCAGATTTAGACCTAAAAACAATACCTTTTCTGCAACATCCTTGGTCTTAAATGACATTGCACTTGCCCTGGATAGCAAAATGTCCTGCGCTGCTCTGTTAAAGCTTTTGATACTATTGATCATTCACTGCTCCTAAATAAACTCTCCAACATTGGTTTTGATTCTGTCACTTGCCTTTTGGTTTGAAAACTTTCAAACAGATCTCAGCCTGTTAAAGTGGGTGATGTTTACTCAGACACTTCATATTTTACCAAAGGAGCTCCACAAGGTTCAGTATTAAGCCCAATTTTGTCCTCAATTTACATCAATGATATTGTCCCCTCTTCCAGTTACTGTAAATTTTTAGCTTTATGCAGACGAGACAATGATATATTGTATAGCAGCTTCTATAAAATCAGTCATTTAATGTCTGCAGTCTTCTTTTGATTCAATTCAGCTCCAACTGCACAATCATGTTAATGCTTAATTTCTTAAAGAAAACAAAATGGATGCTATTCACCAAGTCCACTACGACTGAATATGCTAGGATCCACTCAGTTAACGGTGCCTCAATACAAATACAATACAAATACGATGTATCTGGTTGGACAACAATCTAAACTTCAAACATCACATTAATGATTGGTAAATTGAGAACAGTACTTTTTGTATAGAAATATGAACTGTTTTCCTATCTGCCGCAGGAAAAGAATTGTGGAATCATTATTTTTATCTGTAACTAAAAAAACAAAAAATTGAACTGTAGTCTGTAGAGCTGAGGGGAACTGTAGAGTTGGTGATAATTCTCTGTGGTTTCTTGTTCCGAGCTATTCCTTTCATATTCCACATTTTATTGAGTCATTATTATAAAAATACTGACTACAGCAGCTTCAGTAAAACATGACCTCATTGTCTGTGATGCCACTTGCAGAATGTTGAAAGGATGATTTGAAGCTGAGATACTGGATTAATTGGCCTCTATAATTCAATAATGTTATGACACTCCCCTGGCTGATGAAGTCTTTTTTGGCTTGGTCATGGTATTCCCTCTCTTCAAAAGGCAGGGGTGCTGTTGCCACAGCTCAATGAACTTTTCCTCTCGTAGCAAACTCAGCATCCCTCATCCTCCTCCTCTTCACCATGGTTACCTGGCTGCGCTCTGGAGAGAGCACCTGATTGGTCCACGCTCAGGAACATGTTGTGGTGAGTTGAGATGTCACACTGGGCGTGTCAAGACCAAAAATTTCGGACATGCTAGGCTTTTTGTTGGGATGTTGTGGGGCATCCAAGACATTGCACAGGCATTTAGCAAGTCACACTACACAGGTATAGACCCCTGATGTCATTCACGATCTGCCATGGCGCTGGTAATTTGTCAGCTGTGACAAAATCGTCTCAAAACCGGGCCAGATTCATGTAGTCTGATCCAAGCATAAGCGTCCAGACATTCAGAGTCATAACTTTGTACAAGAAAGAATGCCAACATCACACATTTCTACAAGAATAATCACTGTATTCTACAGACAACTGTGGGTTGTGTGGTCCAGTAGACCCATGTGGACTCTCTCTGAAATGGTAATAGTACATCTAATGAGCAGGGCAGTTTATTAGATAGTGTGTACGGATTTTAGATTTTGAAATCTTGGCATGGACATTTCAATCCCTGTTACAGAGTGGAGAACAATATATACAGTGGGTTTATTTTAAAAGTTGATACCTAACGGCCTAAAAAGAAGGCAAACAGAGTTTTGCAAACAAAAACGTGGGTAAAGGGTGGAGTTACCCTCCATGACTCAGATTGAAACATAAGATACAGAAAGCCAAAAAAAGAGAAAGTAAAGCACAGCATTCAGAGATACTGTACCAACAAAGTAGGCTTGCATGAAAATACACTGAGTACAATTGAAGGAACAGCAGGATAAAGCTAAAAATGACAGAAGCCAGAGCCATCAACACAGATGCTACCTTTCCCTGAAGTGAATCTGACATTTCTTAAACTGCACACAGCATATTTAGTACACTAGAATAAACAAACTGGTATTTCAAAGGGACTTTAGTGTGGGAGCTGGCGGTGCAGCCAACTGACAGAGAGTGTCCTGTTAGTGGGCAGGGGAAAGGTGGCACCACTACACAGCGCTGCCTGTGATTCAGAGGGGAAAATGTTATCACAGTAAAGCCGTAAACATAAAACGTTCCAGAGCTCCCTACGAGAACTGGAACACAAACACATAAAGCTCACTGTGCCTTAGGCTACTGGAAAACCAATATACAGTAAATGGAAATTAAGTCACTTTTAATCAAGAAATGACAGCACAGAACGTATTGAGTGTGAGTAAGAAAAAGACCTGGCTACACTCAATCTTGATGTAGCTCAGTGCAGAATTTGTTTCCTTCAGCAAACCAGCGAGATCATTTGTTTGCTCAGCAGCTAGCAGCATGCACTAATACCCGATGACAAATATTCAGTGTTATTGGCATCTAAAATTAGGCAGGAGTGTTTGCAGTGATATTCAAGTGGATTGAGGTCATTTATTCAAAGGGCACTTTGAAATGTCTTCAAGGTTTGGGCTGTGAAAATTCCTGGTGAGTCTTGAAACATTTCAAAGTGAAAGAAATGGACCAACCCGAACAGACAATATGCTTTAAAGTGGCTGTTGAAATCTAAATTTCTTTAGCACCAATATACCACATATAACGTCAAGTTATGTTCCTGAGGAAAGACGTTTCTAAAGAAAGAGAGGCTAAGACCTCTAAATGACTGAAGTCACAGTACTTCAAGGCCAATGTACTGTTAAAGTTTTGAAGGTGTTTCATCCTCCAGGCTTCATCAGTTCTTCTGAGTAGTGGTAGTCCCATTTATTTTTATATGTATTTATATATGTGGGTCCTTCACAACTTCATGTCACATGAGTTGTTAAAGCAACTTTACTGCTGGACAGGACATTGAGATTTGACCAAAACCCCAAATTTTGTTCAATGGCAATATTTCAATTTTCTTTTGCTCTACAAAGACGTGGAAGGTAGTAATATGAGCAAAGCAGCCAATTTCTCAGCTGTGGGTTGCAAAAACCAACAAAAGTCTACCCATCTACCCCCACATCTGAGGATATCCCAGTGGATTAATTTTATTTTTGATGGAAATGTGAGAGAAATGCCCAAACAACGACTTGAAAACTGTGTGTGCATTTTAATGTGATTCCAGTGGACAGTTTAGGGCCAGTAGCTGTACCATCTCATAGTTGGATCAATACTGGCTGTCCTTGACCTGAAATCAGACTTGGAAGCTGTAACTTTTGCCATGTTTTTTGTTGTTTTACTGTATTTTGTTGGTTAGCCTGTTGTCACTCTTAAATGATAAATCTTGGCATCTTAAGTAATGTAGATTTTGCTTTTGGTCCTTTTTTTTTTTTTTTTGGCACTTCATGTTACATTTTGTTGCTAGCCTATCTTTTCTATTTTTAGTATTTTCTGTTTATTATCATGTTTTACATGATTTATATGATAGTTTAATATGTATGTATGGTGTGTTTGCTGTCCTGTCTGTTCTGCATTAGCTCACCAAGCCAAGCTCCTAATAATACTTGATGGATTGACAATAAAGTTAATTTAATGCAACACACCTCATTTAAAATGACAAAGTTTCAGTGCTTTCTGTAAACTGTCAACAAAGGAGAGATACTCAAAAAGGTTTTAACCATCAGGACAGGTCAGTGAAGTCCAGCATAGCACCAACATTTTAGGTGTAGCAGCTCTTCAAGTCAGCATAAGCTACTGAACGTTCAATAATTGGATGTTTTGAAGCCTATATGTTGGATTAACTGACCTCTAATATCTTGGCTGGAGTCAGAAAATTAGAAATTGTGGTACTTAAAGAAAAAAAGTGGATTCTGTGAAGCAGGGATTAGACTCTTGCTGTGTCTTGGTCAGGTGACTGGCAAGATGTTATGGTAAGCAATTGTAGTGAGGTTTTCAGGAGGGTTGTTAACAAAGGGCTGGTCACATAACAACAATGTAAACAACATAACCCAATACACCAAAAAAAGCTAGGACTCATGTACACACGTGTACACATCACACATAACTGCATCATCACCTGCAAAGGACTAAAGAGCTGAAACAACCAAAGACATCCTGCTACCAACCACAGCTACAGACACATCAGCAACAGCAACACACACTCATTTGATTTGATGCCAGACTCAATATGAAAACTTTTCACATTATTTTTCATTCAATCTCTTGCATGTTTTAGAGCCTTATTTTTTCCATAAAGTGGGACATTGTCTTGAATTGACCTACTGAAGTGCAGTTAACCATTTGTGCTTGTGAAAACTGTTGAGAAAAGTCAGCATTATCTTTCTCTCTGTAGTTCAAACAAACATGCTGATAAATATATTTTTCAATCTTATTCTCTTACCAGTTTCTACAACCTCTTCTCTGACCTGACAGTCACCCTATTTTCCCACAGGGATCATTGACCTAATCAAAGTAGCATAAGCCAGACCTCCAATGTTAAACACATCTGATATAAATAAGTATAATGTGTTTGCCTTCTGGATTAACATTATAATAACTATTAATTATTTATAATAATATTGAAAAGGTCAAAATAGAAAAGACAAAACGTCTGATGTCACAATTGCAAAAAAGATATCACCCATGTTGGTCAGTCAACCATGTCACTATATTTCTGTTCTGAAAAGCACAATGGTCCAATTTTTATATTCACGATTGTCAGTGACTCTACAGCGACACCTAGTGCTCTACAAAAACAAAAACCCAACCATGTTATATAACAGTAACCAGGGTCAAGCTAATGATGCTCTTGAGCCAGACATTACAAATTATTTAATGACAACATATGCTCACTTTAATATATAAGACATGTTTATGGACTTGCTCACAGAAGACTGGGGGAGGAATTGTCCAGCGTTTGGAAAATCAAATCTTAAAGTCCTCTTTCGTGGGATGGCCGTCTTTGAATTTAGATCACAGACAAATCCAATTTACAAACGGATAAATTTGGCATTTAGTTGGACCCATGGACACAAATACAAAGCATACATAATGTTTGACATACATGTGTCTTGCAAACTGTATCTAGAAAGCTCTTAACATTAAATAGAAAAAGAACTGGTATAGTGGCTCGCTGATGTCCTTTAGCTGACAGTCTGATCAGCAGAGTTTCAGTAGTTTCATACATGAACACTAGTGAATAAATAGTGCATAAAAACATGCTGGCACGCTGACAGATGCTCCAATTATGGGCTGGGTTGATCTGCATGTCTGCTGGTCATCTTTGGCCTCAGGGGCAGCAGCCAGAGTTTGACCCACAGGAACAACATGGTGGGCTGAGGAGGGGATGAGACTTCAAAGGAGTTTGCCTTAGAAGAGCCCTGTTCCCTGACTTGTCCTATTTGGGTTTTTCTAAACCACACAACACATTACAGGGTTTAATTTAATTGCAGAAATTCACTTCACAGGTTGCACACTGTCTGCTTGTAAGGTAACTTGTTTTTCACTTTATTTCAACAGATTTGTTGATCTCAGCTGAGGGGAGGAAAATCAGTTTCTTGACAGCCAGTCGAGGAGACTTAGCAATGCGGTCACATAGCACATGACTAAAAATGGCTTTAATAATTGAAAAAACATCACATTATAAAAGGTATAAACATACAATCTAAAAGAAGATAAAGTGCAAAATAAAAGTTTTTACAGAAAATACACTATGATTCTGTTGGTCATTTTATACGGTCTTACTATATGTTGTCACATTTTGTTTTGCTTCATATCACATCATAGTATGATGTGTTTCAAATGCATTAATTACCCCATGTCATGCATTTGTTCCATTTCGTTGCTTGAGATTATGTCGTTGCAATATGTCAAATCATATAATGTTGTGTTGTGTTGTGTTGTGTTGTGTTGTGTTGTGTTGTGTTGTGTTGTGTTGTGTTGTGAAACTCTCTGCTCAGTATGGCAGAGGGACTGTGCATCACCTGTGCTGGGGGCCATAAGGTGGACCAGAACAAGAACTGGGAACCCACATTAGTATAGGCTTTGAGGATTCATAACAAACACGCTTTTGTCTCTCGGAGTCAAAATGTCTGCTGTGCAAAAGGTTTATTCAGAACAGTCAAGCATATTAAGGCATTCAGTTTTGAACAGTCTTTTTCCTCCTAAAAGAATGAGCAACTTCCATTTAGTCTATGATAGATCCCATAGTCCTACCTGCATGATGTAGCACTTCATTTAGAAGCACCTTTACTCCACTAATCAACCAGGTTAGCTCATCTGAGGGACCACAGAGCACCATGCTGTGCAGGGCCACAGAAAGATCTGTAGCTATGCTACAGAAATTGTTAAAGCAGCATTTACAAGACTACATGTGCGGTACGTCCATTTTCAATCCAGCCATACCTTCAACAGAAAAGGCTGACTTTAACATACACCTTGGCCATAAAGCATCTAGATACGTGCTAAGCTTTCAAAAGTGAAAAATCTGATTGACTTCAATTTCTTGGTGACACCCCCAATTCCAGCATACATGCTTATTCACCTGGACAGCTAACGTTCGCTGGAGCTAACACTGTCTATGAAGTTTGAGGTCAAATGTTTTCAGCTGCATCTGCTTTCAAAGATTAGTGTCATCTTTTTGGTTTTACATTTTTATTTTGAATTTAGCTTTGCTCTCATGTAAACTCACGTATAGTCTATACATATATAATAGTCTAAAACACTGAGAGTTTACCTTTTAAGTCACTGTAATCAAACGTTTTACTAAAGGCCTTCAGCTATCTGCCGTCTGTGCAGTTCATGCTCTGTCGCGTAGCAACACTGCAGCTGGAGTCCAGGGCGTGCAGCACCCCCTGCTGGTCAGCCATAGTCACCCCGCCCCCACGTTAAAAACGTACTGTGTATTTTAAGAATTATTTCAATAATAATTGACGAACAAATGCACTTTGATCATCAAAAGACTGACATAAAATTCAATGTACAGTATCTAAGGACAGTTTTATGCGCAAGCACCAAGGACATTGTTTGAAAAGTTGCTGATGGAACTCATTTGAAACTAGTGTAAGTGACTAAAAATGACAACCTGCAGACAAAAAAGTGATCTGACGCGCGTAACAACATATCTCCATGTCATTTATTTTCTGCAATGAATTTCAGGTTAGCAAAACTGTGTAAAAGTTAAATTCTTAAAGCAGCAAGCTAATAATTAAAAACCATGTAATGGTACAGTCTGAAACCACTGATGACAGGATTACTGCTGATTCAACAAACTAATCTGCTACAGTGCCATGTAAAAATTTGGGAATCAACCGCATCACCAACAGATATCACATAACTGATGACAAGTATTTGTTTTGATTCATCTGTGAATGACTGGCTTGTTATTTCAACCAAAATCAGGGCCTGGAATTGTAGCTTTTGTGCTCCAGGATGCTGAGGCAGCAGCTGTCAGTCAGCAGGACAACGCAGAGGTGAAGAGCCCAGCTGTCTGACTTCTCTGTCCAGTCGAGTTCTTCAGCAGAGGCCTCTCATCATCACTGCTCCACCAGGCAGAGACAGCTGGTAAAGCACTATGCGCCTGTTCATAGTGTTGAAAATTAAGACGCAAACTTTTATCATTCTGGTTCCATCTCAGTTCAGCCAGTCCAGATCATCATCATCCTCTTCATCACCAAACAGAGGGGCCGGGGGAGGACGCCCTTTCAAGCTCTGGAAACAAACAAGATAAGTGAAAACTTGAATTCTGATGTTGTTTTAATGGATTTAGAGTTTAGTCTCTTTAAAGAAGTGTAATGTAGCGATAAAACACCACTGACTGACTTAACATCGAGACAAAACACAAAAGAAGGGCTGGGGTCAGAGGGTGACAAGGAGCGCTGAATCATCTGAGAGCTTAGATGTCCTTCCTCACCATCTCATCCTCTTCTTCCTCTTCACTGGGTGCTGCGGGGGCTTTGGCAGGAGCTGTGTTCTGGAAAAATGGCTCCTCTCCATTTTCCTCACCCATTCCCCCAGTCAGACTGAGAGAATAGCAGAAAAAGAGCGGGGGAAGGAAAAGACAGCGACAACGAAAGAGAAAAGGACCATGGAGGATGAAGCAAGCAAGAAGTGAGTTTGCAGGATTACATGCATTCATTAGTAAAGATGTTACAACTGGAGTCAAGTTAAATGAAGTCTGTTAAATAACAATGAGTTAAGACTGCATCTGACAACATGTGACCAAGTCCACAGGTCAAAACTGGTTGGCCAAGAATAATCTGACACAGTAAGCCAGGTCTCACCTTGTGTCCTCTCCTGAACTGTTCTGAAGTGCAGGTGGTGGAGGTGGGTTGGCTGGGGGTCCAAAGGTTTTCTGAGAAGCAGCATTCAAGTCTCCTCCATGATTTATGTCAGCCATGCTCTCCTTGTCCACCTCACTGCTCACAGCAGCATTCTTTTCTGACGCAGCTTCCTGTTCATCCTCATGTGGTGAACTCTCACCAGGTTCATCACCCGGATCTGCAGACTTCTTGGCGTCTTTTACCTCTGAACAGGATTCATGAACTGAGTGTTCTGCCTGCTCCTGCTCCTGCTCCTTCTCCTGCTGTACCTCAGACTCTGCTGCTGCTGTCTCTTGCTGTTTTTCTTCAGCGGATGAAACAGGATGGAGATCAGTGGCTGCTACTGCCTCTGCCTGTCTTTTTGTCTCTGACTCTGTTGCTGTGTCTGTCTCCTTCTCTGCAGCTACTCCCTGATCCACCTGGGTCTCACTGACTTGGTGAGAATCCAATTCAGCCACATGCTCTACTTCCTCCTTTTCTTCCTCTTTGACTCCTTTCTCTCCATTTACATGTACATTCTGACGAGGTGTCTCCTCTCTTTGTTTCACATCATCACTTTCTTCTTCCTCCTCTTCATTCTTACTCAGACTCGGTGAAGATCCGTCTGTGCCACTGAGCAGCTGCAGGGTTACATTCTGGAAAAAATGATGTCCATATGATTGAGGAAGGTTCACCAAAACATATGCTTGGCACTAGTGTTTTGTTGTGCAAAGTCAGGTATAGCTGAGAGTCATTTTTGCCAGTTTCAACAAGAACAACGCCCTCTGAGCCAGCAAGCTACACACTGATCTATGCTGACAATGGCAAATGAACCTGACCCTAACATGGCTGCTAACGGTTCAAACATGAACAAGCTAGCAGCTGTTAACCTTTCCTTTACAGGGATTTAGACATTTTAAAGCCAGGACTTGCCTTCACACATGCAAATGTTCCACCAAAATAAGCCATCCATTAATTTCCATGATTCTGTCCAAGCTGCCACAGAAAGGCTGCTTTGGCATTTTATGACAAAAGTACTTACCTTAATGGTCGTGACAATGACCCCCAGCACAGCCTGGCCACTGTAAGATTCACTGAGGTCAAACTCCCCCCTCAGAGAATGAAACACTCCGTTCATCACACGTTTCACCTGCAAGTACACACAGTCAAATCAAACTTCTCCATCAGTGCTGAAACTTAATAAAAAGGTTGTTCTTCCACCGTGAGCCATGAAATGTAGTATTAGTCATTATATGATATGCTCATGTGTCTTTCTCTATAAAAACAAGCATAAATAAATGAAATCCGCGTCTACAGCAGGTATCAGTCATGACATAAATTATCTTAAAACGGTCTCACTGAAAAAATGACAGATTTATTGTTAAAATGTTTAAAGCTACATAATCAGTGGTTCTGTTCACAAGATTATCAAAGAATCATTCTCATAGATTTACAGATGTCTTTGTTACAATACAGTGATTAACATGTTTCCTGAAATACCATAAAAATAGGAACACCTGCACTTCTTAAAGAAGCGCAAAAACAGAACTGAAATCCTACATTTATGAAGATTCTTCATATTGATTAACATATGTGAGATCTTTGGCTGTATGACTTAAATAAGCTGTTTATACTGAAAAAAATTGAAAGACTCTGATGCAAAAATCAAAGCCCAACCTACTATAGAGAGTGTAAAACATTCTAGGCTATACTGTATATGCAGAGGGCAGGGGAGCCATCAGGTAATCAATAAAAGTGAATCATACTGGATTGGATTTGAATGTGTGAGCATTCATCGTACTGTATCCCTTGCAGGTTGTGACTTCCTGTTTGTGGGTGGTGAAAATCGCCCACTGAGAGGGAGGGGCTGAACGCTCAGCCATCCTTCACTGACATCTGGTGGTGACGATGTGCTACTGCTGATCATTTCTGATATTCACTCTGATGCTCGCAGTGACAGTTCCACTCTTCTCATGAATGCTGGAAAACTGGTGGGACTAATTGTGCCGCACCCTCAGTTATTTGTTCCAGTCGTGCATAAAGTGTGTGTGTGTTTCGAGTTTGACTCCCACCTCTGCTGCAGTGTCTCCTGAACTCTCCTGCTCTGCCAGTTTCCTCTCCAGTACAGCCACTTTTCTTTCCAGTTTCTCCCTGACAGCTGCTCCTTGTTGCTCCAAGGTTGTGTACTTAAAGAGAATAACAAAGTGATTGTGTACGTGTGTGTTTGTAGGGGGTGGTCCAGATGCACCCAGGAAAAAATAGCAGCACACAGTTTTCTTGAGAAATGAATAGCAGTTGTATACGTGAATGCGATGTCCTAAAGAATTCCTAGAAAATGACATCCCTGGTGGATGCATTCCCTGCCAATGATGACTATTTAATCTAATTAGAAGCACAGGCTGACTGACAACGACTCGTCCATCTTACTTTTTCCTGAAGGGCCTGCAGCTCTTCAGTCTGCCCACTGTGTTGTAGTGAACTCTGTTCTTCTGCATCTCTCGACTGCTTCAGAACCATAAACTGTTGAGAGTGAGAGAGCCCAAAAATAAGCCAGTCACACATCATATATTCACACTTACATCACACTACTGACTAACTTCTTGTTTCCAATTATGGTTACTGCAGGTTCAAACTGAGCTCTCTGGTTGCAGCTAACCAAATTTAAAGAAAGACACAAAAGCTGTGGTATTTCTGACTGAAGGTATGCTTCAAAAAATGTGCATTACAGAAATATGCTCAGAAACAAAGTTCTCAGTTTTTTCTTCTACTTTGAGAACTTAAAACTAATGCTAATGCTTTTCCTACAACTGGTGGTTTCATTTTTCAACAACAGTTACAATAAAAAGATTTAGATAACCAACTGCCCAATTACCTAAAATAGCTGAGTAGTAACTATCTAGCCAATAAAAATGTCAAGGCACTTTGTGTATTTGTTTTCTTTGGCATAAGCTAGCCTGTGTGTTTTCTGGAACTGTTGAAAAGTCAAAAGTTATGTTCAAAGATTTCATGTCACCTGACAATGTTCATTAAAAAGGGCAATCAAATGTTAAGACATTAATGCAGGCCGTGCTGAGCCTGCTCTGCATTATGACCTTGGCCTAGAAACTTACCCTACATGAAGATAAAACAAATACATGATAAGGTTCTTATATAAAGAAATGACATGATTATAAAAAGGGGTGCTGCAACTTCTTTACATTACTGGACTCACAAGAGACAGATCTTAAAAAAAAGTCGAAATATGAGCAACAGATGCCAAGATATTAGGACTTTGGATCCTAGTATGGGTCAAGTTCTAAAAACACATTTCCTACATTTCCCACAATGTATCCCTGATGACATCATCAGGATTATTATTAAAGTAACCATAATGTGCAAAGTTTGAGTTCCTCCACAAGTCAACAATAAGACAAACTCTTTGATTACACTGAATGGAGAGTGTGTGTGTGTGTGTGTGTGTGTGTGTGTGTGTGTGTGTGTGTGTGTGTGTGTGTGTGCATTATCATGGCTTGCTTGTCTACCTTTTCTTGGAGCTGGGTTAGCTTGTCCTGCAGAGCATCTCTCTGCTCTGTTACTTCAGCCAGCTCTCTGCTGTGTTTCTCTTTAGCAGAGGCCAACGTCTGTTCACACTTCACCTTCCACTCCTCCTCCAGCTCCGCCTGCATTTGAGACAACTGCAACACATTCATGGTACAAACATTAGTGGTGCCACTTCAGATAAAGACTAACAGACTCAAAATATATTTAAGGGAGTTCAGAGACCCATTGGGAATGATCAAACCACTGCATTATCGTTCATGTTGCTTCAGTAGTATATTCTGTGCAGAAAGGCCCTTTCATTGGATGCTACCTGTTCGGATGCAGCATTGTCAGTGCTGGTCCTGGCTTTGCGCAGTTGAGCTCGGAGGTTGTCCAGCTCCTGCTGGCTGCTCTTGCGGAGCTCCTCCACCTCCTCATCCCGACGCTGACGCTCGGCCTGCCACTTCTTCTTCCTCTCCAAAAGTGTCTGAATGGGAGGGGAACCAACGGCTTGTCAGCATTTATTATTTCACATTTCAGAAACTCCTGTCTGAATTATTTCTTAACAGTTTCAAACATTTCTGAACAGTTCTTTAACACATTGTGTTTGTTTCCATGGTGATTTCTGTGTCCTTTGATATGGTGAAGGACAAAACATGAAGCATACTTACTCGTTCTAGACTCTCTTTATCAGTCTTCAGGTCCTGTAGTTCCTCCTCCATGTTGTTGGCTCTCAGCTCCGTCTCTTTGCGTCTTTGCTTCTCTGAGCGGTACTGAGCGTGAGCCCTCTCTGCTGCCTCCTTCAGCTCTGAAACCCATCAACGCAGCACTGTAGATTAGTGTTTCTTTACAGTTAACATGGGCTGGACTAACATGGCCTTGGTCATTTAGTGTGTAACATTGTTTGTTTTCAGATTTTCTTTTGGCTTTTACGCTGCACAGCTGTGTTCTTTGTACAAGCAGTTACCTTAAATTGACTGTTGATGATCTGACACAAATTAAATTGCATGAGTGCTAATAATAAGAGTGCACTTGTCTGCCTGTTTCATCTTATTCTTCCGTGCCATAGAGCTAGTAGGCTGACCCAGGCTGGACTGGGAGCTCGGAGCACCTGAGCACTTTTGTTCTTCACATGGCTAGCACAGGAGTTTTGGACCACTGGGAAAAGGAAGTTTTGGGCCAGGAGTGCGGAATGGTGGCTGGGAGCAACGCGAGTGACAGAACCAGGCTCAGCAGCCTGTACAGACATTATGGCAGAGGCGAAGACACCAAAGACATTGATGGAGGAAGCTAAGAAGAGAGAGTGCCTGAGCAAGACGTAAGAGACAGGAGTAAATCTCAGACTGGCTTTCAGTCATTGGTGAGAGCTTCACAAAATAAAAGGCTGAGAAGCAAACGTTTTTTTTAATGTTGGACTGTACAACTGGCCATATTTACAACAGTGGAGTATAAGTGAATTGCATTCAACATCAGCACAGACCTTCCAGCTGTGTTTCCAGGGTAGCGACTCGCTGGCTGTGGCTCTCACTGTCCTGCAGTGCTGAGCTCAGTTTACTCTGCAGCTCCACGGCCTTCTGCTGCTGAGCTGAAGCTTCCAGCTGCAGCTGAGAGAGCCGGGCAGTGGATGAAGCCAGATCCTCCGTCAGACGAACCTGATGGAGTAGCAGGTGGATAGGGGGAGGGGTGAGTGGAGGGAATATACCAGTAGCTGTCTACAGTGAAGTAAAACCCAGGCCACACACAGAGACAGAGTAACAACAGAGTGACAGCCTGGATGAGTGGCTACTGGTGCTTGTGTTGTGAGCAGCATGACCCTGTGGGGGAAAAATGGTGAGTGATGACTGATGGAGAAGACGGAAGGGAAAAAGAGGAAAGAAAAGTTAGTTCAAATGTTAATGAAGTATGATATAAACAGGATGATTCCGGTGGCTGTGGTCAGATCTGGGTCAAATAGTAGATCCATGTAATTCTTCACATTCTGTGCAGCAAGTTTGGAAGTGGGGAGTGATCAGGACTAACCAGACAGTCAGATCAGCTGACCAATGCTGAACTGTATCCAAAGGGAATCTGAAGTCATTTACAGAGAATGTCTAAACTTGCTGCTAAACTTACTAAACAGCTGCTGATTTGAAGGTTTTATGTTATTTTGCAGATACTATTTGACCCCAGACTGTTAGCAGTATACAGAGGAAACAGGCTCACCTGGCCAGAGCCCAGGTCCTGAGGCAGTGCATGCTGAGAAGAGAGAGCAGTGAATGCTAGATTTTCCTCAAGAGGAGCACAGCAAAGAGTGAAGCCCTCATTAGCATCAGAACAGGAAAAAGTCAGTAAATAATTAATTAAATACCAGCCCAAGCCCCACTGACAGTGCTGAATTACTGAGTAATTCTGTATTACTGAGGTGAAAAGCTTAAATTCAGATTATTGCTTAACTGAATAATTGATTAGTTGTCAGTTATTAATCGCCAACTATTTTTATAATCAATTAATTGGTTCGAGTCATTTTTTAAAAGTCAAAATGCTTCCAGCCTCTTAAAAATTTGGATTTTCTGGTTTCTTTACTCTATGACAGTCAGCTGAATATCTTTGGGTTGTGGACAAAACATGACATTTAAGGACATCATTTTTGGCATTTTCACCATTTCCAGACATTTTATACACCAAACAACTAATCAATTAATCAAGAAAATAATCGACAGATTAATCGACAATGAAAATAATCATTAGTTGCAGCCCTAAATACATACAATAGAAGATAATGATGCATGTATCAAGTTACAGTGCTATTCCAAATTTATCACTCATCTCGAATGCAGCACAAAATATCAGAGTTCAGTAAGTTTTGCAAAGTCATTTTGTCCATTATGACGATGCTGTGAAAACATAAAAATGGATCTTGAAAGTGGAAAACATTCTGCAGGTTGTAGCAAAGGACAGAGCTGCATCCTCACACTAGATTTCATCTGCCAGATGGTAACAAAATAGATGGAAATAAAACCACTCAGTCTTTAGACAGACATACAGACATCCATCTGGCTTTGTGCTTTCAGCCTGACAGATACTGGATTTTTGAGTTAAAACCAACAATGATATTTAAAAGTAAATACATATATATATATATGCGTGTGTGTGTGTGTGTGTGTGTGTGTGTGTGTGTGTGTGTATAGGCTCATTTTATTACTCATTTATGCAAAAAAATTGGAAACAGATTAGATTTGGTTATAAAAGATCAAGATATGTACTGAACAGAACATTTTTTAGCTCTAAAATAAGCACGTCAGTGGTCTCTGCTGGACACATTTATACACGTCTAAATCACCTCAAACATGTATGACATTTTTTTTAAACACCAACATGGACATACCTATGATAAAGTAAAATCAGCTTTTAGTCTTGGTCCCACCAGTGTATCACTTGAGTTCTACTTGACCAATCACATTTCATAAAAACCAGATCCTCAGTCTGAAGGCACATTCACACACTGCAAGCCACTTGGTTGATGTCATGCTGCATCCAGTATGCCCTGACCACATGCTAATGCACATGCATGAGCAGCAGCCTGCAGCCACAAAGGTCTGATCAAGCATATTATATACATGGCAATACTCTGGTGTATGTGATGGTTTGGATCCACTACAAACTACTATCTACTGACTAATACTGCAGTTGGTCAGCACTGCAAGAGAGTAACATCATCCTTGCTACAGTGTGAATGCATCAGTCTCCAGTCTCAGCTCTCCCCCTCTTCACCACTGAGGACAAATCCTCACCTTGTCCTGCTCAGCCTGCAGGAGTCTGGCTTGGCTCTGCTCACTGGTTGACTTGAGGGAGTCGTTCCTCTTTTCCAGCAGCAGGTGACTCTGCTCCATGTGCCTGGACAACCACAGCACAACTACATTACAGACCATTCAGAATGAAATCCTCCTGATTCTGAGTCAGTGTGGTCTGTTGTCACCGTTAGTCCAACCACATGAAATACGTAGGAGATACTGACAATTGAAACCTTTTTAGTCTTCAGTCTTGTTTCCATCTTGCTTTTTTAATTCACTAATTGCATTTTAAACAAAATCAACAATAGATAAACCAATAATAACATAAGACACATAATGGTGGCTTCAAACAGAAGAGCTCCAGACTATCATGTGACAGAGATCATACTGTATACATTTCTACACAGTAGAAATAGTGGTAGGACATGATGTTTTGGCCTTCTGTCAGCCATAATAGGGACATTTTCTGGCTCACCTCTGGTTCTGATTGATGAGCTCTCCGATTTTATGGTTTTGCTCCTCAATGCGACTGCTTTTCTCGAAGACTTCCTTTCTTAAACATTCATTTTCCTAAAAGCAGAAAGTGGCACACAACGCGGTTTGATTTGAAGTCCCAATACACCAAAAGATGCAATGAGAGAATCCGTATTTGTGTTATAAAAAGAGACGAGGAAAAAACATGAGTAACAGAGCCTCAAACAACACAAGGCACTGAGGGTGTACCTGGACAATTCTTTGGATGTTATGCATGATCATGGAGGTTTCCATCGGCATATTAGACACGCCCATGGAAAGACTTCCTTGCCTCTGAAGGTCATCTATCTGTTCAAGGAACAGAGAAACAAGAATCAGACGTAAAGCGCCAGTCAAAGGTTTAAAGACACCTTCTCATTCAATGTTTTTTCTGTGTTTGAACTCTTCTCTACATTACAGGTCAATACTGAAGACATTAACACTATGAAAGAACACACACTGTGTGGAATTATGTGGTGACCAAAAAAAGTGTGAGCAAAGCTGAATATTGTAGATCCTTCAAAGTCGCCCCCTTTCACTTTGATGACAGCTTTACACACTGTTGGCCTTCAGCTTCAGGAGGGACTTCCCGTATATGCTGAGCACTTGTTGCCTGTTTCTCCTTCACTCTGTGGTCCAACTCATCCCAAACTGTCTCCGTTGGGTTCAGGTCAGGTGATTGTGGAGGTCAGGTCATCTGACGCACTCCATCACTCTCTTTCTTGGTTGAATAGCCCTCACTCAGCCTGGAGGTGTGTTTTGTGTCATTGTCCTGATGGTCAACAATGAAGCACAGACCAGATGGGATGGCATGTGCCGCACAGTGCTGTAGTCACCATGCTGGTTAAGTGTGCCTTGAATTTTGAACACTGTTACCAGCAAAGCACCCCAACACCATCACACCACCTCCTCCTCCATGTTTCACAGTGGGAACCACACATGCAGACACCTTCCATTGACCTTCTCTGCATCTCACAAAGACACAGTGGTTGGAAACAAAAATCTCAAATTTGGGCTCATCAGACCAAAGTACAGATTTCCACAGGTCCAATTTCCATTTGACCATGAAGACCTGATTCAAGCAGTCTCCTCTGTGAGGCTGATGTTGAGATGTGTCTGCTATTTGAACTCTGAGAAACATCTGTGTGGGCTCTAATCTGAGGTGCTGTTAATCTGCAATTTCTGAGGCTGGTAACTGTAATGAACTTCTCTGCAGCAGAGATAACTCTCTGTCTTTCTTTCCTGGGGTGATCAGAGCCAGTTTCAAAATAGTGTCCTTTGAGAAATTTGATGTCTTCAGTATTAAACTACAATGTAGAAAGTAATAAAAATAAGGAAAAGGAGCATTAAAAAGGTAAAATTGGTACTGTAGCGTCTTTCTGTTAAAGCTCCTTAATGAACACATCTCTGCACATAGAGTTCATACCTTTGAGGCCAGCTGATCCACTTTATCTGCTACTTTTGTGACAGATAACCGGATCTCTGTGTTGTGTTGTCTGGCCTCAGTCATCAAGAAGGAAGTCACATCATTGGAGCCTGAAGAAAACAGCACCATCACAACAGGGTGTGTCATTTGTAATAGTTTCACTTCTTAAACACAAAACTGTCGTGCAGCTGTGTAGTATTATTGACTATCGAGGGTGATGTGCAGAACTGCATCATGAAATGGTCAAATGGACCTGATGGTCACTCTATAATCTATATCTATATATATATATCTAAAACCCTCTTCATTAACATAACACTGTTCTGGTTTGATCATAATGTGTTCCTTGTTGAATTGCATGCCCTCACCCATGTATGGGACAGTTTGTGCAGGGTAGACCTGGCCAACAGGCTGCAGCTGAGACGGAGCCACAGAGGTCTGTGTGTAGGAGTAAGGCTATGAAACAACATAATGCAAAGATATAAAGAGATATTTCCAGATGTGTTCATATGTAGGTACTGATGATACGTAGGTATTAAATGTGGTGAAATGTCACCTGAAAGGCGTGGCTGCTGCCTGGCAACCCAGGCTGTGGGGCAACAGTGGTCATAACTGGAACTAAGGCAGAAGGTGGAGCTGTGTGAGGATGAGGATGCACTGCAGGAAAAATATTACAACTTAACAGATCAGATTTAGGGAATTCATCAAGAAATTGTAAAAATACTGTCCACTATCATAAGAAAATTGTGTTCTGTCTTTGTGATCCTAAACTGTAGGAAAAATCTATATTATCAGCATGTGGAAGAAGTCTACCGTGTATTGAAGCTGGAGCAGCAGTGGATATATGCACTGGGGATGGAGCCGCAGGCCGATCCTTCGCTCTGCTGCCACTGGTGTCCTGGACATGAACACATAGTGGCAGATACTCAGTAAAGACACTAGATATGGCAGATCAGGGGCACTCCAGCTACTTTGCATTGTATTTCCATTAAGTTGGGGCATTTGCAAGAGACAGGTTAAAAAAAAAATCAATTATCAGTGCAGGAGAGGCTAAGGTGGCCTGAATTTAAGCTGCTGGAAACACTGGATCCTACACTTCCCACAATGCAATTCAAAAGTGTTATTCATTAGACCGTCCCTGGCTGGGAAATTCCCACATTCCCTTTGCTACATGTTGTCCCCTCCCTCTCTCCTTAGCTGCAATATCCAATAAAGGCAAAAATAAAGAAAGAAATAAAAGCCCGGGCACAGATCGCTCCAGTGATGTCAGTATACAGCTGTATTCACTGTACTACACAACAGCATTATAATACTCCTAATGACCTGTAAACTGATTTTAACAAGTCAAATTGAAATCAGTGGAGTGTCCTGTAAGAATATTCAGTAAATACCAAATTTCTAAGTCAGTCTTTTTCACAGAAGACGTTTTGATGTGAAGAGCACAGGTGTAAATGATCGAATGGATAATTGTTCAATTCCATTTAGCTGATGCAGTTTCAGGCTCCTCACCATTTACTGGGACACCTGAATAGAAGAGAGCCGTTGTTAATGTTATTAGTAACACCTGAGCTTTTCCTTCCACCACAAGTCACAAAGTGTGCTGTGAAAAAGGTCCATCAATGCTTAGCTGTGTGCTGTGCTGCAACTGTATCAGTCCACTAATCAATTAGTACTCATCATTTCAAGTAATTCTAAAGTATCAAACATGTTAGTTAAAGGTTCTTTGTCAGGTTGCTACATTTCTCTTCTACCATACTAAGTTGAATACTTAGACCCTTCAGTCTCCTGTAACTTGTGGAGCAATAAGCATTCCTCTTATTTTTGACATTTCATATACAACATAGTTAACTGATTCATTGGAAAATAATCAACAGATCAATCAAATGCCTCTTTAGTTGCCCCATTAAAAGCATGATTACAGTACAGTGAATGTGTTTAAATGCCCTTCAAACACACTGTAATTTAGTCATGTTTTGCTGGTCAAACTCAAACAGAAAGTGATACTTTGACGCACACGTCACGTCCTTTTTTGGCGATATGCTGACATTCTGTTGGTTGTGGGCCAACTGTGACTGGGTGATTAAAGGATATTGATTCTCCTTTTTATGAGCAATTCCTCAACGATGCAGATGGTGGGCTGAGCTGATTTTTCCAAGCTGCATGATTAATGGACCAGTGTGTAGGTTTTAGTGACATCTAGCAATGAGGTTACACACTGCAACCAACTCAATACCATTCGCCTCACTCTCACCTTCCAAGCCTGTAGGAGAATCTTCAGTGGCCTCTAAAAATGCAAAAAATGCAAAAGGACTTACAGCCAATAGATGGTCCTAAATCCTCCACGCTGGACCTTCAAACTGTGTAATCTTTTTCAGACACATGTGGGTTTCTATGTCATCATAAAAACAAAAACTTAAAGCAATTTAGAGCATTTCACTGGGCTTCAGACTGAAGGATGGGGCTAGTGTTACTCTAGAATTTTATCATTGCCAAAAAATCCCATGAAAAGATGACCTGACTAGTCGTCAACCCCGAGCCCAGTGCTTCCGACAGAAGACAAACATAAAAATGGCTCACAAATTTATAGTGTTGCTAGTCACTGAAGTTTTGTTGAGAACCACTGCTCTAGAGAGTATTTCAGGCAGCAGGCTGGTGTATTTGAGGCTGTCAGGATAAAGTACAGTGTGTGTGTTCATGGTAATGAAGGAGCATGACATGATGTGTCAGGCCTTGGACACACACAAAACGCTGGTTAGTAGGACACATTCAATGGTTTTGGCCTTTTCATTAACTTTTTTGACAACAGGAAATACAGAATATCAGCACACTTTTTCATCAACAGACCCACCTCAAGCTCAGAGTCACTGGATTCAGGCTGGCTAGCCACGCCTGTCAGAAAGGGCAACATGGGCTGGCCCATCTTTGCCATGCGAGAGATCAGCTTGGCTTTTGTGGCGTCTGGATTCTGAAAAGTAAGCACCCCATCAATAAAGCTGCAAAACAACTGACGACAATTAATATCACGGTAAATCATTAATAAGAAAAAAAGCAGAGTGGATGCTCACTGCCAGCTGCTCACTGAGCGAGTTTGACTTTGCACGAAGTGGTGGCTCCCTGGAACAACAAGAGATGGTCAGAGAGAAATGAGCTTATGTGACAAAAGAATTAAGAATGATGATGATAATAAAGATTTCCTGAGGCTTAACTCTCACCCTGGCATGCCTGAGCCTGAACCACTTGTCTGCACTGGGGGCTCCGGGGCCAGATTCTCCACACTGGGGGCTGGAGAAGGAGCAGGAGAGGGAGCAGCAGAGTCTCTGGAGCTGGCACTAGCCCGATCAGACCCACTGTCCTTGGAAAACTTCACCTAAAGCCCAAAACAAACAAAATCAGCTTCATTTCACACCTCAACAACATTATAAGCAACTAGGAGTAAAGAGGTCATGACAGAAGTAATCATGTGGCCCTCGAATGATCAGGTATGTTAGAAAAAGTCAAATACAAGACAGATGAGGGAAGGATGTAGAAAACTGTTCAGTGGGTGTTACCCGTCGAAGCTCTGATTCAAAAATAAGAGTGCTGTTAGACGGGACACGGTTGGGGACTCCCTTGGATCCGTAAGCTAGGTTGGGTGGGATGACAATGAGACGACGGCCTGCCTTCTTCATGCCCAGCATCCCTTCCTCCCAGCCCTGGTCACCGCGAGAAGGACAGGAAGAGGGATCATGAGGTAATAACATAATAGCCGGGCAATGATGAACATGATGCAGTCACAGTTTAGGCTGGTCATTTAAAGCTCGGCTGGTTTATTTCAAAACACAGTGTTAGCACATTTTTCTCTTTCAATTTAGGCCACTACTTTGTTTCTGCACCAGTCAGACTGACTTTACTTTCCATTTTTAGTTTTGACACTGAGAGGAAGTAACTGGTGCAAACACATTCAGGGGAGCTAGTCCTGTAGATCATTTCAGATGAGTGCACTGCAGTGTTTGCTCAGTGTTTGAGTTCAATGGAAAAGTCAACTCATGTTCGAGTGACTCTACTGATAATTCATATGATGATCTCCCTGGCTAACAGTGAGCCAGCGTCGTGGTACAGAGTTCAGCTCAAAGACAGCTGGTTAGGCCGCTGATCTCACTTTGTCATACAGGCCCCAGGATGATAGGTCAATAAAATGTTGATGTCCTGTAGCTGCAATGTTTTTTACATGATTTTTAAGTCTAATCTTTAGTTAATTTAGAAACTTATCTTAACAATTTCAAATGTTGCTGGGGAAAATGACCAATCATTGTATCTACACTATCATATTTCTCTTGTTTGTCCTCTGAATGCACCAACATGTGACATCCAAGCATCCTCACATTATCAATATAACAGCATCTGGAAATAAGAAATATTGCAATGAAACATGTGGAGTACAGTATGTATGTGAAAATATCTCTACATTTTTAAAAATGAAGCAAACACAAGAGGATAGCACCAGACTGAAAAATAATAAGTACAAAATAAAAAAAAATAAAATAAAAAGTACAAAAACTGGAAGTCAATCAGAATATTTTCTAACATTATAGTGATTGTATTAAAAGGTGTGTGACTGACCTTGAGCTGCTATTCGTATTCAAACAGTATGTTTTGACTCACTTTGATCACTTTCCCCGCTCCAACTTTCAGTCGTAGCAACTTGTCTTTGTTGTGGTTGGAGTCAAAAACCTGAAATCATATTTAAGATTTGGTGAGTTGAGTGCCATCAAGTCCAGAAAATCCACAGGACCTGGAGACAAATTGATGGAATAATGACTGAAGTGTGTGACCTGTCCAATGGCGTGGTCCTGCAGGAGCCAGCCCGTGTACACCACCTCCAGAGAGTCTCCGTTCTCCACCGCCTGGCCCTCACCAAGACTCAGATCCTGAACCACCACAGTATCTAAGGAGGCTGCGCTGTTTGCTTTCGCCAAACACACCTGACACACACCAAAGGAAAGAAGTCATCATCCATTACATAACTCGCGTCATCTGGTGAAAGCTTGTATCGACCACATGTCAGAATGACGAAGGGGTTTTGATCACCTCTTTGCAGAAGTCTGATGAAGTTTTCTCTGATTCAAACATGAGGGACCAGTTCTGCCTCTGGTCATCATAAAAAGTGCAGTAGTTGTTTGGCTGTACCTGCAGGAGAGAAAGAGCATGTGGTCCAGAAGACAGAAAAGACAAGATGACAAACACTTGAGTTCATTTGTGTCATTTTTCATCAGTCACACATCAATCATCTGCTTATTCACAGCAACCTGCATCAAAGTTTACATGTGAGAAACTCTCATGGATCTGGAATCTGTAGAGCAGTGAATTCTGACGTGTTGTTATGTTTCCAGTTACTTATTTATCTACCCAGTGACAGACTGAAGTGAGTTTGGAGTGTACTGCTGCTGCTGCTGCTGCTGCTTTTATTCTAATTTTTATATATTCAAAAAAAATACTACAAATTTCAGTGGAATAAATCTTCTTGCTTTGGCATTTTGTTTGGGGATGTGCACGATTAGTTAACTGGCTGATTAAACTTTGCTACCCCTGCTAGTGGGTGCCAGAAAGACTGGTCAGTTAAACTTGTTTTACTAATGAACACATTTAAATTACAGGATAAGTGTTCATAATGCACAGCAGGGTTTCAGTAATCCAGTAATTACTGCTTTTTGACTGGGAAAATCTACTGAAGTCTGATATTTAAATCTCTGTGGTCATAATGTCTGGTGAAATTAATTCCAGAGTTAGATGTGAAAATATTCTGGCTTTACAAACTCTTTTCCCCTGCTACTTCTCTGTCTTCCCTCTCTCACACTCCTCAACCGAATCTATGAACAATGGGTTTATTTTGACCAGTGGAACAGTGAAAGACAAACAAAGCAAATTTTGATCAGTTCTATTTTGTTCCTGTCATGTTTGAATGAAGTGCTTTACAATGATAAAAATACTACTTCTGTAAAAGGAGTCAGGTGGCTTTAGCAAGAGCAACATAGAGGCTGCTTCAGTTAAACAAGAAGGATCTTACTCTTTAACAATAAGGGATCCTTTCTATAATAATCTGAGCCTGTCAGTGATAGAAACAAGCACTTTTAGTTGACATACGCTGAGGGTGTACAAATGCATGGAGCCTATTCACACATATGCATTCAACATTGTTTCTGTCTCTACTCACCGTGAAAACAAAGCCGACATGGATCTTGGCAGCTGTCACTTGTTTCTGCTGGCTCAAGTACAGAAGCAGCTTGTACTGTACAAAAGAAGTGGGGCATTATACATAAAAATCAAAAGTCACACCAATAATCTCAAACAAGTGACCAATTAGCAAAGCTCCAACCTCTTTTGTTGCGTGGTTGCCCAGTACGGCTGCTCCCAGCTTGCCCTGCTTCACATACTGTCCGTTAGTACTGCACATGGGACAAAAAAGGCAGAAAGGCTTTTCACCTGACTTGCTATAAGATGATCTGGAGAGTCATGACTTGATTTATGCAGCTGATTATGGAATTCATTTTCATGTCATGAAGCTGAAAAATTCAACAAAACACAACATAAACGGGGTCCTTACTATCTGAAGGTTTGGGCTGCTGTGGCAAAGAGCACTGCAGGAGCTCCAGGTGCTGCAGCTGGTTTCTGGGTAGCTGGTGCTGTAAACAGACAAAGGACATTCATTCAGCCTCCACATCATGCCTGAATCTGATGCTACTGATGTCTCTGTTCTGATGGTCTCACCTGAGTTGGAGCTCTTTCTGGGCTGTTTCGGTGCTGTGTACTGGAAAGACTCGTTACCCTGACTGGCTTCCTGGTCTAGTCCAAACAGGGAGGCCAACTTGGCCCTGCAAGGAGATCGAGCGTTAAGATCATTTACATATAGTTATATTTGCCATGAAATGTACGATCCACTCTACGGTTACACTCCTAGAGTAAAAATACCCTGGCCTCAGAAACACATCAAGACATGGCGTCTGACGCAGCGCTGACTGTGCTGTCAGGCTAGTTCCTACTCACAAGGGTAAAGCCTTTCCTCTTCATTCCAGGGATCTCAGGAGTTACTGTGGCTGCCTGTCACACTTCAGCTTCCATTTTAATCCACATGAAGGTTTAAGAGTCAAATACATAATAGGCTACATTATGTGCATTCTAGCTGCACAAACTTGCTAAAAAATGTCCGTACAACTGTGGGGCTGCATTTTCATGATCAATCAATCAGTCTTTTTTTGGATGAACCAATGTCGTTTAGTCTACAAAATGTCAGAAAGGGATTTAGATAAGGTCATCACAATTGTTCTGAGCCAAAGACATGTGATGAAATATTTGTCATTTAACAAATGACAAACAAACAAACAACTCACAGTCCACGTAGCAGCATAACCTGGAAATTTCACCTCATCCCATGGTCTTCAGTGTCAGACTGAACTTTCATCCACAATCTTCATGTCATTTGCGCTGATACAAAACTGAGAGAAGCAGCAGATCCTCATGTTTGAGGGACTGGAACCAGCAAACTGTTTTGATTTTTGCTCGACTAATGACTTAAACAATTAATCAAATATCAAAAGTGATGGTGATTCATTTTCTGATGACTGACTAATCCACAACAACTGCAGTGCAGAAACAAGCAGACCATTACTACACCATCACATACTGCAACTTCATTACATCGACTACCTCAACCACAGGCACCAATCTCTAGACTAGACCAACATTTCTGCAAAGCGTCTGTGGTTTCAAAACAAGACAAGTTTTGGAAATCTGCCCAGCTAACTGTACTGACCCCTGGAACTCCTTCCACTGGTAATCATTGGTATCTCCAAAAACGGACATGTTGAAAGCCTTTAGGCCTTCATCCCCGATGGTAAGGAACTGGGATGAGGAGGGCCAGTCTGTTTGCATGTGTGAGTTAAAATCCTGCCAGTGTACGTTCCAACGCCTCTATGCTGGGCTGCCCCTGATCTCTCAGTCGGCCGTGCAGTCACACCACCGTGGTACATTCAACAGCATAGCAGAGGAAGAAGCTGAGCAGCTCTGACTTAGTGCTGGGTTTCCACTGAGCGGAGACGGGCTGTGGCAGAAGCCTTCACCTCACTCCTCTAACAGGCAGCATGTGAGAGGAATTAGCCGCCATAACACTCCTCCCTCCGCTGGCTGATTATTCCACCAGCTCCTACACCCTGTGCTGCCATTACAATGTCCTGAAAACTTGGCAAAGCCGTAACTGAACGCTTCACAACTGAGAGACATGAGACATTCATAGTCATGGAGTGTGTCGGACCACAGGGGTCACACTTCAGATTCCTGAAACAGCTCATTTGTCAACATCACAACTGAATAACCTACACATAAACGCCTATTTTCAACAAATGAACTGTTTCCTTCTTTACTTTATATTCTGGCAGCCTTTGAGTGCTTGGACTTGGCTATGAAACACTGTGCTTTGATAACAGGGGTCCTGGTTATTAATACAGTAGTTGAATATGTCAGTGTAGATATGAAGGCATGTGATGAGCAGATCAGATGTGCAGTGGATGTGAAATCAGTGGAGCTGTGTCTTGGTATAAGGTCAAGCCATGTTTAGAATTCTCTGCAGAGTGAAAACACTTTGTGGCTGCTGTGGTTCTGCGCTTTCCTGGACTGTCCGCACCAGCACAGAGTTAACTGGCGTACTAGCAAAGACTTTTAGAGTTATCAAACGTGATTTTCCAATTCGGCACATACAATACGTCCTTCAGAGTGAATTTAATTTATACCTAATTTCATCGTGCTGAAATAGTTCACAGCGCTTCTTTCGGTATTTTTGTGTAAACAATTACTGGCAACAAAAAATCATTTTAAAACTTTAACTGAAGTATGTGTTTCATTGTGGAAAAAGTCTAAGTCAGCCTAATAAGACAAGAATTTGCCAAAAATCACCGAGGCTTTAGGCTATTTTCTAAAAGACATGACCTACAAAAAAGGTCGCAATAAATGACCAAATATCAAATCAAATTTGGTCCATACAGCACAGCAGCTAGCTTAATGCTAGCTAAAAGCTGCTCAGCTAGTTAGCATGTAGCCTAACAACATTACCTTATTTTAACAAACAAACTCACCCTCCGCTGGGGGACAAGAAGTCCCCGTCTTCATCGTCTCCGCCGAACATTTTTTGAGTGTGAAGTCTTTTCTTATAAGATAAAACAAATGCACAGATCAGTTAGCAGTTTTTACATGGCTAATTTTTTTTAACTATGACTTCCCCTTCCTGTTTGTGGTGGAATCAGCTGACTTTCCACCTGATCCGAATTCAATTAGCGGCAGCTACCACTGGAGGGCGCCAAAGACTATTACAGGATTTCAAATGACTCCCCAAAGGTAGTGTGCTCGTTACAGGATTTAGTCCTGAGGAAGAAGGCAGCACAAGGTCATCCTGAGTTGAAAGTGCTGCTTAGTCATCAAGAGTTCACACTAAGGAGATGCTGCTCTTTAGACAGTCACAACCCCTGACCTCACAGAAGGGCACAGAGGAGGACAGAATTTCTTAATATAGAAGCAATACTGAGTGGCGTGAATGGCAAAGGCATTAACAACAAATGAATGAATGAAGAAATAACAACTAAATTCCTCCCACACATACATACTATTTGAAGTCAGGTTTGGAAAAGAGAAATTAAAAACAAGTTATATCGGAATAAGTTTTAAATTCTATCCATTGAATCCTCTCATCTCAACATGTGGATGTGATGTGGCTGACTGGCATTATTTGTTATTATGACAATATCTATAACTCTATGTTATTGGAAAAATCAAAAGTCTCCCACATAGGTCTGTTTCTATTATCTGCAATTATTTTTTTATTTACTATTTACAATTTAAGTTATTCTAATACTTTAAACTTTTGTGTAATTATTACTGTAGTGTTGACTATCATCCGTGCTGTTATATTTCTTGTGTACTCGTTTTATAACTAATGTGATATGTGCACTTTCCTTAATAAAGTCTTGTAAAAAGTTTCATTTCACCAAATGAAAATAGTTTTCACTGAGTCTATGGCGTTTCAGACTTTGTATGCCATAACAATCAGAAAGTGTTGGAGTGCTCTCACCAACCTGTTACCAAATGTTTTCCTATCATCATGGCAAAAATAGATCTCATTACATTCACATAAACACAGCCACATTTCCTACAGTCACTTTTAATTCAGTCTAAGGCTCATGCCTTCCTTCTTTGCCAAGTTCATTAAAAGAGCTATATTGCTTGGCTGAACTCCAAATAGCATTTTGATCTGTCATAACACAGTGTCAGTCCTGGCAACACATACATCTAATACAATTAATCTTATGTGTGACATGAGCACTGGTGGTTGTAAGGTGTTGATGTACTACTTGGACTCATCCTTTTCCCTCCATCACTCCTATACTCCATCTTCAGGTTGATCCTGAGTGAATTACTATCATTTTTTTTTCTGTTCTGATATTTTCTCCTCAGCTCTGAGATAATGATGGTATGCAGCACATTCAGCATCATTACAGCTGTTTGTGCAGGATGTGCCACTAATACTATTTACTGTCTTAATTTGCAAGCAGCTGTAATTATATTCTATATAACTGGCAACACTGACAACAGTTCATTCTTTTCTGACAGCCGAGCAGTTTATATGTACCACATGCTAGCAGCATGGCGCTGGGGAAAGCAGTGTGGGTCTGTCAGTCAGTCCACCACTTTGGTCCACATTGATTTATCTCAACACTATTTAATAGATTTCCATGAGCTTTGGTTCAGATGTTCATACTACCCAGAGGCGGAATCCTCTTAACTTTGGTGATCCCCTGACTTCTCTTCTAGTGTCACCGTGAGATCCACTAGAGATCCCAAAATCCCAAATTTCTTTCTAGTTCTAGTTCAGGGTGATATTTTGAAACTCAACTCTGTATTTAACACAACTGCATCATTAAGATAAAACAGTGATATTTATCTAAAAGTTGAGTCCCACCACCTGAGTGTGAGTTAGGAGTAAGTTCATTTCAGATCAGGTTAAAATATATTCCCACCTTTCGTAACTTCCGAGAGGCCCCTTTTAGCTGAAGAATATTTTGTGCTTTTGTAACATCATATATTATTGATGCTCATGAGGCATTTTAAGTCCTAAACACTGATCACTGTAATCAGTGCATACTGTACAGGAGATATACAAATTAACATTAGTAAATGACGATGGAACAAAGGTGTGCTGGTGGTAACTGTTCGTCATTGTTAATGCAAATTGTATGTGTTTGACAAGATGTGATTTTTAAAATGTTACCTTTTGCAATTTCATTTGTGGAGATTTATTTATTTATTTTTTCCTGCAGTTAAGTTCAGAAGTTTTGGCTGTTTGAGTGCTCCTTTAGTTGTTCTATGTTGAAAAAATGATAGACTTTCTTGGCTGCAGCCAAATCAGTTACCACATCAACCATTACAACTGCTATTGAGTCACTTAAGAGATTCTCCATGAGGTTTACACACTATTTTATTCTCCCCTCTGTATTAAATAATCTGAAATAATAGGGGCTGAATACTTAAGTTAATGGGAAACCTGAGATGACATGGCACAGAAAGTCATCTGATGGTCGATTTGAACTTAGAAAATGCTTTTTATTGTATTATGGATATATTTTGGTTGACTGTTCATGCAGCATGTTAAATCCTTGGAGCAGTGTTTTGATCTTGGATATGTATTTAGTTCCTATCACAGAAACAGCCATCTGTTTTCCAGGTAATAAAGTGTTTTGTGTCTTTATCATGCTGCAGGTTGTTGCTATCCACCTGTCATAAAGTCCCTTAATCCTTCTCAGCTCCCCACCAGTCAACACATACACACAGGACAATTAAATATAATCCATCTTCTTTACTCTCTTTCAGTATTTACACATGATCATTTTACAGCAATATTACTTTAGATTTATGGCATTTTAACCATCTTTTACCTATCAAAAATATACAAAAATAGAATCGCATCTGTTTCTTCCTATATCACAACTGTCATCAGTCCATTTCTCTTGCTGTATGTTAGGAAGAGGTACGTGATTTCCTGTTCCGCTTCGCTCGACGTGTGGCCGGAAATCGAATGAACTCAAAGTGTTTGCTTTGGTCCGTGTTGGGGAAGGGAGGCGGGCCCGTATGTAGCCTCTTGATGAAATGTACCTCTCTCTGGTTCTCCCTGGTCCTGGAGGCTTTGATGGGCCTCCCTTTCCGTGTGAAAGCCACATACCAGCCCTCATACTTGGCATTCTGGAAGGCTGTGTAATTGTTCTCCAGGACTATCTCTGTGAAGATACAGTCCCTGCTCCGGCCATTGGGCTGCGTGAGGAGACAGAAAAGGTTGCTTATTTTAAATCTAACTGTCTGATTCATTCATATACACAGGAGACAAAAAAGCATCCACATCAAATACCTTTATTACCAATATGTAAGTCATAAAATTTCAAATAAGCCTAAACATTATTAAGACAGGACAATGTAATTTTAGAAAGTAACACATTCTTCCCTCTTAAGCCTTACTTGGTCAGGTATGACCAGTAGCTTACGGTTTGCAATGTTAGCAAACATTCGCAAAATTAAGAAAGATATTGCAGTATAATGTACATTACTGAGTCAGTTAGCATTAACCACAATTATCACTTGTAACCACATTGGCTACAATCGAGCAAGAGTTTCACTGTGTACCCTTTAGTCATTTTAAAAGCTTTAAACTAGAAGGCTACATAGCCTCATGTTTAGCTATCTGAAATTTTTAATACAATACAAATTAGAAAAATGTCAGTTTCTTCAGTTTATTTCTGTTTAACTAATACTTTGACAATTTAGCAAATCCACTGAGTTGCTTTATTGCTGACAGCTGTCCATGAAGTATGAAGCTACAACTAGGTGGTTAGCTTAGTAGCTTGACTGTGAAAAGGTGGCAAAAGCTGCCTGTGAGCACCTCTACGGCTCACTAGCTAACACGTTATATCTCATTTATTTAACAGAAATAGTTTGGCTTATAATGTTCCTGTAAAACCACAATGTGTGGAGTTTCTCTATTAAACAACATGCTGAGCAAATTAAGCTGAATTTAGACAGAGCCAGGCTAGCTGTTTCCTCTTGTTTCCAGTCATGCTAGGCTAAGCTAACCAGGTGCTGGTGGTACCTTCACATTTACCACACAGACAGGAGAGTGGTATCGACCTACTCATCTAACCCAATTCTGATAAGCACTGAAAATATCCAGCCTGGGCTACTTACAGCAAAAATTGCTGAAAAAGAACTGTCCTTCTAAAAGAGCAATTTCATCTTCATTGACTCTGACTCTCCTATTTACAAGAGTTGAGACCTGTTTGGCAGTGCAAGTCATTCTCTGAGGGTACTTTTTATCTGCATATAAACAGACATTACAGCAGCCACAGTTTCTAGGATACACTTGTGAACCATGATGAGAAATAGATTTATGACTTGTCATGTCAGCCAGATATGTGAATCCATCTTTTCCATTTCCATTAAGGAAGTGGAGAGCTGACATATGACCAAACACACAGGCGGTGCATAATGGGAGGGTACTTTCCCCTCATCGCTGTCAGCCATGGCCAATAGGACTGAGTGACTATCACTCAGTCCTCCGAGGACTCCTTTTTTCCAGCACATCATGTCCTGGGGTGACTGACAAGCTTTGAGACCACAATGACAATGGACTGAAGTTTTAGTGTGGGAGCTACACTGACTTTTGTATTGCCACAGGTTGTTAGCTCTCATGATGAATACATAAATAGATGTTTAATTTATGTTCCAGTGACGTGTTGACTGGAGAGCTGTTTGTCCACTCACAGATGTGGTCATATGCCCACCTTACATGTAAAATGAACTGGTTGGGACTGAGGGAAACATTGGTTTTGTATTGATTGATACACGCTCAGAGTATCTGTATGTTTGGCAAATTTTAAAACAAATGTCACCTTTGTGAAAAGAAATGCCAAAGAGCATTTGCTTTTTCATTAAATATGTCACAGCACTGATTAAACACTACCATATTAACTAAAATCAATATAATGTTTCAATATGTGCTGCCACTAGTCTCCTCACTGTCAAAAAAAAAAAGAAATCCAGAAATGTATATTATACCTTTCCAACGAGTTTCCCCTTCCGGTTCATGCAGAGGTAGCGCCCACTTTCTGCACCTCTTATCCTCACTCGACTGCCAAAGGTATCGGTCTCAACAAAAAGTCGAGCTGCCAGAAAGAGAGAGGAGAAGGTCAAGGACCTGAAGGGAAAAAAGACGGCGACGACACCAACCAGACTTTTTTTTTAGTTTGTATTTTCAGAGTTCTATGTAACATCCCAAACAAATAATGTACAGCGAAACACGCAGTTCCCTTGACAATATTTAGACTATAGGCTCAAATCTCTTTACATTAATTAAGGACTACAATTTATACTCTACTGCACAATGTCACATCAACAGTATTTAAGGTCTGCTCTTTGTTCATTAAAGCGTCTGGTCTGCACTTACATCTCAAACAGAGACAATGGAGTATGTCAAAAGTTTAAGAAAATTCATTATGTTATCCGTTACTACAAGAATTTTTCTGTGGACTGAACAGAAGCTACAAAAACTGTTGAGTCAATAAGAGCCTTGAGATTGGCCTGAGAAACAGGAAATGATACTTTTCACATCAAATGATTAAACAAATGTTATCATTGAACATTAAAGAGCTTTATTGGAAGCAGAATATACATCCTCAATTGAATTTGTCCTGCAGTCAATCATGGCTAGTGGGAATTACAACAGCCTTGTGTATTGGGGCTATAGCAACAAAGGACTTGTCCTAATCAGCCGCTAATTCGCCAGACGATGGCTTCATGGATAAAGCAGGGAGGCTGAATTAACATATAGGCCTGAAAACACCTCACCGAGGGAGGGCCAAGCAGGCTGGAGGTGAAACTGTTGGTTGTACCCAAGGACATCAGTCCCCATCAGGGGCTTTGTAGCTGCACTGTCAGCAACCAATAAAGTGTGTTCTACTGAAGAGATTCACTTAATTCCTCAGAATAATTGCTTAACATATTAGTTCCATTTATTGATCTTTGTTTACCAAGAGTTAGCAAAAATCAATATCAATATATACAGCCAAAAAATCTGAATCAGAATGATTCTGATTCTGAAATCACTATCAATACACAGCCAAAAAAAGCTCCAGCTCAGATTTTACTAAGTGAACTACTAGACGCCCCGACTAACCAATATCCCCCTTAAAAAAAAAAAAAAAAAAATGCTAATATCAATCCAAACTAGCCCCACATCATATAAATGTAACAGAAATAAGCATCTGATTTTCTGAGATGACTAACCCCGTGATCTTCTGACTAATGATGCCAAGATACTCCATCCACTGCAGGATAAAAAGGAAATGGCCGGAAATGATAAATATCCCCTTACTCAATTTGTACAACATGAATCCAAATATTTAAATGTTCAATCATATCTTATGTTGTAGTGTAGGCCTATGTAATGATGTTACTTACCAAGATTATATATATATATATATTTATTTTTTTTTTTCATTAAAATTAATATTTTTTGTGTTGTGTGCAAAAAGAGCAACATGTTTAAAAATACATCTACACCTTGAGACAGGTTAAAAATCTTGTAATATTTTTTTCATCCAGAAGGTTACAGTAGTTTGTGAGGATACTGAAAATACCTTCAGAATACATGTAAGCGTTTTTAAACAACCTTTTGGGTTTTTCAAAGATTAATGGAGTTGATTTTACAGAAAATAGGATGCTTAGTCCTGTGACTGCAGAGGAATGGTAATACGTGAGAGGCACAAACTGGGGCTCCAAAACCCGATTTAGTCCCAAAATAAAAAGAAATATATCTGACTGTATCATTTGTTGTCTTTTAAGTACTTTGGCTGTGAAGGGTGCAGGATATGAAATAACGCAAAACCTGCTGCAGGATTCTTATGGGGCTCTACTGTTGGACGAACTCCTTAACGAAAAATAAAAGTAGTCAAATGTCCCACAAGATGAGCAGCAGGCCTGGGGTCAGCTCTTACCGTACATATTTCCATCCTCAGCAGTAGCGGTGACCCTTTTGCCCTGAATCTGGACGTGCTTCCCGCTGGTGCGGCTGTAGAGCTGGTACACTCTGACCTGTCTGCGGCTGAGCTGGTCCGTCACTGCGCCCTGCGTCCTCACATACTGCTTAAAATTAGGAGACGGGTGATTCTCCCCCTTATTTATGCAAAGGGAAAAATAAAATACATAATTTTTTCTTTCTAATGTGGGATAGAGAAATGTATAGCCGATTTTATAACCACCAGAACAGGCTGTCCTACACATCGAATTCTCCTTCACACAAATAAAGCGAGTAATATTCGTTACACTCAAACGTGAAATTCAGAAGTGATATATTACAGTTACTTATTAGTATTTTTCTTCCTTCTTAAAATAAACAGTGTGGACCAAGTATTTAGTGCGCTTACCTGAGCATGGCACCACAGCACGAAAAAATGAAAAGATCTGCAGAAGTAACAATAAATGAAGAGTTATTCAGAAGTCACGTTGTGGAAAACGTACAAGCATACAATCTGTCGGTCGTCTTACATGTAAATACAGCGCTGGTTTATTCCATGCATTCTTCTTTTTATTTCATCCGATCAAGAAACAGAATCTTGAAGCAGTTAAATCCCAGAAGGATGCGGTCAATAAATCCACCGGCGCAGTGTTGCATATGCACTCCTGACCTGTCCATCCACACCAAGCAAGTTCCTGATACAAGCACCTCGGAGTTATTCCTCCTCACATTTAGCAAAAACCTGAGGCAGCTGACTGAGCGGTTAAGAGCTCTTCAACAGATCCGTGCAGCCCATCAACAGCAAATACATCCATTATAAAAAGCTGTTAGGTAGTTCTTTCCTTCGCAGGGGTAAAACGTGACGGGTGCCCGGCTCGGTGCAGGTCTGGTTGGGTTATGTCCAGGTTTTGAAAAGCCCTCTGTCTCACCGAGATCAGGCTGCTCACTGGTTAAATGTTGAAAGGCAAAGTCCCTCCCTGAAATCTGTCTATTGTGGGTGGGCACAGAGACAGGAGCCCTAATGATGATTTAATATGGAGATGCAGTTGTGCGGAAAAATCATTCACATTCTTTGAGATTTGCAAAAGAAAACGCCAAAAATAAAAAATAAATAAATAAATAATCCGCATCCAAACCCTGAAGTTAGCTGCCAAAACAGCAATGCTGGTTTCAGAGTTTTACTTCCAATTTGATTCAAGTCTATCCCTCAGTCTGCCTTTAATGCAGATGATTACTGTAGCACTGTATTTAAAAGTGGCAGCCTAATGACACCTTGGGTGTGGCAATTAGGTGTTAAAGAGCCCATTGCCCCCTCATTCCCCAGTACACCTCCCCTTTTATCTTATGTTAACTGGTCACACTTCCAGCTCATGTAAAAGAGGCCAAAGCAAATCATATAGACAAAAGGCCCGTTTCATCTTTACATAATAACCAACCAACATCCCAGGAGGAGCATGATGCTGTTTTTCCTCTCACTTTGAAAACAAGTCATTTACAGAAAAATGAAGCAAAGAGACAAGCAGACAGAAGAGAGAAACGAAGCGAAGAGAAAGAGAAGACGAGAGAGGAAAAGGGAAAAGTTTGATACAAATCTGTATATGTGGGTAGCTGTTAAGTCCAGATGAGGCAGTTTGAACAACAGCGTAACACGAAGCTTCAAGTGCCTTGACATCTTATCCTTCTCACGTTCTCTTGACCCCACCAAAACCATCACCCCTGTCCAGGGCAATAAAGTGATAAAATGCGGCAGTTTGGCATCTCTGACATGTTGGCCTGCTTTTGACTGGCTGACAAGAGCCAGCAGCAACTGATTCCACTTGTTGATGCCACTTCTTAAGGCACCACCAGCCCGTCAATCCATCAATCAGCTCTGCTCTTGTATCACAACAATCAGTACTGTTTTAGTCAGAAAGCTAAACAGGCATTTAGTGATGTGAGTGATGTGTACTGAGAGAGCCAGGTCACAATTCAACAGCTGATTGGAACATGTCTGTCCACTTCAGAATCAAAACACTTTTTAGTTGATTGACCTTTCATTCAGTATTTGTGTTAAGATAAATAATAATGCAAATAACGCTGAGATCAGAAATGTACCTGTACAAAAACTAATGAATATACTGTATACACACTCCATTTACAGAAAAATATAAGCACAATGTCCCAATCTTCACATTTTACTAATTTGGCAGCAGTGTCCCACTCATTAAAGTGGAACAGCAGGCAAACAGGGTCCAGGAAAAGGCTCACCTACATGGAGTGCCACCATGATCAATGTTATTATATACACCTGTGCTTTCTCTGCTGTGAAACAGGTCGGCTTCATAATGAGAGCACCACAGTTGGTTTAAAGCATTGGTTGTGATTTTAGTCTGCATGTTGTTTCTTCGAAAATAAAGCTGCTCCAATCTTCAGGACTGGGAATTAGGGCCAAGTTACATGGTAAAAAAAAAAAAGCTGCTATGCACAATATAAACAGTAAATACGAAATAAATATTAATGACTTCTCATGGTTTTTCATATAGCAGCAGAAGTGCTAGACTTCATGCCATCCTCCGCTGCATCAACCCTTTTCACTGGGTTTCAGTCCAACATTGTGCTGCGGCCCACACATGTTGGAAAGCTGTAAAGCGATTTAGTCTTCCTTCAAGAAGCAATGTATTTTAGCATTCATTTGCTCTTGTGGAGGTTAAAAAGGAGGCCCACAGTAGGTACCTATAGCATTGGTTTTGATTTGTAGCTGAGTTTCGGTTGATATCACCTCCACAACACTGGACGCAGACATTGATAATAATCAGACATATCACATTCTCACATCTCATCTCAATGCACATTCACCTGTTGAAGATAACCACATTTGATCCAAAGCCAGCTGTCAGACCTGTGGATGGAGTCGGCCAATCAGAGGCTCATCCAGGAACTGAGAGGTGCACCATCAACATCTACCATAGCCTCCTGACTACCAGGAAAAAAAAATATTGTCCAATGACAATTTTTTTTTAATTCCCCAATCTTTGTAAGGTAATTAGAATACTGAAAACTTTTTTCTGACATGTTTTAGGACATTTTTTAAATACTTAAATACGATGCTAAAATGCAATTAAAATAATTCAGACAATGTTTTAATGTGTTGTTAAGAGACTTATAAAATATGCCAACAACATTTCAAGCCAAAATTTGCTCAATAAAAAGTATTATACACTTACTTTTCCTCTTCCCATAAAATGCGCTTACACCGAGAAAGAGAAAGGTACCAAAGCCCCACCCCTTCACATTTGGTGTCACTGAAAAGCCCTAAAATGTCCTCTGTAGATAGTAAAAGTAGTTAATTCAATAGTATGCAGTTGGTGGGAGATATTCAGGTTTACAAATGTCCTCCACAGAGGACAAATTTGAACTACTGGTAGTCAGGAGGATAGAGGAAGCTAAAGCAGAGGACAGTGAGGGAGACCCAGAGGATAGATTGTGGTTAGACCACACTATGCATGGGGTGGTACCAAACATCATCTCCTGGTAGTCACCTGAGTACCTGTAAAAAAAAAGTCATGTGCAGCCCTGATTTATCCCGTCCAGTTCCTTCATCTACCTTGTGATACAACAGTGACAGTGAGCTTCACACAGCGTCTCATTCTCAATCACTTTTGAGCTATGCCATAGCCTACGACCTAACCTGGGTGGAGGCCCTTAACACATTAGTTGACTCCAGCTTTAGCGAAGGCACAGTGAACAGTGATTTATGTGGAGAAAAGTCTATGTTAATTGCTGTCATTGCTTCTTACTAATACAGTTTTCTGCAGTGAAGAACTGTGGCTCCATGGTACCAAGTCACATTCTGCTAAATGCAGAAACATGGCCATGCAAGTACACCTCTTCAGCTCGTGGCTGCAGGAGCTGCTAGGATAACAAGGGTAATTTTTTGTTTGATGATAGGGTTGTCCGTGGGTGTCGAGTACTTTTGCAGGAGCTGCTGTCAGCACTGTGGAATTCACAGATCTCTGGCTATGCTGTGTTGTCAGCGATATGTTTAGGTAATGGAATATAGAAGAAGAAAAAGAGGAGCTAGGGCCTCATGTAATGCCACTCGTCTAGCTTTCCTTCCTCCATCTTCAACCACATTAATACATTGTGATCACACACCTAGAAGTTAGGGTACGAGAGAAATGCTGTCCATTTTTATGGGAACAAAACAATCAATTATTTAGTGAGTAAATGTTTTTTATAGGCCCTTTGTGGCATTTCCATGGTTTATCCACAGTGACAGGCTTAGCAAGCCAGCTTAGATGTCCTCCAGCTCCTTCTGGGGATCAACATTGATATATTGCAACTTGGCAGATACGTTAATGAACAACATTTCCTCAATACATTAACAGAAAACGTAATCCACTTGGCATTATTTCTCTTTGAGTCATATATAAAAGTCATTTCTCTGAGACAGGGCTGGATCCTCGGGTAGAACGATAGTTTTGCCTTCAGGCTCAGCTCTCTCTTCACCATGAGATCCTGCCCACATTACTGCACATACTGTGCTGGTCCACCTGCCAGTCTCAGGTCCCATCTCGCCCTCATTCAGGAACATGACCCAGAGACTGACTGGGTCACTTAGGGAAGCGACTCCTTCCTAAGGGTCATTTGTTGCTTTTTTCAAGTTGTTGGAATGCCAAAATCTCTTTGTTCTGTTAGCAGTGGGTCCTGAGAATGACAGTGTTGGTTGGTTGGACTGTCTGGTCATCCAACACTTTGGTCCAGGTCGACATACTGACTTCAAACAACTGTCCAGAATGCCATCATATTTGGATGACATTCATAGCTGTCCAAAAAAGATTTTTTTTTTTTTTTTTTTGCTTTGTTTTGATACATTTCGTTTATTGCCACCAGTCAGGCCAGAGTTTCAACTCACATACAACAAACATCAAAATCAAACAGAATGGGAGTTACTGTTAGTGTTGCTAAGAACATTCACGCCTGCAAGGAGCTGAAATTTTCTTAAAGTCTCAAACTAAAATTCGAGCTCATTGTTGTCCAAGGGCTTGTGGGTTGATCTGGCTGTGGACAGCACCATAAATTTCTAAAACAACATGCAGTCCTAGAGTTTTAAAAATCCACACTCTCGTAATTCATCTCTTTATATATATATTTTTATTTTTGTTCATATTCATTTGAAGCAAATGCACCAACATTTCTTAAAGTCATTTTGTAATTTATATTTATTGTGAGTAATTGTAATTTATTTGTCTTCATATTGATGATCATATTAGGTGCTAATCCATGATGGAGACAAATAGTACAGTGTGTATAAATAAGTTTATGAAATGAAATCACATAAATGATACAAATACATTTGTAGTCTTGTTAATACAGTGAGGAAAAAATGCTTTACAGACTTTTGAGCAATTGCCAATTTTCCAACACTTCAAAACAGTGAAACCCATTTCCCATAGAGCTCGGGCCTTCCTCGGGGCTACTGTAGCTCCACTGACAAGTGAAAGGGGAACTGGGGTCTCCAAACAGCTCTGACCACATCGTAAAAATCTCCGCCATAAAGAGCAACTGGCCACTCTTTCTGACCCTGCAAAAATAGAGGGAAGGGTTCAGAAAGTGGGTGGTCCCCTTTATGAATGATCAAAAGAGGAGAAACGTAAAAAAAAGGGGGGAAAAAAAGGAGGATTCACTTGGACGAGCAGCCTTCTCCTCATCAGCAGCATCAGGGCTTTTCTTGTCCTTCCCGAACCCACAATCAGATCAGTCTTCACTGCTCTCAGTTGACTGATTCAGCAGCCTGGGAATGTTACACTCAAAATGTGAACATAACAGTCATCTGTGATTGTGTTTTTGGCACTTTTTGTGTAGATGAACACTTATCATATACACTTATACACTGAGAGGTAAAAATGTACAGCTCTGTGCTTATTACAAAAGCTGCTGACCCTTAGATATCGCCCTGCCATTTGCAAGCTGACCATTTGAGCTTGCCAAATTTGACACAGCTGACGCAGGCAATAAATTTGAACAGGTTCCCCACCCCCTTTATCCATAATGAGTGCTGCCCTGCAAAGCCTTTGAACACACACACACACACACACACACACACACACACACACACACACACATACCAGCAATTCTAATGTGATAATAATAGGATTAAGTTGTATGATGTGATGTAAGACACAAGCAAACTACAAATTCAGAACTCTGCAAAGAGTGAATATATGTCTAATGATGATGTCTTGAAATGTAACATTCAGGTCAGATTGATGTGTGTGAATGACTAAATAGGAAATGAAAGAGCTAATGGGTGACAGACAACTTTGTCAGGGCGGCTAGACTGTGCAAATCCCCTGAGTCCCTGAGTGCTGGGATGTCCGACAGGTGATACCCAAGTTGCTGATCCGTGATTAACACTCACCAGTTGCGGACAGGCTCTGACTGCTTCATCTACAGGCCAAGAAGCTGGGAACATGTCAGACTGCAAAACTAATAAAGTGACTCACACAACTGCCCTTCTCAGAACCACGGACACAGAGAGAGAGGGAGGGTCGGGTGTGGGGGGGTTACAAGGGGTGGTAATGAAAATAGCTGGACATCCAGCTACGCTGAGGCTACAGAGTCAGACAGGGCCCAGCATCTGTGTTATTTTTAAGGAGCAAAATGTCACTGAGCAATGAACATGCTCAAGGCGCATATCTAACAGGGTTAGATGCAAGGTCACACCAAAGCCAGATCACTTTCTGAAGACAGACGCTGTTTTAAATGGTAGTGGCTCCTTTGAAGTTGTAACCGAAGTTCCTGAGAAATTCATTGTTAGCTTTTAATTGATTGGACTGGTATGTGCACATGTGGTCTATCTCAGTTGTTGGCAGAAAACAAGCTATTTCTATTCTTATATACAGTATGATCATGGATACTCAACAGACATTTACAGCCCCTACATCTAAAGAAATGTCTTCTTTTGGTTTACTCTATTCACTGCTTGTAAGATTAGTAAGTTATGAATCAAAGTCAATTCTGAAATGGTCCGCCTGGCTCTTATAGTTTTATCCACTCTATATTGACTATTGGTCATGATAACATTTCACTCACCACCTCTGTTATAGAGATTTGGGGAATATTGCAACAGGTTGAAGAACTCTGAATAGGGCAAGGAGTACAAGCCTCCAAGCTTTCAGAAAACGTTCCCTGTAGCTGTACATACACATACATATACAGTACACAACATATACACATGTAAAGACACAAACATATCCACATATCTCAAAATATGTATTTAGATACAGACAGGCATGGATATGTAGACCTGGTAAACAAAAAACAGCCACAAGGCCATATGAACTTGTTCCAAGCCAAAAATTAAAGCATCACCTATTTGAAGTCCTAATAATTAGCCCGAAAAGGCAGCTAGTTGAGAGGGAAGAGATTTGCTATGATGCAAAAAAATAAAAATAAAGGAATAAAGGATAGCACTTCCTCGATCCAATTAGGGAATTGATCAGTCTTCAGGCTAGAAGTGAGGCAAATGCCTCAATTTAGTTAGTTAGCTTGGTATGTAATGATGTTTACGTCCTTGCTGGGAACCGAAAAACTAGCAATAATTGTTGGGCTCAATTGTTTTATGACACATACTTGAGAAGGCTTTCAAAGATATGATCCCAAAATGTAATCAAGGATGGCCATTCCCAAAACATGTGGCCAACTGTGTTCACATGGCACACAACACAGGTACAATTAACACTGGGATAGAATTCAGACACAGAAACACTTTGAATTGGAGAAGACAAAGGGAGGTGGTGTGAATGCAGCATAGCCAGAGTTTCCATGTCTCTTCAGTGAGCTTGATATTTCAGTTTTGTTCCCTGGCTGATTTTCTTTTGTCCAGAGAAGTTGAACAACTAACTTGGACTATCTTAAATACTTTAGAAACATGTGTCTTGGTATATGGAACCCAGTCCAATATGGTGTCAAACAAGCTTTTTGCTAGCAGAACAAGAAAATTGTAGTGTTCTTTAGTAACACTGTTGGTCTGGAGGTACCTCAAGGAGTGTGTCTTTAGTCTATTATGGTTGTTTTGAACAATTTCAAAGAGGCTAAAGTGCAATCCATGAATAGGTTGATAAAAATGCTCAAATGTTCTGATGATTTGAAATGCTGCATACGTCTGTGAGGGAAAAGATGTTCATGTGATGTGAAGAGCATATGGCCATTTACACTGTTGAAATTTCAAGTGCTTTCTAAATTGGTGCCAAATTCAGACAGCTTTTTCACAGCATGTTTCATAGTTTCTCAGTATGGATATTGGAGAGACTGTGGGATCAGAACAGGTCTCCATTAGAGCCCAGGTGGGGTGTTTATTTTCATATACTGAGATCTAGTAAGTTAGTATAGCTGACATGGACGTGTTCTCTGTGACCGTCACTCCAGAGGTTCCTGGAGAGTCATTGTGAGGCTCAGTGACCATGCCTCTGTCATCAGGCTAGTTCTTAAGCTGTTCTCATGTAGTCTTTGTGTCAAACACCTCTGGGCCAATCTCTGCACTGAATGCACAGATATCGATCCTCTCATCTAAGCCTTAGGAATTTAAAGATAAAACTCTCTGTATTGCTCCATAATGACAAGAATGTGTCCTGATTTCTTATGGCATTCATCTAGTATTATTTGCTCAGACTAACAGTATAAAGGCCAAATATTTAAACATGTTTTTACTACACTGATTATGCTCTATTAGTTGCTATCTACAACTATCCTCACCAAAGCTAAAAGGTGCTTTTGAGAATTTCTGGCAAGGGAAAAAGCATGCAAACAATTTGACCTCTGAACACTAGCATTGGGAAACTGGCCATTTATTAGAAATTAGTTATGGATGGAAAAACGTGTGACCTCCTCCTCCCAGAGGACACATCAGGCCATTATATTTGACTGGTTTGGGATTTCAAGGACTCATTGATAGCCATTTTCAAGATTTATTCTGTCATCAGTTGACGGCAAGACTACAGACATATGTCACTGATGTCACTGGGCCTTGTAGTCAAAACACGTTTCAGACCCCAAAGGAATTCCACAGAGAAATCCTTTCAAAATAAGAGGATGTATGCAACTGAAGCCAGGAGGAAGGTATTTTAAATGTTACAAGAGGTGTGGGACTGAAGTTACCAATAGCTCATAGACAAAATATTTGTTTTTCTTAAAAAATATTATTGTTCATCTATTGTTCATCTAATAATAATATTTATGCAATTTTCAAAAATTATATATAAAAACAATCTGATCAAAATGTCTCATTAAAATCTATTAGGTAAAGTTTTTCACAGTGTAATACAGCTCAATTATACAACAAACATATGAACATATAAACATGTAAACTGCATGATGTCCATATGATGTGGGCAATACTGACAGGGCTATATCTCATTTTAAATCAGTGGTGAATGAGAGCCCAATGTTTATTGTTTGACCCTAAGAGCCAGCAGAGTGACGCCAGCACTTAAAATTAATTATTCTAAAGTGTGTATCTGAATAAAAAGAAAATGTATTCCTCTTGTTTTTTCAATGACAGCTTGTGAGTTTGCTGATTTCTTCCAACCTGGCATGGGGTGAACAACATTCACCCCTGGGTGCACATTTACATACTGTCAGTCATCTTTTCTGGCTGCCTCTGAGAGGTTTTATCAAACAGCATCAGACATCCTGCAAACAAATACATTCATTTAATGTCATTTAATATACCACGTTACAGGATGAATTAGTTTAAGTCTTTATCTGGTGAAAGTGTTTTTTGTTCTCCACTATCTGAATACAAAAGCCTCGTAAGCTGCAAAGTGTCTTTGACATCTGCATTTCTCGTCCCCATCAATGGTTTTAAAGCAAAGATGTCGCATATTTCCTGTGATGCTCACTACCTATGCTCACTGTGCTCACTGCCTTTTTGAATATTCTCTTCTGCACGTGTGTAACTTAGTGTTTGTCTACACAAAAGCATGTTAATATGGAGTCCAACAAGTTTCTCACCACAGCTGAAACTCATGTAGAGCAATGCTGTCTTTACTATTCATTATCACTTAATCTGCAGATCATTTTCTTGATTAATTGATTCATTGTTTACAAAAAAATGTGTTGTACAACACAATGGCATTCAGTTTTTACTTTACTATCAGAAAAACAGCAAATTCTGACTATTTAGAAGCTTTCACTTATCATAGTAATCCATTATCAAAATAGTTGCTGATTAATTGTCTGTTGATTGACTAATAGATTAATTGGCTAATAGTTTCAGTTCTAATTAAATTAAGATCATCTGGATCTGTAATGATCTCAGTAATATTTATAAATAAAAAATAAATTAATAAAACTAAATCAATATAATTATTTAAGGATACAAATTATTGCATGTATGCATATGTAATACCCAAAAGCACATACATTATGCACATTGTGTGTGCATTAGCTGGTCTCTAAAAGGCCATATACTGTATATGTACAGTGCAAGAAAAGATTCATTCAGTTCACTCATTAAAAACAAACTCGGTCATTGTTCCCAAAATCTAAATGGAGGTGAAGCATTATAGTTCCCCTCCCTTACGCCTGCCTGTCTTCCCCTGAACAGGCCTCACTCCCACCCAGCATGGCTGCCCTGGCTGGTCTGGAGAGAGCTGGAGCCCCCAGTAGCGAGCGCCGGGCCCCAGTCCCAGCTGGTGTGCTGTAGTGGAAAGGCTTGATGTGGGGCTGCAGCAGCTGTCTGCTCCATCCGCCCCTTCCTGCTCTGATCTCTGCTCTGCAGTTCACACCTGATCAACAACGACTGCACTTCACATAGGAATTTTCCATTTTCTATTTTCTGTCACCCTCCATGGCTCACCCCCTCCACACCATGGGCCCCAGACCAACAGCAAGACAAGTGGTGCCCTACAACTTGGTGGCTGGCGACAGTGACACCCGCACCAGTGGGTGGTATTTCAGGCCTGCTTCCATGACTCAGTTGCTGTGGAGGAAATGGAGAATTACTGGTCCTCTATTGTTAACTAAAGCCACTGATGTTAATTCTGATGAAAGACAATGAAGATGCTAAATAGGCTATATGTCAGTGAGGAGACAGTATGGGGAGCTAAAGGTTATCATTAAAGGTGCTATGATTAGCCTTTTGGCATCAGTAGATCATTATCACATTCACTTTGAGAGATAAGTATATTTACCTGAAACAAACATGCAAAAAAAAAAAAACCCAGAGAATTCTATCAGTGACTCTGGGCCTATCTATCCAGAGTTTGACACTGTGTGCCTCTGGGGCAGATTTCACAGGAAATCGACTGGAAACCATGTAGCTAATTTCACATTACTTTAATTGGACAATGATTTTTTGCTGTTCGGAACGACTTTTATCAGCTTATTTGTTAAAACAAACACCAAATGCTGCAAATAACATCTAGAAGGAAATATTGTTTAGGCCCAAAATTTCACAGAAAAGGCTTTTTGTTTTATTTTTTCCACAATTCCTTGTTTGAAGAGTGTCCTCAACAAAAATCAAATGGCACTGGTAATTTATCTGAATGCAAGCAATCTCCTGTGGCAGCACAAAAAAAGACTGCCCTCAATAAAGATGAATGTAGTGTGACACTGGATCGAGGAGGATTAGGCGCTCAAAGCATTGCTCATCCAACACATCCAGTGTTCTCCCAGAAGTTAGTGTTGGTTTCTTCAAACCTGCCAGGTCTGTTTTAGTTGCTTTAACTTTATCATATCTCAACCACAGAGGCAGGAGATGAAAACAAAAAAGCTCAGATTAATCACTTTGTTGTTGTTTCTTAGTGATTGAGTCAAGTGTTGTGGATGGACACAACGCTGCACTCTTACCTGGCTGTGACCTCCACGAGGACTGCCATCGACCCTGGTCAATCTCTCCTCACATCTTACCTCTACTGGCCCTTTGTTCCTCTCAAAGGCCCCTTCACCACCAATGAGGGCCCAGGCGCAGTGGCCCTGCAAACTCTAGTGCTGCTGACAAATGCATAGAGTCATTCAGAAAGCCATCAGTCACATGTTTCACAGACATAATGACATAAACAAACAAGGCTGGTGCTACTTCGGCTAAGAGGAGGGAATACTGCCATCACTTGGTGATAGTGGCCATGTGGACACCAACAAGCAAATATCTTATTATTCTGCTTTCTGTCTGTAGTACTCAGGATAAGAGCAGGATTCAGAGACGTGAGGGCATGAATATATGATACACTGAAGTGAAAACATTTTAGGTAACACCATCCACAATCTTCTCCATGACATGTCTTTTATTGCTGAAATATTACAAAGACAGTTCTGCCTGGAATAATGGGGATAAGTGTCTTACCCATGCAGGAGGAGGGGGTCGGATCAGGTGGTCATGGGGGGGAGCAGCGTAACAGGACACTTTCAAAGAGAGCACTTAAAAAAAAATACTTTAAAAAACCCACAAGTGCGTCTCTTGTTTCTGTTCACCTGCGAAGTCCAGGCATCAAGCCCTGAGCAAGTCGCTACAGGACCTATCACTACGACTGCAAGCGCAGAAGTGGCTTTAACACCAGCATTGATGGTTACTGTGAGACATGCCCTCTCATATCATCCCTGAATTGTCTCCATTAGGCTCTAACAAAATGGCATTAGCACTTGCAGAAGGTTGGATCTCACCCGAGTTACCGGTGGTAAAGTTGCATTTATCTAAGGGTGCTCTGACAACAGCGTTTGATCTTGTCTGGTTGAGTAGAGAGCAAACACTGGTGGGGGTCAAAGGCGTTTGCAGAATGCCATTATCCCACTCAGTCAGATCACAAGTGCATGAACTAATAGGGTAATGTGGAGCTTCAAACAGGCATTAGCACACTATTATGCAGCGAATAATTGCTTTTTAATTACACTATAATTGAGGAAAGCTGTTTTTCATGATAAAGTCTGTGACCTACTGTGAGGAGGGTTAAGTACCATACATCTGGCAAGCAAAAGGAGGTAGATTAAGGTGGCATGCTGTTTCAGAAAATAACATGTAACATGGATAGAAAAATTACAAGAACCAGTTATGCAGCAAATGCTTTCATTTGAGATATTTAGTGTCTATCACCAACAATGTGGCTGATCAATTCAGACTAAGTCTATAGCCATGTTTACCATGTTCAGCATCTTAGTGTAATGTATTAGCATGCTACCATTTACTAATCAGCACTGAACACACCGTACAACTGAGGCTAATGTGAATGCCAAAGTGTTGGACAAACTGAAAATTTGACCAGATGATCCCATACATTCTCTGGGAAGCCCAAGTTTGATGGCAATCCATGCCATAGATCTTGAAATATTTCAGTCTGGACCAAAGTGTTGGCCCAACTGACCAACACTGCCACGGCCAAAAATATCAAACATTTTCTGCTTCCAGTTTGTCAAATGTGGGGATTTTCTGCTTTTGTCTGTTTTATGGAATTGTAAATGTCTTTGAATTTTTGCTCTGTTGGTTGGAAAAAACAAGCAACAAAAGCCTCTTAGACCCCACAGGAGTCTTACAAATGTTTCGTCCAAATGTTCTGATCAAAATGTTCCTGCAGGGATGCAGGACAGAGGATCGGCTCCTAGCAAGGCTCTCAGGTTCAGACAGGAGGCATCAGCAGACTGAGGCAGCAGTCAACAGCAGAGCAGAGATAAAGCCTGAGATCTGACAGCGGATACGGTTACATGTCACTTCTGATAGCTCCCAGCATTCCTGAGAAAATGTCTGCCTATACCTCACTTCAGCACTCCGGCCCCCCTCCCTCCTTCTCTCTCTCAGGTTGACAGGCTGAGCAGCAGACACAGGGGTCCACAGCAGGGTGCGCTTGTGTGTGTGTGTGTGTGTGTGTGTGTGTGTGTGTGTGTGTGTGTGTGTGTGTGTGTGTGTGTGTAGGAGAGGGGTGTAAAAGCATCACCCCCCCTCCCTCATAGCTCCTAGCTCCTTGGATAGCTCCGGTCACACTCCAGTTCAAACAGAAGCAGCTCCCTGCTCCCAGGCTGGCTGGGTGCAGACAGCAGGTCAGTAACAGACCGAAAGAAGCAGACACCCACTCCTGACACTGTTTGTCTTTTACACCAAAGAAGAAGAAGATGTACGAGGAGAACATGTGATCCATCATGGCTGTTTGGGGTTGTTGGGAGGGAGATGTAAAATCCTCATCAAAATAAAGCATGACTTTACTGTCTGTATTTGTGTGAATACAAGAGTGTCCCCATGGAATTGTATTGCTGATGTTTTTTTTGTTTTGTTTTGTTTTTGTCACACATCACACATTCATACACTAATATGCACATCAACTACACAAAGTACAACCCTGAGTCCAAAAAAGTTGGGAAGCTGTCTAAAATGTTAATAAAAACAGAATGCAATCATTTGTAAACAAACTGTGTTTACCAACAAGTTTTATTAAGTGTTTCTGAGCCCATGTAGTAATCTCCTTCATACAATCATGTGTTCACAAAGTGGTGAACCTCGCTCCATCCTTGCTTGTGAACGACTGAGCGTTTCCAGGATGCTCCTTTCATACCCAATCATGATACTATCACCTGTTACCAATCAACCTGTTTACCTGTGGGATGTTCCAAACAGGTGTTTTTGGAGCATTCCACATCTTTCCCAGTCTTTAGTTGCTCCTGTCCAAACTTGTTTGAAATGAGATGCTGCATCAAATAGAGAATAAACAGATATTTACAAAATCAATGACAATGAGGGGCGGCTGTGGCTCAGGAGGAAGAGCGGTCATCAACCTATTCCAAGGTCGGTGGTTTGATTCCTGGCCTCAGCAGTCCACATGCTGAAGTATCCTTGGGTAAGATACTGAACCCCAAAACCGCCCCTGATGCTGCGCCATCGGTGTAATCTATCGTATGAATGTGTGCGCAAACGGTTGAATGCAGACTTCAGTTGTAATATAGTCAAATATAGTCCATTTACCATTTACCATGATGAGGTAAATAATTAAAAATATTGTCTTTGCACTGTTTTCAATTGGGTATATGTCAAAAGGGATTAGCATAGGATCACATTCTGTTTTATTTATTTTTTACACAGCTTCATCAATATCTTTGGAATCAGGGTTGTATAAACTGGAGGGACATTGCTCATTCCAGCATGATGGATAGCCGCTCACATTCACACCAGATCTTAGCTGTCCTGACACCACATCGTGTATGAACTCTTTCTGCAGATCATAATGTAACAATTGTTCCTCCTACTCTCAGTGGTGAGCTTGGTCCTCTTTAGACAGCTCAACAAGTGTGTTTATCCTGCACAGTAGTATGGGAATGCAGGTTATGCCTGAATGGCATCTTTGGGAACAAAACAGGGTTTGTGGTCATTTTAATGTTTGAGCGCTGACTACATTTTGTTTGATTTGAAATAATAACTGACCAAGCACTGTTTGTCTGATGAGATATTTTCCAGATTAGAAGTTCTTCAAGAAGCGGGACAGACCCTCTGCATAACTGTCTTTCACATAGATGAGAGCAGTAATGCCAAAATGCACAAGACAGCATCATATGGAAACTTGGAAAGTGGCCAATCAAATACTTTTTCAAGACAAAACACCTTGTATCAAGCATTGCACCAAACATTTCAAGGCAATGTTTATGGTGCTGCTGAATTGTATTGGTCATATTGACATATATGTCTCTATTAATTTGTCCCCCTTATCTTTTATCAATGAAGCTGAATAACAGAAAAAAACTCTCTGTATAATAAATACAGTGCAACAGCACCACAAACTACATCGTCCAAGATAATCATACAGTTGAAGCAACACCAGTTTCGCCAAAGACTGAACATTAGAACCAAGGCAGAAGTCATTGTGGGACTGAAAATAACCTTAAGATAACGTATGACAAAGTATTTTAAATCTGATTTTTTGTAAATTGATATTTTTCATGGCAACATTAAACTGTGTAATGTGCAGGTGTTACTCTTGCAGGTCCTCTTAGCTTTCTGGCGCATTTTAGCTTCTTTTAGACATTGATCTGTCAAGTCATCAACGTGGTTTCCAGCAGCAGCAGGCAGGTGTTTTCACATAAAAAGCTCTGATATACCTGATACATGTTCATTACCTGCTCAGTTACAAGCTAGCTGGTGAACATAGTGAAGCATTTGTCAGCTAAAGTCACATATTTTTCACAGGTGCTGGTGGAAATCAACCCAAAGCAAACAGGAAATACTGAACAAACATTTATCAGGTAGACAGAAACATGGCTAATGTTTATCTGTGTCCGCTGGATGTGTAAAAAGGCAACTGTTTGCTACCATGTTCACCATAACAATTTTACACAGTGCTAATACATCTATGTTGTGTTTGTTCTATTGCCCCCAAGTGGCCAAAATACAATCATTGCAGCTTTAACCTAATAATTCCAAAAATAGAGGAAATATCATTTAGCAATGAAAAAAAAAGAAAAACTTTGTTGTCTGGTATTTTCTGCAGTGGAATTATGGATATCTTACATCGTGTTCAAGTGAAAACAGTTCTAACAACTAAATGAAATAGCCTAATAATTTTATATCATGGAGGAAGCTCCATGTAGTTGGCATTTGACATCTAATTAACATCTGGCTGAATGTCGTCCACTATTTAATAAGTGGTTAATATGACCAGCCATTCCAGCACAATGTGTTAGACCAGCCCTTGACCAGAAGGCTATAATACTAACAAGAACTCCATCATTACACACATCTGACAGGTCCACTCTCTTTAGAAAAATCGTGCATTTCATGTCTTGACAGTTGTTTAAGTCCCCAAAAAAGTGCAGAAAAGGGAGAAAAATGCAGGACAGTGGTGAGATCCCCACACATACATACACACCCTTTTTAACACATTCCGGAAGCCACCGATGAATGACATCCTGTGAGGTACTGTATCCGTCAGGCCAACCCACCCATTGCAAATTCTGACCGCCTCAATACACAAGTGCACCTGAACCGTGAAAGGAAGGTGAAAATTAAGTCTACTTTGGGGCATTAAAAAAAGCCTGTGGCTTATCTCCCGGCTGGAACGATGCCTTCCCCTATCTGACACACAAGGAGGCAGGGAAGCCGTCCTGAATGGGAAACAACATGGCCCTTTACAAAGGCCTGTTAGAAACAATTAGTCCTGAGTGCCAGGGTTTTGATTTGACCGTCTAATTGCCGGTTCAGGGTTGAGAGACTGTGTGAGGTGGCTGGGAAGGCTGGGGAGCTGTGAGAGCCCTGGGGGAGAGCTGCTGTCACACAATAGAAGCTTTTATTTCACATTCAGCTTCTACAAAGTGGGTGTGCTCAAAAGATTTAATCCCACATTCAGACCTGACAAGAAAAGTCATTCATATTGAAAAGGTGGGTACAACACTGTTTCAGGTGCCTCCCGTCTACTTCCCACCCTTACCCCACCTTCCAAACCAAAGGGGGGCTTGGCGGGGGGGAGGAGGGCGTCAGACTATTATACTATAATATATTTATTTCTTCTACAGGTGAACAAATTAGAGGGGGAACCTGATCCTGGTCAGGATCACCTACAAATCCTTCAGTGGCACTCCTTTCAATGAGCTTGCTTTTTACAGAGGCCAAATTGAACAGGATACCATTCCTGACTGCAATATGTGTGAGTGATGAGTGGCTGACACAAATAACAGTAGGCTAGGCCATGCATGTAAAAGGATGGGACTGTGCTCCAGGATTACAGGAGCCTCATCCACGGTGGTTTGAGCCTCATACTTTCACCTCCTAACATGGCTGGGATTTCACTCCCCCCCGCCCCAAATTCTGTTTTAAGAAGTCCGTCCTCACATACCAAATCCTCCCCCTGACTCTTAAATATCACCTGCTTTCCTCTCCTTTAATCACCTCAATAGGCATTCCTTCATGCAGTTTACAGGAGGCTGTCGTGCACAGGTAAAGGGGAAAAAATTCTTTCAAAACAAAGGTGAAGCAATCCATGCAAGCTGGAACTGTAGCCACGTCTTAGGATCACTGGACAAGAAGAGCAGACTACTTTAAATGCATGCATGAAGTTCGCAGACTCGAGTCATGAAGTATGGAAACCACACTAGCTTTCAGCTTAAAGGGAAATTAAGGTTTCATACAATTGGGGCCCTATGTTTGCAGTTTGTGTCTTTGATAAGAACATTTTACACACAGCAACTTGCCAAGATAGGAGTGAAAGAGTCTCAGGTGGGACAAGACACACAAGCAGTCAGGTGATCTGGCAGCTTATTACGCAGAGAAAACCAAGACAAGAAGTGAAATGATTACCAAACTTTTGTAAACTGATTCACAATGTCTTCACTCATTGCTGTAGTTGTGAGCAGACACAGGTTCCCTGTGGGGGATTCTATGAGGAGTTATTACCCCCTCGTTGGATGCCTACACTTTCAGTTTTACCATCAAATAAAGCAGTGTTGAAACCAAAAGCCACTTTTAGAGGACAAGCTAAGGATGCTGCCAGATTTGTTCATTTAAAGGACTTTTCTGCAAACACTCTTATAATAACACAACACATTGTGCGTATTGTTCTCCAGGTCTAACAAGCATGTTGAATGCATTTCCTTTTATTGTTTTTAATTATTTGTTTTAAAATAGTGTGTTTTTTCCTTCCAAGTTTGCTTGCTGGAAATGTTCTTCTTCTTGCCTTTTCTGGCACATTGCTATGCTTCCTTGCACCTGTGGATGATATGAACAAAATGGGGACGCACTCATGAAAGCATTGCTCTGTAGTTCAACTAATTGTCAAGAACTCCACAGGATACCTTTAATTTCATGTCTCAGAACATAAAAGAAATGAGGCAACATGAGCTCACCCTGTCACTAGGTGCTGGTCAGTACATGTATGAACAAATTTTTATCAACACAGTGAACTAACTGTACTGGATCACCATTGTCACCGTCCTAATCAGCAGCTTAGCAGCAGAGCTCCTCCCTGCTGTCTGAGTGTGCAGTTGACAGCTCAGCTATTCATTGTTTATTGTAAGTCCAATATTTATCTACAAATCCAGGCATCAGGAAAAAATAAATTAATAAAAAGCCAACGCCATGAAAAAGATCCCTTCAATCCCTTTGAGTTGGTCTCACTAAACGTGTTTCTAACCCACATAATTATGAGTGTTCATGTTTCTGGTCCCATCTGACTTGATAGTAGTGATGTCACTGTGTTCCCAGATCTTACTGTGGTGAGCACAGTGTTATTACTGTTATTACTGTTAAAATTGATGGCTAAAACTATAAAAGATGACCAAAGTTATTTACAGTCTCCGTACAAGCTTACCTTACTAAATACTATCCCTATTAGTTGACTGTAATTAAATTAATGTCACATTAACCCTTAGTTGTCTGTAAAGATAATCTCCTCCAGGTTTACTGTGTTCCAACAACCCATATGCACCCGAAGGTGTGCTGCATTCACATTCATCAGAGAAAACCCTAAATTTCTCCATCACCCCAGTCGATGGAGAAGGTCACTTCAAAGCAGGGACTGAGTCACAGGGGCAATAGAATCCTGGGACCGACAAATGCACCAGTTGTAAAACTTAACAAGGTGTGAATGCCCTCTGTGTGCCCTGGCTCTCCAGTATGCAGGGACAGCCTGTGGAAGTTCTTAGGGCCTTGTTGCACACTGCAAAAAATGTTGATTCTGGCTGTTTGTTGTCTTTTGTATCACAATGGACTACTGACAATGCAAGTCAATACTCCACAGACGCCGTGTTCAGCCAACTGAGACAGCAATACCAGAGATGCACTCCAACTCACGTTTGGATTTACACAATTTAAATCAATGAAACCAAGCTTTTGAGCGACCTGACATGTGCTCTGATCAAGGTGTTAAAAGCTTGGTTAAATGGATGCTAACTGATCAGATGGAATGTTCAATATGTGTCAATTAATCACATTTAATCATCAGTTCACACCTTGAGTCACGGAATTAACAAGTGGACTGAAGTCCTTTGGTTTCTTCACTTCTGATCAGTTGCTGAAACTCTGCCAATACTCATCCTCAAGGGGAAGTTGGCCATGGCTAAATGTTTGTTGAGTGAATCACAGTTGTGTGTTTACCTTGTGATTTGATTTCACATCAAGAATTTCACTCTTGATTACAGCCATGAACAGTAACTCATTAAGTCTAAACATTGTCGGAGAAAAACATGGTTTTTTTGCATAGCTTGCAAAAACATTCAGACTCAATAACTGGCATCAATACTAATTTTGTTGCCCACCTTTTTGACTAAGTTTAGGAGTTAAGGGTTTGATCTGGTTTTTCTGGTTTAAAACCATGCTAGCAGCGCTGTGAGGGTGTAATGTTGAATAAACCGCAAGTGTCTAATAGATTAAAACTAACTGAAATATCATCCCGATGATAGTGCTCTATGAAAAGTTTAAAAGGTTTATAAGGCGTGACTGTGTGAGAGACATTGCACCATAATCTATCTAACACCTGTCGAGATATGTCACTCTGAACTACAAACGTCAACATGATCTTGGTAAAACATCCCCAGACTCCATAGGATTCAGTGGCAGGGGACGGTGGATGTCTGTCCAACATTTCATAGCAATCCATCCAATAACTGTTCAAATATTTCCGTCTGGACCAAACTGATGGACTGACCAACTGTTAAGAGAATAAGAATAAGAAAAATGTCATTCTTCTTTTTATTATTACTGTTCGGGACCAGGTCAGGCTGTAGCAGTGTACGCCCTGAGCAGCCTATATTGATTTGAAATTGTGTGTTTTATTTCTTATGAATACGTTTTCATTTGCAAGAGGAAGAATTCTTATTTCCTCTCTCAGATTTAACCCACAGCGATCTTGCTTTAATAAAAATAACTAGACAAGGGCTTAAATGACGTGTTGAGGTGGACTTTTTTTACAGTGTAGCAGCTCTTGGGGGGAGGAGCGAGTGTTTAGAGAGGAAACATCAGGTGGCTGCTTGAACCAGTAGGCCTGGACACTTTTGATTTATCTGTGCATTTCAGAATTATGTTGCCGACCTCTTCACCTGACTGCCATTTGTGTCACCCCCAAGTTCTGTTCAGGCCATCACCCCCACCACCCAAACCATACCAACCACAGAGCATACCGCCTCCAAGCTGCAGTGTCATCGACAGTTCGGGATACACACACATACACACTTGGTCAAGAATAAGTACTAGTAATGCTATTACTGGTCACATAGACAGACAGGCTTTGATTCACCTCTGATTAGATCTCTGAAGCGGTCTTTAAATACTCTAAAGGCTCATTTTGTATTGTGCTGTGCTGTGTTGGCTTACGTGTTCAAAAATTGTTTAATTACATGACTAACAAGCTCATGGTCAGGATGTATTAAGCTGTAATGTACAACTATATGACCAGACATCTACATCCTATCTAGTGTTTATTGTATGTTGGGTGATGATAAAAGTCTGCAGCTCCTGTAAAGTCTAGATTACCTTTATGTTAAATTGTAAAAGTGAATGCTGTCAACATGTCTCAGCAAAAAGGTCACCAAAACAGATTTACTATAAACGATGATGCAACACCTTTCAATTACAGTTTCTGTATAATTTCTCAGTTTCAGTATATTTCCTTAATGAATTGTCAGTGTGTTCTTCCAGCATTTCAAATAAACTAACAGCTGTGACATTCTGTAGTATGTGTGAAAGAATACTCAAATCTGTAAGGAAAATGAGACAGCAATCTGACTTTCAGAAATTTGAGTATAGCACCTTCTAGTGGATGTACACAGTTAAGGCAACAAGGTCTCAGAACTTAAATGCCTCCTAAAAAATGATAAACCTCGACCAATACCAATACTTTTTATAGGATTTTTTTTTATTTTATTTTGGCAAGTATTTTTTTATAACTGATTTGAATTTGAGTTGCTTTGCAAAGCTCCAATACATGGTAGTATGAGCAGATGGTAAGAGAAAATATTTTTTTAAAAAGACAAAATAAAAATAATTGCATACTTATTATATATTTATGTAATTTATTTTCTTGATCAATCAATCAATCATTCAGCCCATAAAGTGTCATAAAGCAACAAATGCCTCTCAAAACTCCCCAAGCCCAAGCTTAAATTGCCTGTCCTGTTTGACCAAAGCAAAATTATCTGCTGATCAACCAACGGATCAATTGAATGATCGTCCCCAGCTCTGTACAGCATATGTATATGTACAGTACTTTCATGCATACACACGCACACACACATATATATACACACACACATATGTGTGTGTGTGTATATATATGTGTGTGTGTGTGTGTGTGTGTGTGTGTGTGTATGCATGAATGTACTGTACATATATACAGTGTGTGTGTGTGTGTGTGTGTGTATATATATATATATATGTGTGTGTGTGTGTGTGTGTGTGTGTGTGTGTGTGTGTGTGTGTGTGTGTGTGTGTGTGTGTATGCATGAATGTACTGTACATATACATATGCTGTACAGAGCTAGGGACGATCATTCAATTGATCCGTTGATATATATACATATATGTGTGTGTGTGTGTGTGTGTGTGTGTGTGTGTGTGTGTGTGTGTGTGCATAAACATACATTTACCTGTCCTTACACATACCAATATATACACATTTACTCTATCACTATCATCATTTAGGTTTCATCAACAGATACCTCTTCAGGCTACGGTTGAATAGAAAAACAAAAAGGGAAGTGGAGTTCTGACAAAGCATTAACTCTGAAACTGGAAACTGAAAGGTTTTTGAATTCCAGCTCAACTATTTGGCAGAATTATTATTCTCTATTCTGCATTGTTGTGGGGGTTTTCAATATGTCCTTCACCACTTCATAGTAAAAGAGAGTCATTAAATGACCCTGAGTCAGCTTGTTTATGTGCTGCCCTGCTGACCTCTGTCTTGACACTGAGGGGCTGAATTTTTTTAAAAACTCAAATGGAAAGTCAATTGTGTTCTAGAAAAGGCAGCTGGAGGAAGGAAACTCAGGCATTTCAAAATTCCTATTTTTATTCTTCTAGTGCAGTAAAAAGCAGTGACTGGAAAATTGATGGAGGATATGATACATCAGGTTTACGGTTTTTAATTTGAGAAAACACAGGGCATTTCTAATGAAATGTAAAGAACATTTAAGTAGGATCAGATCAAATCAGATGAAACCACACCACTCAACTTGATGTCCACGGCAGCTTCCTGAGTTATAAAAGTGGTTTACCAGTTTCAGAATCAGAATCAGAATCAGAAAAAGCTTTATTGCCAAGTACAATTTTACACATACGAGGAATTTGCTTTGGTGAGGTTGGTGCATGATACATCTACTAAAAATAAGCTATTAAAAAGAAGTAGAAGAAAAGAAGAAAAAAGTAAAAGTAAAAAATATAACAATATAAATATGTATACACAGGTCTGTTTTTAATGTAACGCATAGAGTTATGGCAGTGTCAATGTGACAGTAGAGGCAGAGGTGGAGAGTGAAGAGTGTCGGGGGGGTTCTGGGCCTTGTTAATAAGACTGACAGCAGACGGGAAAAACTGTTCTTGTGGTGTGAGGTTTTGGTCCTGATGGACCACAGCCTCCTGCCAGAGGGGAGTGTCTCAAAGAGTTTGTGTCCAGGGTGAGAGGGATCAGCCACAATCTTTCCTGCACGCCTCAGGGTCCTGGAGGCGTACAGGTCCTGGAGAGACGGGAGATTGCAGCCGATCACCTTCTCTGTCCTAATGACACGCTGTAGTCTGCCCTTGTCCTTGGCGGTGGAAGCAGCGTGCCAGAGGGTGATGGGGGCAGGTGAGGCTGAGTTCTTCCTGTAGTCCACAACCACCTCCACTGTCTTTAGAGCGTTGAGTTCTAGGTTGTTCTGGTTGTACCAGGCCAACCTCTCACCTGTAGACCGACTTGTCGCCATCAGAGATGAGTCTGATGAGGGTTGTGTTGTCCGCAAACTTCAGGAGCTTGACAGACTGGTGACTGGAGGTGCAGCTGTTCGTATACAGGGAGAAGAGTAGAGGAGAAAGAACGCAGCCCTGAGGGGATCTGGTGCTGATGGTCTTTGTGTCGGAGACGTGTTTCCCCAGCTTCATGCACTGTTTCCTGACAGTGACCAGTTTGAAGAAGAAATCAATATAGTGAGGATACATATGATTATGATTGTGAATTTTAGCATCAAAACATGGAAGTGGACTTCGTGAAGACACTATCTGAGGAAAACCCTCCCAGAATTTACAGAGCATCCATCAACTTAAAAAGTGACATGTGTGCTCATTGACTGCTTCTTTTTCACTCGGGATTTTCTGGCTTTCACCAGTTTCACAAGTTTGATGGGGTAACTTTTTGTTTTCAGTCTAGATATCCCCGTACTCAAGTCTGTTTTTATTTCAGAACGTAATTTTCCCAATGACACTTGTATTTTATGCCTTTTGAAAAATAGCCTTTTTGAAATGATCACTATGCATTTAAAAAGAAACCCTAAACATAAGAATAATTAAATTACATTTCATAATAAGTAAGTTACGTAATTAAGTAATAAGTAAGTTGAATAAATTATTGTTTAAAGTGATATATTTTCCCAAATTCACTGACGTGTTTAATATTAAACACTTTGGGGCTTCATACCATACAGCCAGGAAACACTTTCTTCTTAAACACAAACCTATCCATCAAACTCTGTAGAGTGAACTAGTAGAAATAAGTAGGTTAATGATATACCACTTGACCACTCAGATTGTTTCCTGACATGCTTGTCATGAACTAAAGGATATTTGAGGATGACTGCTGTGCTTGAACTCTAGAAGGCGATCAAGACTTCTTCCCATGCGTTCCTAATGCATGCAGGGCTCTGCACAAAGTCACAGCACACCTATGAGCCTAGATATGCTGTAAGTCTCCTTATTATCCATTTCTGAAGAAACTCACTCTTCTGCTGACTGACTTGGGTTTCCCGTGAATGAAGCTGCTAATGTGCGTGCGCGTGGGTGCAAGCAGAGGTGAGAGGAAGCGGGCCCTTACCATGTAAATGATGCGCCAAAAGCTCAGACCAAACCCCCAGCCGTCAACTATTTAACGCACGCCCTTTCGGTTAGTGGGCTTCTTTACAGACAAATAAGTGCTCACGCGCTCCTGCAGAGCCGTCCGCAGCATCCGCGTGCTCCAAGCCAGTATCAGAATGGGTCTCCGCTACTCCCAAACCATCCTTGCCGTTGTGTTGCTGATAGTGGCAATAGTCGGGATTCTGCTGGTGGTCCTTCCGACTAAAGAGACTGAGATGCCTCCTGAAAACATGGTAAAGAAAAGACTTATTCTGTACATCGTGTCTAACTGCTAACTGGCGCATGCAAACGATTTCTGGATAACTCTGCGAACAGATGCGATCAGTAGTAACAGCCTTATAGTAGTAGTATTGATGCTCCTGTGGAACAAATGGGATCTGGTGCTTTCAAGTTGTAATAGTTATTTTCAAGTTTCTTTGGTTGAATGGTGGTCACTGTGACTTCTTTGGGAGGGTCTTTTTTTTTCTCTCGTCCTGTGTTTATATTTTATTTATTTTCAGCCTTTGCAATAATAGTTACATAAAGAGGTCATAAAGACATCTCTTTGGCGTCTTGCTCCACGCCTCAAAGAGATGCCTCTGCCATGCAGAGGACAGCAGCTCTGTCTCTCGCGGGGGTTCCTCACGCCTCCAGTCGAATGAATCCAGCGCGTGCTATAAAAACGCATCGTCGCTGTTTCCAGTTCAGCCTGTAACCTTTGCTGCATGTCAGGCCTCCACCCCACTTCCTGTCTACCTCTTCATCTCACTCTGACCAATAAAGATGAAAAAATGTGCAAAAATATCTTTAAAACAAGGAAGTTCTATTGAGACAGTTGTTTATTAGTAGCCTGCACAATTTTAAAAATGCCTTCCAATTTCTGTTAAACTGTTCAACTGTTAAATTTTATTCTAATTATATTTATGTTGCAAGGAAGTTGAAAGGGAAGGGTTCAAAGAAATATTTCATCTACCTCCATTACATCCTGGGGAGGGCCAGAGTTCATCACCCCAATATTTTTTGTGGTGGTGACACTTTAAGCACTGACTAGTTAAATGGAATCCCTTACATCTTAAATGTCACTACACACAAATAAGTGATATTAAAATATAGTGAACTGACAAGTTGCTTGCAAGCCCAGACCAAATATTCAAATTCAAGCTTTTCAGTTGTTACTGCTGCTTGGCAACAATCAATCAAAGAGTTGAGTCATCATAAGCAGTGATGGTCACAGTCTGAGCTTCATTTCTCCTGACCTGAACTTGCTCAGCCATAAGCCTGTGTGTGAGCAAATACTTAAAATGAAACCTGTAGCTTTTACCACATTGCCTGACATGCAGTGGATGTCGGCCTCAGAGGTAAAGAAGTGTTGCAAAAGGAAGTGACACGGAACACCCCTGCCTAGACAGACAATGAGGAGAATGAAACAGACAGAGTGAGATAAAAGAAGCAGTTTGTAGGCTTTATTTGAGATTCTTTCTGAGAACACATTCATGTGAAAGGGTACATACATGACCACATGCTGCCATATTTTGCCTTTGCCTTTACAACAATACTTGAATAGAACATGATGCTTTGAAGTTATCTTTGCAAAAGAGCACACAAAGGGTGACAAAGTCAACATGGCTGAATGAATTAAGACACCACAATACATAGCAACATGGCCCCTGCAGCTCAGTGAGCTTGTGTTATCAGAGGTGCACTGAGGTATTTCATACTTCATATTCACTCAATATGATACATGAGCATTGCAGTATATCAGGATAGCTTGGTCGTTCACCTTCTGTGTTTCTGATATTTAATGCTCTGTCTGTTTCAGTATGGAATCGTTCTGGATGCAGGCTCATCCCACACCTCCATGTACATCTACAAATGGCCAGCTGACAAGCAAAACGGCACTGGGATTGTTACCCAGCACAGCGAGTGCCGTGCAAGTGGTGAGCTCTAGCCATGCGGATAGTTTTGAGATATCCTTTTCTGAAACATATTCTTCATCACAGTATGATGCAGCTTAATTTGTGGTGTTCATTGCATTTACAGATCCAGTTTTTAAAAATTCCACTTAACTCCATTATTATCCACAAAGTATATTTTTCAAAACCAGGTTATATTAAAATAATCTGCATGACTTGATACTACCAGTGGTAAGTGAAAAAAAAAATTCTGTTTTTTTTTTTTTTTTTTTTTTTTGTAATTTACCCTTTAACCACAGACTGTTCTGGTGGCAAAAGCACTCTCACTTTCACTTCCACAATGATATTCTATAGGAACTTATCCAATGACTTTATACAGAGGCATTGTCAAAACCCTATGTCTTGTGCAAGACCTTTGTTCCTAAGTGGTTTACTTCCTCACCAGACAGTTCGAGCCATCTTAGTCATTGGCAGTTATTCCTCTTCTTGCCTTGGTTTGTTTTCAGAGTTCCTTAGACACATAAATCAGAGCCATCATCACAGGGGTCATCCATCCTTTCAGACAAGGAAGTCCAGTTTCTTCAGAAGGTCAGAATGAGTTCTTTGTAAGCAGAACTATTTTCTCTTTCTGTCTAGGTGGAGGCATATCCAGCTATGCAGGTGTTCGTGGGGGTGCAGCAAGAAGTCTTGAGGACTGTCTGGAACAAGCCATGAAGGATATCCCAAAATTCAGGCACCACCAAACTCCACTCTCTCTGGGAGCTACTGCAGGCATGAGGCTCCTGAAGTCAGTAGAAATTAAGACAGGATATCACAATAATATTACAACAACTGTTCTCATCAATTATGCATGAGGACATTAATATTGGATCTTTGAAGGGCTTTATATAGTTTTATTTTTTACTCTCTTTAATAGCATAGTCAATGCCACAGAGTCCCAGCAGGTACTGAAGGAAGTAGAAAACAAATTGCGGTCTTACCCATTCATCGTCAAAGAGGCAACTATCCTGAGCGGACAGGAGGAGGGGGTGTATGGCTGGGTCACAGTCAACTACTTACTTGAGAACTTTATCAAGGTGAGCTCTGACTTTTCTGTATAAAAACACTCTCCTTTCCATTAATCACATAAGAAGTCACAGAGGAAAGAATCAACTGAAATTTTCAGATTTTAGCAACAGCAAGTGGTAGTATCAAAACAGAATTAAGATGCAGTAATTACATACAAGACTAAAATGCACACACATTAATAACAAGACATGACCAAGGCACAGTAGCAAGGATGTGCAGATCCAGGTAGCAAAGCTTAGAAAAGTTCTTTTCAGGAGTGTTGATGCACATCAGCGCTGGGAAATAGGACATCATCATCATAAGACGTCAGTTACAGTTACAGTCACAGGACTGTAAAACAATGCACATACAGGGGCTGAGTAATACAGGAGTATTATAGTCCATAAAGGCTTATGGGAATGGGACAGTTTACACAATTATGATGCTAGATGAAATATCAGGAGAAGTTATTAGCATCCATTCTCTGGGAAATGTGAATTCAAGGATCACCAACATCAGTAGGTTCTGGGAGCATTGGATATGTATGGAAAATTTCACAGGAGTCAAATCAAATAAAGCTGTTTCTGTCTGAACCAAAGTCATTTAGCAACTGACAGACTATGGCTGACTGAAAGTGTCATAGATTCATGTTGACAGCATGACTAAAAAAAATTCCACACAATGTGCTGAAGTGTCTTTGTCTGGATGTTTGTGTCTGTTTGTGTAGGCTCAGTTCAGTGTTGGAATATTTCTATTGTCCTATACACCAATTCAAATTTTGCTGTCTGACATGTCTTTTCTTGCCACTCAGTATGGTTTTGCCGGGCGTTGGCTGAATCCAGGCAGAGATACAGTTGGAGCTTTGGACTTGGGCGGAGCTTCCACTCAGATCACTTTTGAGACCTCGGAAAATGTGGAAGACAAGAATGTGATGGAGCTGAAGCTTTATGGACAAACCTACAAACTATACACCCAGAGCTTCCTGTGCTATGGCCAAGACCAGTTCTTGAGGAAGCTGCTGGCTCATCTTATCATGGTACTGTCACATAGAAGAAGAAGTTTGTGATTTCTGCCTTAAGACTTATCTTTCTTCTTGACCACAAGAGAAGCCAGAGGTCAGCTAAATAACTTTACTCCTGGACCTCAATCACTGTCTCACTGCTGTACACTGGCCAACAAGGATTGTTGAACTAGTGCCCTGGGAGAGGGGTGTGCTACATCAACTACAGCAACCTGCTGCTACACACTTGCTTAAATAGATCAACATTTTGAGACATAGGTTTGGTCTCCTTCTTGCCTAGAGTTTGTTGACAGGACCAATACCAATCAAACGCCTGCTCTTTGAATATGATGCTGGAGCAGATGCAGATTTTGCCAGAATAGCTGTTTCCCCCCATTGTCAGTTTTTATGCTAAGCTAAGCTAACTGGCTGCTGGCAGCTTCATAGCAGACAGGTTAGCGAGTGATAGCAATCCTCTCAGCAAGTACGCAAATAAGTGTATTTCCCAAAATGTTGAAAATGTCAAAACATCCTGTTTAAACTGAGAAATGATCTCTCTTGGGCTTCTTAAGCGCTTCAGTGTGCACTTTATCATGTGGATTTGACCATGTTGATTATTGACAAAAAGATGTGGATAAAGCTGGCAACCTAAATGTGCTTTTAATTGATGTATGATCGGAAATATGGAGTATAAATATTACCAACCACTGGTGCTGGTAAATTGTGAACATTTTCTACAGTACTCTACAGTTTTTTTGGAAAAAGGTGTGTCATATGCTGTGCTTTGCTTACACACTTACCAAAAGAGTACTATAACACTTTTCCTTCTTGTCTCTTTCAGACTCAAGGTGTCAAGCCTCAAGTGTCCCATCCCTGTTATCCAAAACAGTTCAACATATCTATCAAGCTAGGGATGGATGTCTTTGATTCTCCCTGTACTAAGAGCTATAGGCCAGCCCAGTTCAACCCCCAAATGTCTGTGTCAGTAGTGGGCACAGGAGATTACCAGAGCTGCCTGGACAACGTAAAAAAGATGTTCTCCTTTGACAACTGCTCCTACTCCAAGTGCTCCTTTGATGGAGTCTTCCAACCCAGCGTGAGAGGAAGCTTCATGGTGAGGGAGCCTATGAGACAGAGACAGCAACACCCTATAGCTGAAGGGGGCAAAAGTTACAGAAAAGCCCAGAATAGTTTTTACTCACAGACCAAACATTTCATGTTCACGTTTGCTGCAGTCTTTGGCTTTCTGAATTTCAATACATGCAAATATAAACTACAACTTAAAGTAACAATATGACAGTGGTAACAGATCGATAGATAGATAGATAGATAGATAGATAGATAGATAGATAGATAGATAGATAGATAGATACTTTATTCATCCCAAAGGGAAATTCACAACATTGTCCAGGGATGAAACATCTGTCCATCTGTCCATCCCATTTTTCTGAAAGCGATATCTCAGGAACACCTGGACAGAATTTATTTTGGCACAAATGTTCATTTAGACTCAAAAATGAACTGATTCGATGTTGAAGATCAAAGGTCGAAGGTCAAGGTCACTGGGACCACACGCTACACATTTTTTATACATTAAAATGAAGAATTCATATGCTGATTTTAACAAAATTTCATACTATAAAATGCCGAAGTGGTGACATTTTGCATCCTAAAGGTCAAAGGTCAGCTTCACTGTAACATCATAAAGTTCTGTAAAAACACTTTCACTTTTCTAAACTGCAACTTGACTGGTTTGTGGAGGCGTACAACCACAAAGTGCTAATTCTCGTTTCATTTTCAACCTGAAATTTGCAAAGCTCAAGATTATGTCCAAAGTAACTTTGACAAGCTCCTCCCCATGTAGCTATACTACCACAATCTCTTCACAGCCAGTGCTGTAGTGGTGGATACACTGTGACATCCATCTATCCATACCCCTCCATGAAACTTGTGTGCCAATGAAAGAGACTTAGTTTCTCCAGCATTATGATTTAAGACAGCGCTTTTGTCCAGGCTTGGTGCCGTTGCCTGCAGGAGGCACCAGCAAGACTCGAGGATGTCAGCCTGTCTGACCTTGATTTTGGTCTTGCCATGAAATTTGGCACAGACATTCATTGTTCCTTACTTCATACCTTGAACCTCTAAGGTAAACCTCTTAACCTCTAAACTTGAAACATACATCAACATTTACTGTACTGTGTTGGTGACATCTCGCACATGAAGGAACCTGGGAGTGATCCTGGATGAGGAATTCTCATTCTCACCAAACATGGCAGCAGTAGCTCCTGTAGATTCCTCCTGTGTAACAGAAGAGGGATCCAGTCTTTTCACACTAGGTCCTTCCTATCCAGAGTCCCTGCATCTGCCATCAGACCTCTGCAACTAATGCAGAATGCTGCTGCGTGTCTGGTGTTCAACTTCCCAAAGTTCTTCCACATCATTTCTCTCCTTCAGTCACGACACTGGCTGACGTTTGCAGCTCGTACACACTTCAAGACTCTGGTGGTGGTCCATAGGACAGTGAAGGGAGCTGCTCCATCATACATCCAAACCATGGGTTGAATCCTACAGTTGGGCACTCATGCAGAGCCCTCCATCATGTTTTTAGCTTTTAATTTGAGAGAGTTGCACTCCAGTTCTGAATGCATTAATTATGCTGCAAGCCACTTTGAAGAAAAGCATCTGCCAAATGGATACAATATGATGTAAAAAAAAAAAAAAAAAAAATTAGTCGTAAGAGGTCTAGCAGATGTTTCCGTCATAGACAGTAGTTTATATCCCACCCAGGATTTGCTGTCAGTTGTTTTGTTATGATTGATTATTCAAGTGAATTTCAACCTAAGCATTAAGGCAGTGCTCAGCTTTCAGTTACGACAGTATGTTTCCAAGCTGTTCTAAAAACTCATCTCTCTGTGTCTCCTCCTCTCCACAGGCATTCTCTGCCTTCTTCTTCACTCACAGCTACATCACCCACCTCACCAACATCCCCGTCAAATCTCCCAGTCAACTGAAGGAGGCAGTCAAAGTCGTCTGTAACATGACCATGTCTGAGGTATTCTCGACCACACAGCTCTCCAAGTCTGGCCCCTAATAACTAAGGAGTTATTTGCTATTAAATGTTCTAGACATTGTTACACTGATGATAGACAAGATGAAGGATTAAAATTTGAATTACAAAGCAAAAATCTTATCCCACTGTATTTCCACTCACAGATGACTGAGAAGACAAAGAAGTCAGAGAAATACATGAAGAATGTCTGCGCCGTCTCCAATTTCATCCAGGTCCTCTTAATAGAAGGCTACAGTTTCGATGAGCATTCCCTTCCTACCATCTCTTTTCAACAAAAGGTCAGGAGTGAAGGATATAAACATTCCTGTTGACCATTTGCTTGGATTTCAGTCTGTGTGTTCAAACTATTGACAGCTAACTGGAGCACTGTCTGCTACCCTTAAATCAGGAAGCTTGTCCGTGTTGTGTTGTGTTTTCAGTGCGTCCCCTCTTGTTTTACAGGCTGGAGGAGCATCTGTTGGCTGGGCCTTGGGGTACATGCTGAATCAGAGTAGTATGGTACCAGCAGAGAGGCTTAGACTGATGAAAGCTCTGCCCTCAGGACCTTGGGCTGGTATTATCTTCCTCTTCATCACCATCCTCATCATTGCACTGGCATACCTACTGATGCTGTACAGAAACACAAGAGCTAAAGAAGGCCTGGTGTAAGAGCAAAGGTGACACACCTCCAAGTCCAATTCACATTCCTCTTCGAGCACACACATCCCAATCTAAAGCGCTTAATCTCTTCTGAAAAGAAAAAAAAATGAAAGAGAATTTTTGATTTTCTTGTTTCACTTTATTGTCTGTGCATTTTAGTGAATTCAACAAAACAAAGCAGCTAAATATGTCCCGCACAGTCTTTCTTTGTAAACCCACAGACTCGCTGCTTACACGTGAAGGCTCACATCAGTGTGTGTAAAAGTGTGAATAAACCATGTTCTTTGTAAATGTGTCACATTCATTATGTAATGTTACGCCCACTGAAGACGACCACATTAGTGCATCACTGCCTCTGTTTTCCCCTTGTTATGACAGAAACAGCCCACGTGTGCTTGAAACAATACAAAGAACCAAACTCACATAATCTACATTTCGAGTCCTCAGCTGTAGTCATTGTAGAGACATTTTTCTCAAACAGATGTTTTGGCCACACCTTATTCATTTTAATCAGCTAAGTGAATCTGTCACATTTAAGTCATCTGGTATAAGCAGGAGGTAGTGCGCGTGCCTCACAGCAAGAAGGTTGCTGGTTCGAATTCCCGGGTCGGGCGGGGCCTTTCTGTGTGAAGTTTGCATGTTCTTCCCGTGCATGCGTGGGTTCTCTCCGGGCACTCTGGCTTCCTCCCACAGACCAAAAACATGCTCATTAGGTTAATTGGTGACTTAAATTGTCCATAGGTGTGAGTGTGAGTGTGAATGGTTGTTTGTTTGTCTGTTGCCCTGCAATCGACTGGCGACCGGCTCAGGGTGTACGCCGCCTCTCACCCGTTGACAGCTGGGATAGGCTCCAGCCCCCCCCCCCGCAACCCCAAAAGGGATAATCAGGGTATAGAAAATGGATGGATGAATGGATGTGTTCACCACGGCTGGCTAAGACAATTGATTTTAGAGATTCTGTTGTCATTACACACGTCATTTGTTAGACAGTGAATCAGTGACGGGTGATCAGATCAGCAGCATTAATGTGGATGACTACAGTAAAAAGGAAGCAGAACTGCAGATAGCTAATTACTTCATGTATTGTTCTGTTGAAGAGCTGACGTGTCAAACAATGGGAGGCTGATTTTGATGACCTGGTAAGCCAGTTAGCTACAAAAAGTAACAAGTGATGTATTTATCAGAAACAGGAAAAAAAATAAAATACAACTGAACTTCCAGAAGAGAGAATTTATTGCAGTCCCAGTCCCAAGACTGGACAGCCTTGGGTGGGACCAGCTCTAGGGAGAGAAGACTCGTTACTGAAAACAACCAAGACACATGGAATTGTATTTACTCTTTCTTGTGCTCAAAACAGTGTGCGCTGTTTGTGCAGCTGCTTGTGCATAAAAAAAAATCTGGTCACATTTTTAACAGTTGCTAGACAGAACACAGTGATGGATTTAAGATGCACAACACAAATCCTCATGTTTCTGGGAAGGAGACTCTAAGTACCAAATGTGACCATTTATGTAGGTGTATAGGAGCTTTTGGGCATATGAATTTGGCAGTCTGTCAAATGGCTGTAATTACAATACGATTCACTTGATACATCTGAATATATTCACATATTTAAGATGAGAGTTTGCACTTGAAGACATGATTTCATTTCAGATTCTGTACTGGACCTACTGTAGGTGTGTACCCTCACCTCTGTAAACTTAATCTGTTTCATCTTTCTTCACCTCTCCCAGTTCTCTCCAGCAGCAACAGGCTGGACATGTCTCAAAGACCCGTGTCCTCTGGGTCTATGACATGGTCTGCTTCTGACAGTGGAACGCCCTCACCAAAACATTCCAGTACCTACAGCATTACTGGTGGTGTGGAGCTTTTGCTCAGTGATTGTGTGTGTGTGTGTGTGTGTGTGTGTGTGTGTGTGTGTGTGTGTATGCATCTGATCATATGCAGATGCTATATATATATGTGTGTGTGTGTGTGTGTGTGTATACATAAACATACATATATACATATATATACGCGTATATGTAAGTAAAGTACAGCACTTAATCAGCACTCTCTCTCCCTCCCTCTCTCTCTCTCTCTCTCTCTCTCTCTCTCTCTCTCTCTCTCTCTGTCTTCAGAAAAAAAACTGCTCCATTGAACAAAAGTGAAGACACGTAACAGTCAAACCACATGATGCATGAAAGTAGCTGCAGACACAGTCGCAGCTGCTGCCTGACCCGATTGAAACCACTGAACAGGTCGACGGCACTGATTGGTTTGGAGCTTTTGAGAGCCACACGAACCACGTGACCGCATGGCGGCAAGATTAAAGAGTGTCGCAGCTCTTTCGATGGCGCTGATTTTGTCTATAATGTATTCACTGACAAAATGACTAAGTGGTCAGCGGCCAACGCGATGACTACGATCTCCGTGTGCAAAGTCATTTGAAGCCAACAAACAACGATTAAAAATGTCTCTGGAACCTTGTTTTGGTCATTAGCATTTATAAGCACGTTCATGATTTTCATTCACGAACACAAATACTCTTAATGGGTGACATATTTAAGCCAATACAGAAAGTCCAGCAGTGAACGACTGACCACCTAAACAAAGCGTACGTCCTGTTTCCGCAGAGCGCGAGTGAGGCAAGGAACTATAACGTGGCGTGTGTTTCAGACGGACTAAGTACAACGTTGCAACACAGGAAGTTTGCTTTGACAGCGTAGAGCGTAATGTGTTGATATACTTTGGAGCCAGCGAGTCTCTTTTCGGCTACAGATTCCCACGTTAGCAGAGTTTCTTCACACATAAAGCTTGCATTTGATGAGCAAACAGAAGCGACGATGTTCGCGGGGCTGCCTGAGCTCGGGATATCCAACGGCGAGGATCTCAAAGAAACTCTCACCAACTGCACAGAGCCGCTGAAAGCCATTGATCAGTTTCAGGTAACGCCATGTTATTAATTGTTCTCCAGACCGCATGTTACCGTTAATCATAAATGTGCATTCTCCAAACCATGCTTGTGCATCCCGAGTATGAGCCTGTGCATCTGCGACTGACCCAAATTGTGGACCTAAATCACATCCAGGTACAGTCTGCACCGCCCAGCTCGCTGCCTCCCTCTGTTTGTCATCTGTTAGCTACTTTTAACACTTGCAATGAAAGGACAAATGAAAATGTGGATGCAGTGTGCAACAAATGTTTGCACTAAAAGTGGTAACTTCAAATATTGTGATTTTAAGAGCTAATATCTTGCGCTTTATAAATATCGTTAAGTTATCGACTAGTAAAATATGGCAACGGTGACCACTTAAGTTTGTAGCAAATGATCTTAACCTGTGCAGATTCTCGGTCGATGTACTGACACATATCTTATTGAACAGACGAGGAGGATGAGTTACGATGAGAGTATCGTTACATCTGAGTATTTGATGTGTTATGCAAAGAAAGAATTCACTTAAAAGAAACTCAACTCCAACCAGCTGCACAGAAACAGGGAAACACTGGAGTGCCACTAGAATGATTTATTTTCCTAAATCACATTTCTTTGAATATGTTAATGATAAAGCATTAGCGGTGTGCTTTTGTATTTCATTCATTTGATTCTTGGCTTTTTGTCAGTGAAGCCTTTGGCACAATGATCTGAAATGGACAGTTGTAGAAATGCAGCTCCTCTGCACGGCTTATCAGCAATGTGCTTATTAATAGATGAACTGAAAGAGCAACATGTTAAGACATACAAGGATACAACCTGCAAACATTGCAAACAAGCAAGGGATCATTTATTCATGCGGCTCTGAATCGACCAGCTACAGCCAGAACTAACCCTGATGATGTTCCATGACTGCAGATGGAGAACGGCATCCTGCTGCCGACCCTCCAGTCTGCTCTGCCGTTCCTTGACCTCCACGGAACGCCTCGGCTGGAGTTCCACCAGTCTGTCTTTGACGAGCTGCGAGACAAGCTGATGGAGCGAGTCGCCATTATTGCTGAGAGCAAGGAGGAGGACAGGTCTGTCAGGGCTTGTTTCTGACTCTGAGTAATATTTTCCGATGGAGCCAGATGGGGTCCTATTGTGCTCTGTTTTTTTCACTCTTACCGACAGATACGGGAAACTTGAAGAGCTGCTGGAGAAGAGCTTTCCTCTTGTCAAGATGCCGTCCATTCAGCCAGTAGTAATGCAGGTGCTGAAGCATCTACCCAAGGCAAGTGGCTTTAGAGCTGCTACTCTCCTGTTGAAAACTGAAAACACCTATATATTACAAGAGTGTGGGCAATAATGATGTGTATTGCGGATGGGGATTTTTTAATATATATCTAATCAGCTGTAGAGCACATTTCATGGTCTGAGTAATAATTCTGACATGCAGAGATATTTCCAGTTGATCAGCACTGCAGTGGCTGTCCAAGTAGTGCCAACTATTATCTCTGGTGTTATATGATTGTTTTAATGGGTTTCAGAGCTAACTTGATATTTATTAACTCACCCATAATTAAAACATGCTTTTAAAACTTCATTATTGTTGTATTTTTCAAACACGGATACGATGGACAGGACACATTCCCTGCAGCAGCTGAGTGTGAGCAGGTCTCAGCGCCTCCAAGCTGCCTCCAACTTCTCACAGACTTAGGAGCTACTTTAAGCATTAAAATGCTTTGTGAATTTAACCTTTAGACCAGAAATTTAGGAATATTACCATTCGGACACACACACCCCTAACAGAGTGCTGTCTGTCCCTCCTGTTCCACACAGTTGGAGAATCCGCGATAAGGAGCACTGAAGCTGTTCTGCAGGCTCATGGTGGAACAGCACCTTACTGACACACTTAGCCTGCCTTTACCTTTTGATTTGTTACCTATCTGTGTCTGTGTCATCAACTGTGGTGAAGAAATTCACCTGCTGATGGCACCAGGTAAAAATCATTAGGATGCACTGCGTGGGAACTGTGAATGTCTGTACCTAACATCATTTGGTAAAGAGGAAATTGAACCATCTTAGAACTCCCCTTAATCTTTATCACACACTCCCTCCTTCAGGTGCCAGAGAAGAAACTGAAGTTGGTGATGGCTGACAAGGAGCTGTACAAGGTGTGTGCTGTGGAGGTGAAAAGGCAGATCTGGCAGGACAACCAGGCTCTGTTTGGAGATGAAGTGTCGCCCCTCCTGAAGCAGTACATTGTGGAGAAGGAAGCAGCTCTGTTCAGCAGCGACCTCTCCATCCTGCACAACTTCTTCAGCCCTTCTCCCAAAACACGGCGGCAAGGCGAGGTGGGTCACAGTCATCAGGTGTCTAAAGAGCACTAAGCGGTCTTTGAGATGTGGATCCCCGTGTGGGATTGTTGTTAAACCCTTCTGTTGCTGCAGGTGGTCCTGAAGCTGACCCAGATGATTGGAAAGAACGTGAAGCTGTATGACATGGTGCTGCAGTTTTTACGAACGCTCTTCCTGCGGACTCGAAATGTCCACTACTGCACGCTGAGAGCAGAGCTGCTGATGTCTCTTCACGACCTGGACATCAGTGAGATCTGCTCTGTTGACCCGTGCCATAAGGTAAGCACAAACACTGATGGCGAATCAGTTTAGTGACACCCTCTTATCACTGAAGAGCCCCAAACTCTGTGTTTCCTGTGTTCATGTCTCTCTCTTTTGTGTTTGTGTTGTGTGCTGTGACAGTTCACGTGGTGTTTAGACGCCTGCATCCGTGAGAAGTTTGTGGACGGCAAGCGAGCCAGAGAGCTGCAAGGTTTCCTGGATGGAGTGAAGAAAGGACAGGAGCAAGTCCTCGGGTAACCGTGAGGGGACACGTTGAGTTTATGAACAGAGCTGTTCACCTGTAATGAATGGATGAATTAATCTTTGGAGAATTTTTGTCCATTCCAGGGACCTGTCCATGATCCTGTGCGACCCGTTTGCTTGTAACACCCTGGTCCTGAGCATCATGAGGAACCTGCAAGAGCTGCTGAGTCAGGACGCTTTACCCAGGGTGAGCAGCGGTCACGAGGACGCAGGCAGCAAGATACACAGCCATGGTGATGGTGTCATGGTATTCTACTGAGGGACAGCTGGGGCAGTGAAAGCAAGCAGTGTAGCCAGCAGAGAAAAGGAAGAAGACATCGAGCAGGAAAGCATGGATGGAAACAATATAGTTGAAAAAAAAATCAAGTAAAACATTTACAAAGTAGCTTTTCAAATGTTGTTTACTAGGAAGGAAATGTATTCAACATTGATTACTGGTTTTGAGTAAAACACCCTCAGCCAACACTCCAGACCAGACACAGAATATTTCAGTGTTCTCGTCTTTACAGCGTGTGTGAACATTAGACACTGTTTAATGCAGGCGTTTATGTTCTGTTCTCCATCTCTCTTGGTTAAATGGTGTTCCAGGTCTGAAAACTGTTGTATAACACCAAGGCTATGTGTGCCGTGAACAAATGCAGTGGAATGTACTGTGTTACTGGATTTTTTGTTTTTCAAATGACAGTTCACTCACTCACTCACTCACTCACTCACTCACACACCATTGTGTCAACAGAATGTGAAGTAGGTGTGTCTGTGTTTGTGAACAGGACAGTCCAGACCTGATGCTGCTGCTGAGGATGCTGTCACTGGGTCAAGGGGCGTGGGACATGATTGACAGCCAGGTCTTTAAAGAGCCCCGTTTGGTACGTACAGTGTCACCATGGGAGGATCTTTGCATTAAGCTTTAAAGTCACTGCTAAAATCTGTATGTAAATGGTTCAGAATGGAGTCATTTTCACTCTCAGGATCTGGAGGTGGTGACCCGCTTCCTGCCTGCCATGATGTCAGTGGTTGTGGATGATCACACCTTCACTGTGGAGCAGAAGCTTCCCAGTGAGGAGAAGAGTTCGCTGACATACCCCACCACCCTGCCAGATGCCTTCAACAGGTACAGCACTGCAGCGGACGAGCGGGGGGGCTCGATATAACGTGACCTCCCAGGAAAGCTGTTCCGTGAATAGCAGAGTCTCAGAGATTCTGCTCGCTTCTATTAGATATATAATATATGTGTTTATTACAAGAGTTTACTCTGATGAGAGAACACAGTCCAGACTTTTTGGTCTCTTTTCAGACATTTTATAGACAACATAGTTAATTGAAAAAATAACCAGCAGCTTAATCCAATCAAATTCTAGACCAAAACTATTTTTGTACTGCCTCCATTTATCCGCCTCTCTTATTAGCTTAAAATACAGATGTATTGCACATTTTGCAACTTTTTAATTTGAAATGAATTGCTGTCATTCAGGATTTATGATGAATTATATAACTACAGAATAGAGGTAATTTGAAAATACATTTTTTCTAATTCTGAAGATGCCAAATATGATCAGCTGATCAGTGAAATATGAGAGGTTTTATGTGTAACTGGTAGCAACTGTGGGCTCACAACTGCATCAGAAGTAGATAACAGATGAAAAATGAGAAACAAACCTTCACTCAGATCACTTTGATTCAAGTCACATTCAGCATTAATCTTATGACGGGGGTCAAGTTATTTCTAAAAGCAAATCATAACCAAGAATACAGTAAGGCCATTTGCAAAAGCAGGAGTTAAGTCTTCACAGACGTCACATTGTGTGCATACCTCCTCTGCAGGTTGTATGAGACTATCCCTCTGGAGAATAGCCTGACTGTGAGACAGCACACAGAAAGTGAATTTTATGGAACTTTTTGTGATGCTCTTTCAGTCAAGGATGTTTTTCCTTCATGAGGATTGTGAAAAATGCACCAGGGAGAAGTATGGTGATTGTGGCTGTCTATTGCTCCCCCTCAGGTACCTACAGGAGAACAGAGTGGCCTGTGAAATGGGTCTCTACTACGTCCTCCACATTGCCAAACTGAGGAACAAGAATGCCTTACAGAGGTTACTGCCTGCCCTGGGTGAGTATGAGAAGTCCTGAAATCTCAAAGACCATATCATCTAAAGCCTGAATACTGAATTGGTGACTCTAATCTTGGGTGTCCACCTTAAAACTGCGCTGATTGTTTAGATTTTCTGTGCTGTCATGTTGCAAATGTGTAAAGCGTCCACATTTTACAATTTCTAGTTTCTTTGCAGCATTGTAGTCCCCACAGGCTCATAGGTTTTGCTGATATTGAGCTTCAGATGTTTGTCTTTGCCTCATGAGATGAAGCTCTCCATCAGTCCTCTGTGCTTCTCTGGAAAAAGAGTCTCTCAGTGAAGACAGCATGTTTCTCACTGGAAATGACTCTGTGGAATCATACATGTCAAGTGTTAACTTACATTTTGCCAAAAAAAGACACTTAATACATTTTACTAAATTCTCTCAAAGCCTTCACTACATATACAGTACAGGCCAAACGTTTGGACACACCTTCTCATTCAATGCGTTTTCTTTATTTTCATGACTATTTACATTGTAGATTCTCACTGAAGGCATCAAAACTATGAATGAACACATGTGGAGTTATGTACTTAACAAAAAAAGGTGAAATAACTGAAAACATGTTTTATTTCTAGTTTCTTCAAAATAGCCACCCTTTGCTCTGATTACTGCTTTGCACACTCTTGGCATTCTCTCGTTGAGCTTCATGAGGTAGTCACCTGAAATGGTTTTCCAACAGTCTTGAGGGAGTTCCCAGAGGTGTTTAGCACTTGTTGGCTGCTTTGCCTTCACTCTGCGGTCCAGCTCACCCCAAACCATCTCGATTGGGTTCAGGTCAGGTGACTGTGGAGGCCAGGTCATCTGCCGCAGCACCCCATCACTCTCCTTCTTGGTCAAATAGCCCTTACACAGCCTGGAGGTGTGTTTGGGGTCATTGTCCTGTTGAAAAACAAATGATCGTCCAACTAAACGCAAACCGGATGGGATGGCATGTCGCTGCAGGATGCAGTGGTAGCCATGCTGGTTCAGTGTGCCTTCAATTTTGAATAAATCCCCAACAATGTCACCAGCAAAGCACCCGCACACCATCACACCTCTTCCTCCTCCATGCTTCACAGTGGGAACCAGGCATGTGGAATCCATCCACTCACCTTTTCTGCGTCTCACAAAGACACAGCGGTTGGAACAAAAGATTGCAAATTTGGACTCATCAGACCAAAGCACAGATTTCCAATTGGTCTAATGTCCATTCCTTGTGTTTCTTGGCCCAAACAAATCTCTTGTTTCCTCTCCTTAGCATTGGTTTCCTAGCAGCTGTTTGACCATGAAGGCCTGATTCGCGCAGTCTCCTCTTAACAGTTGTTCTAGAGATGGGTCTGCTGCTAGAACTCTGTGTGGCATTCATCTGGTCTCTGATCTGAGCTGCTGTTAACTTGCGATTTCTGAGGCTGGTGACTCAGATGAACTTATCCTCAGAAGCAGTGGTGACTCTTGGTCTTCCTTTCCTGGGTCGGTCCTCATGTGTGCCAGTTTCGTTGTAGCACTTGATGGTTTTTGCGACTCCACTTGGGGACACATTTAAAGTTTTTGCAATTTTCCGGACTGACTGACCTTCATTTCTTAAAGTAATGATGGCCACTCGTTTTTCTTTAGTTAGCTGATTGGTTCTTGCCATAATATGAATTTTAACAGTTGTCCAATAGGGCTGTCGGCTGTGTATTAACCTGACTTCTGCACAACACAACTGATGGTCCCTACCCCATTGATAAAGCAAGAAATTCCACTAATTAACCCTGATAAGGCACCTGTGAAGTGAAAACCATTTCAGGTGACTACCCCTTGAAGCTCATCGAGAGAATGCCAAGAGTGTGCAAAGCAGTAATCAGAGCAAAGGGTGGCTATTTTGAAGAAACTAGAATATAAAACATGTTTTCAGTTATTTCACCTTTTTTTGTTAAGTACATAACTCCACATGTGTTCATTCATAGTTTTGATGCCTTCAGTGAGAATCTACAATGTAAATAGTCATGAAAATAAAGAAAACGCATTGAATGAGAAGGTGTGTCCAAACGTTTGGCCTGTACTGTATTATGTGAGTCTGCACAGACACGGAGTAACGTAGTAATTCTAGTATTCTTGTTAAATTGCTCTTTGTTTTGTTATTGAAGACATGTGGAAGTAAAGAGTTTAACGTCTGCTGTTCCCCACAGTGGAGACCTATAATGACATGGCCTTTGGCGACATCTTCCTGCACCTTCTGACTGGACACCTCACACTGCTCTCTGATGAGTTTGGAACAGAGGAGTTTTGTTCTGTTGTCTTTGATGGCTTCCTTCTTACTTCTTTTTCCAGGTGGGTTGATTCTAGCAGATCCTAACTGCATGACCAGAGTCAGTATAGTCAGCTTTATAAAGTTCCACATCATTTTATCAACTTAAAACACAAAGTGGACCAATATTCGTATTACATTGAGCTCAAACATCTCTGCTTTGTCGCTTGTATGGAAGGCTGATTAATATTTTGAGCTTGTGAAACGGTGTTCACAAATAAATTCACAGCTTGCATTTGTTTGTAACCTTTTGTGTGTGTGGAAAAAAAATGTCTGCATGTATCTGAATGTGTGAATTTGTAAAAGAAAAAAAAGAAATGTAAGAGAAAAGTTTGTGCATGTGTAATAAAGTTTTGAACTGTAGGAATACTTTGTGCATGTGTGAAAAGGTTTTGTGCACACGTATAATTTGCACATGTGCAAAATGTTTTTGGAGCTGTAGAAATATTTTGTGGATATGGAATTAAAACTTGTGCAGGAATGTTTTGAACAGTGAGGTTTCACAAAGTCTGAGAGGCAGACACACAAATGTCCTATCTGTGCATGTGACACTGAAGTGGTGGCCCTATTTTTGTGCCTGAGCTGACAAGACAAACTAGCATGTTGCCCACTGACTAGTCAATCAAAGGAGGCCAAACTGTCCAATCAGGGGGCAGACATTTCTATCAGGTTCATTCTGGTCACGTTCTCCTTCTGGAGTATTTCACAGGCTCAGAATATTAATGCCCCTCATTTGCTCCCACACTCCTGATGTTTTTTTCTGTCTGAATATCTTCCAGTAAAGAGAACGTCCACCGACACACCCTCCGGATGTTGCTGCATCTCCACCACAAGGTGCTGCCATCGTACATGGAAACCTTGATGAAAACTCTTGAACCTCCAAAACAGGTTGGCTTCATTCCTGTGTTCAGCTTGTGCTTTCAGAGTTGTAGTGATGGGTAGAGATGCTACAATCTCACAGTGACACCTTAAAAAACATGTGCCTTTGTCACCCACTCAGGTGGCCCGCTAAGTAATAGTTTACATACAGCTGAAGCTGTCCATTAACATCACAGCATCACATCCTATAGCTGGGTCATGTTCTCAATAATCAGTCCAATGATTCAAGTGCACTTACCATGGAAGACAGGATGGTACATGTGTACATGCCAATGGGCCTGACTGATAGGATTGAAAATGTCGTCTTGATGTTAATCAGGATATTTTACAGTATTGATACTTTACATGACAGGACACATATTTTCAAAATCAAATATCACTTAATGCAACTGATGTTGTCATTTACTCCATCCAAGAGAAAACACACCAGAACAACCAAAGGGATGACAGATTGTTTATACAGGATTCATGAATATAGAATTTGAATGCTGCTTTTTTTCACAGTGGACAAAGCTACACTCAATCTGTGGTCAGGATGCTTTAAACATTGCAATATGCAGCTATTTTTCTTGAGAAAGGAAGTGTACCATTAGTTCCTCCTCCTGCTGTCCTTTCTCTTTAGACGTCGCAAACAGCGTCCATCCAGAATCTTAAATGCCAAACGTCAAATTACAGCATGCTTACAGGAAATGGGATATCCAGTTAAAGATTTCAGTGCCAGTTTCATGTCACAGATCAGATGTACACATCAGACTCGCCGTCTTTTCTCTAGTGTATATACTGACACTTTGCCTGCTGACCACAGAGCAGCGAGCCGGTGAAGGAGCTGTACACCCAGCTGACGGAGAAGCTGGAGGCCCAGAAGAAGAGCCCTCCACCACTTGAAGAAACTCCATCCCTGGATCTGGGGCTACACCCAGTGACCGTCCCCACCACCGCCTCCACCCCAACCACGCCTATCTGAGACGGAGCAGACACAGAGAAAAGCAGACTGCTCTGTCAGTGACTGACTGTAAACACAGCCACCAGCTGGCTTGTGAATTCGGACTCAACTGGACATTTTCCATTCTTTTTTGTTGTATGATTTTTCATGGAGGTTTATTTTCTTTAGATGTTTGTCTCTGAGAGCGTCTTCCAGGTCTGACAGTGTAGTCCAGCAGCCAACTATTTTTCTTGGGGGTGGGGGGAGGGAGGGGAGCAGTACTTTTCTAAACTTTGTGCTCTTGCATTATTGTCCAAAAATACAGTATTTTCATATGTAACTGGGCTGTCATTGTGTTATATTTGAATTGTGTCAGTAGTGCAACAAACCTGTAAATAAATCATTATGTAGAAATACAAAGTGGTGTTGTTCCAGACAAAGGGACAAGATGCAGTGCAACAGCTCATCCAGCACTGCAACACTTCTGTACAGACCACTTGATGACAGCCACTTGACCTCATTTGGCAACTCCCTTGGCAGCCACACAGCACACACGAGGCCAGTGTGAAAGAGGAAGAGCAAGTGTGTTTTACTGGGTTCAACATACTGAGGACAACTTCAACACTGGTGAGATATGTTCACATTCTTTCTACATGAGTAACCAGTGCCCACAGATGAGGATTTAAGAGGCCATTTTACCTGCTATATCATTCAATAAGGGTCTGTATGTGCAGTGTATACTGATATGCTGGGCTATCTAAAAAGCTTTGTGTTCTTAATGATACTTTGATAGTTTTTTACAAAAGTAAAAACATGGATGTAGTGTTTTACAGGTTTAAAGGAATTGTGTTATACTCTTACTACAATACACTGAGTGTAAATGCAGTAAGTGGGAAACCCATACAACATAATGAGACAATTTCCAGCCTCTAAGGATGAAATAAGTGTGTTGTATCAACTCAGTGACACAGCCTCAGCAAAGACCAAACAACAGAAGCATCACAAAAGAAGTGCGTATTTCCCTGGATTGAAGGATATTTTCCACATTGTGAGCCTGATCAGACGCTCATGACTAAAACTGCAAAAAGCCCAGTGTCTGTAGTTCTACTGGGTAACTCCACCCCTGACAGCTACATGCACATGTAGGTAGGCTGAAAGAGAAGTAGTTAATGTACAAGATTCATTTTCTCCTCATTCTACAACACAGGGTTTCACAGCAAGGACAATACAAGTTGTACTCCTTTATGCTCCTCACAAAACAAAAATGATAGAAATGGATAAATAATAAAAAGCCATGAAAATGAACTTATTTGTGGTGGAGTGCAGGGGTTGAGTTGAGTCTCAGCCTGAGGAGAGAAGCTGCTCTGTCGTCTGGTGGTGCGGCAGCACATACTTCTGGAAAGCAGCAGGGTGAACTGGAAGTGGCTTGGGTGGATATTCTCTTTCAATGTTCTTTGTGTTACTGCACTCAAAGTACTGACAGCTTCAACTCTGGTAAGGTCTTTTAAACTACTTACTGTATACGATATGAGCAACCACTGGCCAGACATGTGTAGGCTTTTAGACTGACGTTTTACTTGTCCTAACAATCATAGTGATGGTCTCTTTGTACAGTGTGGACAGATGGGTGTCAAGGAAAAAAAACCTGAATAAATGAGTGGAGACACACATGCCAAGGCCTCCATACAGGCCAAGAGTGCTCACTGATTTGAGGAAATTGGTGTGAATCAATCAAAATTCTAGTACCTTTCATAGGTCAGATCAGTGCAAATCAAAGTGCTTCACAGATGGCTGACAAGCTGATAGTGTGTGTGTGTGTGTGTGTGTGTGTGTGTGTGTGTGTGTGTGTGTGTGTGTGNGTGTGTGTGTGTGTGTGTGTGTGTGTGTGTGTGTGTGTGTGTGTGTGTGTGCGCGCGCGCGCGTGCGTGCGTGCGTGTGTGCGTGTGTGTGTGTATAGTATATGATCAAGTATTACTTCTAACATTCCAAGTTATTATTTTACTGATGTCCTATGCGTACTGAAATGAAGTACTTGACAGGTCTTAAGGCTGACTGGGTTGCCACAGTAGTTAGGAAACTTCACTTTAGGGAACTCATCCAAAACGCTGTTGTGTATCTATTTCTAGACATATTAAGCACAAATAATGCATCTCAGTTCCTTTACAGTACTAAGAACAGAAAGACAGCCTAGTCCTAGTGTGAGTGCAGATGGTGTATGCGTCCATCAGGTGGACAAAATAACATGAACTCCTTACAGCATAATGTGATGCAAACAATACAAAAAGGTGAGCAGAGAGTTGAATCTACAGCTCCTTGACAGACTGAATGATAGAAGCTTCACAAAGTTGTATTCATTGTATGAATATTGGATTGAATCCAATTAAATGTGTGTGTTAACATATTGATGATTCTGGTCCCGAGGGTGCTGCTAGAGAAAGAGTCTGTGTGTTCAAAATGGAAAGGGTTCATCTTCTAGGGAGCATGAATATGATCAGCAGAGCCATGCCAATCTGCTCATTAGATTTTGATATATTTTGTGTAGAGGTCAGACTTTGGGCCTGACGGTGGAACTGGAGGGCATGTTCCAGGTTCAGTTCAATTCAGTTTTATTTGTATAGCGCCAAATCACAACAGAACTTTCCATAAAGAGCTGGTAAAGACCAAGCTCTTTTATCTAAAGAGACCCAACAATTCCCTCATGAGCAAGCACTTGGCGACAGGTCAGCCCTATCTCCAAATCCTTTGGATGAATGTATTCCTCTGTAGACAAGAATATCCACAGACAACAGACTTCATGGCGATCTGGCCATTAGTTTTCAAAGTATCTGAAATAAAGTGTAGCCTAATAACCATATAGTATTGCCATTTATATTCATTTCCATCATATGAATGAATTCTTTTTGGAATCACTGAATCAGAGACATTGGTGGTGATTCACAGGTCTGGATGAGTGTAATGACCACAACTTACATAAAACCAGATGAGGAATATAAGGAGTTGGTTTATTAAATTGTTTATTACTGTTTATTATTGTTATTATTATGGAAGCAGGGGGGCAAGGAGGCGCAGCAGGTAGTGCGCGTGCCTCACAACAAGAAGGTTGCCTGTTCGATCCTCGGGTTGGGCGGGGGCCTTCCTGTGTGAAGCTTTACATGTTCTTCCTGTGCTTGCATGGGTTCTCTCCGGGCACTCTGGCTTCCTCCCACAGACCAAAAACATGCTCATTACGTTAATTGGTTACTCTAAGATTGCCCTTAGGTGTGAGTGTGAGAGTGTATGTCTATATATGTTGCCCTGCGATCGACTGGCACCAGTCCAGGGTGTACCCCGCCTCTCGCCTGTTGACAGCTGGGATAGGCTCCAGCCCCCCGCAACCCTGAAAGGGATAGGCGGGTATAGAAGATGAATGAATGAATGAATGAATATGGAAGCTTAAACTTGCAATAACCACAAGGTAACATCTGCCAGGAGCAATGAGCAAACAATGAATACTGAGCTGAAACTCTCTATAAAGCTCAGTAGCCAAACAGAGCTGCATGTTCAGGTGATCATTTTCAGGCGGTTCATCACTACAAACAGCCCCTTTCACACTGTCACAATGTTTTCACACTGACGTTTGATACACTGTTAGCATAAAAATTCTTATTAGAAGCTCCTTTCAGTTCCATTTCAGGGATACTCCAGGCCAAAATGACAAAAAATGGACCACAATAGTGAAAAACCGCTTCAAAAGAAAGTTGAGTTCCAATTCTAAACATATCCTCTGAATTACACAAAAACAGGAGCAAAGAGGAGTAAACAAAATGACCCTTACTGGGCTTCCAGACAATGGGCTAAAAACAGAAAAAGCAGAACTGTCTGAATTGTCTGACATTAAGGTGACAGCAACACATAAATAAGCTGTGGACCCAAACAGCTCACAGTGCAAATACCCTGCCTGTAAACACAAAATGACCAAGAGGCCCAGAAGTGCAGTTCTTACATGATACAGCTCCAAATGGACTGTGATTGGCTGCAGGTCCCACCAGCATCATAAGCCAATAGCATGGGGGAAGGTGGAGGATCAAAAGCTGAGACCAACCAGTCTGAGGGGCGAGGCAGCAGGTGCTAGCATGTTTTAACATTTACACATTCAGCTATGGGGTGAATGGGATGTGAAACAGGCTAAGTTTGCTGCTATAGAAAATTACTATTGCACTTTCATGGAAGCCATTCCATCTGTTATTATCTCCAAACAGACAGTTTATGCATCAAGCTATATTACATGAACTGCACATGAGGAATTCGCATCCTTTTCTGAGTACAAAAACGAATGATAAATGTATAAGGGACATAGCCCAGAGAGCTACAATTGGTAAACCTGCTTGTATTTTTTTTTTTATTTATTTTTTTTTTTTTTGTTAATCATTTCTAATTTCGTATGGGCTGGAAAAAATATGGTTGTTACCCAGAAAATGTTTATTAAATAAGGTGTGAAAGTATTGCTCAAGTTATATTGTTAATGCAGTAATTGTAAAGTATCAGTTAAATGTTGTTCCTCTTTCTTCGGTCTGCCACAACACAGATGTTTTTTGGGGAACTGTATCTTTAATTACTTTTTGGAATGAACTTTATACATTTTTAAACATAAGATTTGATACTTATGTTTAAAAATTGAACCTTTGTTATTCCTGTTTTGGATCTTCACTTATGAAATGTCTGCTAAGAAAAGTTAGACCACTAACCATATTTCTTTATTATCAAAGGTCAGTATACACTCAAGCAAACACTAAAGCTCCAGAAAACTAGAGCTCTGGGAGGCAAATTTCATGTGTTTTTTTTTTTTTTTTTTTTTTTGGTTGCATCTGGTGCATTTTTAGCTTTTTACATATTATATTTCTCTATTGATTTATTATTATTTGTGTAATTTGACCAGACAATGAATTGTTACTGTTGTTGGAAAAATAATCCTATTATGAATCCCGTTTTGTAAATAAAGATTTAAAACATTCATGCAGCCATCTGTTTGTTGATCCAATCTGAAAAAAGTTTGTAATGTACAATATTCTGTACTTTTCCCACAGGCATAAGAAGCAAGAAGATGTTTGAGACGATGAAGCCTCTGGGGGTTTCCTCACAGCTTGGGAACAGCAGCAATGACTCTAGATCTTGCCTGGGAGCGACTCAGCATGTGTCCATCACCACCCTCCTGAGCCTGGTCTTCTTCCTGGGCTTCATCCTCAACATGTTCAGCCTCTGGGTGTTCTGCTGCCGGTTGCCCAGCTGGACCTCTGGAACCACACTGCAGTTCCACCTGGCCCTCAGCGATGCCATCGCCATCCCGGCCACTCCCATGATGGCAGTGTACTTTGCCATGGGCAACGACTGGCCCTTTGGACATTTCCTGTGCCAAGTCAAGATTGCCCTGCTTAGTTTGCATTTCTACGGCAGCATCGTGTTCCTCACTCTCATCAGCATTCATCGGTACACAGCCGTGGTGCACTTCAACAGAAGCTGCTGCATGAAACAGAGGGACTTTGTCAGGAAGCTGTGTGCAGGAGTTTGGTGTCTGCTACTGATCCAGGCTCTGATCTACGCTTTCATGCTTCCTCCAAGTAAAGAGGGCAGTCATAACCAATGCCTCTCCATCCATCAGAAGAACCTGACAGACGCCTACTTTGTCATTAACTTCATCCTTTTCATCCTTTGGTTTTTATTCCCGTTCCTTGTGTTAGCTGCTTGCTATGGCCGTCTGGCCACCACTTTAACCCGCCTCAACATTAGCACAGCTAAAGGTCTGAGAGTCAAGGTGAAGTCTCAGAGGATGATAAGCATGTGTCTGCTGATATTTGGGCTGTGCTTCCTACCCCTGAATGTGGTACGTACTGTGGGGGTGATAGTAAAAAAATATTACCCAGGACAATGCCATGTTCTTACACAGATCGAGACGGTGTATTATGCATCCTGGATTTTAGCCGGAGTGAACAGCTGCCTGGATCCACTGTTGTACTGTTTTGGTTCACAAAATTTTCGAGATGCATTCCAGTCTTTTAGGATTCGACAGCGAGATAGTCCAAACAGAAGTGATTCAGAAATGACTCCAAATAACATTTAGTGAAATAGGCTGTGATGCCAAGAATAAGATGAAAATACTGATACCCCACTAATGTCTGTAAACAGAGGAATAAAAACCTTCGTCTTTGCCAGTAGTAGCTGTAGCTTTCTACTATCTGTAGCCTTCAGATTTGAGATTGAGATTGTCGCACCTCACTCTCAGCAAGACAGCAAAGAAATATATTTTCACAAACATTGAATTATTCATTATTCATACATGTAAATGCAGTCAGCTTACCATTTGCCATCTATCTTGCAGCATATGATATGCATGAATGCAGATGTTCAGTACAGTCAGAGAAAAAGAGACATTTCATGATGAATGACATTTGAAAACAGCTGAATTAGAGCTAGAACCAATAAACAACAAAACACTGTGACCCTGACACAAAACCTGAGATTTGCTGTTGCCATAATTTTACTTCAGTTACTCGTGGATTTAAGCCCCATTCAACTGAATAAAATTTTAAGAAAATGTATGAACTGCATAATAAAACTGCAAACTGGGTGCTGCACAGTGCTCGAGGAAAAAATAATACGAACTCTATAGGCTGTAGGGTTTATAGTGCAACAGAGCTCATAGCTGTCATTAAACTCGGGTAATTCATGACCTGATCCTTGTGTATGGACAGATTATGAGACAACAGTCCCCTGTGCACAGGTGCCTAAAAGGCTCACTTCTCCCCTGCCATTTTGTTCATGTTGTGATCTCTAAATCCCACTTGAATATTCGTGCCATGGCAGAGCCACACCAACAGCCGTCTCCATAAACTTCAACACAAAAAACCATCAAAGACTGGGATGCAGGTTGTATTTTCTTTATTTGTTATCAAACATATTTACTTGCCTTACTAATTTAAACTGAGGCTCATGGCAGCCTGAGTGCGCAATGTGCAGCTGTATTATGTGGCAAAGGTATATAAAAATTGAATCATAAATACGAGATTGGATTGGACCAGTATCTTTACTCAACTCGGATACTCATCTTTAAAGGATCAAGACTGTAAGAGTCTGTGCTCTGAGCTTAGCATCAGCCTGCTAACATGATTACAGTGACAATGCTACCATGTTCACCATCTCAGTGTCGTGTGTTAACATGCTGACTTTTGATGATTAGCATTACACATAAAGTTCAGTTGAGACTGATGGGAATTTGGTTGGTTTGGATGGTTTTGCAGGTATTTGGTCATAAATAAATAAATCAATTAACGAATTCATTTTTCACCTGATGGTGGCGCCACAGCAAGAATCACCAAAGTTATTCCGCTTCATCCTGAGGAGATATGACTGAACCCAACCTAATGGCAACACATCACCTGCTGTTGAGACGTTCCTCCCTGTAATGACTTATACAAGCTCTCACACCTGATCATGATTTTATTGTGTTTTCTTGTTTGATGTCGGGGAGGGTCGTGACGTCATGCGCAGGGGCGGGAATGGAGGGCGCGTGCTGTTGGTGGTGCGCACAGGTGAGCAGCAGTCAGGCTGTGGATCGGGGAAAAGATGGGGAGACTTCAAGAGTTTGAAATCGCTTTTGACAAAAACAAAGTGGTATACAGTCCGGGCGACTCCATCTCTGGAAGCGTGACGGTGAAGCTGGGCCAGCCGCTGCAGTGTAAAGGTAAGAGGCCCTTCATTCTGGACTTATTTCGCCAACCTTTGCGTACCTGGTGGGAAAACGTCGCCATCGCTGAACAAGGAAGTGAGAGGTTTAGTCAAGATTAAATTGAGTAATTTCGGCCTCACGCACTAGGATTTCACTTCAGAACTAGCTTGTCCTATTTAAAATGACTTCCATGTTCATATGACTTTCTGTGTCTACGGTTTGGGTTTAAAACTGCCTTTTTAACGCCAGTGGAAGTCATTTCTTCTTAGGCTCCACTCCAGCCTTATGTAATATTCCTGAGAGATTTGAAGAGGACCTAGTTGCAAATATGAGTGTTGTTTCTTGTGTTGGACCATAATCTTACAAACAGGCCTGTTTTTCCTTAAATGTTACATTTATTGAATTATATTTACCATCATGAAGGTACAATCAGCGTCACATCTCATGAAATGTAATGAGACAAATAAAATCAGACAATCAAAATAATACTAGAAGAACAAAAATATAGGATAAAATAATAATGATAAAACGGATGTTAAAAATAAAACAGTGCCAGCTTAGAGAAAAAACTTTGAAAAAAGATAATACGTTTTGAGAAATGCTTTAAAAGCTGAGACTGATTCTACCGTGAACTACATGAGTTATTGTGATTGTTATTTTTGTTTGTTCATCTTATTGTCTTGTTTCTTCTCAAAGACAATAAAGAGATGTTTCAACAGGACATTTTTTCTGATAATCCAGTGTGTTTTGAAATGGTTTAATGCCAGATTTAGAAGAAATTTCTCTGTTCAACCTGTTCAAGGCCATCAGGGTTTAAGTTTTTATGAAGAGTGACTGCACACCGTCAAACTTGTGTTTATTCATTTATTTATGTATTTATTATCCTAAAAGAACTCAAAGTCCAACAGTGAGTCTGTCAGATACTGGAATCAGCCTTTGAAGTATCCATTGATATAGAACGTAAACTCCAGGACAGTTCTGAAAACCTCCAAATTGGCAGAAAAAATCCGGAAATGACCTCAATTTCCTCAACGGCAGCATCAGCCCTGCCTCAGGTGACACGGTCTGTTCCTTTCTGTGACATGTACATGTGCTATGCGAGTTTGTCAGTTATTCCTTGATGCATGCAGTCTGTTAGCATGCCGTCAAAGGATGCTGCTTCTCTGTGGTGTGAAGCTGTTTGTGAATAAGAGACCAGAAATTCCAACTGCATTTCCTGAAACGACCTACTGGGAATTTCATAGAGGGGAATCCAGACCACATAAATTCATACAGATGGTTTTTAAAGCAAAAAATGAAGAAGCTACAAAATGCTGTAAAATATTCAGTTGATATTTAAATTCTAGTTTCAGTTATGGTTACATTTCACAATCATGTGTTCAGTTGTTGATAAGACACAAATCCTCACAGCTTTCCTTTGGTTCCATGCATTTTAAATGTGAGAGTTTGCTGGGTTTTTTTCTGTTTTACATCATTGTAAATTGATTATCTTTAGAATTTGGACAAAACAATCAAATTAAATGCAGCACATTGAGCTTTGAGAGTGTGTGATGTCATTTTATGCAAAACAGTCCATTAGTTGAAGAAGTTATGGAATGATAAATAAAAAAAATCTATTAGATGCAGCTCAAAACTGAATGAATGGGAAAACATTGCACACTTTCCTACCTGCATCGAGTTGCCTGTAAGCACAGGCTGCAAATTAAGGAGGTCAAACTGGAAAAGTGAGTGAATGGCACTTCCACTTAAAAGCAGCATCCAATGTAAGTGTTCTTCTTTTGTAATTCAAGATCATAAAGGCTTTACTGTTTACTGACAAAGTGCCAGGTGATAGAGAACGTGTTCGTCAGTGTCTGTGGACTTGCTGGGAGAAGCTTTTATCTGTTTGTGGGTTTCTGTTTGAATGCTCGCGGGGCCTCCAGTCTGTTTACATTCCTCTTCAGGTAGAACCGGTCAGACCGTCAGCTTCACAGCCCTGCCTCCCAGGAAATACACTCTCACCATGCAACAGTTAGAATCACTCATGGGTTATGAAGTGGGTTGGGCACTGAGATAAGATACTCATTACTGGAAACATTACTATTCACACTGCGTTATCACAGTTCACCTTGTTTACAGTGGATATGATAAAGTTACAGAGGTGTGGAAGCAGAAAAAAGCACAAAATGAATCTTTGCTGTTACACTATATGGTTTTTAGACTGAAAATAGTTACATTTTAGTGCGTCTGACTCAGTTTTTCCTCCTCTGGGCTCATGATTTCCACTGAACCTGCACAGAGCCCTGACCTCAAAATGGTGGACCAGTGACACAGATACAGGAAATGACTCTTCAGTGGGCCGTCTAGTCTCCTGAACCCTCCCAACAGTCTGTAGTTAACCTCTTATGTTGTTCATTTGCTCATAACCATAGAAGATTTATCAGATGCTCCCTTTATGTAAACCCACTGAACACTGACAAACTCATAATCCCCATTGTAATCCTAATCATATAATCATAATCCCAGTTATTGGGGCTATGACTTATCCAAATAATGCATAGATCCAGAACTTCAAGGGAAATGGCTTCAGAGCTAAGATTAGAGGATCAGATGGAGACTAATGCTGTTTGAATCTGTGTAAAAGACGGAAGAAAAAGTGAATGAAGTGAATTATTAGATGCAGTTTCAGAGTGAATTTCTCTGCTGAGGAGGTCAAGAAAGTGACTGGATAAAAAAGATCCAGGAACATGGCTGTACATGATGACATTTCTAATGGAGTGTTGGACACTTGCATGTACATGACACAAAAGATTTGCCTATATGGCAGTGATGACACTGTATCCATTGTAGTGGATCAACATTCTTGTTACAGATTTTCAGGGAAAAAGAAGTAGTAAGCCTCGGAAGCTCACTGAAGTTCTGTGGGACTCCTTGTTTTTTTCTCTTATGCACACAGTACTTTATATCTGACTTTATGTCTGTTTCATTTTTTCCTCAAAACAGTTGCACATTGTGTGCATTGACGATGATTCACCTGCAGCAGTTTCATATTCATCCAACAGCTGGAATTTTTCCAGCAGTGGGTCACCTGATATGTAATGTCTGCCTGGTTGAGAACAAGCTCACCTGGCTAACATTGAATGTTTAGACAGTACTTTCGTCAGTCACAGAACTGTTTCCTTTTACTTCTCTTTTTCTTTGGGCATTGGTGTAACGCACTTGTGCTTTTTTGGTTCTGCCCAGAGAGGAAATGACATTAATGATTCTGCCTAATGATATGATTTGGTTATAAGAAGTGTTTCATGCTGCACCTGCTTAGCATTGTCACTGTGGCTAAAACCTGCAATGTAATGTGTGTGTATTCTTACTCTGCAGCCATCAAAGTGAACTGCAATGGTTTCTGTGGCATCACCAATAAAGTGAACGACACAGCATGGATAAAGGAGGAACAGTACTTCAACAGCACCATCTCTGTTGCAGACAAAGGTACACAGCTGATCAGTTGAAATATTAGCTACAAAACTGATTGAAAGAGTTTGATTCTATCCTACAATTAGTATCAGATAGGTACACTTTACCATATGAGGACAGTTCATATAGAGCTGTCCACTCACACATCAGTTGTCTTTAATACTTTATAATGAGTTTTTCTGTTACCACAGAAAATGTCACAGTACACCAGGTGAAGTGCACACACTCAAGAATGCTAAACTGATTTTGTAACAATTAAACAAAATATTCTTGTATCTCTACATTGTGGAAAATAAAAGTCGTGGTTGAAAGTAATTGAAGTGTAACGACTGCAGTACTGAAAGTTCCCTTTTTCCACGCACCCCTGAGGCATGTCTGCCTGGTGGGAAAGAGCAGAGTGATGGCTACTGTTTCCACTGACAGATGTTATCTGTGCTCTCTGTGTCCTGGACAGGAACCCTGAAACAGGGGGAGCACAACTTTACCTTCAAGTTCCTCATACCAGGTAGGAGCGTGGAGTGATGGGATGAACACTTTGTCAGTGCACATTCTTTCCTATGTTTGTGTGTGTGTTATTCTGGCATTTCAAAGCCTGACAGACATGTCCTGGCATGTTGATATTTACCCTAATTCTCTTACGCTTCAGAAGCAGTGAGGATGGGAGTCTTATCCCATCATTCACTGGGGCTTATAAGTGCTATTTGAAACATTGTACTGATTTCCAGTATGAGCCAGCCCAACGTGCTGTTACCATATTAGATTAACATTTAAATTGCTACACTTCAAAGCTGTTCTAATCAGTGTTCTTGGATGAGCAGTGGCTCCAATGACCATGTGTAATGTGAAACTTTTGAGCCTCTTATACCTCATTGATGTGGTTCTAGGGTCTTAACTGTTTCACTCTCTCTGCTCTCATTAGCAGCAGCAGGCAGTTGAATGTAGTGAAAAGGCTCTGACTGCACTACCTGCCCCGCAACAAACAGCGGGCAGGTAGTGACTAGCTGGTGAAGAAAGTGGAGCATTTAGTAACAAAAAATCAAACAATGGAGCTTAAAGTATAATCTGTCTCTAACCACTGGTATACTCTATTTTCTATGTTCAGTTTTCTAAAAGTTTCAGAGTAAATGCTTCCATCAGTTTTTTTTAAGGTACCGACTCAATTTATTTATTTATTTTCTAAGTCACATTGGGTTAACTATACACACTTAGTGCGATTGTTGATGGCAAAGTGAAGCTTTTTCATTGTCACAAGATGTCAAAGCTGCCTTCATGTCCTTTGTGAACTCTCACATATATACAGTATGTATATGTGTTTGTGTAACAGTTTGCTTCATTTCTACAACCTTTTCAAAGTGGATTATATTCAAGGGTTAAAATTCAACACATTAATCAGGAGCCTTGTATAAAAAATGTGTTTATGAGAAGCAAAATTGGTGACCCTGCAGACAGACTACCAAGTCATGTTCTATACAGAGCTGAGAGATGAAATAGAGGCAGTGGTGTGGCTACAGAGAGTATGTTTAATCAGGCTTGGCCTCTGACTTACTAACACCTCATGAAGATCCCAAGCATGAGTATCTGTTTGTTTAAGTAATTCTGCATGAGAATAAGTATGTATCGCAAATATATATACAGACCATATACAGACCCCCAACTGCACCTGCTGAGCTGTGTGAATTCAACCATGACTTCCATTGACTGTGATAATGGCATTATTTTAGGTCACTTTAACACAAATTTGGCTTGATAGGTCCTTCTGAAAACATACATTTTTTTCCAAATCTGAACCCAACTGAGCACGACTAATTAATGAACCCACCAGCTGGATACTTGTCTCACATCCAAATAGAATTTTAAAAGCTGGTGTTTTGTTATTGTGTCCATTTAGTCCTTTCCTGTGTGTGGAAGACAAAAATACCAAAATCACGTCAATCATGACGTCAGATTTTTGGATGACTCTTATATAACAATAAGGAAATGTTAACTGTGACCATGAGTTTAGCATCAAGGTACTTGATTATGAAACAATACCTCTGTATTTCTAGTAATTGGTTTGAAAGTCGTCACAGAACTGACATGTATTATCTCAAGATAATGAGAACGTTAAGTTGGTTCATGAGAAAACAGTTTGGTGTCTTCTGGTAATGAGATGAATAACTTAAAGACCTTAAAGACATTTGAATAACTTGGGCTGCTTTGAGTTTCTATACACAAACAATGGATTTTATCACTTGTTTAATTTTGGTAGGCATTTTGTAGCACAGTCATGAGTCTTGGAAAGCAGTACAGCTTGTCCCTCTCTTCCTGTCTACACATTGTTGCTGTGGTTAATTACGATGGGCTCCCACACATGAAAGAACACAGCCAACCTTTGTGTTTAGTTTTTGTGAGGCCACTTTTTTTCCAGGTAAAGCCCTCTCCACCTGTGACATCACAGAAACTCAAAAGCAACCCAACCGGTCTTTTTACTGTTCAGCTGAATCTAGATCACATCATTTGTGTTTGTGCTTTCACCACTGGAGTACCCACAGGTGTCTCCAGACACCCTCTGGAGTATTGTTTTAATGTTTGCATGAAAAGTCAGGAAAATAACTGGTCAATTGTCAGGTTTTTCAAAGATATGGAATAAGAACAATCTGGAATGAGGGTCTGTTTTGTGATGGTAAACCATCGTCATCTTATATATAATGAGCGGTAATTCTCAGCTGTGATATAACACGATCAAATTGCTATATTTTAATGGCACAATAATCAAACCACGTAGGGAACAGCGACCCAAGTTAAAAGGAAGAAAAGGACAATGGCAACTGTACAGTAACCCTGTTATATGTATTGGCTGTTGTGTAATTCAATTAATATGTGTTTGACCTCTTTCCCATAGCCTCTGCTCCGACATCCTTTGAAGGCAACTATGGTAGAATCATTTACAGAGTGAGAGCTTTCATTGACACACCGCGGTTTGCCAAGGACTACAACACAGAGAAAGCTTTCTACATGCTAAAGCCTCTAAACCTCAATGAGCTGCCAGACATATGGGTGAGCTGTGATAAGATGTGTGAATATGTTCAATCCTTGTCTGATTAGACCGGTGAACCCACCAGCACTGTGTCTTTTTCATTTCATCCTGCAGAAATATGAAATCAACAGTTAGTGGTTCTAGTGGTGATTATAAAACAGTTTATCTGTGTGTGCAGCACTTCTGTGCAACATCTCCATCTATACTGCGGGTTGTTGGAGATGCATTCAGTGAGCACAGAGTGAGCACAGTTACACCAAACCTGGCAACCTCCAGACGTGGAAAGTCATTGTTTTGCAAGTTCCAGGCCAAGACTGAGTCAAGACCAGCACAAGTCCCAAGTCTAGTTGAGGACAGACTGTTTCAAGTCCAAAGTTATCGTGAACCTTCACTAGACTGAATGCCATTTTCAAATTTTACACAGAGTAACAGTTAACTCAAGTTAATTTAAAGAAATATTAAATAAAAAACATATATTTATTACTTTTAAGTAAATGTTAGAGCATAAAACAAAATGCCCAGATGTGCCTTGTCACACCATTCCTTGCACTCTGTGTTGAGTGGCAGTGTAATATTTGATCACAACTCATGTAAATCCTTATAATGAGATGAGCAGCAGAATATATGAAATGTTGTCTACACAACAGCTGTAGGCTACTGACTTAGCACACTTTATTTTTCATGAGTCTAAATACTGGATGTCCTGATTCAGAACTATTATGTTGATCAACTTAATATATTAACATTATATCCATGAAAGTTTAACTGGGAGATTCCATCTGCTGAAACTGATGTGAAACAACCAGTTTTTTAGCTAGAGAACATTCGTTGTCATAAATGAAATGATGAAGAGTGGCTTTGTTCCTTCTAACATAATTTTTAATCTTTGGGCTTGTGAAATCAATCCAAGTCAAGAAGCTAACATCTGTACATCGATGTCAGTCTTGATAAGTTCACGATGTTATAACAGTGCCCCTCTCAATGCAGGGCAACTGTTCATCTGCAGTGACCCAGCAGTTCACCTACATGCTGGTGAAAACAGGCACAGTGGTCGTGAAGACCCAGACAGATATGAAGGGTTACACACCAGGCCAGATCATCCAGGTGATGGCCAAAATCCACAACCAGTCTGGGAAGAGCACGGGCAACATGGCAGCCAGCCTGATGCAGGTAAACCCTTTTTACAGCTCCAGGATGTGTCCAAGCTTCCAGACCAAAATACAGTGTCTCTACCTCCAAATCTTATGCTTAGTTTTTGTATTGTTTGCCTTTGTGATGCATCTTTTTTTTGTTGCTGCAATGAATGTGTTCTCCACTAGTCCCATATTCAATCTGGTAACGTTGCATGTTAACAGAAGCCCTGTGTAGAGCTGCAGAGTTTGGTTGATAAAAGCATATGCTTAAATGCAACAGATTCATGTTAAAGGACAAGGCGGGAATTATTCTATACATGTCTTGTGATATTAAATTCTCGTCAGCAGAATATCCCATGGAAAGACCAAAATCATCAATGCTTCAGTCTGCCGCCTGCTCTTGCCTGAGACTTAAGTCTTAAAAACAGGTCACAAAGATATTGTTTCATTTTGAGCCAGTGCAATACTGTGGCTCCTTGATCTTTTCAGTAGTTGTTTGGGCAACAGTGGAACTCTGTGCCACAGAGGAGGAAGTTATCACAGGATTTGGATAAACACACAATATTTGTTGCTGTGGGTCTTTTGATAGGATTTGTTGACAATAAGAAAAATGTGGAAATATTGCCAGCCATATTGTTTACTATCAAATTATTGGTAATGCTAGTTTAAGGAAGCTCCTTTCAAATGATGCATAATGCCACCAGCCGGTACTTACGCCACACATGTTATTATGTGAAAGATTCATTGTTACTTGAAGTAGACTTACACTCTGTCCTTTGTAGTGCTTTTCTATTGCATGTCAGAATGTCTGCTGTGAGAAGGCTCTTCCTCTGTTCAGTGGATGACTCTGCATCATTCAGGAACCACCAAGATAACTGTATATTGATTTTCATTGATATTGTTTACTTGGAATTCAAACATTACAGGTGCTTAGAACAAGCTTTTTGTATTACCCTGTGCCAGAACAAACAAATGCAAGTGAAAGGGACATATCAAGATTAAAGCTATACTGATCAATATTTTTATAGAACCAATAGATCAATAGACTAATGTAATGTGAAAGAAACCCAGAGAAAATGATCACCAACTCTGTAGTTCCTGTCAGCTCTGTGGAGTTTTGTAGCAGCTGTCCGGTCACCCCTCTGGTTTTTAGGCTCCTGACTTCACTGTTTTGGGTCCAGTGAGGCAGCGCTGATAAACCTACTGGACGCTACTGCCCAGCGAGGTGGTGATAACTAAGTAATTATTATTAAGGTGAACACATAAACACAGCTCCAACTGAATGTTGATGTTGTTTTCTGTCAGTTGGATGTGTAAATAGTTGTCTGCTAATACCATATTAACTCTATAAGGTGATCATATGCCAATGTTTTATTTTATGCAGTGCCCTTAAATGGCTGAAACAATGATTCATAGATAGAAGTACAAATGCAGAACAACTTTAATGAATGAGGCTTCAAACTCTTGAGAAAGTGTATTCTCTAGTGTGCTGACTCAAGTTACGAATGCCCATGTTTATGTTTGTTTTCAGAGGGTGACCTACGAAACAAAGAGGCCCACCCATGATGTGAGGACAATTGCGGAGGTGGAGGGTGGCGTGGTGAAAGCCGGCAAGGAGGTGGAGTGGAAGGAGCAGATCATTGTTCCTCCTCTTCCTCAGTCCTCCCTCGCTGGCTGTGAACTCATAAAGATTGAATATTTTGTCAAAGTAAGATATGTCAATCCTCTGTTCCACTATCAGCAGCATTGTCTCATAATTAAAGCACCTTTCATTAATGCACTTCCTTTTGTAAATGTGATGGAAATTTTACATTTTGGTTTCATGTCTGAATCAGTGGCAGACACTACCATTTTAACTGAAGCTAGCAGTGTCACAGATTACATGCCTTAAAAAGTTTGACGTTCTGTTGGCATAATTATAAATATTTGCTCGATGATGTGACAATGAAAGTAACTGTTGCAACTCCTCAGTGAAATGTCTGCATTGTGTTTTGGGTGATCACATACAAAAAACACAGAGAGGGATCATTATGAAAACATGAATTTGTGAGAAGCTCAATGGAGCTGGAACAGGGTGAATTGTTGTAGAATATTCATAGAGCTCTGTCCAGATCGGTTCACCTTAGTTGTTTTTTTTCTTCGTTGTGAGTTTGGATTTAAGTGAATGAAACATAACATTAGATTGGTTGTAAATTTTGTTTTCTTCCAGGAAATATAACTAACATTCTCTTTTCCTCTGATTAATCAGGTCAGTCTAAAGTCTCCAGAGGTCCAGTTAACGTTACCCATCCACATCGGGAATGTCTCACTAGACAAAAAACTGCAACCTTCCAAAAATGCAGTTTGTGCACCCTCTGCTGCAGCTGAAGATACACCAGCCTCAACCTCTACCCCTGACGCTTCCACCTCCACCATGCCCCCTCAGCCTGCCCCAAAACCTGCTCCCCGCCCTGCACCTCGTGCCAGGATGTCCTCCCATAATTCCCCCAGTGCTCCTCCAGCTGAGTGCCACCAGGGAGCAGAGGGTGGGACTCCAAGTCACGACGGCTTCCCCAACAAACGCCAGTCTCAGCTGGTGTCACCCAACGCTTTCAGCTATGCCCCTGGCCTCTTTTTCTCACAGAGCCAGCAGCACATTGGGCCTGGCACAGCACCTAGTCAGCCCATGGGCAGTGGGTCCACAGCAGCCACAGCACCTTACCCCCATGAGCGTGCTACCTCAATGTCATCACTACTCATCCTGCCTCCAGACTATGGCACCGCCGCATATCCCCAAGGTAAGTTGGCACACACTCACTTCATCCTGGCTCTGTCCATGCATGTAAACTGGAATGTAGAGAAGAAGAACTTAGGACTGATTTTAACACTTATTCATCATCTGCAGTCCAGTCCAACACCACCTCTACCTGTGGCCTCAGTAATAAATATGGATCTCTGTTGGATATGTATCTCTGTTCAGTTTCTGTGTCAACAGAAACTGAACATTAGAAGCTTAGTCAACATTGAATTTATGGCAGATGGTATTGGATTTTACATACTATAAAGTGAGCATTGACCACCGTCAAAGTGGTGAAGAGTTGGCAGAAATGTTGATATGTGCTTGTCTGAGTCGCCTACTGTTGCTGAAAGCAATAAGCTTAGAAGTGCTTTGAGGACTCGTGCTCTGGCTGTGCCTCTCAGACTACGTACTGGTTGAAAACTAATGACATGTATTGTACCATTCATTCATTCATTCATCTTCTATACCCCTGATTATCCCTTTCGGGGTTGGGGGGGGGCTGGAGCCTATCCCAGCTGTCAATGGGCGAGAGGTGGGGTACACCCTGAGCCGGTCGCCAGCCGACTGCAGATGTATTGTACCACACTTGAGAAATACTAGGTCTATGTATATGCACAATATGGATAATAAATAGTGTTATTGCACAGTTCAGACAAATATACAACTTAGAAATTGCACCAGATGAGATGGATAATGTATGTAATGTATGTAAAACAGTAGTGAAAAACAAAAGTGGGTTTATGATTTGCAATTGAGAAAGTTGTTGTTGGGGGTGAATGCAGCCTGAAAGGAACACCTGCAGACAAGTTACCGGCAATTTTATTGGGGAAAAAAATAATTTGATATTTCTGACTCCAGTTAACATTCTCCTAAAAAGACACTGGGCTGAAACAAAGTCAAAGACAAGATAGTAAAGCACAGAGGTAGTGTTTGTAGTAAAAGCACACATACTATATAATATTACCAGCCAGAAAGGATCGGGCATCTGTAAAAAAAACTAAAAATGATTATAAGTAGGGTTAGTAGGTTTTAATGCATTCAATTTTTTAAACACTGCCATTACTGTGGAAAGAACAATAGCCAGTTTCATCATCATTTCTTGTTTGTGAGGTGTAACAAAAATGTGTGTGTATGTATGTGTGTAGTAACCAGTTGGTCTGATGATGTCTGTTACAGAGGCTCCTCCTTCCTATGATGAGAGCTGCAACACATAAAGTGGATGAAGAAGCAGCGACCTGCCAGAAGACGATCAATTCAATCTGATATCAAACAGAATGCTGAGCTGAAGCTGCAGTTCATGTACCATGCCGATTCATTTCCTGCTGTTTAAAAAGGTTGAAAGTAACTTGAACAAAATGTTTGCGAGACATGGAGGAAACTGAATGTGAGTGGGTGTGATAAGGGACATTTTGTTTAAGTTTCAAACTTTTCTAAATGTAAGAGAATCACATTTTGAATTGAAATGAACATGAATTGTATAAACTCTGTTGTGTAGTGAAGTACCTTCACTAATCTAATGGGTTATTCTCTCCTTCGAAGCAGCCACAGCCAATCAACACAGCCTTTGGTGTACTTCTAGCACTTTGAATGAAAGAGAGGGCAAATATGCAGAATTGCTATTCTTTGTACAGTAAGAAGAGGCATGTTTTTAGTTATGGTTTATTTAGATGACGTCTGTGATGTCAAATGTGAAAGTTCGGTGTTTGAAAACCTGGCAAAACAAGCCATCTCTGTTAGTTTTTAGTTTAGTATCTTTTTTTTCAAAAGCCAAAGAAGAAATGAACCTGTGGAATGTTCATTGAAAACAGGTGAAATCATCTTCATTCTTCTGGCATATTTTACACATTTTTAACACTGGATAAAATGGTTTGTTTGCAAAGATCTTTTTTAATTTGCCTCTGATCAGGAGTTAATGGTTTTATGATGATGATATAATCCAGATATTGCTGTTCCAAGTTGTCTACATATAGCTTTGGAGGGACATTTTAGCCTCTTAAGAGTTCAGTCTTGTTTGCCATGTTACCTTCATGTCCTTGACCTGTGTTGTAATACGTGTAGACTTCCTTAGAGAAATGGTGTCCTGCAGTATATTCTTCCCCTGCTGAATGTGTTTTGGTTCTGGTGGTTCATGGCACACATCTTTTCTGTGTCTGAAGTCTGTTCATAGATGTACAAATGCAACATCACTATCACATGAGGTCTTCTTTGGCATTTGTTGATGTAGTTCACATCACCTGTTTTAATCAGAGCATAGTGAATATGTTTTCAGATTTCTTAATCGAGTTAAAGCTTTCAAACATGCAGAAAGACAACGTTGTATTTATTTATTGTTTTGAGTGTTTTCCAACTGCTGTGTGGAGCCCAATAAATTTGTTAAAACCACTTCTGTCAGACAGTTTCATGTTCTTTGGTCTGTGGTAGTGGAATGTTTTTGTTGTTTCATAAACATCCAGTTCTGCTTTCTGATGCTGTTCAAAAGGGATGTAACTTCATTAATTCATAACCCTAATGTATTTGCGTTAATGTTAGTGGTTGTTACTGTTACTGTCATGATTATGTTTAGAATTGGGCCATATCCATATCCATCCATCCATCCATCCATCCATCCATCCATCACAGTGAATGGTTGTAGGCGCTGCACAGAAGTGGAATAATGCCACCCACTGGCAAAATGACAGCACTACGGCCACATGATCTGTGCCTGGGACATTTCAGACACTGTTTGAGACACATATCAATTAAAAAATTTGTTAGGTATAGTCCCCTTTTAATTTAAGTTTTACAAATATGTTGATGGGTTTTCTAATTTCCCCGTCTGTCTGTCTGTCTATCTGTCTGTCTGTCTGTCTGTCTGTCTGTCTGTCTGTGTATAATGAGCTTACAGGATGGACTTTTTCAAACCGCAGTAAAGAAAACGGTAAAGAAAAAGTAAAGTACAGTAAAGAAAGTTCATTGGAAAATAGAAAAGGCTCCATTACTTTAAAAACACCTTCTGTGCTTAATTAAGAACAGTTTAATATGGGGTCTATGGAACTTTATACGGTAAAGAATGTTCAATAAAAGATTTTTAAAAAGTCCATTACTCCTGAGAAAAAGTGCTTGAATATGTACCATTGCTTTGAAAAACTGATCAAAAGCTTTAGTTTGTTTTAGTTCAAACTTGACATATTGTTTAAACTCACTTGCCAGATAAAAGAGCACACAGTACAATCATCACATCTTTTTTTCAGTGTTTATTTACAGTTCTGCATCATTTGTTGAATATTTTGCTAAGTCTTTAATCTGAGCCTCCAGTAAATCAAACAATAAATAAATCCTTTGCACCAAATCACCAGAAGACGGCAAAGTATTCCCTGTTGCGTACTTCCGTTTTCGTCTTATATCGCTACTTAACCCCCGAAAATACTTCTATCGTTTTTCTTTAACCCTTTACCAACAACTGAAACCGCTATAAGCCGGTGAATGTGTCTTCCTCCAGCCTCACTGTGTTCACCAGCTACAGTTCGCTGAAAGCTGAGGCGTTTTACAGCCCGTCGGAATATGAAGGAAGCGCACGCGGCGCGCATGGACCGCCGTAACAGCGCGTCACGTGCTTGCGCGGGTGAGGGCGGAAGTGGAAACTCCTGTCTTCCTGTCCCATCCCTCCCTGCTCTCGCTCGGATACAACTACACCGACTGGCGCTGGTAGGATGAAACTCTGCTGCTTCAACTTTTCCCCCCCCCCACGCCGCCGTGTTTTCATGCTTGCTGGTGTTTGTAAGCTGTTTATGCTCTCTGCTCGTCTCACATGACTCCCTGCTCGGACTGCTGGTCCAGCGGGCTGAGCTTTGCTTTCCTTTCTTCCATCTTTTAGCCTCATTGTCATGCAAAGATGTGATAACTTTTTTCGTGGTGCACTAGTCATTGCTCTGCATGTAGGATGCTGCAAAGATGGACATTTTGTGTGTACTGTGGAGTAATGAAAGAGTTCCATATGTAGTTATTTACTTTGAGAGGAAGTATGTGTTCTGACTTGATGTTTTACATTGAAATAGTGGAGTAGTCTGAAACTTGCTTAAACTTCTCAGGTGCCACTGAGGTCCTCTCAACCCGACTGGTTTCAACAATCAGCCCCTCAGGATAGCAATGGATCACAGTGGAGCCAGTGAAGGGCCTGGACCAGGCAGAAGTCCCTCCAGTCCCTCCTGTGGGACACCCATGGGTGCCAAGGGACAGGCTGCACAGAACAGCCAAAGGCCCAAAGTAAAGATAACGCCCTTCCACAGCTCTCCCATAGTCAGCAGTGATGGAGCTCTCCGCAGCAGACGACCAGGAGCAGCTTCTGGGAAAGCGCTGGCATCTCCTGGCAGCCTGTTCCGGGACACACCTGGCCGGCTGACTGCTCCACCTGTCAGAGAGAGGCTCACTGTCGCCGCTGGAAGCTCAGGGGAGCATACGGCCAGTTCAGGCTGCCTGCTGGACACAGCTGCAGCCAAAGCACAGGCAAGCCCCGTTATAAAGGTAAACAGATAAACCAGCAAACGTGAAGCAATTCCACGTAAACGTGTTTACAGAAATGATTTTGTCAACTCCAAGCACAATTTCAGTGTCTTCTCCTGTTGACCAGGAGATTCTCAGTGATAATCTGAGAGAGGAAGTTCAGGATGGGTCATATGGAAGAACACGGTATTATTTTCCACCTGTTATTGGTCTGTGCTTTTATTTAGCTTGTTTGACAGTTGATTACTGCATTACTTAGCTTCCACATTTTTATTCTGAAGGATGCATATTTCACAAGCCTTGCTTCAATTTTTCTTGAAACAGTTTAATAATCCTGTGCTGAATTTGAGAACATGTTAAACTAGACCTGTCCCTGGAAGTGGGCCAGTTCTGGGTTGTATTTTATTGTACAATCCATTAGCTGGTATAGCGTAGTGGTTGACAGATAGTTAGAGAGTAGGGCAGCAAATAGCTGACATATGATGCTGATAACGTGTTTTTTTGCATCTGATAGAAGGCAACAATGTAATAATAATAATAACAAAGGAGACACAATTGCTGATCTTGATTGAACATTTACAAATGATCACTGATGTTCTTGTCTGCATTTTCTGTGTTTGCTGAAGTAGATCTGCACTGTCTGCTGTGCACTTATTTTAAATACAGAAACATCATCTAAATAAATGTCCACAGGTAAACAGAAAATAAACTTTGTTTGAGAAAAAAAAACAGCTTATGAATGAAAGATACAGTTTTTGTGCTCTCATCAACAGCATTCTTCAGCAGATGGCAGCAGCTCTTTGTTTCTGAGGGAATTTGTTAACGCGTATAAATAAACAATGCTCCCAGTGTTAATCAGCTGACTGATTAATCTGGTTTACTAATATATTGTGCAGAATTTATTTGACATTGACTGTTTGCTTGTGAACGGCATGCGGTTCAGGAGGTAGAGCGGGTTGTTCACTGATCAGAAGGTCAGTGGTTCCTCCTGAACCCTAATGGCTGTGAGTGTGAATGGGTGAATATTGCATGTGTTGTTGAGTGCTTTGAGTGGCTGGAAGGTGAGAAAAGTGCCAAATAAATGCAGCAGTATGCAGCATATGCACACCGTACATAAACTGCACATATGAATTTAAATGTTAGAAGTGGTTTGTTCTTCTCATTCATGGAATAAATAAGAAAGTATATTGTCTTTGTTCTGCTTCCAAAGACTCCTGGCCGGAAGGCACCGAAGTCGTCCCTGACAGACCCACTGAAGTCTGGACCACCGGCTGACACTGCGCTTTGTCACAGCCAGAGTGGCAAAGGCAAAGAGAGGAGAGCGGTCTCCACCTCCACCTCCACCTCCACCTCCATCAAACGTCAGTCAGGTTAGTTGATCCTTTCTCTTGCAAAATTTACCAATTTGAATCAAACTCGAAGAGATACCTGGTGGAAAACAGGTTGCAGCTGCAGCAGAGATCAACACATACACGACTACAGCTGCTGCAGTAATGTGGATAGTCCATCTTATTTAGTGTGTGATGAAATAAGGTATGGCTGTTAGCAAGCACATACAGGTATTATGTGTACGTGTGTTTGCACTGGTTGCACTTCACATTATTAAAAGATATTTCAAAAATATCAACTTCTGTGCTAAAATACCACATGTCTAAAATGTACTGTTGCTCTGTAAGTGATTCATATCAGCAGATTGTCGTACATGTCGTATCCAAGGTTTATTTGCTGGTGAGGACTTCTGGCCTCCATCTAACCTCACTCTGTGTGCTTTTCCCAGCTGTGAAGAGGAGGAAGAGGAAGATGGGAATGTACAACCTGGTCCCCAAGAAGAAGACCAAGGCCCTAAAACAGCAGGAGAAGGCAGGTCCATTTATTTGTTTGTTCCTGTATGTCAGACGTCCTACCAGCCCAGTAACATAGAGGCTACACAGCAGCCTCTAGCTACATGGTGCCTGAACATTAGTGACATGCTGTTTTCAACAGTGGTGTACCACTAAGACATTAAAAGTTTGGCATAACTCCACACCCACATATCTGACCTGGGCTGACACAAACACTGCAGCAGCTTTAAATGGGATTGCTTCACTTGTTTGCATTCTACAGTTTGACATGGACATAACAATTTTTCATTGACATTTAAGAAAAAAGAGTCTAAACAAGTGTAGTAAGGACTGAACCTTCAGGTGACCATTTCACAAGACGAACTCTAAGTCATGAACACATTTTTTGTCAAGCCCCTCTTTGGAGCCTTCACGTTTGCCTCGTCTCAATCCTTCATTAATAACAACCAAAGAAATAGCAAAACTGATGTTATTACCAGTAGCTCTTCCTTATCAACAGCATATGCTACATCTGATGTTTTCTTGCTCCACTTGTTCTTTCTATATCCATGCTGCAAAGGCTACTACACTCAGTAAGTCTTGGTAACTTTAGATGTATGTGGATGATTACTAATACATACAAATGTCATTCAATTTTTCAATCAGAAAGAGGAACCAGGAGTGAGCGCGGAGAAGAACAGAGCTGCAGTGGATGAGAAACCAGCGATTCTAGCAGAGACTCTGAAGGATGGGGAACCGCCAGCCACCAGAAATGAAGTGCAGGTGGAGGTGGAAGCTGGAGCGGGCAGCCATGTTGAATACACAGAGCTGACTTTGGACTGTCTGGACCTGAAAGCTCAGGAAGAGCTGCTCTCACCCCCCCCGTCTGGTGATAACAGCATCTCACTGACTGATTTATCTAAAATGCCATATCCTCTGCAGAATACATTTCAATAAGTCACACAGGTCAGTTTCGGGGTGTGATGTATAGTGAAATAATGGGATGTGTGCATGCAGGTGCAGCAGCAGATGCTGACGTGACAGAAACGGACCTGGCTGAGGAGTTACCGCTGTGCTGCTGTCGTATGGAGACGCCTCACAGTGGAGGCAGCCTGTCCACACTGGATCAGACCTGCATGGCCATGGAAAGCACAGATGGAACGGTAAAGATCATCTGAGTGAACAATAACACTCATGTAGCACTCTCATAACCTCTTATGAGAGATCAGATTTGAAATATTAGATAAAAATCCCATCTAGTTAGAGGTGAAAAGTTAAAGCTGTGTGACTCAAATGATCTGATAATATGATAAAACCTGTCTTCAGCCTTGCCATCAAGGAGTCGTCTTTGAACCAGAAAGGTCACAGTGTACCGCAGTAATTATTTTAGAAATATGTGACTTTTTTAGCAGAAGTTGGATTCATTGTGGTCCATGTTTGCGTTCTTTAGCTGGGAAAGGTTATCAGGGATTCAAAAGCACCCACTGCATTGGACCTTTGGTTTGAAAACTAGAACTGCATGGTAGGTTTTTTGTGAACACTGACTTGATTTTCTCTCCACAGCTGAGTCGTTGCCAGAGGCGAGTGATGAAGCAGGAAATGATGCGACCCTCCAACACGGTTCATCTGCTGGTTCTGTGTGAGGACCACCGGGCCGGCATGGTTAAGCACCAGTGCTGCCCCGGCTGTGGTCTCTTCTGCAGGGCGGTGAGGGGAAACAAAGAGACACATCGAGGCCTGACGTTGTCATTTATCAGATTATGCTGGTTATCAATGAGAAGATTTCAAGTCAAACTCATTACCAAGAAACATTTTGGTCAGATTTCACAGTCATGGAGGAATATTATTAGAATATCATCCTCTATTTGCTCTTCCACTTTGTTCATCTGCCTTTTGTGGCTTTGACCATCTACTCCCACTGTGGCTAAGTGGTAGTAGCAAGAATGCAACCTTGACCAATCTGCAGTGTTTTCCTGGTCCATCCCACAGGGCACCTTCATGGAGTGCAGGCCGTACGGCAGCATCTCCCACCGCTTCCACCGTGACTGTGCCTCCATCTTAAAGGATCTCAAGTTTTGCCCCCACTGCGGAGAGGATGCCAGCAGTGCGAAGGAGGTCACAGTGCCCAAGGCTGATCAGTCGCCCTCTGTGCCCAGATCGAACCCCGGGCCATCACTTCCAGCTGTGCCCACTGTGGCCACCCTGCCATCAGTACCAACCACGCCTGCTGTTCCACAGATACTTAGAGCCAAGAAGACCAGCGAGCCGCAGAGGGACAGAGAAGAGAGCCCGAGCAGGTAACACAGGACACCACTTCCTTCCTGAAATCACTAAACTCGCAATTATTAAAGGGTAATTCCAATTTATTACACCCTGGGTCAAATAAATAAAATGCTTTCTGCCTCCAGGTTAAAGGGCGAGGCTGCAGATAGACTACCTAAAGAGTCACTGGAGAGCATCCTGATGGCACTAGACGATGAGAAGTAAGTTAACCATGAAATATTTTAACATCAGGTTGCAAAGACTTGCAGAGTGGGCGCTTTGATAAAATTGATTGAGACCTTTTATTCATTTAGCCTGAAACCAAAGAAAGTGAAGTACCCCACCAGACAACTGTACATCTCTGCAAAGCAAGGAGAGCTCCAGAAGGTCATTCATCTCCTAGGTAACTCAAGTATGTTTTTTGACACAGAGTGGCTTCAATTTTAAGAGCTCAGTGTGGTGGATTTGTAGTATCACACTGTTATCGCAAACTTTGCATTACAGTTGATGGGAAGGACCCCAACTTTATGATGGAGGGCCAAAACAAACGCACCCCTCTTCATGCTGCAGCTGCTGAGGGTCACCAGGAGATCTGCCACATGCTGGTCCAGGTGAGGAGACTGAGGCTGCACCTCAGGGCCTGTATTTATCTAGAGTGACACATTACTGTGCCTTGGTTTTTAGCAGCTGTCTTCACTTAAGAACAGTAGAGAGTGGAAGAGAAGATAAATTCCATGTTTTCTGTGGAAAGGAGCCCCACAGCTGTACAGAAGGTTTGCGTCATCACTGCTGAATGTGCAGAATGCACAACATATGCAAGATGCATATTAGTTCAGGCTGACTGGATCTTCTACTGCAGGTCACACAGCTGAATCATATTATGTACTATTTCTACATGGATATACATTAAGAGTTTAAGCCAGATGTTTGGTTTGCTTACAGCCTAAAACAGATGGCTTCATGGTAAATGTCAGAAAACGACAATTCATCATCATTATTTCTCCTCTCTGGATGAGTGTTATAATCAGCAACCTCACTTAATACAGCACCTGTTAAACGCCAATGTAGGACGCTTCATCAATAACTCAGTTGCCCAAGGTGATACAGCACTCTGAGGTTTAAGAGTTACTCTGTTAACTTTCAGTACAACCCTGAGGAGGAGATGTTTGACAAACACAGGCCCAGATCCAACAGAAAAATGTCCATTCTAGAGATGTACAGTGCTGACTGTGCAGAACATGGATGCACAGTCTCCCTCGGGAAATATTGACTCTCTAAAAGTTCTTTTTAAAGGTACCAAATAAAGATAATACTCACTGATATGTAAATAGTGAGACAATTTTCTCAGTCTTTTTAGGAATTTGGGTGTAAAATGTAAGCTAAATCAAATCTGGGTGTAAATTCCATAAAAGTACATTAACTTAACATTATCCAACCCATATCCTTACGTGAACTAAACTGGCTAAAGCGTATTTTGTTTGGAGCAAGTGAGATGAGTTGCCTTATCAAGCTGCAGTAGGTAATGCCACATGTTGGCTGTTAACCACAATGAAGTCTTGTTGGCTGATGTCATTGCCTTCATTTGTGATGTTGGGGTCCTGTGTCTGTGTGTGCACCCTTAGGCTGGAGCTAACCTGGACATGTTTGATGAGGAGCAGAGAACACCACTGATGGTGGCCTGTGAGAACAACCATCTGGACACAGTGCAGTATCTGCTGAGAGCTGGAGCATCCGTCAGCCACAAGGTGGGTCAGCACACACACACTCCATGTCAGAGTCTGCTTCCTCATTCATCACTCAGTCTAATCTCACTCTGTCAGCCGCTGCCACTGCTCGGTCCTTTTTCACTACTGTTTTCTAATCACAATTCCTGTTTTTGCTGTTAGTGTTCAATTGATGATGTAGCAGCACACTAAAAGTAACATAATGAGGCAGAGAAATCGAAATTCAAGCACTGAGGCTGGTATGTTCACAGAAGCCACTGCAGAAGCCACATTACTTCGGTCCCACACAGACCTGACACTCATTTTCCCAGCAATTTGGTCCCACTTTGGTCTAGACCAGTTTGTAATAGCAAGCTGTAGTGTCTATCAGCCCTTTTAGAAGAGTGCTGGACTCAGTGGATGTGCATATTAAACTTGATCTCATGTGGAGATGGGGAGAGACTGAATTTTTCCAAAGCGACCTGCTGCAACTGATAAGTAAAGTCACAGCTGATCGTACAGTTAAGTAGTATATCTTCCACTTTTGTTTTTAAGTGGCACAAAGGAGTGAGAATTTTCTCTTGCCTATGAACAAAATTCACAAGTGGTACAGACCTGTCGTACGAGTCATCTACAGAGTCTGACTTTGTCAACATGGGACGAAAAGCACATTTGGCCTGACATCAAAATACCTTAATCTGAAGCAATTTGGAGTTTAATTGTGATACTGAAATGAACTCAACTAACATACGTAACAAAAACAACCTTGTTATTTTCATTGGCATATATCAGTGCAGCAACGTCTGCAGCTGAGTTTACCCGACAGTGTGACATCACCGGCTGTAGGTCATAGTATTCTATCATTGAATATCTCACAGACTTTCACATTTGCTTCATTGGCTCTCATATCAGTCATGGACTGCTTTACTTTAGAAAGATGTCTTTTTGCATCTTACTTTCTTGTCTCAAAACATTCCCTGTTTATGTCTGTCACAGAACAGCTGCTCTGATGACACGTCAGACAGCTGTACTGCAACCCCAACCCCAACCCAGAGAAGTTGACACGCTGTGTAAAACGTAAATAAAACAGACTGTGATCATCTGCTAATCCTTTTTAGCATATTCTCAATTGAAAACAGCACAAAGACAGTATATTTAATGTTAGACCTCATCAGCTTCATTGATTTTTGTAAATATCTGCTTATTCTGAATTGATGCAGCAACATGTTTCAAACATGTTTGGACAGGAGCAACTAAAGACTGGGAAAGATGTGGAATGCTCCAAAAACACCTGTTTGGAACATTCCACAGGTAAACAGGTTGATTGGTAACAGGTGATAGTATCATGATTGGCTATGAAAGGAGCATCCTGGAAAGGCTCAGTCGTTCACAAGCAAGGATGGAGAGAGGTTCACCACTTTGTGAACACATGATTGTATGAAGGAGATTACTACATGGACTCAGGGACACTTTGTAAAACTGTTTTGTTTTTTTTTTGCAAGTGATTGCATTCTGTTTTTATTTACATTTTACACGGCATCGCACTGTTTTTGTATTAATATTTGTAATAAGATGTTTTATTGTGTCCACTAATAGGCCTACCACTACCAACACTGTTAGATCTGTTCTGATCTTTTGTCTGCTGATTTCTCAAAGCAGGACTTGAGCTGCTCTTCTTGCTACTCCTTGGTAACATTTTGTGGATGTACTTTGCCCACAAACTGAGAAACTGGTTCATAATTTGAGTTTATGTAGTTAAGAGAGTTTGATGTATCTGACCTGGAAACAAAGGTCTAGAATAAGAATAGGAAAAGTTCTTGTTGAGGAGAACTGCAGAGTTGAATAAGACTTTGTCATTAACTTGTGTGTGAAAAGCACTAATTTTAATGAATCTCCCAGCCTTTAAGCCTGAACGAGGCTCTTGAGGGAGATGATAAGGTGCAGAACATTCTAGAACTGTTGGACAATTTCTCTTCATGACATCCAGTCCAATGTCCTCTTTCACCTACATGGTTTAAGTCATGGAGTCCACAAGACAATGAAATCCCCTTTCTTTTGGACTTAAACAGTGGTGACAATAGCACAGTGTTGTTCAATGTCAATCATGTTGTCATCCCAGGATATTATGGGTTTCACCTGTCTGCATCTGGCAGCTAAACTGGGACATTATGACATAGTCCATCACCTGCTCTCCAAGGCATCCAAATACGTCAACTATCAGGTAAAGACACACTCCGCCTCATTTACTAACAACTGCTTACAGCTAAGATTGTGGAAATATAAAGTCATGTGTCAGTGGAATCCTTTGCAGGAGTTTTATAGCTTGTGTCTGTGCAGGATGACGGGGGATGGACTCCCATCACCTGGGCCATCGAGTACAAGCACAAGGAGCTGGTCCACCTGCTGCTTGCTAGAGGGGCCGATGTTAACATCAGAGACAAGGTCAGTGCACACGACATGCTGCTCACTTTTACAACTGTGGAACACACACACACGGCAACACTTTGTCTTCACACTTCATACAGCACTGCAGCTCATCAAGGTCAACTCTTTGATAAGTGTGCTCTCACGGGATGCATAACATTTTTTACCTCTAGTGAAATGTAAGCGCAGAACACTGGAGACGCAGAGGGGCAGTGGGTGCTGTATCACCTTGGGCAAGGAAAGAAGTAGACCTCACTCACAAATTAGAGCTATCTCTTACTCAGACAGGACTTAAAGTTAATATTCAGTTTATCGTGGCAGAGTTTTTTTTAGATTTGATGATTATATTGAAATGAATTTGGCAAGACTTCCACAGTCCGCTAGCTTATAGGAAATCTCTCTCACTCCATCAGCTGCCACAGGGTCTTTATGCAAGTCGCTGTCCAGTGTCCTGTGCTGCACTCCACAGTGTAACTGATTACCTGAAATGATCTCGTCACCTTGACTGTCTCCAAGTCATGGACCTCTTTGCATTAACAAGATGCTTTTTAGCAGCTAACTCCATGCTGAATTATTAGAGGTGTTGATTATGCAAATGATTAGTCTCATTAGTGTGCACCTCCTCACAACCAGGTGGCATTCATCAAGTTGAAACATGCAGTTTACAACAGGTGTATGCAGTTAATTTGGATGAATCTGACTTTGAACACTTGTACCAGCAAACGTGAAACAGGGCCGAGAGTCTGCAGCCGCATCCAGCCGCCCTGTGAGGCTGCACAGCAGGACTTACTGTAAGGCATCTCCGCTCTGTAAATACTGGTATTAACAGGTTGACAGATGCCTTTAACTCCTCATTGTTTCAAGTGACAGAGGTGATGACATCATCATGCATATCATGCAGATGCTTCATCTTCCGTCTGATCCTGGCCTGTTAACGCTCTTCCTGTAGCCTGTACTGTTTGAAACCCTGCCTCTGTCAGACCACGGTGTCAGTGCTGACCTCTTTCCTGCTCCTCCTTCAGGAAGAGAATGTCTGCCTGCACTGGGCGGCTCTGTCGGGCTGTGGTGACATCGCCCAGGCTCTGCTGGAGGCTCGATGTGACCTCAATGCTGTCAACGTTCATGGTGACTCACCGCTTCATGTCGCTGCCAGAGAGAACCACCTGGACTGTGTGATGTGAGTGTGTACTCTGGGAACAAATGTCAAATGGGAGGGGGGTGGCACACTGGGGCACATGCTCAAAGATGTACATGTGTGAAAGTGTTTTTTAACCCATATTTTACTAATATACAACATATTTCTATTTCCTTTATCATGGTGCATAGCACAAGCTGCACCCCAGGTTGGGTTCTCATTCCTACTATCCAACGCCCAGTTCAAAAACATTGGAATAAGATCTGGCTTTAAAATGATGCTTTTAAGTCATGGTTGTATGCAGTAAATGTATTTAAACAGTTGAATTGCTTTCGCACAAAACATGAATATGCTTAGCTCCATTCATGCTGTCAGTGGCAGATGATGTGAGTTTTGAGTTGAATTATGTTTTAGGAAACTGAGGAAATGAGTCTTACTTCTTCCTGCTGACATTATTATTTACCTAAATCGTTGCAAAGATTCCATTCAGTTAGTCTTATGAACATGCTCCAGTCATAGGAATACTGTGATGTGCACAGTAATCCTCCTATCATGGTACTGATCATGGTTTTATGTAAACAGCAAACTGAATGTGTTTGGTCCGCCTCTCATTCTCCACTTCAGCCTGGGTTTCCCTGTAAGGTTTTAATATGTTACAGTCTAAAAGGTAATGCTTTAAGACACTGAAGCCTTAAAATGTAAAGACTTGATTTACATCTGACTTCTTCAAATGGAGGGATGTCAATTATGGGAAACAAGTATGCAGTGTTGTTTGGGTCAGTTTTTCATAGTTCAAGCTCAATCCCATACTTCCTATGACAGGAAAGCTTAATTCAACAGGATTCACTGACATTGTAGATTAACAGTGTACCTCCATCTTTGTGTCAACATTGTGTGTTTGTCCCTTTCCTGTTTCAACATGAGAGTACCTCTGTACAGACAGCTCCATAAAGACATGGTTTTCCCCAGGTGTTTTGAAAGGACTTGACTGGCTGACACAGAGCCCTGACTTCAACTCTATCCAACACCTGCAGGATCAACTGGATGCCCATGGTTTTTAATGATATGCTTAAGAATTACATAAGGTTGCAATGTACGGGTGTCAGCAAACTTTGTTCATGTGTCCACATACTTTTGGCTATACAGTGTATCAACTCCTGGCAAATGTAGTCTAGAAATGTCTACAGGATATTGGTTTTAGCTTCACAGTCCCCTTATTAGTCAATCCCTTACTTCCTTTGTTGTCTTGTTATATTTCACTTTTTATCTACGTCAAAAACCTTTTGAAATCTCATCCACTTCTTATTTTAACATCCTCCATCCACAGGTTGTTTCTGTCTCATGGAGCTGATGTCAATCAGAGGAACAGGGATGGAGACACAGGTCTGGACTGCTGCGTCTACGGCTCCGAGGTGTGGACGGCCCTCAACACCAACAAGAAGCTGACTGATGCCAGGAGAGGCAGGGACTGCCAGGGAGAGAGAGTGCTCAGCAGGTACACAGCAACACTGCTCTGCTGCTCTGTGTGTGTGTGTGTGTGTGTGTGTGTGTGTGTTGGTTGGTATATATAATATTAATGTTTATTTTCTAATATTACATGTATGTATAGAACTATAATAAGACATATTGCTGCAGTCTGCTCTCATCTCTGTTTTGGTGGTTTCATTGGCTCTGTTCCTCTGTGGACACCTCTACCTCTTACTTATGAAATCACTTTCAAAACACACTGGAGAAAAAGAAGTAAAAAGTCATGTGATCTATCTGAAACTAAGCTTTAGCGTTCTAAATTCTAAAAGATGTTCTTCAAGGGAGAATTTGAGGAATTCCCTGGGGGAATCACAGTCAGATTATTGCCTTTACAGAATTTGAAACAGTGTGTTTTCCAACTAACTTGACAGCTTTACAAGATGGTTCTCAGTCAGGTTTTTAAATGTTTGCTGTGGAATTAAAGCTGCATTCATCACTTTCATTTTGGCCACACAGGGGCAGAACTCCACAACAAGCTGAACATTACATACGTTTGGCATATTACGACCATACCAACATCAGAAAAGGTGATATGGCTAAGAGCAAAATATGAACATGCTGATGCTAATGGTCGCCATCTTAGTGTAGCTTGTTGGAAAACTTTTGATCTGATGTTGGCACTAGATAAAAAGTTAAGGGATCATCAAAGTGATTACAGTTTGTCCAGAGGAGAACCTGAATGTCTGCACCAAATTTCGTCACAGTCCATCCAATAGTTGTCGTAGTAGTGGACTGACCAACCGACAGACCAGCACTGCCATCCCTTGAGCTGTCCTACTAGCATGGCTAATAAGAGCTGCTTGCTGTTGCTGGAAATGATGCTGATGGGAGATGTGGAAGTGAACCAGAGTAGCAGTGGTGTCTATAATGTGAATTCCCAGATATTAAATGTTCATTGTGATTTTCTGTAGCGAACCCTGTGATGTTTGATCTTAAAGTGTGCTGACGTAGCGTATCACCACGTGGTTAAGCTATGTTTGAGTTAATAAATGTATAAATGCAGTTGCAAGAACAACACCTTCCACTCCCATCCTAAGGTGTTTGAAAGAGAACTTCTTTTAATTCTGATATTCTGATTATGAACTCCCCCTGACCTTTCATTCATGTCTATCTTGCTCTGTATTGAGTCAGGCTGATTGTTATTTTGGGGTGTTTTAACTGTGTGTGCTCCCTCATGCCTCTCTGTTTCCTCTGCTCTCTGCTGAACTGTTCAAGTGTGTGCTTGTCTCTGCTTCTCACGGCAGTATGCTTTATGTTGCATGGTGAACCTGGTGAATAGCTGTGTGCTGGGATGCACTGGCACGGCATGGACTGGTTATTGATTTCTAGTGAAGTGGGTGTGTGTGTGTATTTGTGGGTACTGGGCAGACCCAGCGGGGGCACAAACAGTTCCAGCACAGTTACTGAACCCAGCTGTATGCCAAGAAATCATTGAGCTCTTAACACCACAAAATGTTGTTTTTCTATTTCACTTTGTGTACATGTTGAACAAACAAGATCCATGTCAGTCACTGTGCTTCAGAGGTGTTGGTGGGCATGTTTTTCACATCAGACAGTGCCAGGCTGTTTCTCCCTGCTAACACTCTTTATGCTAAGATAGGCTAACCCGTCCAGACTCCAGCTCTGAGATAGATCTGCTGAACTATTCTCACTCAGAGAATGACTCATATGTCTATGTACCATGACCACCACTGCATTTTTACAGTACAGTTTATAAGGAATCATTTTTTTCATCTGCTTGTCATTAATTGTGAAATTGATCCTTACCATGTATTTGAATCAGAATTTAAAAACCTAACTTTTCCTTCTCTTAGGGACATTTCTCGGGGGTACGAGGCGGTTCCTATCACATGTGTTAATGGAGTGGATAGCGAGCCATGCCCTGAAAACTTTAAATACATACCAGACAACTGTGTCACCTCCCCACTGAACATTGACAAGGACATCACTCACCTACAGGTGAGACCTGAGCTCTCTGTAAACTATACATTTATTACAGTATCCTAAAGAAGGCAGAACATGACACACATTTAATATCTCTGTGTGTAGTTAAAGAATAAGTCTGGTTATATTCTAGATTTTTCTTATTGTCAACAAATCCCATGTGCAGAGTCTCAGCCAACAAGTCATCACAAAGTATTGCATGCGCATCAAAGCCTGATATATTTTACTCCTATGCCCCAAACAGATCCATAGCTGTGCAAAGACTATTAAAAACACATCAGTGCGCCACACTGATGCCCTTGGTGACAATCCCATATACATCGTCCTGCTGCTCCAAATACTCATTAGAGCACCAAATGTGGATTACTCTGCCACTGAAAACAGCCCCCAACAAATGCACCATTTCCTCCTGTCAGAGTAACATTTGACAGACTGTCAGTGACAGACTGTTTTAGGAAATGCCTGAAACTTGTATATAAGATGTATACATTGTGGCTTTTTGGTCTTTTCATGGGATTTGTTGACAATAAGACAAGTATAGAATATTTTTACTCTTAACCTTTAACCAGGTGCTCCTGCAGGTTTTACATCACTGTGACACGTTCATTTCAGATTTGTGCTGTGTTGGAAATGTTACCAGGTCCAACACTCCAAACAGGCATTCCGTTTCTCTTTTCCACTCATACTATGTACATTCAATTCCACCAGGACAGTAATGTAAGATCAAAGCTGTCAAATGTCATAACACCTGACTGATAATAGCTCACTGATGATGTCATTCAGCACTGCAGCTGTACAGACGACTGCTCATCCAGTACCTGTGTGTGTGGTCAGCTCAGTCTGCGATGTTGGTATGATAGCGTAAGTTGAGACACACACACACACACACACGCTCACAGAAAATGCTAAATAAATGTACGTTTGAGAATAGACTCTGTAATGTTATTTCAGTTTCCTTTATGGTCACGTGTGTTTACAATATAAAGCAATCATTCCAAAAGGAAGTTTGGTTTTCAGTGGATTAACTAACTAATTTTAGTGGATTTTGAGAATGTAAGAAAATTCCCCCGAGGCCGTTAGTAACATGTCTCTTGGTGCATACGTAGGAGGGTCGACTACCTCTGGACTTCTGTCAGCGGGAGCCCCCGGTGCTGTTCGAGTGTAACCACGCCTGCTCCTGCTGGAGGACCTGCAGGAACCGAGTGGTTCAGAACGGACTGAGGTGACCTGTTCTACTTTTTAGACATGGCACAGCAAGGTTGACTGGCTGCACGGTATCCAGCTCTGCTAATCATCACAGTTCTAAAGTTTTAATATCCAAAGATAAAACAAAAACACGAGCGACTGGGCAACTACAGAGACCACATTCTGACCCCATTTCCACTTGTCATTTCAAGTGTCTCACATCTGTATAAAATCCAGCCGTGACTTGAAACACTTCTGTGTACACATACATGCATCACAGATGAACTGATATAATGAGTGTACACTGAATATACTGAGCTGCTACACCACAGCAAGGCCTTTTTGAAATGACTTTTGTTCACTGAGGACATGACTATAACATTTCAAAATATCATCTTGCAGTGTAACTTCCCAGGTCAAAAGGTACTTTAATGCATTAAAAATATATTTTAATTATAGAAAAGTCATTACAAGTACACTTTTACTCTTTGAGCTTAATTTCAAGTATGTTTGTCATACACTTAAGTTCTACTTAAATGTATTAAAAATGAATATACCTAAGTGTGCTTTTAAAAAGTGTACTGAATTACAAATACTTAAGATAGTAAATAAGTGTTATTAGTTATTAAGTATATTTCCAACACATTGGTGATGTAATAAAAAAAATGCACAGCAGTGTGTTTTGAATGCTCATGAATTGTGATTTTCACTGCTGTACTTCAGGACACTTAATAATAATAACAATAATAATAATAATCATCCTTGAACCGCCACCTTATCGTGGTGGAGGAGTTTAAGTACCTGAATGATCCTAGAGGCTATGTTGTCCGGGGCTTGATGCTCCTGGTAGGGTCTCCCAAGGCAAACAGGTTGTAGGTGACGGGTCAGACTAAGAGCGGTTCAAAAGCCCCTATGAAGGACAAGACATCGAGGACGCGTACGTCACCCGGATCGGCGTTACCCTGGAGCCAGGCCTGGGGTTGGGGCTCGCAGGTGAGCGCCTGGTGGCCAGGTCTTTGCCCATGGGACCCGGCCGGGCGCAGCCCGAACGAGTGACGTGGGCCCGCCTTCCTGTAGGCCCACCACCCGCAGGAAGGTTCAGAAGGGGCCGGTGCTTTGTGGTATGGGGGGCAGTCGTGGGCAGGGGCCCCGACGACCCAAATCCTGGATGATGACTCTGGCTATGGGGACATGGAATGTCACCTCGCTGGGGGGGAAAGAGCCCGAGCTAGTGTGTGAGGTTGAGCAGTACAGGCTAGAGATAGTCGGGCTCACCTCTACGCACAGTCTGGGCTCTGGAACCCAACTCCTTGTGAGAGGCTGGACTCTCTTCTACTCTGGAGTTGCACGCGGTGAGAGGCGGCGAGCTGGTGTGGGCTCACTTATAGCCCCCCAGCTCAGCCGCCATGTGTTGGAGTTCTCCCCGCTGAGCGAGAGGGTTCCTTCCCTGTGCCTTCGGGTCGGGAATAGGTCTCTCACTGTTGTTTCGGCTTACGGGCCGAACAGCAGCGTAGAGTACCTGGCCTTCTTGGAGTCCCTGGGAGGGATACTGGAAAGTGCTCCAACCGGGGACTCCATTGTTCTACTGGGGGACTTCAATGCTCACATGGGTAGCGACAGTGATACCTGGAGGGGTGTGATTGGGAGGAACGGCCTCCCCGATCTGAACCCGAGTGGTGTTCTGTTACTGGATTTCTGTGCTAGTCACAGTTTGTCCATAACGAACACCATGTTCAAGCATAAGGGTGTCCGTCAGTGCACGTGGCACCAGGACACCCTAGGCCGGAGGTCAATGATCGACTTTGTAGTCATATCATCTGACCTTTGGCGGTATGTCTTGGACACTCGGGTAAAGAGAGGGGCTGAGCTGTCAACTGATCACCACCTGGTAGTGAGTTGGATCTGCTAGCAGGGGAGGGAGTGGGACAGGCTTGGCAGACCCAAAGGTACTGTGAGGGTCTGCTGGGAACGTCTGGCCGAACCCGCTGTCAGGGAGGTCTTCAACTCCCGCCTCTGGGAGAGCTTCGACCAGATTCCGAGGGAGGTTGGAGACATCGAGTCCGAATGGACCATGTTCTCCACCTCCATTGTTGACGCAGCCGCCTGTAGCTGTGGCCGTAAAGTCGCCGGTGCCTGTCGTGGCGGCAACCCCCGAACCCGGTGGTGGACACCGGAAGTAAGGGATGCTGTCAAGCTGAAGAAGGAGTCCCATGGGCCAACAAGGCCCATGGGACTCCTGAGGCAGCTGACGGGTACTGGCAGGCCAAGCATGCCGCAGCTTGGGTGGTTGTAGAAGCAAAAACTCAGGTCTGGGAGGAGTTCGGGGAGGCCATGGAGGAGGACTACCGGTCGGCCTCGAAGAAATTCTGGCAAACCGTTCGGCACCTGAGGAGGGGGAAGCAGCTTTCTGTCAACGCTGTTTATAGTGAAGGTGGGGAGCTGTTGACCTCGACTGGGGATATTGTCGGGCGGTGGAAGGAATACTTCGAGGATCTCCTCAATCCCACTGTCATGTCTTCCGTAGAGGAAGCAGAGACTGGGGACTCGGGGGTCGGTTCATCCATCACCGGGACTGAAGTCACTGAGGCAGTTTGCAAGCTCCTCCATGGCAAAGCAACGGTGGTGGATGAGATCCGCCCTCAGTACCTCAAGTCTCTGGATGTTGTAGGACTGTCTTGGTTGACACGCCTCTGCAACATCGCGTGGCAGTCGGGGACGGTGCCTCTGGACTGGCAGACTGGGGTGATGGTCCCTCTTTTTAAAAAGGGGGACCGGAGGGTGTGTTCCAACTATAGGAGGATCACATTCCTCATCCTCCCTGGGAAGGTCTATTCTAGGGTACTGGAGAGGAGAATCCGGCCGATAGTCGAACCTCGGATTCAGGAGGAACAATGCGGTTTTCGTCCCGGCCGTGGAACACTGGACCAGCTCTATACCCTCCACAGGGTGCTTGAGGGTTCATGGGAGTTTGCCCAACCAGTCCACATGTGTTTTGTGGACTTGGAGAAGGCATTCGACCGTGTCCCTCGCGTCATTCTGTGGGAGGTGCTCCGGGAGTATGGGGTTGGAGGCCCTCTGTTTAGGGCTGTACAGTCCCTGTACAACCAGAGCAGGAGCTTGGTCCGCATTGCCAGCAGTAAGTCGGACCTGTTCCTCGTGCACGTTGGACTCCGGCAGGGCTGCCCTTTGTCACCGGTTCTGTTCATTATTTTTATGGACAGAATTTCTAGGCGCAGCCAGGGGCCGGAGGGGGTTTGGTTCGGGAGCCGGCAGATTTCGTCTCTGCTTTTTGCAGATGATGTTGTCTTGTTGGCTCCATTGAGCCAGGACCTTCAGCATGCACTGGGGCGGTTCGCAGCCGAGTGTGAAGCAGCTGGGATGAGAGTCAGCACCTCCAAGTCCGAGGCCATGGTTCTCGACCGGAAAAAGGTGGCTTGCTCCCTCCAGTGTCCAGGGAGAGGGAAGTTTGGGCGTCCCTGCTCACCCTGCTCCCCCTGTGACCCGGCCCCGGATGAAGTGGGAGAGTTTGTAAAAAGTGAAATACTATTTATACTTCAAGTATACTCAAGTATTACTCAGGTAGTACTCAAAAACTTCTTGAGTACACTTAAGTGTACATGAAGTTGACAAAAATAGCAAAGTGTCCTTAGTACATTCTTCAAAAAGGATAATCCAATCATAATATGGGCTATGCTGGAGGCAGACCCTGAGAACAGTTATTTCCTCTTACTGATGTGGTTACACTGATAACTCTTCCACTTGAGCAGGAAAGGATACATTTACACCTTTTCAACATTTGGCTAGAATGTGTCAAGCAGTCAGATCTCAATCCATTTGGAATGCCATGTATTGGCCATGTATTACTCACGTTGTGGGGACATAAATGCAGGTCTCCATAATGTATAGCATTACATTTTAGAATAAAAACTTGGGTAAGGATAAGGTTATGTTTAGGTTAGGGCTAGGCAAGTAGTGGTTATGTAATGTCCCCAAAAGTGATGAAAACCTAACATATGTGTGCGTGTGTGTCTATGTGTGTGTGCATGTTAGTTTCCATTTTGGATGGGATGTTACTGTGAATATGATGACACATTGCTCTGTGTAGTTACCCCCCCTTCCATCCTGCTGCTCTGATGCTGACATGCACATGTAGAGGGCATGGTGGGACTCAATTCTCTCTTCCAGGAAAAGTATTAGCTCTCTAAATTGTTTTTCTCTCCTGAAAACTGTTTTCTTCCATAACATCATTGTCTTAATGTTCCGGCCGTCAGCTGCTGGATGAGATAATTGCCTTGTTGTTGTTTCAGAGCCCGGCTGCAGCTCTATAGGACACAGAAGATGGGCTGGGGAGTGAGGGCCATGCAGGATATCCCTCAAGGGACATTCATTTGCGAGTGAGGACAGGCTGTCATAAGTGAAACAACTGAATTCAGTTTTTTACAGCATGAAATATTGAAGAGAAGCTGCACTCTGAGCTCTTTCCCTCCCTAATGCTTCCACAGGTATGTTGGGGAGATCATCAGTGATGCAGAGGCAGACAAAAGGGAGAATGACTCTTTTCTCTTCACCCTCGACAATAAGGTGACTGAATTGGTTTACATGAATTTTTAAAGCTACGCTAAGAAACTGTGCGTGTTGATTCTGCAACATAATTGCACACACGATTTTGATTTTATTCATTTTACATGGTTCGTAAGTAAATTAGTGTCTATTTATGAGTCATAAGAAATCATAAATGATCTTTTATAAGGAGTAGATGTTAGCTAGACTCCATCAAATGTAACAATTGTTTTAATATAACAGAGGTAACTAGTTACAAAGGTTTGACAGTATATACAAAAATATGATGCCAAAGTTCATTTGTAGGTTAATCTTATAATACTACACATAATCTCACAGTGTTCCTCTCCATATTAAAGGGTAAGTAAACAATGGCAAGCCACTGACATGTCTTAAAAAGTAAATGCATACACACACAAAAATAGGAAGATAATTGGACTCTGCTACATGAGTTTATCCTGTCAGCCCCGTCCAACCACATCATTTCACAGTGTCTATAATAGTACCTTCTCTTGCAATGATGCCATTTTGCATTGTCATGGAAATTAAGCAGCCTGGCAGACATAGTGTAAAAGTTTTCAAAATGCAAGTTTCCCCTGCTCTCACTGAGTATCATTGAGTCATGCACATTATCTTTATGAGGTTTTGTAAGAACAGTTTATGACTTTGAAAAAAGTTGCTTCTAACAGTCATCACTCTAGCAAAGCTGCATTTTCTGTTTCACTGTTATATAAAAAGGCAGTGAGGACCTGGGTTTCTGCAGAGACAGCATGTTTTCCCCTCCTTGTGCACCTGCACAAATCCAATCACAAAAATAACTTTTTTGTCAAAATTACTTTTTTGATAAGGTCATCGTCACCGTTGCCTCGTCATGTTTCCTAAACATCTCTCGTCTCACAGAATATCTCTACCTGGACGCCATCTCTGGGCAGTCAGGATGCAGTTTCATTTATCTTGTTGTAGACTTGAATCTTGGTCGGTAACAAAGTAAAACTGTGTGACACTGTGAATTCACTGCTGTAGGCCTGCAAGGGTGTAAAAACCATTAGAATCTTAATAGATTCTTTTATTTCTGTATCACTCACCCAAAGGTGTCCAGCTCACACTGGTTTACACTTCTATCATCACCTGTGTACATGTGTACAACACACTACATCAAATATAAACTGAACAGATTAAACATACAACGCTCTCAGACGTTGATGATAAGCATTTAACAAGAAGTGACTATTGTAATCCACATTCATCTGTCATATCTAACAGACTGGGATGTCAGGCAGGTGTTTTCAGGAAAAGGGATGGAGTGCATGTGCTCTTATATTTGGTCAAAGGGTGGAGCTGCAGAGTCTCTCATCCAGACACATTTCAGTACGTGATGCACCACTCGGTCAGCAGCGTTCTTCATGGTTTCACAGACTGCTTGATCTTGTGATGACGGCTTGTTGATGGTATCAGGGTGGACTAGTTGTTGAAGGAATTATTCTGAAATCAAATCTCAGGTTTGATTCTTCACCAACAGTTTGTTCTTTTGATTCATAATGAAAGATGCTAAAATGCAACTGTTTTTTTTATTCATTCTGCCTGTTTATTCCCATTCAGGGTGGTGGGAGGCTACATGCATTAGGGCTGTGGTTCCTAAACTGTCTTTGTCATGCCCCCCTTTGGAAGCAGGAAATATTTCTTCAACCAGCAGCAGTACAGGGGACACCAGTAACAAAAGGAGCCCAGCTGAATTGTATTAAATAACATAATCAAGAACATAACATACTGTAGTCATTACACTCAGTTCGGGAAGCCCGACAATAGATACAAACAGGAATGGAATCAGGACCGGTCTGATCCATAAGCAGCAAAGACGGTTAGATTCACCCATTTCCACTCTGGAAATTAAAGGATAATTCAGATGTATTACAGTATGTGTCTTATCTTCATAGATTTGTCATTTCTCTGACTAATATGAGACGTCACTAAAAAGAGGTCCAACAAGACCAGAAACATGAGCAGTCAGACATGTTGGAAACAAACCAACAGGCTAGTCCAACTTATTTGGAAGAGAAAATGTAAGTGTTTAAACCCAAATTATGTAATTATATTCAAACACATGTTTACATCCATAAGTTTGCAGCACATTGTAAACTGTAAGTACAGAAACTGTATGTACTGTTGTGATGTGCACAACGTTTCCCGTGCAGGTGACCTTTCAGCTGCCCCCACTCTCACTTTGACCTCCAAATAAAGTGGTTTAGATAATCTGGATACACTGTTGGTTTGGTTACAACCTGTCTTGTGGTTAGTGCCCTGTCAAACCTGCAGTGGTGTTACCATGCTCTGACACTTCAGCAGTTAACTTGGTGAGTACAATATTATCAGCTGATGAGAAAAGTTGAGCTATTTTTGAAAGTTTTTCCTGAACAGATTGATGGGCGTCTCTAGGTAAACCCAAAGAGATGTGACTGACTCTTTTTCATCATGGTCTTGTGCAGGTGGGAGACGTACACTGTATTGATGCAAGACTCTTTGGCAACATCGGCCGCTTCATCAACCATCTGTGTGAGCCCAACGTGATGGCTGTGAGGGTGTTCACCATGCACCAGGATTTACGCTTCCCCAGGATAGCCTTCTTCTCCAGCAGGCCCATCAAAGCTGGAGACCAGATAGGGTAAGTGGTGGAAAAACAAGCTCAGCCCTGTCCACTGTCTTCCTGTTCTGGAGAGACCTTTCAAATAAAATGTTCCAGATAATATGATGGACTGTTGCCTCCTCTTCAGGTTTGACTATGGTGATCACTACTGGAGGGTGAAGAGCAAGTTCTTCAGCTGCCACTGTGGTTCCCTCAAGTGTCGCCACTCAGCCGCCAGCAGATAGAAACTCACTGATGACCATGATCCCTCTTTCTGTCTGGACACATTCTGTGACCTCTCTACAGTCAGAAACACTGCCTTCTGAACCAGATACCATGTAAGATTAGGTAAACACCAGTGGAATTTATTTATACACCTAATAAGGTTACTTTTCTATATGAAGAATACTGCAGTTTGTTACCAGCCAGAAATACTCAATGTGAGACTGGGTTTAACTCATTTTAAAGAGCCAACAGTCAGGTGAAACAATCTTAACAGATGATTTTAACATTTATGCACTATGCCATTAATACTGCAAAATGTTTTATTTGTGGATTAATGAAGTGAAATAATGTTTGGTAGTCTGGTCCCATCTATGATCATGCTTTTTACTACGTGTCTAATTAGAAATTAATAAACACATTTTTAAAACATCTTTACATCTTATTTTTTATGGCTGGCTCACGGTCGCCCTTCCAGTTCATCCCAAAGGTGTGGGATGAGGTCAGGGCTCTGTGGGCCAGTCAAGGTCTTCCACACCAAACTGGAAATCATGTCTTTATGGAGCTTGCTTTGTGCTCAAGGTCCTTGTCATGTTAACACAGGACGGGGACAAACACAAAGTATGACCCAAAGTTGGGAGCAAACTGTTGTCTAGAATATCATCGTATGCTGGAGCATCAGCATTTCCCTCTATCTGCACTAAAGGGCCCAAACCAGGAAAAAATGACCCAGACCAAAAGAACCCAACAGTGTACTACATATCCACATATATTTGGCCATTGGGTATAATATGGAACTATTTTGTTCTCCATCTGAGATCACTTCTTGAGAGGCAAATTGATGACATTAAACTATTTGCTCATTAGTTAGTCATTAATTTCCATTGTTTACGTCTCATTTGTTATTTGAGTTTTACATGTGCAAATAAATAAATATAACTTAAACATCTCAAAAGACCTACCATGGAATTGTGGTGAATTATAATCAGTTAAAAGAATAAATTGGCTTACTTTTTTTGTCATCGTTTTGATTTTTTTTTCTTTTGGCAATTTCTTTGACGCATGGGCTCAAATTTGAACCCCTTTTCCCACAAGAATTGTTGTAAGCAACACGTGTGCTTGTTTTACTTTGAAAATTTCGATCGGATGTTGTGTCTTTCCTGCCTTGTGTTTGGCATACACTAAACAAACCACCGGATATACAGAGTTCATGTTCAAATCGCGGTGTCTTTCAATGTTGTCTTTTGTCAGTACATTTGATTTATTAAGGATGTTCTACAGTCTAAGAGATATCTGTCAGGTGTGACACACACACATGCACGTATTCTGAAAGTGATTACGGAAGTCTATTTATTCCTTCTAACTTGATCCCGGTGTGGCACCCTCGCGCTCTCCTCCCTGTTGCTATGGAAACAGGGCCGGTCAAGGTGGAGCCACTGGCTGGCATCTTCTCGGTCACGTGGGGGTCTCTGGATAAGGAGCAGTGGAGAAAGTGGTGTCTCAACATTCACATTAAGGGAGAGTTTAAGGGGAGACTGCTCGGCCGTGTTTTCTCCTCGATTAAAGATTCAAACAAACTGACAGCGGCGTGTTTTTCTTACCTTGACCGCGGGGCGAGGTGGTACAAAGAAGAATTATTCAGCGTTCTGCCCGCAATGGAAACGAGTGTTTAGGGGAACCGAAATAATGTTTGTGGACGCTTTCTGGAGGAAAATACGTCTCGACTCCTCACTCTGACGGTGAGCGCTGTTTTGTCTGCTCTGGTCTTCTGTGTTGAACTCCCCGAGGCTTTTGGTTGAAGGCGCATCCTGTAGCATGGACTTGAAGCGTTGACGCCACTAGTCTGTGTTTGAGCTCCTTCTGAGGACCGGGGCAGCCAGTCGAAGGAGGAACACCCATGAAAAATGATGCATCATGGAATCTGATAACCTAAACTTTGAGCAACAATTTCCTGCCGCGGAGAGTGACAGCATGGGAAGCAGCAGAGACTAACGCTGGTGACAAATAGCCTCCCTCACCGTGTTTTGTTGTGAATGTTTGACTCTCATGTTCGTGGACGACACACACACCTAAAGAACCTGGGGGACGGGACGACAGTGTGTGTTGTGATGCTTCTTCTCCATTTCTTGTCTGGTGTCAGTTTTGGTTTCTCCAGCAAGATCTGCGCTATCCCAGCATGGCTCGCTTTGAAGACGAACTGTCCAGCCGCTATGGAGGCAGCTGTCCCGCGGGCCCGGCCAGAGGGGCCAGCCGGCAGCCGGGGCCTCAGGGGGGCCAGAGGATGTACAAGCAGACGATGGCCCAGAGAGCCAGGACCATGGCCATTTACAACCCCATTCCTGTCAAACAGAACTGCCTCACCGTTAACCGCTCTCTGTTCACCTTCAGTGAGGATAATATCATACGGAAATATGCCAAAAAGATCACCGAATGGCCATATCCTTCCAGTCCAGTCTAACCCTCAGACGTGCCGTTCTGTCCCATAGCGCGAGATCACCCCGCCGAACTCCGCCTTGAAATATGTCAATTTAAGGTTCCCTGCTTTCCGGCAGAAGATGCATGTATCTAGGTCATGATACACATTCTCACACGAAATGAAAGGATAGAACCTTAATTTCGGCATATACTCAATACGCAAAGGATCGTTTCTATCAATGAAAATCCAAACTTCCACAGTTGGTTCTCCTGTTGTTTCCACAGCCTGAGAGGGAAGGGCGACAATCCTGTTGATTTTCTGTAGAATTAATGTTCTGCGAGGTGTTATTTCAGAGAAGGTCTTAAGCTATACCATTTCCTTCAATAAATGTCAACTACCAGTGCCAAGCAAGGGTACCTTAAAGACACACATTTCTAATGGTGTTCGGCGTCATTCTTTTCTTATTTGGCAACAGAGTAAACAGACCATTAGCTGATCGATTAGTGATTACTAAAAGGTGCACGTGTAGGAAGGACTGAGTGCATAACATGTTGCTTGATGGTTTGACTTGTGTGTCACTGAAGTTCAGAAATTTGTTTCATGCCAAGTCTTCTCCTTCATGGCTTTCTTGTCATGGTGTTTGATTTTCTTGCATTCTCATTTGATAAAGAATTTGTGTCTGAGATTGTAATGCAGGAAGACTTCTGTTTGTCTCTGCTGTGGGCAGATGGAGTGAAATCACTGGTCAGAACAGGTGTCATGCTCTCTGTCCCCAGGCTCAATTCTTGAATTGGGTTTGGATATAGAGCACATCAAGGTAACGCTGCTGATTAATGGGTTAGGTTTGCTGGGTAGGCCATTGTCTCACTGGCTTTTCATTGCGAAGGCTGTCTGCAGATGGTGCTGTCCAGGGTGCTGAACTTCCAGCAAACAGCAGGCTGGCCTCAGCATCAAGGCGGTGGCAATCTGCATGGGTGTGACACCAAACAAACAGGCTGCAGCAGTAAAAGGCAGCAGGAGGCAGGTTTGAAATTAGCTGCTGATGCATTTTCAATTGATTAATTTGCGCTGAATGATTGTGTGAGCGTCAATGCCACCTGTTGACTTTTGTGAATTGACTTACCAATGAAATCATTTGTCGCTGGTGCAGATGTGGATACTTTCTGAGGAAAAGTCAATGCAAAAACACCTTATATGTGAATGAGTGTTGCTGCTGTTGCAATTAATTCACATTAAGTTGTGTACTGGCCTCCATTACATCAGTCACTGGTTGGTTACCCTCAGTGCTGAGCACACATTTATCATGCTTTGATGTTGCACTGCATTACTGAAGCCTTTATCCTGATGCAGAGGGGTCATGCAACACTGTAGGATCTTTTGTGGCCCCAAGCAGCTGGAGGCCCAGTGGCTGGAATCTATTGGCCAGCTCCCTCTCTTGAGCCCCCCCCCCCCCCCCCACTTTTAGCAGAGCTGGAACAGTCCTGAGGGGATGTTGAAGTGGTAGTGCTAATGACACAACAGAGGTACACTGCAGTGAGGGAAGATACCCAATAATTTGCACAAATCTCTGTATAATTTCTTGAAATAGGCAGAAACTCTGCACTTGCTCAGTGCTGCAGAAGTGTTGCATATTGATGAGGGTCCCAACAGGCTTTTGACTGAGGCAGAATGGTGATAATTGTACTTTCATCTGACAGGAAGTTGTTTCTATGAATCATTGAGGACACTGGTGGGTCCCCCCCCCCCCCACAAGGGAATAAAACTAGCTAACCAACTAGATTGTGAACATTGGGGTTAAAGGGACATTACACCAAATTTACACATTAAGTATAGTTTACTTGTGGAGTATAAGTCAGGCTGTAAAAAAAACTGTTTATAGTGTCTTCTGTGGCTTTGGAGGGTCCTTTCCAAGTCTGAGAAAATAACCCTGGTGAGGTGATGTCAACAGGGTCATCTCAGCCTGGGCTCGTGACCTCAAAAAATTAACAGGAAGTCTCCACTATAAATTGAGGTGGTGAGGTTTAAAAGAGATCAACATTATTGGGGTGGGGGCTGATGGAGTTTTTTGACCCATACCAGGGACAAAAAGTCATGATGACCTCTGCCACTTTGATTTTGACCATTCGTTTTCAAATCTGTCTCTTGTGAGCCTGCCAGTGTTACAGAAGTAAATGACTAAATCTGCTTGATTTTCTTTGTGCATTGCATTGTGGGAGAATCATATACATCTCCAGTGCACTCATTTATTGACTGTTTTCATTACAGTATAGTTAATTGAGTCACTTTTCCAGTGTGAACACACGACTACTTAGAATGACATTGCAGTATGGACAGTAAGTTCTGTCTTATGCTGCACTGCATTGCATTCTGATCTGTTAGAGTCTGTTGAAAGACTGACACCAAGGCAGACATTTACCATTGATGCATGAGGCAGCCAAGAAGTATCTGATGTAAAATTTATTTGTAGCTGATTTAAAAATGTATTACTTGTCTTATACATTTGTAAGGAAGCTACAGCACTGAACACCAAGCAACAATTTAGGTCCAGAAAGTATGTTTCCAGTTGTGCTTTTTAAGAGTTTAGGATTGAGTTTTCCATTTTTCATCTTTAATTCTTGTTATGTGTATTGGTTTAATGGCATGGTTTGTGTTTGAATGTGTAGTAACCTGTGAATTTGCTTTCCACAAGAATTCCTTAACACTGTCACTCCATTTGAGTACATGATCTTGGCCACCATTATAGCAAACTGCATTGTGCTGGCCTTGGAGCAACACCTACCAGCCTTAGACAAAACACCGATGTCAGAGCGTTTGGTAAGTAGCCACATGACTGCTTTCCATTTCCCACTGTATAACTCTGCATACCTCATACAGTAGAAAATGCTTTGCTCTGTTATTTTTGTTACCATATTGCAGAGACGCGTGTTTTCTGTCTGTATGTGAAGTAATTCTAGAAATGCCTCCCGTTTGTACAGCAGCCCCAAAAAAACACAGCGGTCTAATTATTTTCAGCTGTAGGCTGCTGCAATCAAGTAATAGAATCCTGCTCTGGTTAATCCAATCCCTCCCCTTTTTCCAGTCTACATGTTCATGGATTTGTGAAGTTCAGAGGCCAAATATGTTAAAAAATCTAAATTTTATTCCTCAGTGTCAGACAGGGCCCCTCATCCACAGCTCTGCTGGTTCAGCAGAACCCTGCAGGGCTGCCTTTGAGCCCCCCCGTGTATCATTACCTCAGGTTACCCCTGCTGCACCCTCCCCCACCCCAACCTTTTTGTTAAATCTTTCCATTAAAAGAAGCAAGGGCTGTGAACCTTTCTGTCCAATCAAAGGGCTGGTGTTGGCAGGGGCAGGGCTGTTTTAAGAATGAAATGTCACTCCCTGAGGCAAGGAGCCTCCCAGCTGCCCGCTTTCATTGATCCACTCCCTGAGATGGCCTGAAACCCCATCTGACACACATACCACAGAGTTCATAACGATGTGAAGTGATCAGATGTGTCATCAGGACTGGGTCGCTGCATAATGAAATCCTATATACAGTTTTAAAGCCTTCTTCTGTCAATTAATTGTTTAAGCTGTTAATGTCCAAAAAATGTCCAGAGCACAAAGACATGCAGATTACTGACAAAGAAAAGCAACAAGCCCCCTCATTTAAACAACAAACCCTAACATGAGAAGTGATTCATCGATTGCCAGAATAGTTGATTAGTTTTCTGTCGATTGATGAATCAGTGAATCATCTAATGAGCTCTAGTCTGTGCACTCCTTACTATTTTCTGCTTGTGACATTGCTGATGTTGAGCTAGAAGCTTATTCTTTTACTATTCATTCTAAAGCCCAAACTCAAAGCATATATCCAAAGCAAGAAACAGAAAAAGCTAACTCAAGAGCTGGTGTAACGTTGGAATCTCTTTCATAAGGTTCCAGTTTCAGAACTGAGACCAGAATGACATGAAAACAGCACTGCATTAAAAAGCGCACAGGGCGGGGTTGGTGTTCAGTCAGGTACTGCTGAGATGATGAATTACCATCCAGAAAATAGTAGAATTTCCCCACTCATGTTACAAGGCAACCAGGGAATATGGGCTTGCATGTATCAGATCTTTGCTGGATGACATTGCATTGGGTTACGTCAAAGTAAGAGCCAGGCTCAACATTTTTGCTGATGACACTGTGTTTCTCTTTTTCTCAGCACTTTTAGCAAAGCCACTGAGGCTGCATTTTCTTTTACACTGCTAATGTCAGTCTGAACACAGCCTTACTTTGAGAAGTAGAAACATGACTTTCCATGAAACTGTCATTTCCATAACAAATGAAGTCAGATGTTAGATGTTGTCTCGACACGTGCACGGCATTTGTGTAAAATAGTTTGGTTTAAACCAGGGAGGATTTGATAACAGTGTCAGAGACAGTAAATAAACTACCATCACCAAGGTCCATGGACACCTGATTAAATTTTAAAATGCGGGAGCAAACTTGGAAAGATACAGGTTGGAAGTGGCAGGTGGGACTAGGGGTCCTCCCCCAGAAAAACAAATAGAATTTAAAACAAGTTTCCTCCAGTTCTCCACCACCACGGACAGCTGCCTGCGCTAGTCCAGATTCATTAGATTGATTGAGGGTGCTATGGAAACCAAGATGCATCAACAACAGTATATAATTGGGCGAGGGAGAGAGTAGGGCAGCAAATTAGCGATATTCACAGTAATTGGACAAATTCACAGGGGGGATGTAGTGGTGAAATAAAAGGTGGGTAACTTTAAATGCCCCCTGGCTGAACTGTCCACTGTTAAGTAATGCTAAACTCATAAAAAAAAAGTAAACCCTTGTCACATTTTGAAAAAAGTTTGAGTGTTAGCCCTCATTACATCTCAAATGATAGAGTTAGCTAACGTTGACTCGCAACAGTCAAGTGATCATTGATATGCTACGTAAATATAACTACTTGATTGCAGGCGCTGAAAAAGTGAGATAGCAAAACCACACCTTTGCTCTCCCTAATTAGATAACAGGGATGCATTTGCTCCACTGGCTCCATTTCTCAGGTACCTGTTCCAAGATCTAACTTCTGAAGCCTTCTCTTCTGTCTCAGGACCATGGTCAGGTGTTGAAATAGTGAATGCTTTTTTTATTTTCTTTGCTAAAAGGACTCCAATTGAAATCTAAATTTGGAATTTAGAATACTGGAATCACCCAATTAAATACCATGAGTAATTTTTTGTCCAAATCAGATGACATGACTTCAGTGTCCTCAACAGTACATGTTCCTGAGAGTTCTTCAGGGTGTTAAAGCATCTGATACAGCATTGGAGATGAATCGTACAGACTTATTCCCTGAACCTGCTGAGAACAATCATATAGAGCCTTCATTGTGTTGGACATTGATAACATTGGCATTGACTGGCCAATATCTGATTTTACTGACTTGGCCAAATGGAAGTCTGTAATTTCATTAATCCTCTTTACTTTTTCACAACAGGACGACACAGAGCCCTACTTTATTGGAATATTTTGTTTTGAGGCTGGCATCAAGATCATCGCCCTGGGCTTTGCCTTTCACAAAGGCTCCTACCTGCGTAATGGCTGGAATGTAATGGACTTTGTGGTGGTCCTAACAGGGTGAGTAGCACTGGCCTAATGGCTTATACAGCTGCTAACTGACAGAGCTGATGGGCAGCAGCGATTAATGAGGGGAGGGGAGAGCTCTGCTGTGTGTGTGTGTGTGTGTGTGTGTGTGTGTGTGTGTGTGTGTGTGTTGCGTTTCTAATGATCAGTAAAGCCAAGCCATTCCAGATGGCGGGGTGTTTTCTTCCTGTCTGAATAAACAGTCTTGATAAGGTGGTATTGTCCACATTAGACATCCAGAAGACCAGAGGGGAATCATTGCATATACGAACAGTGCAGAAACAAGACATTTCTGCAACACAGGATTTCAGGAAAATATTTTTTATTGTGCCCAATCACACCTTTACAATGTATGAAGCTTTTGCCATTTTGAATCGCCAGTAGTGAGGGTCCGAGCTTGTTTCACCTTTGTGAAATAGGCTGTTTCAATACATTGTGTTGGAGCTTGTGTCAAAAGATGATCATCACATGACATGATTTATAGTTTTACAGCTTGGAAAGTTTGCTGTTAATATCTACTGTATGTTCTGCTGTTACATAGTGTGTCACAGTGGGATTAGAGGAGAGGAGAATCATTGACAAATATGGTGATGTACATGATCAGAAGTGTACAAACATTTCGACCTCACAGTACATATCCACCCACATATAGAAATGTCAGCAATGAAGGAAAGAAGCATGAGCTCACAGTGGACGAACATTTTTCTGTTAATTCAAGCTGCCTTTGTCCTCTGTTTAGACATTCAGCTGTTTCTTTTTACTAAATCCAACTGTTCATATATTCCTTTTAGCTATTTCAATTAGTCACTGACTACCTTTGGCTATATCTTTCAACTGTTTATACTTTTAGCTATCTATTTCAACTATGATACCGTTACTTTACATTGACCTTTTCAACTGTTTGTCCATTAATCACAGATATTTATTTCAACTATTTATCCATTACTTTTAGCCAGCTGTTTCAACTTCTCTGCTCACTTACTGGCTGTCTTACACGTAGTCTTAATTCCAACACTGTTCAGGAGTGATAGCTGTCTCTTTTTTTTTTGTATATAATCAAAGTTCTTCTAATAATCTATCTTCAGTTTTATCAATTTAGCTGAGTGACTCCAAAATTTTTTCACTTTCCCCCTGTGGTAGAAGTACAACACAACAAGGCACATTTGTATTTCATATCAACAACATATTTGATATGTGCCCTCTCTGGACAATACATTTATGAATTATTTTATGTAGTATTTGCAAGATAGTATGTGCATCGACTACGGCATTCTGAACAAGAATGTTATAGATAAACAACACATATAGCCTTCTTCGTTGAGCATTCATGGGATTAAAGCTTTATTATGAAATCAGCAATTTGTTGTGGCCGTGCGTAGGACTCAGTCATGAATGGCACCAGTCATTTCTCCTGAGTTCACCATTCCAAAGCTTCAAATCTTAATCTGGCAGGAAAAAAGCCCCAGAGCATCACAAGGCTTCATCTGCCCATCACTAGTTTTCAAGTGTTGTTTTTGTACGCTCACACAGCCACAGCTGCTGTAGGGACGGAACTAACAACTGATTTCATTAGACGTTTTTCTGGATTAATCAATGAATTGTTTAGTCTATAAAATAATAAATATAATCAGCAGTTTCCAGAGCCCAAAGTAATGTCTTCAAACTGCTTATTTCTCTGACCATCAGTCAGAAAGCACAAAGGCAACAAATCATCATTTTTGAATAACTGTAACCAGCAAATGTTTAGTACTTAAATCCTTCAAGCTGTTACTATAGTTTTATTGATTAATACTCTGTTCTTCAACTGCTTTGCTAACTGAATCCTTTCATTACTGTGTAAAGCTGACATGGATCTAAAGCATTCATTTATATGGACTTGCTGAATGTTGATCCTCAGCAGTTGATCAGACTGATTGTACTGGCTATATTGTACACGTCCTTCACATCATTGCCATTTAGTTATCGATTCATGCCGTAGAAATGTCCATCAACAGGCATAAGAATGTTGCTAAACCAGCTGTAAGCTCGTTTTTTGTCATTCTATCATCTCAGATTGTCTGTGGAGTAAACAGAGAGCATCCCTTGGGAGTATTAAGCTAGTTACGGGAATAGTGCTGTTGGTGCAGGGGGATGGAGAGCAGAGGAGGCTGGAGTGTTGGGGGTTGGTGGGGAAGGGTGGGGGTAGTGACGGAGGATGCTGTTACGCTGCAGATAGTCCCTGGGTACTTGGTGGTTCCACCAGGGGATGTCCAGGCCTCTCTTACATAATGATACAGAGATTTATTTGGCTCATCTATTGGGGCTTGTGTCAGGAACTTCATTGCAATAAACAGAGCCCGCCAATTCCCAATCCCCTCATCAACGCCTCTGCCCCTCCCACTGGAAGTCACAGGGAGTCACTGAGTGTTTTTCCTGTTGGCTGAAAAGAAGGGGCAGCAGTCGCTGGAAAATGTAGTAAATGCTATCCACCAGAATGAGTCTGGTTTTGCTGGAATGGAGCTATTTGTGCTTTGTTTGTGTGTGTGTGTGTGTGTGTGTGTGTGTGTGTGTGTGTGTGTGTGTGTGTGTGTGTGTGTGTGTGTCTCTGAATAAACATCTATAGGGGTTTATCCTAACCATACCAGTGTTTTTCAATGTTTTATCCCCTTTACTGCAAACCATTAGTGCCAGGTATGTTCCAAAGCAAACCATAGTGTTTTAGATGTTTGAATATGTTTACATGCACTTTACAACTGTATTCCCATGAATGTATACATACAACAACACTAATGCATGTGTTGGATTACCAACCTTAAAGCACAAAACTAGTCATAATCTATCATTTTCTTATTGTCAACAACTCCCATCAGAAGACCAACAATGTGCCCTACTAACAGGTATTGTTTGTATGACTATCTTATTCATCTGTGCCATGTGCCCCATTGTTGTCCAACAACTATTAAAAACACATTAATGAGCTACACCATTGCACTGGGTGACGTGTTCCTTCATTACCACAACCAGAATGAATGAGCTAGAACTGATAACCACAGACAGGGCAGGGAAGTCAGAAAGTATTGAGAGAGACAGAATAACATATTGTTGGTTTTGGTCTTTTTTGGTATTTGTGGACAATAAGGAAAATACCATAGCCTTATCCTTTCAGTTTTCAAATTACACAAGTTTAAATTTCATTCTATATTTAAATGAATGGAATGAAATATTGTCTGGAAAATTGAGAGAAACCACATCAATATACTGCGTAATACATTTTGGAAACTGATCAGCAGTAATGTTAAATGCGATAAACAGGAACAAAAGATAGTCTGGGAGGGAGTTTCTAATGGGTCACCAGTGGTGATATGGGAGATGGGATGAGACATTAACATGAGATGATTCAAACAACTTGTGAATATGCCTAAACAGTAGCCCAATTGAAAAATTTTTAGCTGGCAAATTCTGTAAAGCAGTAACTAAACATCCATCAGTCCATCCATCCATTTTCAACTGCATATCCAAGGAAGGATTGCATTGGCAAGAGGCTCAAGGTAGTCCAGGTGTCTCCCAAACAATGTTTTCCAGCTTTTCCTGGGGAGGAGCCAAACCAGATGAGATATATAATCTCTCCAGCATGATGTGGGTCTACCCCGGGGTCTCCTAGTAGTTGGACGTGCCTGGAACACCTCCAAAGGAGGCCCATGGGGAATTCTGATCAAATGCCCAAACCATTTCAACTGCTCCAAAGAAGCAATTTTGAAGCCCCCAAACTGGACACTCTCCTCCCCCTGGCTGCACCTTGAGATCTTATTCATGAAAATAACAAACAGAATTAAGGACAAAGGACAACCCTGGTGGAGCCCAGCACCCACTGAAAATGTGTTTGACATCCTGCTGAGAATACGGACACAGCTCTCACTCTTATAAGGTTATATAAGGGCTGGCTGTCTCTTAGCAGTGGCAGTACCCCCTCAGGACTACTGGGGAGACGCGGTTGTAAGCCTTCTCCAAGTATACAAATTGCATGTAGACTGGATGGGCAGAGTCCCACGACCGGCCTAACAACCCTCCACTGTTCCACGGCCAGAATTCGACAGTCAGTTTTAGCCTCCTCTTCAGCACTCTGGCATAAGCTCTTCTGTCCTCAAGAGAGCCCTGGACCAACCAAGCTGGAAAGGCCTCCTTTTTCAGCTTGACTGTGTCCACCAGCGGTGATGATGTAACCACAAGGCTGATGATCAGTCTGTGGTAGAAGTACACTTATGAATCAGCATATTGTTGAACATCATGTTTGTTATGGTTGATCCATACCAGTCATGCCAGTCATGGCAGCCAACAAGATTTGTTGTTGTAAAGTGAGGTAGCTGCTTTTTATAAAGTCAACCAACAGCCTTGTCTTTGTTGGTCATTTTGCTGTCTGTGGTGTAGAACCCAATATGCTTCCACTCACATCTTCTCAAATGCTTTGGTGTCGTGATTATCTGATCAGAATGGCTGTGCCTACTACTGATCTCCATTTTAATTGATGATGAATGATGGTGTTGCACTCGTGCTGTAAATTTTGAATTTGAACAGATCAGTACAGTTCAAATATTTCATCTTCCTCCACGTTTGATGAAAGCTTGAATTTTGAATAAAAAGTGACAGCCTGAGTATGTGCATGACACAGTGTTGTGTAAGTATTTCTGAGCTGTGTATGGGTATCAAGCATCAACCTCCAGGGCTGAAACATGAAGCCAGTGCAGAGGTGCATTTCCTTGAATGGCCACTTGAGGCTGCCTCCAACAGTGAGTCACTTGAGGCTCATAGACTGCCATATTAAAATATTAAAAACTTAACAGCAGAAATAAACATGTTTACAGCCTGGTGCAAAAATGCTTTTGGTCTCTATAGCTAATTTCCTCGATCATGAAAACTGTAAGGTGGTGAATGTTGGTGAGCTCACTGTTTAAATTATGGCTTAAAGTTATGTATAATTATGAGCATGGCTGCTTAGTGTGACAGCTAGCTGCTAAGTTTCAGTATTTAGGATTCATTTGGCCCACCCACACTCCACCTCTTTGCCCATTTTGGGGTGATATCATGGCACCTATGTCCATGTGTCATACAGTCTGTGATGTGTGTGCAGCATCTGATCTGAGCTAAGCGTGCTGAGTGTAGATGTGAGGTGAGAGTCATTGACAGGTTGTCATGGCCTGTGTGGAGCCAGAGCCTCTTCCAGTGTGCATGTGTGTGAATAGGAGCGGCCCAAGCAGGCCTGATTGAATTGGAGCTTTGAAGGCTGACATGATAACCATAATTGGTGGATAGAGGCCATTGCAGCAGCAGTCTGGACATCTTATCAGGGCCAGGCTACACTGACAGCTTGAGCCACGTTGTTAGGGTAGATACCAGATCACTCATATAGTGCATGCAGCTGAACACAGGGACGCATTTAAACATGCATGCACACACGTGCACACATGCCACAGATCACTTATCCGTGATGATGTCCATTTCCTGCAGGGTGTGCTGTGTGGACACACTGACACATTATTCACTGCATTCACCTCATTTGGACAGGAGTTCAGAATGTCTAATGTCAGCTCAGCCATCTGTTTGTAATATGAGCGTATGAGGGTTAAACTGTTGCATATAGGTGTTATTACACTGTTTTCACGTCAGCCATCTTTGGCTGTGAGTACAGCCCTGTTTTTTAATGATAACTCACAAAAATGGTTTACTACAACAGCATAAAAGACTACATTTACATGTTTTTACTTGTACCTACTGGTACTTTTTAATGGAGGCTGACGAGTCAGGGCCAAGATGTAGGCCAATACAAAACACCCGAGGGTGTGAAACGTGACAGCAGGTTAGCAGAGCATAATGTGCTTCCTTTGAATTCAGGGTTTGCTTGTGTTTGAGAAAAACAATGAGAGGAAGGTTTGAAGCTCCCTGGGGAGAAGAAGAGCTCCAAACAGACAAACGAGAACTGTATGAAATCTTTTTACATTTTTTCCAGATTGCATTTTATTTTTTTCCCAAATTCCATGTCTTCTGTTTTTACTTTTTGAATTCTGTGTTTTACCAATTACACACATTTGCTAGCATGCTGCTTCTGTGTGTGTCTGTGTGTGTGTGTCTGTCTATGTGCATGTGTGTTAGATCAAAACATAGCAGACCATAATTTTTTTTCTATAATCGGAGGGAGAACCTTGATTTTTATAAATTGCATCCACATTTTGGCAAATTCCACAATAATCTGTAATTTACATTTCATTCCATTTTTATTGTTTGCGGTTCTGTCTGTGTTTTCTGCATCATGAACATCAGAGGGCTCTAGCTAACAGACACATGCCTTAAAAAGTATTTTGGTCACATTAATATGGCAGCAAACAGTTAGTGTACAGTGGGTGTACAGTAAATTTATAGGCCATAAATAAAAGATTGGCCTAATGTTAAAAGTGGCTAAAGAGCCTTTTGCAGGACTATTTCAGTGTCTTGGAACTATGCTTATTCACATTCTTTTTGAGAGTGAGATGGGAAGATCAATATCAATCTGAAGGTTGTGTGTAAAGTACAGAGTTGTCAGGATGAGAGTGGGAAGCAGCTACTCTGGCTCTGACTAAAGTTCCAGAATAGGAACGTGAAACACTCAAACAGAAATGTAAAAACGACACATTGTGGTTGTTGGACGAGTTGTGTGCTCCAACTGTTTCTCAGTGAATGACTACCTGTTGCAGTAACAGTGAGCGATAAGTATATTTCCCTTTGATATGAAAAATGTTGATCAATTGATCTTTAAACTGGTGTGATCTATATTTTATCAGCCATTTTTGAATGTAATTAATTACACTCATGATTCGACTTCACTTTGTCTGATACAGATTTTACAGTACATGAAGCCCACTGATGCTTTTGGCTGCCTCTGTTGGCCACATGACCCTCCTTATCCATTTTGTAGTGTTCCTTTGGGAGCTTTCCAGGATTTGTCACCCTGCCACAGGAGGCAGTCCAAAAGTCTTATCTCATTTTTTATTTTTTATTTCCTTGTTTTTTTTTTTGGTACATCATGAATGGCTGATATTCAGTGCACAATGTATTCCATATTTCATTTTGTTCAGTGTACTCCAGTTATTTCATTCTGCTTCTATGTCAGTCAGGGTTTCCATGGGTTTTGAGAATGCCTTTTCATAAATCCCTAGAAAGGGAGCTGAACTCTGCTGGGCATTCAGCTGTTATTTATACACATAAGAGGAGAGAGTGACAGTCATGGCATACTAACAGGAGCTTCCAGGGACAAATAGTCACAATCATGTGCCTTATTTTTCTAATGTACTGAGGTGATTGTGCCTGGACAAAATAGTGTCTCTGCCTTTGCTATGGCAGGCCTCTCCTTGTATGATTATAAAGCAATATTTGCTGCACATGTTTTACAAAGCAGCTGCTGTACAACTGTACAATTTTAGCTCATGAACAAACTGACATACCGTGACATTGTTTACAGCCAATTATCAACTGACAACAAAGGGAAAAAAGCAACAAAATAGTCCAAAAATGCAAGAAGTCAATATCATTAGCTGCCATCTACTGCAGTATCTAAGTATTTCCTGTAAATGGTAACTCTGTTTTATTACTCCTTGGGTCTTAGCTTGGTAATCATTCCTCTCTGTTATAACAACATTGTACTAATAAAGTTAATTGCTGCAGGCTGGAAACATGGCAGCACTGATGAAAAATGTCAGATTGGGCAAACAACAGGGATTTGAGATGAAGTTTTAAACAATCCCCAGATAATTGCAATTGCAATTTAAATTGTAATTATTTGCTTTAAATCAAACTGCAGGGCTGTGTTTGTGGTCTAAATAATAATAACCAAGATATGAAGGTATTGATATATTTGTTGATTACAGCTGAATAATTGGCCACTTAGGTAATCATGACAAACGTCTGATAAGTCACATCTGACTATCAGATGGATGACTGAGACTGTTGATGGTTCTGCATTGAAGCTTCTTGAGTTAACAGCCTTACAGACGACCACGTGAACTGCTTCACAGCTGTGAATCCCAGTTACAATTACAATTACAGTTAGTCATTTGGCAGACGCTTTTTCCTAAGCGGTGTACATATGAATTTACATGCTGATGGCACAGCATCAGGGGCAGTTTTTTTGGGGTTCAGTATCTTGCCCAAGGATACTTCAACATGTGGACTGCTGAGGCCAGGGATTGACCGATCTACCTCCTGAGCTACAGCTGCCCCGTCTGACACGGAGCTTTTTAGGCCATGAGCTGAAAACAAAGATTTAATGCGCTGAGATTCAGATAACTCTGTTCACTAGCTGCCTGCCATTTGTACTTGACAGCTGCCCAGCTACCTGAGGCTACCTTTACCATATGGAAAAAATTCTTGCTTTGCATTGTGGGACACAGTAGGTGAGGTAGACAGGTTCAGTGCATACTTGAGATTTTTGCGAAATGAAGTGATTGTTTGTTTGCATACTGCATACTACATGCTATATAGGCAGTTCCAGATACAGCATTGTTTCTTCTTCAGCAGAGTTTTGCTAAGAGTACAGAAGTTTTGCTCAGACTAAATGGCACAGACACTGTCATACAGAAAGTATGTTACTGATAAAAAAGACAAGAGTTTAATTTTGTTATTCTTCCACCTTCAACTGTTACTAACTGTACATTTTCTGCACTGTGCAATAGGGGATTATTACTCTCTTTTCAGATGTGCTCATGTAGTTTTACCAAATAAAGTGCCTTATGATGGTATGATTAAAGGGTTAGCTTGCTTGCAACCTGTCTGGTTGTCTGATCAGACTTCAGTGTAACAGTGTCAGTGTGTTCCCAAATTTCACCAGTTAGATTGGTGAGGTAATTGGTGAGCACTAAAACCAAAACTGAGAAAACAAGAAATGATGCAATAAATCGAAATTAACACTTAAATTGCAAAAACGCATCTACAAGATTATGGTCCACAAGAGGCTAAAATTCTAGTGTTGCCACATAAACAGCGGTCGCTAGCCCATATGATTTATAGTATTTATGTGAGGCAGTTCATGGGCCATGTCATTCTAACACCATTACCATTTTGAACATGCCATCAATTGATCCCAGTGCACATCGTACATGTGTTTGCTCTCAGAACATGGGCCCGAGCCATCTTTCATGAGCTGCTAATCGGATCATGCGGTGGACTGCATGGGCGGAAGAGCCTGGATTTAGGTCCCATAGGCCAGCCCCGACCTCTACCATGTTCCAATAAGATGTAGGGAGTTGCTAATAAGAGCATATGTCTGCCTCCCTGTGCTCCCACCCAGATCAATAGTGTATTGAGCTGAACGCACAGGGAATAGATTCACTTCAGAACTCCTCTTTATAGCTGGCTGGATCAAAGCAGTTGCTGTTGGATCTCTGCAGTGGCTCGTTCCTACAGTACAGCCTTCCCTCCCCACACACACGGCTTAGGATAGCACCACTGGGTGGAATGGTAATATTTTTCAGATATCAGTGAAACATGTAAGTGTCACAACAGGAATAAGGTGGATCTGTTTGAAGAATTTACCTTTTACATTGAGAATCAAATATGCTTGAGGTTACATGTAAACATATCACATCATCAAAACTCCTCCCATTTTTACATACAGTTTTACACAAATCCAGTTAATATTCATCACACCTGGGCCTGGCATTGACCAGCCTCCTCCCTCTGAACTCTTAGTAAACTTTCCAGCATTTGACCACCATTTAAAACCCACAAATCAACATCTTGGCCTCACAAACCGTCTGGTGCAGATCAAGTGGACTTTGCACAGAGGAGGTGGTAATTACTCATAAGTTTTATCCATAATTGCTTGAAGGATGCATTCCCATTTAGGTTTCTTAAAACCCCATAACCATCTGCAGACATTGTTCCATCTGCATTGTCTCATTTGAGGGATGTTATCTTCTGATAATGGGTTCTTTGATGTGTAGTAGTTGCCTATACCTTTGGCTGTCAGATATTCCACTCACCTTCCAGTGCAAACCACTTCAAGCATAAAAAGAGATGGTCGTACCTGAGTTTGTACTGGACCTGGGTGTTCATTTCATTTATCACATTTATTGAAATGACCTACTCAGAAATGTTGTTGCAATGCTTTTGGAGATGTGACGACCCCTTGGGGCTAGGCCAGCTGGGGCACCACCCAAGATGAACAGCTGGTCAGCATCCATGGTTACAAGGATGAAAATATCTTATTTCAGCAAATCTATTCTATCCTATGTTAAGATTTGATACAATACACATACAGTGCATTAAGACATCAGTGTGGTGCAGGATATTAGATGTTGTTTAATTGTAGATATACAGCAGATTAGAGTGAGGATATAATTGTACAGTCTGTTGGCATCTGCAAGATTCTGTTGTCCCAATAGCAGACTGAATGTACTTTGCACTCCAGCTGTTGTGAGTTTGGACTCCCAGGTTCAACATACAGAGTTTGAACTCCTGGGAGCATGAGTTTGACCTTTGACCTGGTAATTTATGTTGATAAAAGCTGTTGGTCTGGCATGACCAGTAGTTTATGGAGGCGGATGTTAGTAAGTGTTGCTGCTGTGTATTTCATTTCAGTAGTTTTATTAAAAGTAATTCAAAGTAGACATACAGTACCTCACAGGAATGTCTGTTGTTTTCTGCTTGTGGTTACATTCCACTTGTTCAAGACATGAACAAAACAGACATAGTCTTGCCTGATTCCCATGATCTGCCTCTGTTCAAATCAGTGTCTCATCATGCTCAGCCTCTCTGAATGTTGTTGCTCTGGCTGTTGTGCTGTCGCCCTGCTCTACCTGTCTGACAAAAGGAAAAAAAGGCCCAGCTTTTATGCTATGCTTGCATTTCTTTGAGCAGTCTCTGCATTGTTGTCGTTCATTTTCTACACCTGAGAGGAATGTATTATTTCAGCTGCAGCCTCAGTGCAGTTACAGGTTACAGTCTCTACTGACATAGTTTGGGTTTGGATAAATATTGGCGAGATGTTAGAAAGCCTCAGAAATGTTTCCACAGCCATATGATACATTTTCTGATAAAAAATTGGTGTTTCATGCTGAAAGAAATCGAGGAAAATAGGTGTTTGTACTGCTGTAAGACCCCCATCTGTTTTCTGTGATCACTGTAGTCTCAGATGTACTGTGGAGTGGCACTGCCTTACCAACAGACATATTGATATGATTATGATAAGAGCCAGTTTGTGTATTTGCTGTGTAAATGTCTTGTGATCGACAGAGGATCCCGACTCTCTCTCTCTCTCAGCATCCACACTTCCCCTTGAACCAACACTGGGGACTACTGGCTCTCTGTGTTTGGCAAACTGGCTCACAGTGCACTGGTAGCAACAATGTGTGATGCGGCACAGTGCTGAAAACCTTTTGTATAGTGAGAGGCAGGAAACCAAAAAAGAAAATACAGGATGGCTGGATCCTAATCAAGGTAAAAACACTCGAGGTAGATACTGTAGTCTAAATCAATATTTTTCTTAAGATTGAAGGTCTAAAAATAATTTCAAATATCTGGAATTTCATGAAAGGAGGCATTAAATGTGATGTGTTCTTGTTGAGCTTGAATTCATATTCCAGTTCTCTGGGCAGCGGTACACCTTGAGATCACAATCTGCAGTTTTTAACCGAGATCAGGAATAATGTGTTTGTTTTCAGCGTGACAGCTAATGGCAAACTGACTTGAATATGAGGCTGCCTGTCAGATGTGAATGTCCTCCCTGACCTTTCTCCAGCTGTCCACTGACTGTCCATCACCTTCACAGGTGTTAAGTCAGTCTTTTGCCTTTGTCTTTGAGTTCTCACTGTTTCAACAGTCCATTGTCTCCTGGAGAAAGATCAAGAGGACATTGACATCTGAAACCAAAGAGCATCCTTTGATCCTGTATCAGACTACACAAACCCAGCCCACTTTGAGATGATTTTGTCGTGATTGAAGAATTACCAGTGCCGTGGCCCATTATGAATGACGACTGGACATCTATACCCGTGTAGTTTGACATGCTAGATGACCTGTTGTGCAGTATTTGGGACTCCTCACCAAACCCCAACCAAAAGTCCAACATGACAGAATTTCTTTGTCCTGACATGTCTAGTGTGACATCTCCCAGCATTGACCAATCAGGTGCTCTCTCAAGAGCACAGTCAGGTAACCATGGCAAAGAGGAGGAGGAGGGATGTTGCTGTTAGGTGGGACAACAAAACAGAAGGAAAGTTCTCTGCCCATGCTGTTGTCTCCGTGCCCACCAGGAGCGCATCCACAGCTGTTTTTCTTTTCTTTTTTTTCTACACAAGATCGCCAGCATCACACACAACGCTCCTGTCGCCTTGAGTGACAGTTGCTTCACCCGCCTCCCCAATGACATCTGAACTTGCTCGTGATTGTGAAATAAGATGTGGCATGATTGGTCGGGGTCATACGTCACTGACCAAAACACGGCTACAGTTTATGCCTCTGTGGTCGTTAGATCTGACACGTTGACCGTCGTCAGAGACAATGAAATCATGTAGTCTGATCCCAGCATAACTGAGACAGCTCTGATCTCTCCCCCAGTTTGCTACCACTTCTTATCATGTGATAAAAAGTCCACACTTCTGATGACATCATCAGGAGTATTTTCTCATTCTTGACAAAGCTCCCCCAGAGCCACATTATACATACTTTTTTTTTTTTTTTTACAGGCTGGGTGGAACATCAGATGGCTCTGTGAAGCTGTGGGGTAGAATTTAAAATGAATGTATTCATGCCACAAATTCACAGTAATGTGATTACCTCTACATTTCAGGCGTAATAATGCTTATTGTTAAGTAGGGCTAGTATGTGAAAATAATGCTAAAACTTCTTTGTGAGGTTTCAGAAGGAGAATTGCAGCGAAACAACAGTATGAGCTTCCTAAAGCCTTTATCAGTCAAACTCTAGTGTACTTAAACTCTGTCCATTTACTGTGCTCAGTGTAGCGGTGAAGACGCCCGATGGGGATTGAGGTGCTTGACTGGCAGCCATGTTGTACGTGACTCTCCAAGCCATTTGTTTAAATGGACTTTATTCTCGGGAAGTGGAGGATTATGCTGGGAAATGTGAGCTGTGCCTTGAACTCCCTCCACCCTGCCTGACGAATAAACACAGTGTGGATAGAGATGTGACTGCAGCGCAGCAGAAATCATGTCAGGACACAATACCACAGTTTCTGTTCATTGATATGGTGAAAATCTTATTCTGAGAATAATTCAAGAATCTTTCAGTTATTTTCATTGTTTTTTTCATCGATGACTGTTTTCCCTGGTTCTTGCAGTAGATCAGCGTTAGCTGGAGATAACAACTGTGTAATGTTGATTTTAACGTTTGCAGTGTGCTTGAATTGAACTAGACTGATGTATGTCAGGTTTAGACCAAAGTTTGTTTGGTGCTTTGTATCACATGCTGTATGTTGTCCTGCCATCACTCTGCAGTCTTGGTTCATTCACTCCTTTTGTTGCTCTGCTTGTCCTGCTGCCCAGCGGACACCACAGTCGGGTTTTTGTTATAGGCTCATTGTAATGGAAGCTCACATTTCAATGAAAGCCATTGTTATGGTGCTTTTGTCATGTTGCTCTCACAGCAGAGTTTCTTTCTCAGGGGGTTGTGTGACACTAACACGGGGAACAGGAGAGTTCTAGGAGTGGTATATGTTATGATGTACCAACAGTTTTGGTTATTTTGTGAGAGATGTTTGTTTTTGTGCGTTTGCTGTGTTCTTGAAGAGGTTGCATGAAGGTGATATCACATATTTCTGAGCACCAGTCAATATTTGAATGTGGTGGCAGCGGGTGGATGGTTAGCTCTGTCTTAGCACTGTCAGTCAAATCTGATCAAACCACACCCACACAGGCCTGATGGGGCAGGTAAGCTGAGTTTTGGTGTTGTACTTAAGCCGTTTCATCTCAGATTCTGGATGTGGATGGCTGTGAAGAAGAATACTCTGATATTATTTAGCCACACCCTCAGTGATGTCACAGCGTACTGACACACCATGGAGGACACCCTACATGATTGCAGTAAGGCGAGAATCTAGCTGGTGGAGGTCAAGACAAGATTTCCAGCTGCTATGAAGTTTCTCTTTAAATTTGATTGCTGCTTATTTAGTCATATTTAATGTTATAGAAATACTTAAGATTTGAAACCAAGGGCTTTTAAAAATAGAATGAAATATATCAAGCATAATTTCAGCATAATGTATTTAGAGCTCCCGGTGGCCCCTGTGATTGTGGCTCAGTCCTGGTCTAGACACTTTGATGATAACTGTTAAGGTAAAATAGCTGGTTTACACCTAGATTGTTTTCTGTCTTAGATCGCATCATTTAGAGAGTAAGGACGCTGTGATTATTTTTATACTTCATAGATACATTAATGCCAGTTCAGCAATAACCCATACAAAGAAAAAAGGTGACAGTTATTGTGAACAAGTACATCACACATACAGTCAGGCCTGCTGCAGTTTATCACAGATAGCTGATGTATGATACAAAGAATTCTGGGATTTTATGATGGGAACTGTTTTCTTATGTGTTGACTGGACCATTAACCTTTGAGACCTTTGGGTCAGTTTTTCTCTCACAAGACTATGAATGCATTTTTAATGAATTTATTTATTACATTATACATGATTCTTTCCTGTGACTTGCTCTGTCATTCATGTCAATAATAACACTGTCCTAATCAAACCAGATGCCAGCGAGGAAAGAAGCACAAGCAGTCAAACAGTCACACAGGTTGAAAACAAACCCCATGTCAGCCGCACTCATTTCAAAAAGAAAACAAAAGTGGTAAAATTATTCTCTAAACTGTTTGTTGTAAACATCCATCACAGTTTACAGACACAGCCTGCTTCACCTCTCTGCTCTGACTGTTGTTGCTCACTATTTTCCTGTGTTATAAGGGACCATTCATGACACTTCCATTGTGCCCACTCTCAGTTTGACCTGTAAAGAAAGTGGTTTAGATAATCTGTCTGTCCCCTGTTGATTGCTCTGATGGACTTTGTTGTAGTGATGTCTCAGTGTTCTTAAATCTTAGCAGTTTGACCAGTTAGGCAGTTTTGGTGAACAAAGTTTGACTTCCATTCAATTTTAGGTATCCCAAAAGCTCCAATCTTACTAAGTGTTAACTGGTTTGTGCTATTTTTTTTACATTTTATTTTGTAAGTTTCCCTCTGAAGCACAGCATGCACTGACACTATTGAGGGCCTTGAGGTGGGTTCTGATCTTGAGGCTCTGTCTTGATGAAGCTCCCTGTCTCAAAGCGTAGTGTAAGACCTCCATGTGGCCATGTTAGTCACTACAACGTTATCAGAACTGATAGAAATAATGGACAAATGAGAATGCATGTTTTTGTAAACCTGAATTTTCCTTTCACAAATGTACTATATTGTCTATTATCACTTTTTAGTTATGAGTGTTTTCATGTGACGTATGATATATGTGACATATGATACAGAGGGATGATGAGGCCAGAGGGTCACGAGTCAACACCTTTGACACAAGGTGTCTGTCAGAGGTATAGCAACTCAAACAAATGAGGTAGAGACAACCAATGACGACTGAACTTTGGACCTTCTCAGAGCACATGTGGGGCATGTGCCGCTGTGTTCCCTCATTACTGTGAAAGCAGGAAACTGCTGCCACTCAGCATAACCGGCCTCAGCCTGTTTCAGCTCGTTGCTCACATAGCCGGGAAAGAGAGGTGGAGAACGAGACAAAGGCAGACAGACAATCTCTGCGCTGATGTGTTTTCTTTTTCGGACTGATGTGTCTGAGACAGTCGATCGATGGCCTGGGAGGTGTCTCAAGCCCCCCCACTCCATCACCACCATCACCTCCTCCAGGGAGCTGATTGATCTGAGAGCTGGTTGTCAGGGAGGATCGGGGCCCCGCAGGCAGCAAGGCACTGCTGTCTCCACTCAGCTACTAGCCATGTATCTCTGCATGCTGCCTTGCTTACACTTTCATCTGCAGGGGAAGCCAGCCAGAGAGCATGCTGGAAGAATCAGCTTGTGGTTGCAAAGCTTGAATGCCTGTGTATATATACAAAAGGATCAAATGAACCCATGCCTCTAATGTATTCTGGCTGAGTGCCACACCCAAATTGCAAGTCTTCAATAGGCTCTTTCCAGAATTGGTTATTTTGCCCCATTCAGCCATGTTATCTCTTTGTCTAGATGGCAGACAGTGATGAGTGTAGTTTATTGAGCGTGGTCTGTCATTATGTTTAGCTGATGTCCATTACATGGCTCTGGCCCCAAGCTCTGATTGACCTCAAAGCATTGATTTGCACTTACTGTCCATCACAGAGATGGTCCAGTCACATTTTATTGCACAATATAAACAGTATGACATGTTTGACTAGAGAAATATTGTAGTTCTGTGTGTTTCAATGGCTCAAGGATGGCACTGGAGATACCCATTCATAACTGAATGTGCTTGTGGTATTGCAAAGCAGCAGTAGCAGTGGCAAAGTTACGTTCAGGGCTGACAGCCATGAGAGCCATGAGAGCCAGCTCTTCCTTCTTCCTTTGTAAACAGTCTGAAGCAAATTTCATGGCAATCTATGCAGTTGTTGTTGAGATATTTGACTCTGAACAAAAAATGTCCTCTCGCTGATGGTACTTGATTAGTGGTTCTCCAACAACACCCACCTGACCTGCTTTTAAACAGAACCGGTTTTTGTCAGCTGTATTTCTCAGAATAATGCTGGGAAAACTACCATTAAATATTTAAATTTTCAGTATTTTTCGGTCTGTGAAGTTATATCTGCCCAGTGTTCAGGGTCCAAACATTAGTTTATCCTCACAATGTTCTTATATTTGTGGTGCATGTAAGATTCTTTAAAAGATGATGTGAAAGCGGTCCATTCTGAGAGCTGTTCAGCTGTCGAACAGTCTTAAATCAGAGGAGTGAACTCTCCAATTATAAAGCAGCTTTAGGGTACAACAATGCCTGGCAATTTAGTCTTACAACAGAAGCAATTTGCCCTTGCAATTGCTAATGAAGGGGAGGATTTGCTTGGACAGTGCTCTGTGTGCAGGCTCATTTGTGCCACAAACTCCATTTGCATAAATGTCCCTGTCTGATGCAGTTAAGAACTCTGCTAAAGTAGCTGAGGTGCAAAATGTTTGCATGCTGCTGGCGGAGAGGTTGACTGCTTTACACACATGTAGAACCAAACCCTAATGGCCTGATGAAGCTCTACACCATGTTTTAGAAAGACAAAAACTGGGGGATGAAAGGAATATCCCTTCTCTTGCATGACCTTCTCCTGATGACACTGATCTTGTCTTTTATTGAAATGGGACATTTTTTTCCCCCATCTGGCATAATGGTTTACATACCCGTGTGTCAGAGGTATTATTCCAACTACCTCACCATCTTTGAAACCATATCATGCTTCCCTCTTTCCCCAGCCTCCTTTCAGAGTCACTCGTTGCCATGGATATGAGCTGAGAAGGTATGAACCCACTTATTGCAAACTTTATGCTTTCTGTGTGCATAAATACAATGAGAGTATTACTGTTTTTTTGTTTTTTTACTCCAAGCGGCACTTGCCCCAATGTGTTAACAAAGAGCTTCCTGGTGAATTGGGAGCTCACAAACCCGTTAGAGTACGCACGCACGCACGCACGCACGCACGCACTAAAAGGAAAAAGGCCGTCACGAGATGAAGTCACTTAGCTCAGAATGAAAGCAGTGTGCCTCCCCACTCAGGTCAGGTGAGCTTAACAAAGCTAAATCATCATTCAGGCAGATGTTCAAGAGCCCCTGTGGTTTTTTAAAAGCTAATTGTAGTTGTGAAGCAGTTCTGATGTCAAGCACTGTGCCGCAATAAAGACACAATGTTGCAGTCAGAGCCAAGTAATATTGGAACCTAATGTCATCACGCTGTCTCACAAAGAAAGAAAGAAAGCCGCTCCAGGAGCTGAATACTTTCCTCTCCTGTTAGTTCACTCGGACAGCTTTACAGCCAAGACTGCCAACTGAACCTTCACTAAGACCCGCCCTCCTTAGGTAATGACGCCATGCCTAGCTTTAATAGGTAGTTAGTTCCTCAATTGTAATTGTAGTCAAGCTCTCCACTCTCGCACTGCACATACAGGGTTTACAGTTCTACCATCATCATTTCTGAAACTCTTGATTCCTAAACAGGATGAAATCAATCATGAATAAACAAGAGAAGGCCCCTCATTTCTAGCTCACATCTGTGTTTACTTCGATTTTTCCATAGCCTGACAGCCATTAACTAAGTGGGTAAATTTGTGCTGATGAGCACACTGGACTGCATCTGCATCTTTTTCCTTTTATGAATTTATTAAAACAGAAAGACAAAACACTGACTAAGCTATCCAATAACAGAGAGAACATTAACAACAGTAAGATTAGGATTAGTTGTGCAGCAGTTGTGTGTTGGTTTGGTCTTGGTGTTTGCAGGTGTGTGTGTGTACATTCTGAACAGGTGGTCTATGGAGCAGATGGATGAATTAAAGAGAAAAAAAGCCTTTGGCCTAGAAAGGAGCACTCATGCTACATCTAATTTTACTGCTTCCAGTCTTACTGCTACTATTACTGTTACTTATATCTCCACTTTGTTTTGCCCCCAGACCCTTTTAGACGGCAAATTTACCAAGGACCGACATGCCTAAGGGTCAAAAATATTCTTTGTGGTTAACCAGTGACTCGCTAATGTGAGCTAATGCTAATGCTAGAGAGTTGAGTTCGTCTCCAGCAGACATTTCAATTTGGCGTGCTGTAAAACATATTGAAGACCCTGTGAAAGGGTCTTAAATATGTACTTGATGGCTGCATACGTGATAAAATGCTAAAAGACTGAGGCTAAAGCTACATGTCCCTGACATAACTGTTCAGAGGAACGGCATTGTTTGTGTAGTAGTAGAGTAATAGTTTGTGTAGAAGGTAGTCGCACAGTATTACTAAAAAATATACAAAAAGAAGAACATGGAGGCTAATTAAGATTGTATTTGTTCTAACAAAACCCTTGAGTTGTTTGGATGCTTACTGTGGAAGAAAAACACATTTGGACAAGCAATACAGTGGTTAGGGTTTCCCCCTGTTTGAGAAACTCAAAACAAGTCATTGAAAATGAAATGAATGTATTTGTGACTGGTTTTTAAAGATTTCTGTCTTCAGAAGGAACCAAAGGGCTCGAGCCTGAGAGCCACAGACAGGGTGGGGAAGTCCAAACAGACTAACACAGTGGTCTTTTCATGGGGTCTGTTGACAGTAATAAAAATCTAGAATAATGCCAGGCTAATCTTTAAATAATGCGTTCTGTTCCTCACCTCACTTTTATTTCAGACCTCACACCCCTGCATGACAGCAATTAACAGTTCAGTAGAATTTTTCTAGTAAGTGTTTCTCTTTCTCTCTTATTCTCTGTTTTGTTTGCTTCCAGTCTATTTTCATGCCATGACAGGAAAAAATCGCGTGTGGCAATCTGATACACCATAATGGGAGGTCAGACAATTTTCCAACAGATGACAAGCTCTCACTGAACAATTACAGAGACATTAGAATGACGAGTCAAGAACGAGACACTGTATGTATAGATATGAATACGTGCATGCAAAGAAGCACACAGTCTATTCTCTCTCAGCCAGTGCTGCTCTCCTGACTATTTGTCTCTAATGAGATCATCGGAGCCTCCTTTGTTTCTATGGCGACACCTCCAGTCATCTCCGCTGTGGTTTCCCCTTTCAAAGCATCCCTCTCTCTCTCTCTCTCTCTCTCTCTCTCTCTCTCTCTCTCTCTCTCCCTCTCCCCCCCCTTTCATCTGTTGTCTATGCATCCTTCATATCTCTCCTGTTCTGCGCTCATCTTATCATCTGTCTCTCCAAAGTGCTTTCAGCAGCATCATCAGGCTACTATACATCTCCCTCAAGGACATATTGAGAATGAATCTGTGTTATAGTAGTAAAGACAAAGGTAGGTAATATAGTGGAGTCTCCTGTGTTTTGCAATCATCATGACATAATAACCACAATTTTGAGCAAATATCAGTGGTACATTCACATGAGTTTTTACTGCCACCCATAGGACAAAATAACCATAACGTGGGGTAATTGATAGGGTTGTTTAATGAACCAATATAACACTGGACACACCACATTTTTCATAGATTATAGCAGATCAACATGAATCAAATTAGACAATTACAAAAAAAGATAAGGACTATCGTGTTAGTTTAGTTGTGAGCGTTGTCCTGATCTAAGTCTAGTAGGACATAAACTTGCTGTATTTATTCTTGACAAAAAGGATTAATGTGAGTCCTGCTGAAGATGCACATCACCGTGTTTCTGTTGTAGTGCTGTCACAATAGTGGAATTTTTAGATTTCTGTAAAAAGATAAGTATAACGAGGCAATAATATGACAATGAGGTATGACTTTTCTTTTTTTGGCTGGTAGCAGAGAAAAGCACAATGACTCAAGTGAACATTAATAATTCACGCTTTCTTACATTGATGAATTCTTGAGGTGGTGCACCTGTTCAAAAATACCTTTCCAGCAGGTCTTATAAACCTGCTTATCGGGCCTGCTGCATGGCCCTCAGGCCGTTCCAGTTCTGCCGGGCCTGCTGTATTTCTCTCTGGATTGAGCTTGGAAAGTTCTGTGACTGTGTTTGATACAGATCTTTAATTACTGCAGGTTAAGTGCAGGCAAAGGGGAACACGTCTCCTCTACATCTTCTTTAGCTGGCTGTGTGAATAGAGGATTTGTGTTTCTATGGCTTTGGTGTTTTTATTATTTCATCCAGTTCTTCTTCTCTGTTACTGCTGTCCTTACGCTCGTCTGTCTCTCAGTGCTGCTTGATCTTGCCTTTCTCCCTTCACTTGATATCCCTCATAATTCCTCATGTCCACCTTCTGTCTGTCCTTCTGGCACAAGAATATTCTTGGGATAAAAGAAAAGTGCAGTCAGAGCAGAGTAACAAATGCACTGTTAATCTGATTTGTCACCGAATCTGAACCCTAGAAACCCTCCTCTCCTCCCTGCTGCTCTGGGATGATATTTACTGGGCACCAAGCCAAGTCCAAGTATGGCACTGTCATAAATATTCAATTGAATATGAAATTTCGGGGTCAGTCAGTGTGAGCAGAGAACGCAGTATTGAGCTGCTGCTGATATCACAACACGACATCAGGCTGGATCTTTTTCTCTGGGTGTAAATAAAACTTTGACTCAGTGTTCAGTGATGGAAACTGTTGGTCAGAATGTGCAGTCCACCACCTGGACCAGAACAGAAAGAGCGTTATCACAGAGCTCTACTGTGTCACTACACACTGATAGGACATATAGTCAAAACATGTATTCATGTTTTGTCACGTAGTACTGCATTTCTGCTGTAGGCTGTCTGCTGATTTGTTACCAGAATATTTGAAACAAAACTCTTAGTGTGAACTGTGGGGGACAGAAGCACACCTTAGCATCTGGTCTGCCAGAATGTAGTAGAGGAAGAAGAGCGCAAGCTGACTCACTGGCCATGCTGGTAATAGCAGTGATATGCTGTTTTGCTCACTATGTTTACAGATGACATATCAAAGATGTAACACATGGCTTAACATGATTAAGACTATATGCAAAAGACTGTTTTATCTGGAAGCTCTGCTCGGGGATAGTTGGTCCAGTGTGACATGCGTCGATGCTCTTCTCTTTCAGACGTGTGTTTCATCTGTGCTATTTGTGTCCTTTGTGCTTTAGTTGGAGGTAGATTACAGAATGTCGACCTGAAGACGTTCCCCTTCTATGCTGAGCCACGTGCCTCATCTGCAGTAGTTTCTTCTTCACCATGTATAGATTAGAACAGGGAGAGGGAACCGCTGACTGGAACTGCAAATATGTTCACTTCCTTTCGTTTACTTTTCATCCCCTTTCAACCAAATGCACACCTTAGCACACTCACCAGCATATTCAGATGTCACACAGACCTTTGTTCCCACAGAGTAGGAGAATGCAGTGTTTCCTCTTTCCAGGTGCACTGTCACAGCTTTAATTTGGCTGTAAATGATTTCATGATGGAGTAATGAAATAATTTACCCATTTCTCTTGGAAAGCGCGACACTCCACATCTTCTTATATTTTGTGTGTTGCATTCAGGGACTACTCGGAAGACTGTGTTAGTCTACTATTTTGTGTTATTTACCTTATGTTGTCACGGGCCATACACAGCCTGGAGGCCAGAGATTCCCCACCCCTGGATTAGAGAGTGACACTAGAGTGGATTTTCACTCCTGCCCCGTCCCAACCCCATCACAGAGTAAAAAAAAATCCTGTCCTGCCCCAATCCAGGGACAGTGACACCCATCCTGCTCCTGTGTTGGTTTTTTTAATTTATTTAGTTTGGTGAGGGTAGTCTTTTCATGCTCTTGCTATCCTTTCAGATTACTTTTCGACAGAGATAAAAAGAGTACTACAATATTATACTCAAGTAAAATTAAAGTAAATGTTAATTTGTTTCACTTTTAAATTATTGGTGATATTTGATGCTACTGTTAAACTATTGACCATATTTTGGTTACAGTTTCATTCAATGTCAATCCAACATCACACCACAGCACCGAGCCCTCTTCTCTGTAGCCTCACTAGAATTAACCAAAAAAGAGGACAAAACTCAGACTCTGTTGGACAGGAAATAACCATGGTCATTTAACAGCAGAATAAAACATCACCAGAGCAGACAGCAATGGAGATATGTCAACAATATAAACTCCACAGCAGCTGCAGGGATTGTTGTGTCTGTAGTTGTTACGTACTCACCTGTCTGAGCATCATTTTCAGCTTTGTGCACCGTGAAGTCCTCAACAGTCTGCTCAGCCTCTCTGTCCCACTATACCCAGTCCACTTGACCTCTCTGTCCCACTGTAACCAGTCCACTTCACCTCTCTGTCCCACTGTAACCAGTCCACTTCACCTCTCTGTTCCACTGTAACCAGTCCACTCCACCTCTCTGTCCCACTGCGCTCCTCAAGGTTTTCAATCATTTTGAGCTGAATGAGGCTCTGCAGTCATAAGTGTGAGAGAAATAGTCAGAAACAGCAGAAAGTCCTCTCACACCTCACTGAAGGAGGAAGTTCCTCAGCAATGTAGCAAATGCAGTTAATCTAAGTCACCACTGGAGGAATTGCATTTAGCCTCTTGGGTGTGTTTGATTTGTGACCTCTGAAGCTCAGTCAACAGGTTGTATCTTCTTTATCTAATTTGTATAGAAGCAGAATATTTAAAGACACACGGGGACCTAAACCTGTGCTCACCATATTTGGCAACCCGCACTGTAGCTGAGATACTGTACACAAGTACTGGGAAGATGAATAAACTGCTGTTCCTCCAGAAATAGTTTCAGAATGTAATCTGTGCTGGAGGGCTTACAGAGAATATGCTGGAAAAACTGCCATCATCCTACTTTTTAAAATATTCCTCAGAATAACCAAATAAAATGACTGTATATTCAGCAGAATCTCAAAAATGTGTTTATTGTCACCCATCAATACCTGGAGACGGTCATGTTCTTCTGTGTCTCCTGACCCACACCAGACCTGTAGTAGACTTTATTCCCACGCTCAGTGTCTTTTTACTGTAAGATCATGAATTAAAGAAGGGAAGAAGCGCTTTGCTCGGTTGCGCTCATCCTTCACCTCGCTGGACTGACTTCATGGCACAGGATGTTCGTATGGGTGCTGCTGATGCCTTGCCTGAGCGTCTGTCCCAGATCTCACTCTGTGGTGACGCTTTCTGGGAAATCTGAAGGCCTGGGACGCTGTGACAGTGTGTTACCAATGCACTTTGATCCAGAGTCTATCATGGTGACAAGTCGTCAGTCTGTGTACAGTCTTACATTTTAATCAGATTTTCACAGAGAATGCATGTTTCCCGTGCTGAACACCTGCTCTCTGTTTGATCTTTCCTGAGAAATATCCTCACTTTAAATATCCTGCAGTTCAGTTTTCTGCTTTGTTTGGAATTCATCAAACATTTGTTGACTACCCAAATTTACTTACACCAAAAATCCATGAATGACTGTTAATGCAGGCCTTTCAGAGGAAACTGCTATGAACTGAAACCTGTAGTGTGTGACAGAGTATACAGTATGGGTAAGTGTGCATGTCCATACACACATGTCCGGTGTTTTTGCAGTGTGCATGCCTGTATATCTGTCTGCTAATGAATGTGTCAGTGTGTGAGTTTTATGTGGCTGAGCTCAATGTCTCTGCCCGACATAATTGGCTGTTTTCCACTTCACCTACTGCAGCCTGCTGCTAATGGAGCTCTCAGGTTGGGCTTGTGTGGGAAGACTCTGGCTGAGTGTGTGATGCTCTTTTACAGGCTCAGCATGCCAGTTATCTAATTCAGCCTGACTATATGCTGCCTGCCCGCCTGCGTCACTGAATACAGGGCCAGTAAGTTGTGTGTGTATGTGTCTGCACATGGAGTGTTTTCCTACACGGCTGTAATTACAGAGTTAGCGAACCTCCCCTGGAATGCAAATAATGAACTTGTAATTCATGTTGAGTGAGTTGTTGGACAAACTGGCAAATGAAATCGACAATGAGCCGCATATTAAGCACTTGTCTTCCAGAGCTATAGTGTTGTGTGTATCAAAGCATTCAGCAGGTAAGGCCCAATAAAAACCATCTTTAATCGAGTGTGAAGGATGCACTCGTTCACTAGCAGTGGTGTCATAGACGCTGCTGGAGATGAAGCAGCTCATCATGGCAGAACAAAGCTCTCAGCTCTGATGTCAGAAGCAAAGCCTATTAAGACTTTGCACCAAGAGTGAACACAGAGAGGATTTCCATCTCACAACACACTGGAAGAGAATTCTGGGAGCAACAGCAATAGAAATCAATGTCTTGTAAATATGTTTTGCTAATATCTTAAATATGCGATCTGCAATTTGATCATCTTAATTGATCAGTGGTGGAAAGTAAGAGTCCATTTACTTCAGTGCTACACTTAAGCACAGTTTTCTACTTTATTTTATTTCATTGTTTACATTTTATGCTAATTTTTCATTCATTTATCTGACAGGTATAGTTACAAATTACTTTACATATCAAGATTTTAAAAGCCTACAATGACCAATACAGTGTACCTCATTGTTACACCTTAATATTTTCTGTTCAGAATAGTTGTTACACTTATGTGTCAGAGCGGGCATACTTGTCTTATGTGTAACATAACTTCTTTTATTTAACTCATCTGCAGAGAGAACCAAGTCTTTCAAACAGGCTTATATAAAACACATACTTTATTTATACTTCCCTGTTTTATTTGAAGTATTTTTTTTATCATAAATATGTCATTCTGCCTCTGTTTTATTCTGCTGTTGGGCCAAACATAACACTTCCTCCATGTTTGACAGTTTTGTCAAATTCAGTGTACAGTAATGTGCCCTTCCACAGCAGTGATTCCATCAGTTTGACAGTCATGTCATACCTACCACTCTGCCCGCTCACAGCACAAAGTGGCTCAGTCAGATCCTCACAAAACAGGCACTGAGAGGCTTTGCAGCATGGGGAGTATTCACAGGGCTATTTGATGAGCTGAAAGCTAGCATGCTCATCAGTACTGTACTGTGCCATTTTGTCCAAACTGTAATTTTGTTCTCAGGAATTTACATCATTTAATTCAGTAAAAAGTCACTGAAGAGGGAAAGAGCTTGTTGGCTTGGTTGTTAATGCGATAATAAGGTCATACAGATTATCAACAGATGCATATGTACCGTTGACTCTTTTGTGGAGCACTTTTATTTGAGAATGAGCAGTAAACCTATATCTAATGTTTTAACCTAGCTGATGAAATGGGGGGACATTCCATATGTTTTCATCTCATTGACTTATACAGCTTTACTGATCATTCAGTATAACCCGGTATAGTTCCTTGGTACAATCAGTATTTGTAGTTGTACAGCACGGTGTCATTTGAGTGCAGAGATCGCCTGTGAAAAGCACACAGCCAGGCACTGCAAAATGTATAATTCATTGACTTAGTTAAAGTTAATACATTACAAAGGAGTGCCTGTGTCACTTCTTTGCAGCCTCTCTCTCTCTCTCTCTCTCTCTCTGCTGTTACATTGTCAGGCATGCAGGCTTCCACTGTCTGCCACCTCTCACTCCCTAACATTTGTGTGTGATTGCAGAGCTTGCACTGAGTAGTGACCTCAGATTTCTGTTGTCAATGTTGACGATGAGTTGTTGGGATCCTCCTTCTCTCTGGTCTGACAGCGATGATGGATTGGTACAGTGGCTGCCTGGTCCATGGCTGAGGAGAGAGAGACCCCAGTTATGCCCTGAGCTCAAAAACTGCACTGTGCAAGTGGAAGGCAGATTGGAAAATATTAGTTGGGAGAAGGAGCTGTAGAATGATGACATACATCATGCGACAAAAGTGATGTAGCTCTGCCATTCATTGTGGGTGGTGTTGTAAATTATTGAGCAGAGCTGCTTTATGTGAATTTTTTTCATATCAGTTTGGTAAAGTCATGAATTATTAGATATTTCATTCAGTGGATTAGCCAAAACTTTTTGTTATTTGTTGTTTTGACCAACTTCTTTTAATGCAAAACAAAACAGGTACTGTAGCAGGGCTGCAATCTGGTCCAAGCTACTCTACAGAAATTGGTGTCTCTGCCTTCTCTATCTTCTCCAATAAACCATTTGTCTGCATGTAGTTATCTGTAAAATGACATCCTTTTCATATTAAATATTATTAATATTTGAATTTGCTAGATGCATTGCAATTAAATATTAGCTTCCATCATAATCAATGATCCTGTCAGCAATTGGATTTGAGATCATACAGCAAGTCAGAAATCTGATTCTCCATTTAGCTGATTATAGAAGTTCAACTTTGCTCAAATTAAAGTATTATGTGTGACAATAATGCTTGAATTTAGGCACAAACATAATTCCATACAGGAAGTCACCGTGTCTCACACATAAACAAACTTTATGCGTAAACTTTATGAATCTGCTTTGTAAATCAACACACGAGAGGAAAAAGTAGAGAGGCTGCTATTCACAGACACAGCTGAGCCGCTTTATGTCTGTGAGGCTGGTACACTGACTGTGGACGAATCAAACAGTGCAAATGATCCCGTGGTCAGATTGGATTTTTGTACAGATTAAACAAAAGAGCTATAACTTGATAATTAGTTAGCATTAAAGATGCAAGTAGGCTGATTTTATGGCTGTTCCCCTATGTTTCCAGTCTTTATGCTAAACTAATCAAACTGGCTGCTTGCAGATAGATATGAGAGTGCTATCAGTCTTCTCACAACGACACTCAGCCAGAAAGCAAATAATTATATTTACAAAATGATCAAGCTATTCCTTTCAGTTATCATTTAGATGATTGTTAAACTGAAGCTATCTCAGCACAGGCGTTAAGTCTTTGATCACATGCTTACAATAGACTTTATTGCTTAGATTTTAGGTGTTTGTACCAATCATCCATTGCAGCTCAAATGAAAACAAACCCACAGCTCCCCTTCTCCCCCCGCCTCACTGATGCTCTGCTGTTGTGTATTGGAAGTTGTTTTTCCATCAGCCCTTCACTCCAACCACCATCGCTGCTAAATCTCTTTTGCACTCTTCCTGTTTTGTCCTGTAAACCTAACTGCCTTCACGATGGAGCTGATTTCCTGCCAAACCTGGCCTCCTTGTATTTTTAGTAGACAGCAGGCTGGCAGCAGTCTACTACACCTACATACACCAACTATATCTTACAACATGTTGCTGCTATCTGCCTTATTTCATCTTAACACTGGGCCAAATGGAGCAGGTTGTAGCTTCAAGTTGAGAAACCAGTAAGCAGTATGATTAGATGAATACAGCAAGGTTGAGCAAAAAAGTTCAGTCTATGACTTTCAATGCAGAAGTTTGTGAAAAAATCTTCACCTGAGGTCCATTTCCACACTAGCTTTTTCCAGGTACCACTACAATTAGCTGCTGAATGGCGGCCTCTGTGTGGTCAAAGCTGTGGTGCCAAGTCGGGAGAACTTCATCCATTATCAGCTGGCAAATAGCTGTGCTTGCTCTTAAGCAGTGTTTGCCATCTCTGTCTCTCTCACCTCACATTCAGTTGTGTTTACGGTAGAAACAATGGAGCATTCACTGTTCTCATGTATCTATTATATCTAATATAACCAGGTGACTGTATTTCCATGTGACAGACTTCATTTGGCTGTGTACATGGTAACCCTCTCCCCTCTGCTGCTGAGTCATCTCAGTCAGAAGAGGACTGATACTCCCCACACAGCCCTCTTCAGGAACTGTAAACAAACAGCTTTTACTAATTGATAATGGAGCTAATTTGTTTGACTCATACACTTCTTTCATGTCGTCTAAGTTTATGTGTGCAAGTAAAATGTGTTATAAGGCTTCCCCGGGCTCCTGCTTTGATAGATGCTCTATTGAACTTATAAAGGTGTATCTTTTTTATGGTGAACATTCTGTCTTCATCTTCATCAGTTAACCAGCAGTGTTACCTGCTTCCTCTCTAAATAAGATGTGCTGGTGTTATGAATATTGTAATTAGAATTATCATTATGTTGACTGTACAGAGTAGTTTAAAACTTCCAAGCTTCATTGGTAACATTGATATTTGATTTCTAAATCAACATTCAGTTGATCATAAGGCTGTTTTTGCAGCTTCAGCTGTGTCTGCTGCCTTAGCTTCAAAGCACAGCTCTGCTTGCTCAGCGGAGCAGCTCCAGCCAGCACATCACTTCTGTGGCACACTAACCTTCAGTGTTGATAGGCTATTACTCGTGACATGCAACCATTAGATAGCACTGTGGGCGGGACATTGAGCAAGACCAGAGACTGCTGATAGACGGGACTCCCTCAAAATTTGGTATTTCACCCATGCCCATCCACTGGACAGCAGTTGATGCAACATGCTACACTAATATCAGAATACAGACCCCCCATCTGTGTACAACCCCAATTCTGAAAAAGTTGGGACGCTGTGTGAAACATAAATAAAACATAATGTGATAGTTTGCTAATCCTTTTTGACATGCACTCAAAAAAAATCATCTCTGTTTGAAGTGACAGTTAGGCTTGAGGCCTCCTGTCGGTTTAATCTGTGGGTTAAGGCAAAGATTAGGTTAAAAAACATCCTTGTAGGCTACAGTTTTTCTAGCCTATCCAAAAAGTGATGAGACGACGAGAATGTGCATGAGGCACACGACATCAGTGCAATACCTAAAGTCCTGACAGCAGACAGAGAGGAGGCTGCTTCAGAGCTCTAAATACAGAAATATGTTGAAAGAGATCTTTTGTATTTAAGTTGATCAAAGTGTTTTGTCCATTAAAGAAAGTTGAGTCAACAAAAAAGACAAACTCTACATATATAAATATAAAGGAGGAAGAAGGCTGCAAGATACTGTTGCAAACTCCAGAAAAATAAAAACAAGTGGCTATTTGTTTCTCTGTCATTGCAACCAGAAAACATCTTTGCATATATACAGAATCAAATCATTCCATTTGGCATAAAGCAAGTAATGTTGTCGTTCTATCATTAGCAAACAGTGACACACATGAGCCATGACGCAAAAAGATGCAGAGACTTTGAACAGCAGCTCACATTTGGTTTTGTAGCTACTGTCTCCTCCTGATCTACAAGCACTGATGTTTCCCCTCTTGCAGCTCAGCCAACTGAATGAGCAGCCAAACAAACCAGTCAAAAGCGCACTGCTAGCATTGGTTTATAGGCCAGTCAGCTTTGAACAGTTTAAAAACACACTTGCCAATGCCCACACTGGTCAGATGCTACAGTCGCTGGTGTTGTCTTTACTCTTCCACACCACTGCTAACAGGTTGTCCTCGAGTTGTAACATGTACACCCGCCCTAAAAAATTACTGATAATTCAGAAGTCACCTTGAGTTTTTACCACATACTGAAATGGATGACTTGTGACTGTGAGGTGATTGAAAATAAAAAGCATATTTGTCTTTCTACCTAGAAAATTCAGTGGAAGTCTTTTCTTAAGTAGGAGGCTGTCTTCTCTGTCATTTCGGATCAAAACTGTTGTCTTCACGTTGCGTCTGTCGAGCCCATCAGTGGCTGAGGGCCTTTCTGAATGGTGATGAATACGCGGCTGCTGGAGAAGCCAGAGACACAGTCTGAGCACTTGCTCTACAGATATGAGAGGTGATCTATTTTTCTCACAGCCAGATACTGTAACCTATCCCTGCATTTATATTGTATGTGCAAAGGCTATTCCCTCTGCTCAGTCTGTCCCTCTTGCTGCTGCAGGACATGAGAGAGAGGCTTTTTCTGTAATAGATCTTGACCATGCTTTGGAATTGTTTGCTGTATTATGAAGATCATTTCTGGGTCATATTTTTCCTTTTCCTTTTTTGTTTTTCCTTTTATTTCATTAGACTTTCTCACCATACACTGTGAGATATTTCAGTAATATATTCAAGTGACTTCTTTTTCTCCACATGGTATCATCTTCTCCCTCTAATCTTGGCCTAGCAGAAGCTACAGATTGTTTGTTGGCACAACAATTTGTCTCTCACAAAATATGTTTACATTGTAGTCATTTGCATTGCCAAAAATATTTTGGAAGAAACAGAACTTCCTCCTGGATTCCACTCATTGGCAACATTTGTAGGACAAAAAACACAAACAATTCAACTAGCTGCAGAGTTCTAGAAATGGCAATGGTCACTTCAGTCCACACCTTGATTTTTGTGCAGACTAAACAAATGTGATTTAACATGTCAGTTAGATTTTCGGTGCTGGTAGGCAGATATTGTTTGGACAGAGCCAGGCTAGCTGTGTCCCCCCATTTCCAGTCTTTATGCTAAGCTTAGCTAACAGACATGGGAGGGGCATGGATCTCCTCATGAAACTCTCAGAAAGAAAGCTGCTAAGGATATTTACAGGCATGAGTCTTCTCATTCACTGCAATCTGCAAACAAATGAGTACTAGTCCTACCACTACTGCGAGGTGGGAAATCTCAATCCAGACTCTTCTCCCGTGTGCTCACTTGGTGGTGGAATGAGTTACTGAATTTAATTCAGTCAGCAGAATCCCTCCATGTCGAAAAATCTCCAGAAGACATTTTTCTTTCTCTCTCTCTCTCTGTCTCTCTCTCCAGCCTCTCATTTCACCAGCACTCCTGCCGTGTTGTATGGACGTGCACGTTGTATTGAGGCACTTGTTCTGTTAAGTTTCCTCTTTGACCTACTGTGGCTTGAACATCATTTCTAAGCCACTTTGGACAAATGCGCCTGCCAAATGAATAAATGTAAATGTACAAGGTTGGTTTCTTTCACACATTCCTCTTCATGTAGACCGTGAGAACACTTGGAAATCCCCTCTGCTCTGTCCCAGTGTCATCACTGTAAAGAGTGAAGTGCAGGCAGATGGTATGGAGCAGGAGCGATTCTGGATTTTGAGCATAATTGTCGTGAGTATGCAAAAACCCCCCTGGGACAAACAGAGAGAGAGATTTATGGCTGTGTAGCTGCTCAGCCGGGAAGAGTCATGACAAGCTTATGAACTTCTGCTGTGAATGATTAACATTTACATTTAGAACTGCTGTTCTTCCTCTGCCTGCCCCTCCTCACTGCTGCACAGCACTCTGCATACCAACACACCGTGACTGTTGCTATTCTACATGTTGTGCCTCCTGACTGATGCACACACTGCACAGAGTTGGCTGTACCCATGAGGCCCTGGCAGGACCGGATTAACGCTGCAGTCTCTGAATGCATTAAATTGCTTGTTGTGTCATATGACCATAATAACCCATCCTACATGGAAACACACAGCAGCATGTTAAAGCAAATTTTCAGAGCTCTCTGTTCACATCCAGTTGTGTGCTTTAATATTCTGTAACTGCAGACTCACTCCAGTGATCTAGTTTTGCACTTTCATGAAGTTGAAAACAAGTCAGACGGATTGAAAGAATGAAAGATAAAAATCAAAAGAGCAGGGTCTGAGATTATCTGATCATGACTTTTAGTCTCCTGTTTAGATCCAAAAGCACTGTACTTGCATGTACTACAACAAAGTGGTCTGTGCTTTGAAAAAAATGACATAAAATGCAGCTTTGCAGTGTGTGTGTGTGTGTGTGTGTGTGTGTGTGTGTGTGTGTGTGTGTGTGTGTGTGTGTGAAACAGTGCTTTGTTTTCAAATGAACACGTGTTAGTGTGGACGCAGCCTCTTGTTTGTTTCAGGTGAATCAACAGTTATATGCTGACTTCATTAAAGAAAAAAAGACATCATTGTGTCACTAAAGTTAAGTACATTTCCGGCAGGCTTCACTATTGTGTGTTTGATGACATTTAGAGTGAAATATTCACATTTTGCTCATTTCCATTTTAAGTCACACAAAAAAATGCATATCCAGTGTATCAGTGGGGTTGTGCAGAGTTACAGCATAACAGTTACACATTCTGATGAACTTTATCTTACAGAAAATCAATGACTTTGGACTGCATGTTTACACAAGAGAGAAGATCAAAGCAAACGCAGCTCTAATCACATGTAATTTGTAAAATACTGACGATGATCAATAGATATCGTTTTCAGAATCTTACAAATACATTGATCTTTTTTTGTCTTTACCTGACATGAGTTATCTTAACTTATTATCAGGACAGTCACTTTTCTTCATGTTATCTCGTAATGAGGATAATTTATTGTGATAAGAAATGAATGAAACACTGCCAAATGGAAATGAGAGGGAGAAGGCATCAATAGACCACCGAGTGGAGAAAAGATTTCACTTGGCTTTCAACTTCCATTGAGGATCAGCAGCTCTTGTTGTGTTGCTGCTGCAGTGAGGCTCCAGAAGAGATTCAAGGAGATAACCCTTAAATAATGAGTCCCTCTATTAAGTGATGTCTGCTCACAGACTCCAGTCAAAATTGTACTGCATCAACTTCATTGATTTTTGGAATTATTTGAAACTATTCATCCAAATGGCTGCAAACCCCACCAGAGGTGGCAGTTCTGCCTGCTGAGCCTTGTGGACCTGCTCAGATTGTGTTTATTTGGTCATTTTTCCTTGACTTTCGTGCCTCTACCATGAGAGAATACGCTACATAGTTAAATGGTTTCTATGGTTGTATGTTGGGATTTCCTACTTTTTTGTGCTGTACCAGCTGTGAATGCCATTGATCAAAGATTTGTGGCTATTTTTTGCCAAAAGATACATTCATCCTCACATGACCGAAAGTGTGTTGATGTTGTAAAGTGAAACACCATTGGGAAGTCTGCACATGGGGTTTTATTTTGAAAATTTACCTGGCTTCCCGCCTGGCTCCATCCGCTGTGCGTAGAATGATGTGTCATCTGTCAAAAGTAGTTGTGGAGTGTATTCTCGTAGCAGAGCAGAGCAGAGCAGAGAGCGCTTCTGAAGAGTGGGTGGAACACACATTGTCCAAAATCACAACGATCAGCTCCATTGCAAGTGTCGCGGACAGAACATGCGCAGTGGAATTTAGGGGTGAATTTGGTGCAGCAATATGTTTCAAACAGGTTGGGACAGGAGCAACTAAAGACTGGGAAAGATGTGGAATGCTCCAAAAACACCTGTTTGGAACATTCCACAGGTAAACAGGCTGATTGGTAACAGGTGATAGTATCACGATTGGGTATGAAAGGAGCATCCTGGAAAGGCTCAGTCGTTCACAAGCAAGGATAGAGCGAGGTTCACCACTTTGTGAACACATTATTGTAGAAAGGATGTTAGTACATGGACTCAGGGACACACAGTGTCTACACAGAAAACGTTCAGGCACAATATTGAGTGTAGGTGGGTACACGTTTTATCAGTAGTCAGAGCTGAACACACAGGTTAAGCGCATAAAAATGAAAAAAGCTTTAGATAAAAAAAATACCATTACACAGCCTGTTTAGATAGCTGTGTTAATTAAAACAGAAGTGCGTACACAGCCTGTGTGCAGACAAGCGTTTACAGCGTTTCATCAGTGTCATACATCCTCACAGTACCAATTTGGACTGTGCTGTTGTAATTGTGACAAACACTGGTACAATATGACTTGCAGTTCACACAGTTCAGCAGCTGTTACTACCATTGACTCGTGTTTGCAGCCTCATACATTATTTCAAGATGAACTGATGTTTAAAATGCTACACGTAGTACGTGTTCTTGCCGATGTGTTTTTGACAAATGTTTGCTGATGAAGAAAAGTTCTTGTAATGTTGAGCGTGTGCTGTTGTTGTGTGTGCAGGATCCTGGCCACTGTGGGGGCTGATTTTGACCTAAGAACTCTGAGGGCAGTGAGAGTGCTGCGGCCGCTCAAACTGGTCTCCGGCATTCCAAGTAAGTTAACCTTGCACATATTTTTATCACAATTATTGTAACTCCTGGCACAGACGATAACACAGCACTAACTGAGTTAGTCAGGATGTAGTTAGCCTAGCGTAGCATCAAGACTGGAAGCTTGCTAATTAACAGATTGGATCACATTTGTTTAATCTGCACATAGGAAGAAATGTAAAAACAGGGTTATATGCTGGAGTGATTTCTAGTCTGTCAGACAGCATCCAGGCTTAACAAAGCAGTGAGGTTGAAAAGATTGATCCTTCAGAGGCCAGAACCACACTGCAGAAACGCTGGATGGATGGTTGAACAGTTGTAAGTCAAGAAATACTTCCACTACATAACCATTAAAACCAAATAATAATCATAATCAAGCTTAATTTCTAAACGTATGAAATACAACCTCTCAATTTGTGAGCTTTGGAGGTGTTTGTAGGTGGCAACAGAGCCAGACTAGCTGTTTTCCTCTGTTTCTCGTCTTTATGCTAAGCTAGGCTAACTGTGTCCTGATGCTGGCTCTTTACGGAACATACAGACATGGGATTGGGATTGATCTTTTCATGACACTCTTAGAGTGAGCACATTTTTCAAAACAATCAACTATTCCTTTAAAGGAGAAAGGTCTATACAGACTTTTTTTTTATTGTTGTCTGATGGCTTTTAATAAATAATCTTCACATTCAGTTTTGCCAGCATTGCTCACTTACGCCATGCCCTGCTCGCCCATGGTCGACCGACACGTGCTTTTAATGCACTTGATTAGACATCAGGATGGTGGAGGGGTGCTGCTTGATCTCCCTCTCTCTCCTGTTACCTTGTTGTGCATGTGCACTGTGCTCCTTGGTTAGCTTGTTAAACAAGAGCCTGAGACCAAGCAGCCGCCAAGGCCAACTGCCTTACCTCGCATTGTTAACCAAAGTATAAAATAATTCATGTATCTGCCCCATGAGTTGCATCCTCTCCAACATTTCATGGGTTCTGCTCATGCTACATCCTTTCACCAGATTTCATGAAAATCAGGTCCGTAGTTTTTCTGTTATCCTGCTGACAGATAGAAAAACAGACAAACAAACCAAACCTAAAACTTGACCTCCTTGGCAGAGGTAACCCCACTCAAAAACAGAAATCTGTTAACATGAACACAGTGTCAGACTGAATGAATTAAGTGCAGTGAAAAAGCAATTTAGTCTGATTTTCAGGTTAGCGAACCAAATTTGTGTCAAGCAAATTACCTGTGGTTCTGTCAGCAGATGGCTGAAGTGAATTAGACTTCGACTTTGTGTCATATCCTTCTCTCTCACTGTCCCCATGTTTCCTGACTGTCCTCACAGTCTCACATTCCAGAAAAGGCACAACATAAAAATAAAAAATAGTCTCTTGTGTTTTCAAAAGCTTGCTTCTCTCATCTGCTCCAGGTCTTCAGGTGGTGTTGAAGTCCATTATGAAAGCCATGGTACCTCTGCTGCAGATCGGCCTGCTGCTCTTCTTCGCCATCCTCATGTTCGCCATCATTGGCCTTGACTTCTACATGGGCAAGTTCCATCGCACCTGCTTCAGGATAGACACAGGTAAGGTGTTAACCTAAGCATACAGTAAGTTGATAGAGGACAAAGGACGCTACACAGGGACGATCAAACCTTTTTCTAATGGTTTGTGTAGTGACTTAAAATCTGATCCACTTCTGCTCCTTTGCTTGTTCCAGCTGTCAAAAACATCCCAGTATCTTACTGAGGTTTGTCAGATTTAGCCAATTTACTGCCAACATATAACCAGGTCAGCTGGCTCAGGGACAGAAGGAGGGTTGGCAGGGCCCAGAATTGCTTTTGTTATTTTTTATTGTGCATTAGAGTGTTGTACACGTCATTTCAATTTCAGATATTTTAAATATTATTATATTAGATTTGAATGAAATTTACTTGAAACAGCAAAACCACATTAGGCCCAGTCAGAACATGAATCTCATCCTAAAGTGCAATGTGAACCACAGACCGGCCTGAACACACAAACAGACCTTTGCTTGACACTGTGCAGAATTAACTTTGGCTTGTTGCCTTTTGTTTTCAGTGACATTTCTCAGGTGAATCACACATCTAGAGTGCTGCTGTTAGATGAAAAAGAGAGGCTGAATGAATTCTGTCCAAACCCTCCTGTCCAACATATCCACAGTGACACTTCTGTCTTTACAGAACACTGTGGGGAAGCATAAAAAGAGAGCTGTGATGGAGCAGATCTTTGATTTAGTTGTGAAACACATCAAACATACTTCACTAATTTTGATCTTCAAGCCTACAATAGTGTGTTCATGTTGCACCTGTATTATGTAGCAATAGTTAAAGTTCAGATGCAGTATTGCTTAAGATTTGAGTTTTGATTGATTTTTTGAATGATTTGATTGAAATTCAATCAGAAAGACGAATCCTAACTCACTGTGATGAAAACAGGAAATGAGATCCAATGTACTCTGCTGAAATGTTGCCATCCTGTGTCACATTTTGGTTGAACCCATGTATAATGAATAAAATGCATGTCTTTCTTTATCTTAGCACGAGAGGTACTTTTACACAATGCATCCTCAGCCTTCCTGACAAATACCGTAGCATGTTTGTGTCTGTGTTTGTGTCATAGTGTATGTTTGTGTGTGTTTGTGGCTGTAGGCGAGCAGGCAGCAGAGTTCCCCTGTGGCCTGGAAGCTCCGGCGAGGACCTGCACCAACGGCACCGCCTGTAGGGAATACTGGATCGGACCCAGCTTTGGCATCACCAACTTTGACAATATCCTCTTCGCTGTTCTGACCGTTTTCCAGTGCATCACCATGGAGGGATGGGTGGACATCCTCTACAACGTGAGTCCACGTACAGGAAACAGCATCTGTTGGTTCTAAAGTACCATATTTGGAAGGGGATGGTTGTAAAAAGTGGATGGGTTTACTGTGTTTTGAACTGTTGGCTCTAGATTGTACAATCCACAACCTCTGAATGACTGCCAGGAATGTAGGCTAACTTTTTTTGCACATTGCACTGATGCCACAGAGGTTGAGAGTTTTGTAGCACAGGCGACAAAATTGTAGCATGAGTAGAAAACATCTGGTACTGTTTCTAAAAACAGCCACTTAAACAGGCACGTGACCGGCAAAGGACATGAATGTTGCATACAGAGCATCATCCAAACCTTAACAAGAAATGTTTTCAGACAAACATTTTATTTATTTGCCCATAATGCTACATTTTAGGGACATAACACAACTTCCCATACAAAACCTCTATATATTATGCTTAAAATGCATATTAAATTCATTTTGATCATACAAGATAAATCTGTGAAAGGTTTGTGTTCTCTTGTTAGTGTTTTACACAAACAGACAAGGGAAGCTGTGAAACAACTAAAAACTAGAATCCAAAAGGTTTCTTTGTTCTTCAGCAGGATGCTACAGATTACAGTCATTGGCCACAACTGGAGTCTGTGAGCAGACTTCACTTAATAGAAGGACAGCAACACAACAAGAGCTGCTGATCCTCATTGGAAGTTGAAAGCCAAGTGAAATCTTTTCTCCACTCGGTGGTCTATTGATGCCTTCTCCCTCTCATTTCCATTTGGCAGTGTTTCATTCATTTCTTATCACAATAAATTATCCTCATTACGAGATAACATGAAGTGACTGACTGATTTTAACTGTGGACAGACCTCCTGCCTCAACATGTTTTAAGAAGCGTGGTATTGCTGTACCAATATGGCGGATGCCACGATAGACTACAGCAATGAAGCAGAATAGCGTTGCACCGTCGATTCACCTCACACACAAATAAGCACACAAACCTTCACCTCACACAAACAAGCAGCTCTGGCTGCGCCTGTGTGTGTGTGTGTGTGTGTGTGTAAGAGCGGGTTGGAATGAGAGGCAAATTGTAAAGCAGTAAAAAAGCTGTGAAATCAACATATTTCTTCAAACATAATGAAAAAGGTTAAATTGATTGCTCCTAACAAAGCCAGCTTCTGTATCGACAGGCTGACTGAAAGAAGTAAAACAAATGGACCAAGAGTTCAGCCAGTCGACAGTATACCTACTAATGTAGTACAATAAGAGTTGTTGGTTAGGTGATGATACTTTGCTTCAGTATTGAATGATTTACAGTGGAACTATGTCACAACCAGCAAGCACAGAGTAATTAATCAATGTGCCAAATGCTTTTTATGATCAAAATATAAAGCACTTTGGATAAAAGCAGCATGAACATTATCATTAACAGTCATTCCTGTTATTAGACTTAGACTTAGACTTAGACTTAGACTGAACTTTATTAATCCCAATTAGGGAAATTCTTTTGTTGCAGCAGCAGGTTAAACAATATACATAAACATAGAATAAAAACTAAGAGAAAAGAGTGTTCTTAAAGAATACATTTAAGTATGCAGACATAGAATAGCAGCAATTCTTATAATTCTTATAACTAAGTATATTCATTCATTCATCTTCTATACCCCTTGTATCCCTTTCGGGGTTGGGGGGGGCTGGAGCCTATCCCAGCTGTCAACGGGCGAGAGGCAGGGTACACCCTGAGCCGGTCGCCAGCCGACTGCAGGGCAACACACACACAAGCATTCACGCTCACACTCACACCTAGGGACAATTTAGAGTCACCAATTAACCTGATGAGCATGTTTTTGGTCTGTGGGAGGAAGCCGGAGTGCCCGGAGAGAACCCACGCATGCACGGGAAGAACATGCAAACTTCACACAGAAAGGCCCCCGCCTGACCCCGGGATCGAACCGGGAACCTTCTTGCTGTGAGGCACGCGCACTACCTGCTGTGCCACCGTGCCGCCCATAACTAAGTATATGTTATGATTTAACTTACATATGACCACAAAACACATTTTTATCACACATGCATTAAATTAGCTATCTAACTTTAGTGAAACTTTGGACACTAACAGTTAGTGAGGGGGCATCGTGCAGCACAAGGGAGGGACAACTGTTATGGTAGCGTATAGTTAACTTCCTTACTTTGCAGTCATTTTTTCTGTTAATGATGAGTGTGCTCCCCAGTCAAACAAGTTAAAAAGCAGTCTGTGAAAGTATGTCAGTGAGGATGTTCAGGCTAGTCTGTCCTGTGCATCGTTGCTGAGACACTGTGCTTTTCCTCCTGACTGCTCCTTCCCCTCCCACCCTTCCTCGGGGGGTGATTAGAGGCAAGCATAAGAGCCTGCAGAGGATGACTCACACACAGCCACAGCTCCCATTAGGACCACAGCACTGCAGCCTTACTGCTAGCATGAAACAAATCACAGCTCTCTGCCATTTGCATAAAGTTAGGATTCTGTCATGCCAAGGAAACAATTATGCAATAGGTTAAATTATTAAACAGTTATAGTGGGAAAAGAATGTGTGCTTGGCAGTGTGAGTCTCTAGTAAGACTGAAAGGGGGGAACAGAAATATGGAGAAGGAGAGGAGGGAGGTAGAAAGCGATCAATAGTAGTTTGGTTGCTGAGAGCAAGAGAAGGCGTGGAGGATAGAGAATGCTGCTTTGATGCTTCTTAGATGTCAAATAATTGTTTCCCCACTGTAACAGTTATTGGACCCAGGAACATGATTGCAGCACAGAGACACATTAACTCTTTTTTACCCTTCAGAGCGAGAGTGAAAGCAGATTAAACACAAACCCCCTTACATAAGACATGAGGAACTGGAGAGTTAGACGTCCTTTCCTTTGAACCATAATCTGAACGTGATGTCATCGAAAGTGTTGCTGCTTTATCAAGCACATACACCAAATTTATTTATTGATTTGATTTGATTTGATTATTTTGATTTTTTTTGTAAATGTGCAGTTTATGGTGATAATATGTCAGAATTTGGAGAAATAATTTTTCGGGAAAATGGAAATGATGTCAGTGTACTTTCTACCTGCCGCACAGAAACTGATATTTGATTCAAATACTTCTGCTGCTGAAAGACAACAGATGTCTCCTTCCCCTGACTATAATATCATCCCTGAAAACTACAAATGGGAAATAACGAATAATGAGAAAGAAAATTTTTCTGATAAACGATGAAAGTTTTATGTTTCTTTTATTAATCAGACCTACAGTTACCAGAAATCCAGTCATTTTAATGAAATGGTGAATCATAACCCAAGTCAAGTCAATTTTATTTATACAGCCCAAAATCACAAATAACTGATTTGCCTGAAGGGGCTTTACAATCTGTACAGCATATGACACCCTGTATCCTCAGACCCCTGACTCAAATGAGGAAAACTCCCCACAGAAAAAACATTTAATGGAACACAGAGAGAGAGAGAGAGAACCAAGGAGAGGCAGGATCTCCTGAACATGAAGATCTAGATTCAAAACATGTGGAATGACGCTCAGGAGCTAGAGAGCCAGGAGAGAGAGAGAGAGAGAGAGAGAGAGAGAGAGAGAGAGAGAGAGATAGAGCCAGGAGTGAGAGAGAGAGAGAGAGAGAGAAGACCAGGAGGAGAAATTAGAGATTGAGGGGGACAGAGAGACAGTCAGAGTGAGACAGAAAAACACACAGCTTGGACATTTGTGAGACAAATGACAACAGAGCTGAAGTGGCTTCCAGTTAAAGTTAACAGTAACCGTGAAGACAGAACAAACATCCAATCCAATCCAATCCATCTTTATTTATAAAGCACAGTTTAAGTAAACTCAAGGTTTCCAAAGTGCTGTACATTAAAAAAATAAACAATAAAAATAAACAATAAAATAGACATTAAAACAGAAAACATAATAAATAAACATGGACTATAAATCCTCGGGTTAGAGGAGGAGTTTGTTTTTCTTAACCTGCTTCAGGTCCTCATTTCCCCTTTGCTTATTGAGCTGATGGTCCTACTGGTTATGTTGATTCTGGTTCACTTTCTAATACTCCCCATTAGCATCTCCCCTTCCATTATCTTCACGATGAAGATTTAAGACCTTTGCTCCGTCAGTATCGGCCGCTGTCCTCATTCACATGATGAATAATCCCCATTAAACTGGAGTGTTAATCCAGAATTAGTCCAGGGCTGGGGGGTTAGGGGTTCCATTCCTTCATCCATCATTAGACAGCTCTCCTCATGTCTTCTGGATCACTGACAGACTGGTAATGTGCTTTGACCGTGCAGGCCGAGGTTGCTGTTTTGGCTGAATATGATTGGTGGATTCTCTGATTGAATTTTCAAGGGAGGAGTGACGGCTGTCTCATTTCCTGCCACTGGGGGACCCAGCTGTGTCCTCTTTATCAGAGTGGCCATCCATCATGGTCAGATGGGCCCTCGTCTGTCTCTGCCAAAGCTCTGACTCTCTAATGGGGATGGAGGGCAAAACTTAGACTGTCAATTTGTCATTAGGAGACCCCCAAGACCTCTTAGCCATAAACTCTGAGAGGCCCTCTCACCTTTTTATGCTGTGTCTAAAGAAAACCTCTGGATTACATTAGAGATTGACATACAGTATAGTAAGGATTTAGCATTATAGATGAAAGAGTGCAAGAGCCTGAGATTTGGTGTTGAATCATCCAAATGATTTAAATTTTACATCGAAATAACCAACAACTAACTTTGGTCATTAAGAATCCCCACATACACTGTAAAGAATCAGATTAGATGAATAGTTCTGACACAAAGCTTTGTCGGGCCTTGTGCTTCTCTCATATGAAAGGAGAGATGTCAAAACTGTAAATGTGTCTCCATAAAACATTGTTATGATGTTGCCAACATCCGAGCTGCTGCCCCTGCTGACTTACGCTCGGACATAATTTCCAGCTGCACTGTAGTTGTGATTTAGAAATCACACTGGATTTTCCTTGTTTCTCTGTAGAACACTCACATCCCCATATGCACACTGAGAGAATTTCAATCATTCTTTTTCTCCACGCTGGCCCTGAGAAAAATCTCTCTTATGCAGTTTCACTGTACAGTAAGTTATGGGGCACAAAATCCACAGTCGTCATTCTGCCAGTATCGACAGGAGGAATAATCACAGCGACAAGTGGACATATGGACGTGTGAGGGTTGTATTAAGACACACTGAGAAAGAATACGACCGTGCTCTTTAATACAGCTGTAAACACATTGTAATCTGAATGTTATTGGATCCATATGTGGAGGTGGTCAGATATCAGCCAGGTGGAAATCTTAAAAAAAGTCTGATCAGGGATGCACCATGTTTGACGTCTGCCAGACTCGCTCCCCTAATGTGATGTGAATAATGAGAATGCTTATTAACAGCAGGTATATGTGCAAAGGCCAGTGATCAGATGTCATTATTTAGGTAAGATATCTAGATACAGCAGATCTGAATGCTAGCAATGCCAGTGTCCTAAAGAAAAACGTTCTCCAAATTCTTTTTGTTGTGTGTTTTTTATATACTTATCAATGCAGGAACTACATTCACTAATGTTGTTTTTCAGTACTCAACATTTTTAGTCCGTAACAGCCAGTTAGCAGACAAAACAACATTTCATTTTCTATCTTCTATCATTGTTTAGCATGACATAGGAAGCTTCGAAAGCATCTCATCATATTTCTTCTTCTCAAGTTTCATCAGTTCTTCTTTCGTCCATAGAAATGCATCACTTCCTGCACATCAAATGATTCCCTCAGTGGGGACCTGCCTGAAAGAGTTAATGTACTTACAACAGCAGTATTAAAAGAGGGATTTGGATTAAAGATTGACTTAAAACAACACTCACAAACCCATATGTACATTGTTCAATGAAAAATTCATTCATTCAAAACAAAACTGGCTATCCTCCAAAGACTTTTTAGTACAAAGTTCCCTTCTTGTGTTACTACCAGCAATGAATGAACAAGGACTGTGGATTTTGTTCCCCATTTCTTACAGCGTAATGACAGCAGGAAGGGATCATTACTCCATGGCCAGTGTGAACAGGTGGAATGATTACCGTGACCAGTAACTCTTAACTGTACAGTCATTTGAGTATTGTCTGAAGACAAAATGTAAACCTGTCCTTTATTGGTTTGTTAATTTCTGCAACATATTAATCCTCTAAGACAAAGTACAGAGATGATTACAGCTGTAATCTTCTTCAGTACCTCTTCCATACTGTAGTACAGTACCTGTTCCTGTGCCTAGGTGTGGTCTGTTAGCTTGGCTGTCTATGCAACCCGACATCCCAGTATGCACTTTTCCACAAAGAAGAGGGCATTGTTGGCTTCACCAGCCTTTTCAGCTTGTCAGGGCTAGTTAGGGTTAGAGTTCCCCGCCTCCTAGTGACACAGCATCCACTCACCTGTAGGCAGCAGGCTGACTTTCAGATGCGATCAGACGGAGCTCTGGGGAGCAGGACGTTTACAAGGCGACTTGAGGACAGCAACACAAGATACAGTGCAGACTACTCACTCCCACTTGTCATCCAGCTCTGCTACAACTCCTCTCTCCCTGTATGCTTAAAGATGTAGAGTCAATGAAAGACTGTTTCCTTGCATTGCTGTAATTCTGTCAAATGAAAAAGATCAAATTTAAAGATAGAGTTCATTAAAAGTGTCATGTATCATCAATCGTAGTTCAAGTCTACTTCGTTGTGTTTGTGTGAGTCAGTACCTGTTATGTGCTGGTCTGTCTCCAGTGTCTCAACAGTATGGGTGTGGTATTGCTGTTGAACTGATAGCTGTCCTTGTGAGGCACTTGTTGGGGCAGAACAGTGCTACTAATGGCTTTTCTATTGCTGTGTGTGCGCTCTCCATTATGTTAGCCAAGGTCTGAGGCAGCCTCACCCCGACACCAGCTAATGCACTCATACACCCAGCTCTCTACAGCCACTTCTAGCACACAGCAACATTATGACAGATGATTCCTCCTTTCTGACACAGCACCTCTGTGTAGGGATTCACTAGCAGCAGTTCATCATAGATCGTCCAACCCCTTCGCCTGTTACTGCCTCTGCCGAATTGTCTTTGTCACGAAGTAGACTGGTGGCTATCACAATTAAACAAACACACAAAATGGAAAAACATAAAAAACTGTGAAATTGAGTTCTCTGAAAGGGTCTACAGATACTGATTTTGCAACTTGGTACAACTATATCTTGTTGTAAATGCCAACTGTTTGCAGAAGTGTGAATAAAAGATACGGCACATTATGTGTCATGTGTATGTAGCAAGATAGCATTCAATGTATATATTTAAGTTTAATTCAAAAGGAGCAAGAGCTGAATGATTTTGAGAAAACGTCAAATTTCTGGACCAGTATTTCCACTACGATATAAATTTCAATAATACCTAGATTTTAGATTTAGATTCAACTTCGCCATCATTGTGCAAGTGCTGACACAATGAAATGCAGTTTAGCCTCGAATCATAAGTGCAGAGTAATGTGTGTATGTGTAGTGGTAATATATAAACAAAGAGTAACGAGCAGTGTGTGAAATGAGTTTGCTAAGATATGTGCAGGATAGAAATGAAACTCTAGTATTGGTGTATTGATATTGGCTTTATTTATTTTTTAACTTAACCAGAAAAGCCACAATAGTGCTTCAGATTGTTTACACCTCAATCAATTAAAACAATAAAACTATCGTCTCAGAATAATTTATATCCTTCTCTGATGATGGAAATAATATTGAGGAGAACAGCACATATTAGATATCTACAGCAATGATTACAGATGTGCTGGGCACACACATAAATGCAATTATAAAATCATGAATAATGTATGCATACACAGCACACAGACAGTTTTAATCACATAATTTGGACCAAACATAATGACTTGAACATAATCAACTTCTCGTGTTTCTACATGAAAAGAAATATGGAAAGAACTCAGCCTCTAATGGTGTAGCTCTGTCAGGAAGCACTCTGGCAGTACCCTCAAGAGGGTCCTCTTTCCTCTGTGACTGTGGCAGCAGGTCACCACAAAAAGATGTCAGATGTAATAATAATAATGATAATAATATAGCACCTTTCATACAGGAATTGTAGCTCAAAAGCTCAAAGATCATCCATTGTTGTCTCTGCTGTTTGAGATGAAGAGACAAGCCGCTCCAGTGACTGAGAAACATTGAGCTGGTGTAGCATTTATCTGATCCCTGATCAGTTCCCCTGCTGATTGATCTGTGAGGGAGCAGCGTGAGTGAGAGTCCATGAACAGATTAAACTTTTGTCTCTATTATTATGATTCGTCCATGTGTTGATGTTGTTTGATAGCTTACACTAGTCAATCTGTTACTGTTGTAACTGACCTTCTGAAGTGTCCAAGTGTAAACCAAAGTGCCTTAAATGTCATCTGGATTTAAACTAGATGTGACACACTTGGAATGACAAGTTTAACTGGAGTCCTAGATATTACGTTACTTTCTCAGTACGTTCCAAAAATGATCATGACATGAAAAATAGCTTTTTATCTCCTAGTAACAGCTCCATGCTGTTGTTGTCTACTACCTGTTTACTGTGTAGTGCACTATGTTTACCCTGTCTGCCAAAGTCAGGGGGCTTTGACCATGAATATCTTACTCCACACAGTTTGAACATCCAGAAACAAGAAACACTTATCTAACAAATTTAATCCCCGAGCATTGAGTATTAATTGCCTTGTAAGTGAATTAACTACACTAAAGAAGAGCTCCTTGAATGATCCTTTTTCATCTGATTTGACCTTTGGCAGCTGGACAATCCGACTGAAAAATGTTAGCAGTTGAAAGTCACAGCAGCCAAATTAACTTGTTTCATGCAAAAGACGACTCATATCTAAAGTGCTTTCACCACCACACCACACAGTAGGCCCATCCCACAAGAACCAACCACAGCATCAGCATTCAGCAGCAGTCAGTCAGAACAATGGAAGCTGCTGTTTACCAGAAATATCAATCAAACTAGAGTTTCAAGTAGCAGGTGCACCATTAATCAGAGATTTGTGGTTCAGTCCCCAACTTCTCCTGAGCATCTGAAGAAGTGTCTATAGAGGGGGGTCGATTTCAGACAGCTCTCTCAAGCTATTCCTGGTATTTACAACATCTTTAAATTCTGTTTCTAATGCATAGAACTTACCTCTGGATTGCTAACCAGGAGGAACAGTGGCAGAAATCCATTGATAGGAGAGGTTGAATGTTTAAAAATAGCTCTTTTGGGAGCAGAGATTGATGATGAGGCCATACGAGGCTGAGACTCGGTTGGTAAAGCTATCTAGTAATGTGTTAGTTTGGGACCAGAAAGGTTTTACCTGTCCACATTATGACACTGTACATGTGCTGAAATATAATATGTTGTATAAAAAGACTGTGGCTACTACTGATGGTAGGCTGGCTGTTTACAATAGCTGGGGGGTTGCAGGTTATCCTGTGTCATACTAGTGTCTGCACTCGTGACAATTCCCTCTGACCAGTCAATGCTCTGCAGTGTTTTCACATCACCTTTTAGTCTCAGCTCTGTGCTCAGTGCTGAGGGCTGACCAAATCCATGATATCTAAATAGTGTCCAAATCAGATGTTCAGACCACCCCTTACATATATATATTCCACATTTAAACATTGGCAAAGTTGGATTTGCTGTAACTCTGCAATAATACCCTCTTTGCTGCTAAGTGGGAGTCAGGCAGGAGTTAGACTAGGTTTCATTAAGACAGACTAGGTTTTGCTACTCTGCTGCACTATGCTACTCTGCTATCAGAAGATATTTTATGATGCTCCATAGAAACTTTCAAATATTTCAAGATTTTCTTGTTAATCTAATCCAGCTTTTCTTAAATTTTAACTAAAATGAGACTCTGTAGTTAATGAATATTTGAAGATGAAAGCAACACAAGTCAGTTTTTAGTCCACTTACGGGTAAAGCTCTACAACAACCTCAAACTCACACAGTGTTTGACAGACAGTATTATGGCCTAAAAAGTTCAATATAAAGATGAGGTCATTAACGAATAGTTGCTTATCAACACATCCAGAGGACACAGAGGAACATTGACATTCATTTGCTTGCGTCCACCTGATGAACGTATGTCCAATATTCACTCTTTTGCCTTTAGCTGCTAAATCAGAGGTAGCAAACTCAATTTCATCCCGGGCCACATCAGCGTTATGGCTGCCCTCAAGGGGACTATATCATGTATCAAGTTGTCATCATATTACACAATTGCCTCTGCATTCAATTATTATTGTTTTTATCAATTACTTAATAATAAGTAACTAACTCTGAAATCCTTGGCTCTGTGTTTGGTAATAATGTGCCACTTTATCTCTATTTCTTTGGCACTGCCACTGCCTCATTACAAAGAAGACACACCGGCTGGTCTCCATTAAGCACAAACATTCTCTCTCCCATCTCTCATTAAATTGCCTTCCCTCTGTCAACTTGCCTTTCTTGGACATTTTGTTAGGTTGCTACCATTTATGTTACCAGTTACAACCACCATGCTAGAATGCCGCTGCTTATTATATCCCGTGCCAGCTCTCGTGGGCCACATTGATGCTGTCCCGGTTTGACCCGCGGGCCTTGAGTTTGACGTGTGTGTTTAATGCTCCAATATATTCACCAGTTAGTCTCAGACTTTGTCTGCCTGCTGCTTGGTGCTGGGCAGGAAGTTTACAGTGGCTTTTCAGCAGCTTAAGAGCCAGATGTTCTCTAAGGAACTGGTGAAGATCAAAACAGAGCTAAAATGAGAGTGAATGCTGGTGTTTCTGTGTCTGCAGGATAAGAAATAACAGTACATTGGCAACTGTTGGCCGTCATGTTAGCCCCCATATCACCTTTAGAAGGTCATGGCCACAAGTGTGGAGGGCATAGACACGGCTGTACAGGTTGTTATAAGTCGACTCGGCATCAAGTTGACTTGATCCTAGTGAAAACGTTAATGTTACTGCTCCAGCCAACCACTACCACTGCTTCCATGTCAACTGAAAATAGCAGTGAACTTGAAAGAGGCTTTTTCTGATTTTTTTCAAATAGTTTGTGCCTTTTTTCCATATTTTTCCTTCACAGGTCGTTCACGCTTAATCTCGTGTCATTTGAAGTCTTGCATGCCATACTGCATGTGAGCATTGTATCCTGTAATTAAGCTGCATAATGCCTCAGTTGTGTGGAAAAGCAATTGGTGCTGCTTAGTTCAAAACACAGTAATGAGACTATTCCTTTATCTGAGAAAACAATGAGCACATCTATGGATGCAAATTGAGAAATTAACGCACACTGCTGAATGATAGGAAGACATCACAATGGGTTTCAGTAAATGAGTGCATCACCAGACAATTTCCAGTCATCAAATTAACCTCCCAAAGTAATAATCTGAGCGTGAGTACCCGCTGTAAAGAATTCTGTAAACATTAATACAGTAGAAAGCCCTCAGGCAGGGTGGAAGTCACAATGGAGAATATGAGCCTCAGATTGTGACTGCTGCTTCTGTCATTACTGCTTCACCAACAAACCACACACACAAACAAGCACACCTCTCCTCCACCACCAGTACCCGGTTTATTGTCTTATATTTCCAAAGGGAGCCGGTGATTTGACAGTAGAGACAGTAAAGTGAGAATAATATCCATTATAGCAGCAGAGCCTGTCATTTTTCTCATAGTCTCACAGCTGAATAAGAAAGCAAATATGGCCCAGCGCTTTGCTCCCATCAGCACTTCTTTGATTATGGGTTTTCAGAGGTGTTGATTTTATCTCCACACCAGCAAGATACACAGCTATGATGTCTTTGAACCCACTAAGCAATGTACTCTACAGCATATGGCCAAACGTAGTGTGCCCACTACACCCATGGGATGAACTGGAACGCTGACTGTGAGCCAGACCTTGTCTCCCAACATCAGGGTTGGATCTCACTAATGCTCTTGTGTCTGAATGGGGGCAGATCTCTGAAGCCAAGTTCCAACAGCTCGTGAACAGACTGAAACCAGAAGAGTGGAGGCTGGTATGCCCATGGTTTGGGATCACATGTTAAACAATCACATATGGGGTAATGTCTTCACACTGAAAGTATGAAGAATTGTTTTTATCATTACATCACGCAGGAAGATGTTTCTGTTATTTTATCCATCCCCTGTGTGGAGACCAGTTTCAATGGACCTTGTCATTGGCTATCTGTTAATACTGCTACATAAAGTATATGAACAAAGTTACATGGTCAGTGCATTACTAACTATAGATTTAAACAATTCAGTTGAGCTGTTATGGAACTCCTTTACATAAAGGCAGTGGGACAGACCGTCTTAACAACTGCACGCCATTTCTAAATTATCATGCTTTGCAAAAATACCAGCATCTGTAGTAAATAATCAACTTAAACCATTCCTCTCAGCACATTCTGTTCAAAGCATACACCAATCAGATTTAGGGAAGAGCACCGCACTGTCACTGCTGCCACCTTTGTTTTAAATGTTATTATTATTATTATTATTATTTGGCTTTTTGATGGGTTTCATTTATTTATGAAGCCCTTACGATTTTTCAGCCCCTTAAATTACTTCTTTGCTCTTTTAATTTGCACTCTAATGGAGCACGCTCAAAATGTTTTATTATTGTACTGATTTGGCTTTTTCATTATTTTCCCTTTTTATCTGTATTTTAACTAAGCTTCCTATTTGTGTTTCTTGGTTTCTAGGATATGCAAATGAAATCTGTTCCTCAACATGTTTTTTGGTTAAAGTCAGGTTTGAATGAATGAATCAATTAATGGTATGTAAGATTCCCATCTTCAGTAGGAGCCAATGGGCTTTGGCTCTGAGAGCCACCGACAGAGTTAGAAAGTTAGAAAGAAAAGTTAGAAAGTTAGACAGCATTCAGAGACGTACTACGTACTACGAACACAACGATGACTAACACTTTTCATGCCATTTGTGGACAGTAAGACAAATCTAGATAGTTTATAGTAGTATTAGTAATCTCGTAATTGTATTAACAGTCCTGTTCTTTGTCACTTTGTGTTTATGTGTTTAGGCCAATGATGCCTCAGGGAACACATGGAACTGGCTGTACTTCATCCCCCTCATCATCATCGGCTCCTTCTTCATGCTCAACCTGGTTCTAGGTGTGCTGTCAGGGTGAGTACAAACTTTGATGTTGACCTGAGCTGAGCTTTTCCAGAGACAGTCTTTGTCTTTGACTTTTTAGATAATCTGTTTGGTCATGTGATGGCTGCCTTTGCTCAAGATAAATCAAAATGAGAAATCTTTGCTTTGGTATTTTTCCACATTTATCTTGCTCTCTGCCAAATGTCCATGATATAGAAACTCTCTTTTTATTCACATTATTAAATAAGATAAGAACTAAGTCTAAACAACATGCTGGAATGGCTGCATGGATTCTCCTTAGTGTCCTCAGGTCAGCACTGTTATACACTCATATCAATCAAATGTATTAGAACTGTTGAGAGGATATGCTGAAAAACAGGACCCGATTCATCTGTATGGCTGGCATTCAGTGTTTTCCACCTGAAAAGGGACTCGTTTTTCTGCTAAAAAAAATGAAATATGAATATGAAAAACTAGAATGAACATCATAACTACCAGTTCTGTGTTTAACATAGAACTTCATTTATGGCAAGATATCCAGCGCATATAGCAATCTATTCCCAGGAAGTAATACTTTCAGAATACAAACTGTGAATTTACATAGCAGTAAAGAATAAGTAAGGTAAATGGTGCCTAATTCTTCATAAGGCAAACTACCATTATTGACCTTATGTGGAAGTAATAAGCAAATGCCCCAACTCCATATTTTTGTCTTCTAACTTCTGTCTGCACCAGAAGTTAGAATTTGTCATGTGTAGATTGACACTTTGCAAATATCTGACCAATTTTATAGCATACTGTACATGGTGAAGGACTGCTAGAGACTGTCTTCTACAGCAGTCTGACAAACATCAACTACTGTTTCCATTGCATCACAAATAAAACCAGGTATTTGTGCTTTATTATGTGTTTCTACCAACTTGATATCACGGCCATTCAAAATGTGTGCTAATGCAAATACAATATTTATATGTCCCAAAAAATTATTATTATGCAATTATTGCATGAAAATACATCAAGAGCAGGTCAAATCCGAGTATATGGCTGGACCATGTACTGTCACTGTCCTGAACTGTGGCCAGATTGTTACATGGATAGTCAGTTCCTGGATGTTAAATGTGCATTGCAATTTTCTGTAGTGTTCCCAGTGATGTTTGTTCTTAAAGTCTACTGACGTTGCATATCACCATATGGTTAAGCTTTGTTTGAGTTAATACATGCAGTAATAAATGCAGAACAATACATCCCACTCACATCTTGTTGTGGGTTTGTGCATTATCTGGTCACTCAATCATTTCATTCAATCGGACAAAAAAAAAAACACAAAAAACGGTCAGAATTTCGATTTTGTTTTTCAGCAAGAAAGGAAAATAACTGTTTTCCTGTGATATGAAGTGTGTAATAATACAAAAAAAAAAAGAAAATCAAAATCAAAATACAAGTCTGAGACCTACTCATACTATTCATAGTGCATCACAGGATAACTGTCTAACCTCCCATAGTTAAAACAGTGACGACACTGGTGGGGTTTAATGCAGGAAACCTTGTGCACTGCAGGAAACACTATTTCTGCACACTTGCTCACTGCCGCGTTCAACAGATGATACACTGACCCAAAGTAATAGTTAATGTGCCTCACTGTGACAGTCTCCAGAGGATATAACTCAGGACTGTTCATGCCTATTTATTAGTGGGAAAGCTTCAACACTCCAACAACCAATGGTGAAACTTCATCTCTTCAGGGACAGACTGTAGAGGGCTGTCCCCTCTGTGCTGCGCTCCAGCCAGTAAAGAGCAAGACAGAGCTGCTAACATTAGCCTGAAGTCTGATAGCAGCCAGGACCAGCCTCAACATGCAGAAAAAATACACAGGGCATGTGTATGAGCACTGCTTTAACATGTTCAAAGGCCTGTTGTGCCTACTTAAGGTTGTCACACTATAATGGGTCATTCAGAGGAGAGCTTTAGTAAAAAGTCTTTGAATATACCAATATTAAGGATGACTTTTCATATCGGATCATCACAAACAAGAATTCTTTTACTTGGATTCAAGCGTCCACATGTAGAGATTTTTCCTTCTTCCTGAGTGTGCACTTCTCTTGCATTTACTAATTTAGGCAAATTCCACATCTGCAGCAGTTCCAATGTAATATTCATGAGGTTTTATTAAAACATAAATTCACGTGATTATACAAGTCTGCCACACCGTGAGCAGACGTTAGACTGTACATGGTGTGCAGAGCCTGGCATTGTAATTCTGTGGAATACACTTCCTCATTTATAAAGCAGCACAAGTAGCAGATGCTGAGTTGTCATCACCATTGAATAGAGCATCGTGGGAGAAGGCTGTGTTTTTATTGCCTCTTCTGTAATATTGCTTTGCAGTTATTATCATCCTTCTTCAGCTGCAGCAGTCTGTGTTTGTTCCTCCCCATCCTCCTCTCATGTGCAGCATCTTACCTACAGTATATCATCCGTACCAAATCATGAAGGAATGGGATTTTTCCTATGGGGCGGGTCAGCTGTGTCAGTTGTGAGGTTGCTGGTCCAAATCTGCTAAACTTTTTTTCCATACTGTGTGGAACACATGTGTTTTTTTCTGGGAGCCAGTGCAGGGATGTCAGGGTCAATGAAACACAGTCTTGTTTCTTTGTTCCTGTTTAAACCCTGGTGGCTGAGTTTGGAATCAGCTGTAAACAGGATTTTATGCCTCTGTGCTGGTGAGAGCTGTGGCCAGAGATCTCATGTTCTCAGGTTGTCCCTCATATTCCACGGAACAGAATATCTCAAAGATGAACTAATTAGCTGATGAACTGGTCAGAGGTCACTGTGACCACACAAAACACTCATAAGACGATAACTCAAGAATTCATACTCTAATTATGACAACAGTTTACTGTCTCATAGGATAAAATGATCAGTGATGACCTTTTATAATCAATAGGTCAAAGGTCATCTTCACTGTGACATCATAAAGTTCTTAAAAAAACCACTTTCTGGCCATTATTCAACATACCTCAGGAACAGAAGCACTCAGGAAACTGCGCTGATTGTTTAGATCTTCTGTGCTGTCAGGTTGAAAATGTGTAAAGCGACCACATTTTACAATTTCTAGTTTCTTTGCAGCATTGTAGTCCCCACAGGCTCATTGGTTTTGCTGATATTGAGCTTCAGATGTTTGTCTTTGCCTCATGAGATGAAGCTCTCCATCAGTCCTCTGTGCTTCTCTGGAAAAAGAGTCTCAGTGAAGACAGCATGCTTCTCACTGGAAATGATTTACTGGAATAACACATTGAAAGATTAAATGATTAAATTCATCTTAATGGGAGAAGGCTGTGTTTTTATTGCCTCATTTGTGATATTGCTTTGCAGTTATTGTCATCTTTCTTCAGCTCCAGCAGTCTCTGGATCTCTCTTCACTGCATGTATTATATGAGTCTGGACAGACATGGATGTAAATGCAAGTAGACTGGTTGGTAGAGACAACAACTGTGAGGCGGTAATTCTCGTTTGCACATGACAGAGAGCAGCAAGTTACAGTGTCGATCAAAAGGCGTGAATGACACCAGTAAGTTAGAGGAAAGGTTCTAATCAAACAATGTTTCTGAATTGCACAAAAACTGAATTCAGCTATACCGTTTATCCATCTCTTGTATCTATTATTATCTCTCATTCAGAGAACAGTACACGAATGGTCGTTCTTTTTAAAAGCCGATTCCAAAAAATGTTAGGACGCTGTGTAAAACATAAATTCAGTCAGCAGAGACAAGTGAATGAAGGAAAGATAATTGTTGATTATGACAGATGATGTGTGATAATTAAGTCTTGTCAGAAAGTCTTAGACTCCACAGGGAGATCATGTAATCGAGGGGCATCGCCCTGAGCAGCAGCAAGATAAATCCCCCCAGCCCCCCCTCCGGTGGTGGTGGTGGCTGATGACCCTGCTGACTGATAGGCTGCTGATGAAATGATGAGGCTGAAGATCTGCAAAGAATTGGCAGTGATGTGGAGGTGGAGGGGTGCACATAACAGCAGCATGAAAGGATGGAGGCAGAGAGGGAATCAGATTTAAAAAAGACAGCTGCAAGATGATAGGCTAATGGTGACATTCTGCTATTGGACAGATGTGACCAGCTGATGAGAACAGCTGATATCTCAATTGACAGCCCCAGACAAGGACAGCAAAGAAATGATGAGTGAGCATGTGTGAGAGGAGTGAGTGGAGGAGGATATGAGAGATAAACTACAGGCCTAAGAATGCAAAGGAATCATCTTCCTGACTGAACTTTCACTAGAGCTTCATTAAAACACAATGTGATAACTTGCTAATCCTTTTTGGCATATTTGTTTGACAAAACTGTTGTTGGCAAACAAAGGTCATTGTGTTTTTATTCATGTTTTACACAGCATCCCAACTTTTTCAGACTCAGGTTGTATCACTGGGACAATGGATGAAACAGATGAAATTCCAGCCATCAGTGGCAGTACAATGATAAGAACTGTCTCACCTCTCACCCGAGAAGTTCACCTTCCTTTCCAACATTCTTTCCATACAGACCTTTATGATCATTTAATGGCAGAAACTGGTCCGTCACCATGACACTGTTGCATGGTAGCTGAACAGCTGCTGAGCGTTATCTTGCCCTCTGTTTTATACTCTCCCTTTAATCAGAGTTTCCACTCCCTTGTTTCTCCAGCGGTGTTTCTGTGACACTGTTGTTATTCCTGTTTCGTCTTCATCTGTCTGAGCTAATTCAGAAAAATGGATGAACACAGAGTTGTATTCGTATTCACTCTCCTGTTGCTTAATTTTAAGGTCATTAATTTTTGAAAGAAGCCACAGTACTCTGTGTTCCAGCTGGCTGCTCTGCCCTTGCTGATAAGACAGCGTTTCTCCCTGCTGCTGTGAAATCTATTTCCTCACAGTGCTTCTCTTTGGAATCAAGGTGAAAGACTGACTGTTCCTTCAAGTAACTTCATGTAATTTGTGGAACATCTTTTCTTTTTCTTCTAGCCTTAATTCCTGCAGCTCCTTGCAGGCTGGAATAATAAGTCTTTTTCTTGTTGACTTTAATTTTGACGGTTAATTAATTGGATCCTTTTGGGACAGGACTTTGATGACAAGAGTGACCAAACTGCAAAGTCAGCTCAACAGAGCCATTAATGTGTTTGTTTGGACCACTTTTGTCACACCTTGAAGGACATGATTTTAGAGTTTTGTTTTCAGCATTCTGGCTCCAAATTGTTATCTTGTGTGGTGTTCCCCAGTGATCAGTTTTAGGCCCATTATTGTTTCATTTGTACTTGCTGCCTCTCGGCCAGTTTATCAAGAAACACAATGTGCGGTACCATAATTATGCTCCTGACATATCAGAATGTGTCAAGGATATTGATAATTGGATGTCTTGTAATTGCTTGCAGTTAAACAGTTATTATGGCAAAAGCTAATCTCTTTAAAATTATCACAGCTTTCCATGGAAAGCGTCACACAGGTCAGACACCTTGCCGTTGTCCTGGATACTGACCTCACTTTCCAGAGCCACATGAACAGCATAGTTACAACTTGATTTTACCATTTCAGAAATATCACAAAGGTAAGGAGATTTTTATCCCAGGAAGACACTGAAAAACTTGTCCATGCTTTTATTTCCAGTTGGCTCAACTACTGTAAGAAGCTGCTCACAGGAATATCCAAAAACCACCTTGACTGACTGCAGCTACTCCCGAGTCTTAACTAGAAAAATTAAATATGACCAGATAATGCTTGTGCTGAGGTCATTACCCTGGCTGTCAGTAAATTTTAGAATTGATTTCAAAATGTTTTAACTTGTTTTTAAGGCCCTACGTAGTCTGGCACCACAGTATCTCTGACATGTTTGTGAATGAAGCAGGTAGACCCCTCAGGTCACCTGGAACAGGTTGTGTGGTTATTCCCCAGACCTCCACTTACTTTTTAAAGGTTTTGATTCACATCTTATTTTTTACAGATCAGTTTCTGGTCTTAATTATTAAGACAAACATCTTATTTGAATGTTAACAACCTCCAGCTTGCTATTAACCACACTCATTTTAGGTGATGAGTTTAATTTAACCGTTGTATGCATATCAGTGGATTTTGACTGAAAGTTTATTTCTGTTGTCTGTTTTCTATAACTTTTTATATTCTATACACATTCACACAGACACTGGACATCCATCGTGCATGTATAAACAGAGAGAAAGACTTGACAAAAGCTTTTGAAAGCAGGTAGCCTTTAGCCGCCCCCTCTGTGGTTATCTTGTCCTCTCTGTTTCCTGCTCTCTCCACAGAAGTTGTCAGATGGCTTTACAGTTACTAGGGAGGTGGAAGGTCACTGATGCTGTCTGGCAGGGCCGTGCGGGGGCCATGTCATTGTTTAAAGGCCACGATCTGAGCTTCAGAGCAGGCAGGAGAGCAGATACATGCAGGGTTGAGAGGCTGCAGATCCCCAGGGGAGGTCGGGGCCATTCACTCAGCTTTTATCCCATCAGCGTGGGCAGGCTGGGATAAGATGCGGCTGTGATCAAAGTTGAACCCCCAACTGTCTATTCTGAAACATCCTCTCACGCATCTCCACTTTGTCTAACTTCTACTTTTACCGTAACCTCTCTGACAGTGTGTCTTGCATACAGTATGTCAGATAAAAACACAGTTTGCATTGGATAATAGTGTTTCCCTATGTGTGTCTATGTCTACGGACATTCATCTAACATTGTCTTGCTGCTTTGTTCTGAGTTGCACATCATTATCACTATTCTGTCATTTTCAAGTATACCCGAAGCAAGTGACTTTTTTTGTATACAAGATGTTTGTATACATGTAGACATATTTACATATATTGACCACTGGCTCAAGCAGTGCTTTTCCTGACCTTGAAATTCTCTTTGCTCGGCTGTGTGGTGTTTTGGTGCCCAGCACAGAGTGTACCTGCAAAGTGGGAGGTTCATTCAAACCAGACAGCGCAAAGAGACTGGTTTGGAAGGAAATGTGTCTCAGGCATTGTGCTGAGAACAGACGTCTCAGAACCACTTCTGTTTCTGAAGCCACTGGAGCCCAATCAGAATACTACTTACTACAACAATAATGGAATACTACTTTAAAATGTAAATAAACTATTGTAATGTAACAGTCTTCAGTAGATGTTCTTAAATTTGCATCAGAAATTAACGTTTCATGTGGTCACAGCAGGAGCATTGCTAAATCAGTCTGCACAGATTTAGAAATTAATATGGTTTATTTTGACACTATCTGCTGTCCACAGCTGCTTTATACTATATGAAAAGCATCTCCTTCAGGTCATTACACCCCTGCAGCTGTCTGAAGGCAGCAGGACATCTGCAGCCTCTGATTAGAAAAGCGCCGCGCTCGAGCACAGTGCCATTGTAAACCCTTATAAAATCACATGCAAATGACGCCAGGCGGCTACAGAATATCCACACACACCTCTGCACACATCAGACAGGTCTGTTAGAACTCTGTATTCAGCCCATTTATGCAGGGGACATCGGATTACTGGGCTTCATTAATCCTAAAAAAAAAATCAGCAGTTTATGTTTTATTCATGAAATGCAACCAGACATTGCTGTGCCATGTTTTAAGATATGATGCAAGTATTTGAAATGTAGAACAGAAGAATTCTGACTTAAATAGCAATGGACTGACCGATCACATAACTGCTTCACCAGGTATACACTTCTCGCATTGTTGTGCTGAAAAAGGCCTGCCTGTGGCTGGAGAACTGTAGTGCTGAGTGCTCACATCTGCTGCTCTGCACCATGCAGACAGCAACAAGACTACCTGGACAAACCCACTCTTCATTTGTTGAGATGTTGACATCATGCGTCACTGTGATTGGCACAGTTGCTTCAGAGTGATGTGACTGTCTGAGAGCATATTTATTAACCCCCAAGCCCTCTGATCTACATTCACCCTCTCTCAGCTTCTTTGCACTTTGCACTGCTGCTCTTATATGAACCAGAATGACAGGTAAGCTTGGAGACACTCACTCAGTCTGTGCTCTCAAGTCCTACCATGCCGTGTTTATCACTGCCCATGTGCTGTTAAAATGGAGCCAATTGTATGCATACACACATAGACACACACACACATGCATGCATACAGTAAATACTATACATACACACACAGATTTGCATCTACATAGAGGGAGAATACACACACTGTACTATATTGTACTCTAATGCATTTTGAATTCTGGTGTGTTTCTATACATGTGCATATTTTAATTGGTCTGGCTGTTTCTGGAGGACAAGAATATGTGTTCTTTGCATGTCTGAAAGCTCTAATTTAGTGTGGATCTGACTCTTTGTGCAGTGTTTATGTTTGTGCTCGTGCTGGCATACGTATCAGTGTGTGAGACAGTGTGAAAGTGCGGCTGAAAGCTGCTACAACGCGGGGAAATCCTAGCTGCCACAGTCTGTGCCTGCGCACGCACGCACGCACGCACGCACGCACGCACACACACACACACACACACACACACACAAGGAAGCACTGCACACACACACACTAGAGAGAAAGATATATAGCCACAAAATTAGATTTAGGCATGCTGGCAGGAACGTATACAAACACACACACACACCCTCAGGAAGGCAGGCAGACAGCCACTGCAATGCAGAATAGAGCTTCCCCCTCTGCTGTGTGGGAGACACACCAATCACTGAGTGGTGGGGGTGGACTTGAGATCCCTTGCTCTGTTATTTCAGTAGTCTGTCTTCCTCTCTCTTGTCTTCTCCCTCTCTCTTTCGCTCTGTCTTTCTTTATTGGTCTTACTGTGTCTCTCCACCTCTTTTTCTTCTCTTATTCCACCTCCCCCTCTCTCCCACATCTCTCACATATCTCATTTCTCAGTTCATTTAAATTGAGGACTGGCTTATTGCCATGACATAGCCCTAACCCTTATGTTGGCAAAGCAACACAGTGGCAATGGAGAGATAAAAATGAGTGATAAAACAAAAATAATGTGAAATTAGTACAAAGACATTTTTTATTGGCTCTAAAAAGATAACATTTAATATTCTATCATTAAAATTGGGATATATGTGCTCTTTATGCACATATTACCTTTGTAAACAACATAGTATCATATGTTTTCCTTTTTGGTCTATTTGGTCCAAGACCCCTGTGCAGGTTTCTTCATACAGACAAGCACAGGTATTCAAGCTACAACAAACACATGACCATCTGTCGCTGTTGTCATTCACCTCGGTCAGTTTTGGCCTGTTAAAAGATCATTCTGGTGTGTTACAATTTGACTTATTTTTGTGCTTTTGCTCATTCTTATCAGTAAGAATAACATTCATATTTACATTGATAGAATATTTCCAAAAGAACTATTAGTCATGAATAAATGAATAAGACCCATGTCTTGAGTCATAAGTGAATCTCAAGTCTCAGTCAAGTCCAAATTTTGCCATTAGAAAAGCCATCATGTGGCCCTCACCAAATATAATGTCATTTTGGAGCAACAGTGAGTATGTTCAGTTTACAGGAAAAAATGATTCTTGCAAACATTGCTATTGAATACTTTCAGGTAAACTTTGTAACATTCAAAAGCAAATGTCTCTTGTGCATTTCATGTGTTATTCAGTGCTGCCAACTTAGCATCTTTCTGACAAGATTCTTTTAACATCCCCTTTGTGACTTATAAAAAGAGCCCAGCTACAATTCTTCATGCCTTTATTAGTGACGGTAGAGAAATGAGTGGAAATGAAGGGGGAGAGAGAGAGAGAGATGGGGAATAACATCCAATGACGGTTGCAAGTCTGGATGCAAACCAGGGAGACATGAGGGTGCCTTAACATCTGGGCTGCTGTGCTGTGTGTGAATCCTTTGCATTTGTTCAACAGAGTGTCACTGAACTGTTGACTTGGTTTTTATCTTCTTACAAAACACAGAAATCACAGAATTAGTTCATTCATGATACTTCAGCTCTACAGTCCATGCAACAACTGACATGAATAGCTTTTGAAGCTACAGGTAGATTTAGATGCGTGTAGATGAGGCGATAGCAGCCTGTGTAATAAGGAAAGCTGATGATAAAGTTTAGTTTTGATTTTTTTAAACTATAAACGGAAAATATTTTTCTAGAATTTCTTGTATATGTTTATGCAAATTCTTACATGATATGTGCCATGTGTCAAAATGATCCAGAGTTATTGCAAAAGGCCAAAAACCAAGTGAAGTCACAAGTGATTGGTGTTGAATTGCAAATCTTTCTTGATTTTGTGAGGTCAAGTCTAAAATCATTCGATTCATGAATTGAGTCTGAGCCCATATCATGTGACTGGGCACCTCAAAGGTCATTGTTGAGGTAAAGGACAAAGGAGTGCCTCACTCTGTGTAGACAGATATTAGCTTGTTGTCCAAGCATGACACCACCCTGCTGCTGACGGTTCAGCTATTCCACAATGTGACAGGACACTGACTCTGTCTTGCCTGCTGGAAGCCAGCCTGCTATATACCTGTCAACAGTGGAGTGCTCCAGGGTGTGTGTTGGCTTGTCAGATCCAATAAACATTTCTGTGTGTGTGTGTGTGTGTGTGTGTGTGTGTGTGTGTGTGTGTGTGTGTGTGTGTGGTTTCTTTGTGGTTTCTACAGTGAGTTTGCCAAGGAGAGAGAGCGGGTGGAGAAGAGGCAGGAATTCCTGAAGCTCCGCAGACAACAGCAAATAGAGAGAGAGCTAACTGGATACCTGGAGTGGATCTGCAAAGCAGGTCAGGCACAAATACACACTTCAGCCAAATGTGGGTTACAAATGTGGGTTTAGCCCTCAATAATCATTGCAGTTACATTTAAATAAGAATTGCACTGTAATTGATTTCAACACAGATATGACCTAATTTTGACTACTTTAAATTCAGGTGTTTATTTGTGTTGCAGAGGAAGTGATGCTGGCAGAGGAAGACAAGAATGCAGAGGAGAAATCTCTGGATGGCGCGTGGTACAAAAGGAAACACAACAACTCTGGTGAGGACTGCGAGCTTCACAATCAACTGTGAAGACACAAAATAACCTACAAGTGTAAAAAAGAATTGCCTCATTTTACAATTTAGCACCATTTTAGAGGGGTAATACACTAATAGCTCTATAGTATTTTTAGGGACAATATCTCTATAAAGTGCTTTTAGGGAACTTTCACATCTGTGGATAGATAAGTCACACCAGCTGAAATGTAGCGCACTAAGCAGGCAGATGCATTGGAGTGTGCTTTAACTGAACCAAACAGGTGAGGTGTGAATACACCCATAGAGTCATAGTTAAAGGCTGCGTAAGGGACCTTTTGCTTCCTTATTTTGAAGCATTTACTACTGAAACTGGTTATAGACTCTTTTCACAGCAGACATTTTTGACTTGTCAAAGCAGGAAGAAAAGCAAAGGCATACATCACATTAACAAGGGTTCCTTTCCAGTAAGTGTCCTCGTAAGCCATGTCACATGCTCACTACCAGAGACCTGGAACTGGAACACCTAAATGACATTGCAGCCATCATTAATGTTATTAATTCCATCTGTGCTTTTCCTGGTTGAGAGGTCATGAAAACTGTAGCAGGCAACTACAATGAAGGCAAGACATGTTAACAGGTGAGCACCAGGTACCAGGAGCAATAGGAGGGGAAGTAGACTCTTTACTGAATGAGCTGAGGAGGCAAGCAGCAGTCAGGCTGATATGAGAGCTCTTATTCTCTCTGCACTGGCTTGTTGGCTGTTTAAACTTAATGCTTCAGCTCTTATTATCGCTTTTACTAGCTAGCATCTTTAACTTAAGCTATTTTAGTAGTCACTGTTAGCTTGTTTAACTAACAGCTACAGTAATACTGTTAGCCAACGCAGTGTGTTTATACCTGGTTTAACTTTGACTTCTTGGAAAAATTGACAAGTTAGCAATAGATAGTGTCAGCTAGTTTTTCATTTATGTGATTTGATTACAGGGCTTGCAAATCGAGTAACTACTTTGAATGTGTGACTAATGCAATAATGCATTAGTACATGTCATAACAATAGGACGTTTTCCTGTTCTTGCCATCATGGCCCTTGTATATTTCTATTTTTCATGTCATGGTTCAGGCCACTGTGACGAGCAGCCAAGTGAGGGCAAACCATCTGCGTCTGCCTGCTGTAATTTTGTAATTTCAAGTGTGAGATAACGTGGGATTTTTGACAGCGATGGTATCTTCCATTCAGTCGATTTAGCTAATTAAAAAGGGTACATTATACACTGCTGTATCTGGTTTCACTTGATAATGAACTGCTACTTACGGAATACAATCAAATCTGCTAGGTTAGACAGTAAAACTGGATTGGGTATTTACTTCACCTGAGTGGAACAGAGCCATCATTCATGTTATTGGTAACACCTGTGCCTTTCCTTCTGTGACCAGTCAAAATGTCTGCTGTCACTTTAGCTCTCTTGTGAAGCTCAAGCTCCATTAGCTTCCATCAGCCATAGTCACTTTAGTGGTCGTCCTTTTAACCCCAGGCCTCTTTTCATGCTTTTCATTAGTATTGTACTTGTATGTATGCTATATCTACATATTAAATTGCACTTATACAGTATGCATATACTTCAAATATGTACATACCTATACTATGTGTATATTATTAGACAATATAACATGATATATATTAATTTAAAAGCACCAACATTTGAAAACTTTTTTAAATGACATATTGCTTTTAAGTACACTGTATGTTAGTACATTATACTCTGTCTGTATGGGTAACTGATATATGTCATACTGCCACATCTGTCACCATCTGAGCAGCTTCTAACTGAGTAATCAGTATGTGGCTGATACAGATCATTTCCACTAGCATCCCCCTCTGAGGTGTGTGTGTGTGTGTGTGTGTGTGTGTGTGTGTGTGTGTGTGTGTGTGTGTGTATGTGTGCGCGCACTCACACACATTCTGGTCTTATCAAGGCCCTTCTGCCTCTCATCTGCAGCTTCACCCAGGGTAACAGTCACAGTGATTATGGGTGCCAGGGTGGAAGGGTAATGAGATTAAAAGGAAGTACAGAGAGCGAGGCTCACCGGAGTTCAGAGGCAGCGTGGGAGTATGAGGGCCCTTCACACCATTTTAAAGCTCTTCTCTTCTCTGTAGTTTTGATACTCTCCCTGCTTTTTTAATAGCTCTCAACAGCAAAACCGAACTGTGATAAGTTACAAAACACCAACAGTCAGCTGGGGAGAACATTTGGGATATTTGGCAGCACTTTATTCATTATAGCAAAAAGAATGGTATCTTTATAACACAGATACTTTTTAGCTGTCACACATATGCTGCAGCATTGGAGGCCTCTATTTGCTGCTCCATAATATTTGCTTAAACAATCAATTGATTACCAAAATGTACATTTTCTGTTGATTGACTAATCTAAATATTAGAAAAGAAATCTCCATTCAGTTTCCATAGCCATGTATTGAAGATCCCTCTGAGAATATAAACAATAGGGTACTCTTGGTTGCTTTTTGGTCCATATATGTAACTATGTATTGGATATTATTGTACATGTGGTCGTACCCTTTGTTTTATTTCATATTTTAGCTTTCTTTTCATGCCTGTGTTTATCTTACTGGGATATTTTTTACATTGCTTTCACCTTTGTAAAACATTTTGTTTTAAGAACTGGTAAGGAAGCATTCAGTAAGAGTAAGAAATAAATGGATTATGAATAAAGTAAACTGGCCAGATATAGCAACATAAGAAAGTCGTGAGACGAAGTTTGACAGCATGGTAGAGGCAGAAATGATGGAAAAGCTGGAAGTTTATGAATAAAGAGCAACACAGGGCAGAGTGGGAATTAGTTAGAAAGAAAGCATCTTACTTCATGAACTTTAGCAAAATCTTCATGCATCTTGATTAAATCAGATGAGCGGCTTAATGACTGATTTATTTCCATGTTGTATTTGCAGTGCTGAAAAGGACCAAGAAGAGTAAGAATGACCTCATCAATGCAGAGGAAGGCGAGGACCACTTCACCGATATCTCATCTGTTGGTGAGGACAGTATCTGACACATAAGATCTACATGTTACTGCAGGTCTTCAAACTGTCCAGCCTTCAAATGGTGCTGGTGCCGTATGTTGAAGACTTACACAAACTGCCCGTTCACACTGCAATGATTAAACAATCTAATCACACATCTAATCTCACAGTTTAATGGAAAAGAAGAAACCACTTCAGAGTATTGTCTCATAAACTTTAAACTGACAAACATTACTGACTGTGGCTGCCCCACCACAGGTTAACAGAGTCCAGTTGACACAGGAATCCATCAGCTGCCACACTGGTGGCTAGGAAATATGTAATTCTCAGTCATGCTAGCATGTAGATGCATTAATACTGACTGAGTTCCACATGAGATAGTCCACGGTGTGTTTCCTGGGCCACAGACCTTTGTAGCATGTGTCTCCTAATGTTTCCTGTCTCTGCTGACTGTAGAGATAGATGAATGAAACAGTGGGTTAGTGTGGGTCTTCAGGTGATACAGTATGAGTCAGATGTCTGGATTAAAATAGATCAGGAAATAATGATCCCACTAGTCTTCCTGTGCTAGTAATGAAGTTCTAATCGAACAATTTTTCTCCTTCCCTTTTGTGTCCAATCTCACCTGACATTTGGGCGTAATTTAAGTTACAGAAGGTTTAATATAGCACAGGCTAAATGGGAGTGGGGGGGGTGGTGAAGCCCATGGCACTGTGATCTAAAGGAGCCAAGGTCTTCACTGTGGTTACATCACACTTAAAACAAGTCAGAATATGAAAACCTTCTGTTGTGAATGTGTATCTTAATTATATCACATTCTGTCTAATTATCCTCGTGGTTCCTCCCATGATTCTTCTGTGCCTGTGGAACTCACAAACATAGGCTGGATTGTTCCATGAAGTGTCAACTTCAAACTGCAAGCACATTGCTCTGCAGTGAAATAACTCAATTTTGTGTTGATGTAAAACAAGACTTAGGTTGAAAGTACCTACACTCAAACGCAGTCTTAATTTGGAAAGACAACCTTAGTTTTAAACGCGGTAACTTTATTGCTGTTTTGTATGTTTTGGCCCAACTGCCCCCCCAGGGTCGCCGTTCGCCCGGGCCAGTGTGAAGAGCAAGAATGAGAGCTCGTCTTACTTCAGGAGGAAAGAAAAGAGGATTCGCTTCACCATCCGCCGTCTGGTCAAGTCCCAGAGCTTCTACTGGACTGTGTTGTGTCTGGTTGGCCTCAACACATTGTGTGTAGCCATAGTACACTATGACCAGCCTGAGTGGCTCACCTATGCACTGTGTGAGTACCAGCAGTTTGGGTATATACATAGTTAATAACTGTGATGGAAACCAGTGTGCCCACATTGTATCACTATTTAGCCTAACAACATTATTATATTTGACTATTTTTACATGCATTGAAATTTCCCCCCAAAATGTATTGATTTCCACCCAACAGCTTCAAACACAGATCACTTTTACTGCATTGAGAATTGAAAAGTTGAACATTCTGTTTATAAAGGTGAATTACTGTCGTAGAGCTCTGTTTATTAGTCAATAAATTGATTATCTGATCGAAAGAAAATTAATTGCCAACTGTTGTGCTAATTGATTAATTGTATCTGTCATTAAAATGTCAACCATTTGGGATTTGTCACTGTCTTTGACAATGATGAAACTTAATGAAGAGTCTTTCAGTTTTGGACTGTTGATTGGACAAATTTGAAGACATCGCTTTGGGCTCTGGGAAATTGTGAGGAGCATTTTTCACAATTTTTTGACATTTTATAAACTAAACAAATAATCGATTATTCGTGAAAATCTTCAGCAGATTAATGGCTCATGGAAACAGTCGTTAGTTGCATCCTTAAAATGTTCAGACTGTGACTGCGATGCCACCTCTGCTCCACTCTACGCCAGAAAATCTGACTTGGTCACTTTATTTGAAACAAACACATTGAAATCACTTGAAGACAAACAGCAAAAACAAAACAAAACACAGATGGATAAAAAAACTAAAAAATTCCTGTTACTTATTATTTGAATGTGCACAGGTAAGTTACTCCAGTTCCTGGTACCACAGAATGTGAAAGATACCCATGATGGTATTAAGCCTAGTATTACCTTGTTGGGATTAAAACTCAGCAAGCATAAGTCAACAACACTGTGAAGGTTGTGCTGGAGGTATGAGGCTCCAGAAAACTGGATCAAACACATGCAGCTCTTCATCCTTCCATTCACTTGTATGAAAGTTTAGATTTAGACCCTCCTCTATGAATCCTACCTTCAGCTGTAATGTGACTGCTGCTGTAATTCCTGTCAATTCTCCAGTCTGCTCAGGCAGATAAGAAATAAACACTGTGGTGTCCTGCTTTAGATCTAATTAGGGACAGGGAAACAAATGCAAACATGCATCACACAAGTACCATTACACATTTCACAAACACGTGAGCAAACATACATCTCACACACTCCTTCATGAGAGAATACAGCAGTTATGTCCTCAAACAATAGACTCTTTCTTTGTCTTATTTGCTGTGGGCACAGCTGAACAGGCAGCAGTAGCCCAGTTGTATTGAATTGTGCAAATCAGCGGGAGGCCCTTTTTAACCCAGGGCATTGATCTGTGAGTCTTCTTATTGTCCCTGAACAGACCTGGCCGAGTTTGTATTCCTGGGCCTGTTTCTGGCAGAGATGTCCATGAAGATGTATGGCCTCGGACCCCAGAACTACTTCCACTCCTCGTTCAACTGTTTTGACTTTGGGGTGAGTCATCCTGTTCCTGCTCTGCTGGGACTTCAATCAGTCCACAGTATTTTTTAGAGTGTGAGCATGTGTGGGTTAATTCAAATGATTCAAGACTGGTGTTTCAGGGGGAGAAATGTGTTTGATTATTGCCAGAATGGCAAAAAACGATTGTATTGATGTAATGGTTACATAATGAATATTTGGAGTGAAAGCTGTGGAGGCCTGCTGCACTTATCAGACTGTGTTCACAGGTGATTATTGGCAGTATTTTTGAGGTGATCTGGGCTGCCATCAAACCTGGGGCCTCATTTGGGATCAGCGTTCTGCGTGCTCTGCGACTGCTCAGGATCTTCAAAGTCACCAAGTGAGTCATTAGAAATGTCTGTGTGCTGCTGGGAACACTGATTATGCCGTACTATTTCGGTAAATATTCATACATTTGTGTGTGTAGGTACTGGAACTCTTTGAGGAATCTGGTGGTATCCCTGCTCAACTCCATGAAATCTATTATCAGCCTGTTGTTCCTCCTCTTCCTCTTCATCGTGGTCTTTGCACTGCTGGGCATGCAGCTGTTTGGTGGCCAGTGAGTAATTTGCTTCTACTGCAGCTGCTCATTGTGAAGAAATAAAACACAACTGTTGACAAAATCAGTGGATCTGAACACACAGATGACATACACATTCTCTCAGTACCAACACACGTCCATAAAGCTTAGAAATCCTTGAAAAGAGGTACAGTCCTGCCCAAGGTTATATGTATCCACTGAAGATCTGTCTTCCCTAACTGTGCTGCTGTTGGAGGCTGTTTCCTCAGCCCATGGAGGCATAAAGCCTTCCAAAGATTGTTGTATGACTGAATATATTGAATTCATAAATATTTGAAAAAATTGTGAAAATGTCTGTGTCATAGAAACATTCCTCGGGATGACTCAGCAGTAGTCTGCTCAGCTTATACAGCTCCACTGCCCCCTCAAATATCCATGGTTTCCCAGAACAAACCCCTCATAGCCTAGCCTTTCCTCCACTTTGTTATTTTCTCTGGATGGTACTTGCAGTTTCAATTTTGAGCCTTTTTTCTTACTACTGTTCTTATTCATCAAATCTTTTTCTTCAGTAGTCCAGCCAGTGGCTAATGTAAAGAAATACAGGCTTAAATTCATACTTCCTCAAAATCTCTCAAAATATATTCATTTGATAATATAAATAAAACCAACAAAATCAGTGAAAATCAAATTTTTTTGCAGTAGAAATACTAACAATTCTTTGAGATTACTAAGGCTCAGACTCAACACGGTTATTGTATCCCAGGAACAGCAACACTTTCCTCCATCCAATCATATAGAGATACTCACTGTGAAATCTGTGACAAAAATGAAAAATGTCAGAGTATGTAAGGTACCACTGACAGGCCAGTAGATGACATTTCTAAGCAAACAAACTTATCGTGAAAGGTAACTATAAGAAATTTGAAAACACAACCAAGAGGCTTAAAACGGATCAAGTACTATGTCATCTCCTCTAGAAACCTGGTTTTAGCAACATTCAGCCCTAGTGGGACATATGCGTACCATAATTCATCAGTCAAGTGTTAGAATATAACAGTGATTAACTTAAAACCTTTAAAACATACTTAGGATTAAACGGAGGAGAAACATTCCCAACAGAGCTCAAAGAAAATAAGAACACATTTCACAGGCTTCTGAAATAAATGTAGTTTGCCCTCTCTGCTTTATGTGGTTGTCTTCTAATGAGATCCAGACTGCAAAAAGCTCTCATGGATTTTGAAAAGGCACAAAACTAATTCTGCTGTCATTCCAACCTCCTCTATCTGTATCCCTCACATTGGGGGGAGATGTAATTAGGTCCCAGGAGGCAGACAGAGATCCAAAATGTCAGCATTAGCACAACTCATCCATTTGAGAAGAATAAACAGTCAGAGATGAGCAATAAGGTCGCACGGACCACGCACTCAGACGGCTCAAATGTAATAGTCCTATATTGTGCTGGAATAATATGCAGCAGTCAAATGGAGAGGACAATTAGCTGCTCCGTCCTCCAGTAGGTGGAGGAGTGAATGTGACTGTGCTCTGTCTTTTAGAGCTTGATCACATTCTGTTTGTTTCCTCCCTACAGGTTTAATTTTGAAGACGAAACGCCGACAACCAACTTTGACACATTCCCAGCAGCGATTCTCACCGTCTTCCAGGTAAAGGTCAACTCCATCATGCTGTTTTTCTCTTTTTCTATTTGTACCGCTGAACCAGACTCAGAAATCAGCCTGCGTCTCTCCTGCAGATCCTAACTGGGGAGGACTGGAACGCAGTCATGTATCATGGGATTGAATCACAGGGAGGCGTTCACGGGGGGATGTTCTCCTCCATTTATTTCATTGTCCTCACTCTCTTTGGAAACTGTATCCTGCCCGATTGATCCAAATTGATCCACCTTTGTGGCTGTCAGGCAGCCTTATAGCACTGTGGAAGAATTTAGCATTGATTTGAAGAACAGCTGCGATTGTTAATATTGATTCTGCGTTAATCAATCATTTGATCTTTTCCTGAGACCGCAAATAACCAGACACGCTCCTCAACGTGTTCTTGGCCATCGCTGTCGATAACCTCGCAAATGCCCAGGAGCTCACTAAGGTACAGTATTTCATTACAGCTTTTGATATCCCGGCTTTAAAGAAGTATTCAGTAGACAATACAAGCAATGGCACCATGTCATGTTGCACCTTTTAATCTAATCCCACATACACATTGCATTTTATTAACCTTTTTTCTGAGAGGTGGTGGACTTACCTGTTCTGTAACAGCTCAGAATAATTCAGCATAATATACATTTCAAGAGAATTAATTCCATCACTACATCAACTGAGTCATGTCATGTTCTCAGTTTCTCTTCTCCAACAGAAATACTGTTTTAATTCACTAATTCATGTAAGTTGCTTTCATTTTCTCTTAAAAGACAACCAGGAAAAGGAGGGAAGGTGCCCATTGAACTGCAGGAAGACTTGTAGTGTGAAACATTTGCACAGGATGCGTTGAGTTTCAATGACGGTAGCGTGACAGCAATCCAAGTGAGTGGAAATGAATCAGTGAATGAAAAAAGCTTCTGTCAGTGAAGACAAACTGAGAGCAACAGAGTAGAATGATAACTCTCTAGCTGTACTGATGGAATTAGTGCATGAATTAATCAAAACAACAGGTAAACCATTAGAAATAAAGGCCTGTCTCTTATATAAGTCTGTTTTTAATAGAACTTTGGTTTCCTTACACATTCATATAGATATGAGAATTGAGAATTTATGGGAGGATGTGTGGGAATCTGATTGGCTGGTTCAAGAATAGTTCATCTGTGTTCATTGTTTTATGTCGCTATATTTGTTAAGTGTCCACATATCAACTCTCCTGGTTACCCAGATCTGCTCAGCAGTCTGTTCTGATCATATTGCTGATGGTCTGAATGAAAAGAACCAACTGTGCTCCGCAGATAAATGTCAAGTATGTTACATTAAGACACGACCTTTAAAAGGACTTGCTGTATGCACTGTATGTATGCATGTATGTATGTCCTTACACATACTGTTCAGGATGAAGAGGAGCAAGAGGAAGCTATCAGTAAGAAGCTGGCACTCCAGAAGGCCAAGGAGGTAAAGGAGGTCAGCCCAATGTCGGCAGCGAACATTTCCATTACGGCGTAAGTTAACCTCCTCTATTGTTTATTCTGGCTGTCTGAAATCTTCTAGTCTTTTGTTTTCCCAATCAGCACACCCCCATAGAGAAAAGACACACAGGAATTCTGGGTACCTTTGTTGTACAGCTAACTTGCTACCTGTGCTAAAGACCACTTCACCAATATGTCAGTGCACACGACTGCAGGACGCATGTGTAAAGAGTTTTACTATCCATATTAAAGCCATAAAAATCCCACCTGTCAGGATTCAGGATTCCTTTATTGATCCTCGAGGGGAAATTGTTTTTGTAGCAGTGCTCCATACAGATAGAATTATAGAATTAGAATGAAATTAGAAAAGAATGAAAAGAGAAAGAAATATATATATAAAAGCAATATAAGAAACCAAAATATTTATACTAAGAATATATCTAAATAAAACAAAATATACAACACAATAAAATATACAACAATAAAACAAAGTATAAATACTTAACATTGGATGTGCAAAATTGAAATTGGAAAATATATATCAGAACAGGCAGTGAAAAGTCCAAGGAAAAATTATTCAGTGCCCAGATTTGTTTTTTTGACTGAAGCACAAACCCCTAATAAATTTAATTACAGAAGAGAGACAGCTTATAACTAAATATGTAGGAAATGTACATAGTTTTAATTTGTTTATTTCTGTGAAGCCCTTTTTCTCTGTCTGTATATACACAAACAAAGACAACCTTGTCAGAATGTTCTTTCATTGATACTTTCATGCATGATGTCTGTTCTGAAATGTGATGATGACAACCTCTTCCTGAAGCAGAGTACAGTTTTGACTAACCTCCTCAGAGTCGGTGACCCAGTGAAAGTCAATGTTAATCTCTTCACCCACACACACAGTGCTCCTCACTTCTTTTCCTCACAAGGCTGATCCCTGTTTTCTGTCTCCCAAATGAGCTCTCCTCTAGATTTCTGCAGGGTCCCTAGGACAAGTCATAACATCAGCAGAGAAAATACTGTTCACAAGTGAAGTGATGGATATTTGAAACCCTCTTAAACAGCCAGTATGTCCATGATATCCCATTATATTTTTGACATGGAACCACAATGGGCACTTTGAAGCCACACATATACATCATGTATGATATTGGGATAGGCAGATATTTAACATAAAATGTATCAAAATGTTAAATGATAATTCATATACTTACTGTTTCAAATACTTAAATTTACCATTCTTCATGAATTAAAGTTCTGTTTTCTGTAACACACTGTGTTATTATGCCTTGGCTGCTCAGGCTCATGTGGATATATAGTGTTTGTTTAACACAAACCTAAGAGTGCTGCTCTGGAGGCATAAATAATCTTGGTGGAGTTGAACCTCAGTGGATGACTGAAAAAGACTGCTCGAGAATGTTTTTTGGACCACACGGTAACTACCCTATATGACAAAGTTGAATGCCATATAAGAAGTCTTGAAAAAAGGAAAACAATATTCACCTTTAGCTCAAGTTTACCTAATCTACCATCTGACATTTACTAGCTGCTGCCATTGAGCTCCAACATTTCTGTTTTGGTACCACATATAGTATATGTATTTTTTCAGCTCCACCCATGACATTCTTGTATCCAGAGTAGTGTTGCGTCTACAAATGTAATGTAATGTAAAACTCAATTTGCTTTGTGCATCACTAGTTATAGTGAAATTTTGCTTGTTTATAGATGTCAGTATAACCCTGCTCTCTCATAGCTGGCCATTAATAGCATTTCCTGTCTTGCTTCTTGTAGCTAAAAAACTAAACAACCTGTTACTATGGCAGTGAAAATGTCCCTGATGGTCCGTCGTCTGACATTTCCTCTCTGGTTCAGTCTTAGTCTTGTGTTTCTGAGCTTTGACTGCCCATTACATTGAAATGTGATGGAAGGCTGAAGGGCACAGGGAAGACAGAGAAATGTCGAATGGTGTCTGGCTGTTTCTCTGACTTCATCCTATATGATGTTCCCCCTCCCCCATTTTTGTTTTGTGCATGTGCAGTTTTCTAACACGCAGTCGAGGTAACGCGCACTCTAGCAGCTCATCCATCTGCAGCGTTAACTCACTGTGAGTTATTACCTCTCTGTTACAATGTTTAAATCCTCCCATTACCATTCTCACATCCCTCTTCTTCTGCTGCCACGCCCTGTCTTCTTCTGGTGTCATCATTGTGTCATTATTCTGTGTGAATTGTCCATAAGAACATGGCAGCTCTTCTGAGCTCACACCCTCTGACAGAGCTGCGTGTGAGTTTAAGTATTTGCATTCCTGTGTTTTCTTTTTATTATTTCTCTGTGATTGACAGGTGTCACAAGTGTCTGTGTTGGTGATCACAGTTTCTGACTGTTTGTGATTGACAACCTTCTTTCTGGTTGATGTTTTTCAGTGACTCCACCTCTTGTTCATACTTCATGTGTTCATCATGTATTTGCAGCTGTGATTCATTTTCCCAAGCTAGTTGTAAATATGTATTGTATGTTATTGCTGCTTTATTTTTCTGTTGAAGATTAGAAATATAATTTGTCTTCAACAGGAACCAGTGAAGAGGGTAGGGAAGTCAAAAAGTATTGAGAGATGGACTAATGCATTGTGGGTTTTGGTCTTTTCATTGGATGTAGAAAAATGTAGAATAATGCCAGCTTAGTTCCCATATTCAGTAGCATACATCCAACAAAAGCACTAAAATAAGCCTTACTGACTTAATAACCATGAAACATTAGTAGACAGCTGCCGAGTAGCTTTTCATGTATGTACAATGATTCCACAACAACAATAATAACAGTACCAGATTCCTTACAGTTTACAAAACTACATCCAAAAGTGTTGTTGCACCTTTCATTACTTAAGTGACATTAAGACAACCCCTTAAGAGTTTGGTTATTGCACCTGCTACAATTTCTGTAATATGCAGGTAATATGCAAGCAGTCATTCTCCATTTATAAAGTTGTTGGGAGATACTTTAAGTTTAATTGGTGAAAGACAAAATTTGCAGTTTTACTTGTCAATGAAACTGTAGTTGTGTAGTATTTTGAGGATTAGTTTCGCCTGTAATTTCATATGCATAAATTTAATTTTCATTAAACAAAAAATTAAACTCAAAACTCAAACAACTGAGATGGGTAGATTTTGCAGTGCAGTTTTTACACCATCCACTGAGACCAAGGCTAAAAATTAGCATTCATAGTAATGGCAATTTGCTGTAACTTAATCTCTATGGACAGATTTCTGAATGCAAAATCTATGGGCAAGCGACAAGATTTTAGTATCAGCAGTGTTCTGGTTTCCATTTGTAGTGTGCTTGTAGTCTGAGTACTGTTGACCAGTCACATTTGGATGGGCTTTGGTTGCATGAAAGTCCGTGTGGCGAGCAAAAGAGGTGCAAAGCATTAGCCGAAATGCAATCTCAGAGCCATTCATCTATCATCGGCAATGATTTAGGTTTTTCTTCGCTTTTCAAAAAATTTATCTTCTTTCATATTCAGATGAATTAAGAGTCATCTCCCAACTCTTGTGTCTCGAGTTGCTAATCAGACTGGTAACAATGTCTGGTCCATGTAAGAAGAAGTCTTGGCCTGCAGATCCATTATCTGTATGTCTGCTGGCTAAACTGGAAGCCCTGAAATATTGGCCATTCCCCTCAGGGGTTCAATCATTGTCTGATGATAGCTGATGGATTCCAAGATTTGCTCTAAATTCACTGCCCTGCCCCCCCATTAATTCCCTGCTTCTTTTCAGAAAAAACAATTTCTTTTGGGTTTTTGTATAATTTTGCGTCTCTGCTGTACATGTTTCTTTCCTGAAGCTCATTTGCCCCGTTTGTGCTTTTGTCTGTAACCTGTATCTGTCCCTTTGAAGTTCCTTCTTTCCCTCTGTTTGTTTCAATGTTGCTCCCTTTATGTGTTTGTAGGAGTTATGTCTGCACCCCAGTCCATCACTACTTGAGGTAAACCTAACCGCCTGCTAGCAAGGTGGTCATTGATGATGATTACATGCATAAAACATACATAATCATGTTCTCATTATTTACATTCTTGCAATCACGACCACATGAATAAAACCAACCTGCCCCACATTCTTGTCATGCATATAATGTTACGGGCTTCTCTGTTCATTCAGTTAGTCCAGTCCCATGTTGTCCATCCACCTCTTAGCAGGAGTTTGTAAAGAGTGTAATGCAGTGTGCTTGCTCTTGAAATTTTACATATGTAAAACGTTTGTATGTTGTACATATGTAGAAGGTAAGTATGAAGAATGCAACTGCAGGATGATGGAGCATTGAGAACATTGGATGTTATTTTCTGTTCCTATTCTGTGTAGTGAACAGTTTGACTTCTCTGATGAAATGCCACATTAAGAGATGGCATTATAACGTGTAATTTCCCTCTGTAGAATCAAGAGAAGAGATAGCCCTGTTTTTTCATACAGTGTCAAAAGTGCATGCATTCAGCCATTTCAAAGTACTGTATTACACTCAGACATTGACGGAAAAAAGTAGCATGTCAACGCATGGCAGTGTGCCCATGCTTGGCCTTCGTTCAGGCATATTCATTGATAAGCCCATGAGCTCTCTCCACAGTAGACTGTGATAAATGGACCCAGTGATTTGCTGTGTTGAAAGCTCCATTGCGCCTTGGTCATACTGTAAATCATTCAGCATGTAGGGACTTTGTGTGCCATCATGAGATGTAAAATGAAATATACTGCTGTTTTACAGTGCCATGAAGTCATGAAGTGTAAAGTACATGAACATGAATGTGTTACACTGCAAAGGAAACCATGCCTGTCAGTGTATTCATTGGAAATGTTTCTATCCTTTGTAGAAATGACAAACTGTGGCACTGACAGCAAAGTAGAGGGTTGAGAAATAGCTTTACACTGTATTTTATTTGGTAATATCAATCTCAGTGCTTTGATGTGTCTGGTTCTCCTGCCCCTCCCCAGTAAGGAGCAGCAGAAGTCAATGAAGACAATGTCAGTTTGGGAGCAGAGGGCCAACCAGCTGAGGAGGCAGAACCGAGCAAGCTGTGAGGCCCTCTACTGTGAGCTGGAGCCTGAGGAGCGTCTCCGCCTCTCATCAGCCCTCCACATTCGCCCTGACATGAAGACCCACCTTGACCGGCCGCTGGTTGTTGAACCTCGCGACGGGCCTTTGCTGGCCGGACACCAGCACCACCATCACAAGCCCTCAATGCCAGAGGAGGCTGAGACTATTGCCGATCCTCCTCCTGTGCCTCACCAGCCACGCCGCCACCACCGCCACAGAGACAGAGATCGGGCCAGAACAAGAGAGGAGACAAATGATAATGGGGACACCAGTAAGGACGGAGGGCACCACGTACATCATAGCCACTCCAAAGACCACGATGGCAGCCGAGGCAAAGAGGGGAAGAGCGAGAGGTCCCGGAGCCGAGATGGAGGCAGGAGGCATCACCATCAGAGCTCAGTGGATGACAGCGGAGGTGGAGGAGTCACAAGCGAGAGAGAGCATCGCCATCATCATTCACACCGGCAGTCCCGAGGTGGCAATGGGACTGTGAACAGTGGAGGGCGGGGAGAGCGAAGATCCCGCCGCAAAGATGGACGTTCATCTAACAGGGATGGAGACAGGAATTCTAGAGGAGACAGTGGTGTCAATGGAGAAAGGAGGAGACATCGGACTCATGGATCCAGGGGCCAGTCCACAGTTGAAGGAGAGGAGTCCAACGAGAGAGAGAAGACCCACAGTCACAGGTAAAAATCAGAGCTACTGCATGGTCGATACTCTTTTTCTGAACAGTGACTTTACAGGTCTCCAAGCTCATTTAAGTGGACAGCTAGAGATTCAGTTTCTTAGTCAGCTTTCCACATCTGTTTAATGAGAATAATGAGAATAATTTAATGAGAAGTCAGAAAGTATAAGGACAGTGACACTCTGCTTTAGGACAGCTCTGTACTCAAGTACATGGATTTGAAATGAAACCATAACCATGAGATTAAAGTGCTGACTCTCAGGTTTTATTTGAGGGTGTTTACATCCACTTTAGATGAACAGTGTTGGAATTGTTGCCTTATGGTAACAAGAGTAATTGGAAAAGGTAAGTAAATTTAAAACCAAGTTTTAGTAATTCTTTGGAGTCGGTGACTTTAAGTCTGCAACCCTCCGACAGCAGCAGACACATGGTATGTGACTTTTTCTCTTCAGTCTGGCCTTACAGTGTGCAGTTGAACAGTACAAGACAACACAGTTCAATCAAGGTCACATGGTTGAGTCTCAAAACGTTTCAGAGTCCTGAGCTTGTGTTTTTTAAGGTTAAGATTAAGATTAAGATTTCACTTTATTAATCACTGCACACATGCTACAGGGAGGAGACTGCACACACACCATGCTTTGTGAAATTATTTTCTCCGCATTTGACCCATCCTGGTAAGTCTTCCTCCGCGGCAGACCAGGAGTGGTGGGCTGCCAGCCAACAGCGGCGCCCGGGGACCAGTTCTTCTTGTCACCATTGGTCAGGTGGTGATCTTCTTGCATGTTTTTAGAGGGGGTATTTTTATGGAGGATACCACAGGTGAACACGGGGAGAACATGCAAACTCCACACAGAAAGGCCCTTTTTCCTCGAGCAGCAGGCACTGAAGGCATGGTGGAGGACACCAGCGCCCACAGCGGGAATCAAACCGGGACCTTCTAGCTGTGAGGCGATAGTGTTACCACTTGTGCCACCAAACATGACCCCAACATGATATGAACACGTGTTTGGGGAGATCAATTAAAATTTATATATCCTCAACCATAATGATGTAGCATTTCTAATTCAGCATTTCTCTTGAAATAATGTACGAAATAAAAATCTGATTTAAGAAAGGTTGGCTTGACCTTCAATTGGAATTACAAATAAACGATTTAGACATATGGCAGCATGAACAGTAGGCACAACGCCCTATTTCTTGAAATTTGTAATGACAGTTCGATTGAATGATTCAGTTCAGCGGCCTTTGACACAACTTTCTCCACTGTGCCACAAAAACAGAGTTGTGGAACAGGGCCGATGTGACAAACAGCCTCCATCAGTCACTGACATCAGTGGCAGATTAGTTGTGAATAAATTGAAATGTCTTTGAGAGGTAAGTTTTAATTCCATGTCTGTTCTTTTTTCTCTGTCTCTTCTTAGAATGTGGTAAGTGTAGGCAGTGATAATAAAGTCTGTCTGCCTTCCCCTCCTGACTCTGTCCGTGGTTCAGAAATGTTACAGATCTCAAAAAAACAGAAATTAGCTGATTGAACTTTGTATTTCTTGGATGAATGGACTTCATGGAAATCTAAGGTGAACTCATCTGTAATAACTTCATGGAATACAGAACACACAGCCATGAAAACTGTCACTGTGACGCCACATGTCTACAACATGGCAGTGTTTTCCCTGTGTGGAATGCAGTGCCCCATTAACAGAAAGAGAAATTATGTTGCATGCTGCTATATGTAGGCAATATGTTTGTTGTTGCCATATATTTTGGTGTATAGTGTGGTTTCGGTGAATGTAGAATAGTTAATCAGGTAATCAATCCCAACAGCCACAAACCCCATGTATTGCAGCCCCCCCTCCGCATAGGTCAGAGACCCCCTTCAAACGCCACAGTGTAGTTGGAACACTTTCCTGAGAGTCAGCACTTAAACGTCAGTGTCACTGATTGATTTCAAATTCAGTGTGCCAGAGAACGAGCCAAAACAATGAAAGCAGATCACTGCCCTACTCATTTTGGAGTGCACTTGCCATTTGTAACGAAAATAAAAATTGCACTGAAAGAGATCATCAAAGGTTTTGAATCTGGATTTACTATTAAAGCTCTGACATTCTGTCATTTTACAGTGACCCTGCAGTATTAAATGGTGTTTCTGCTGGTCTGTAAGTGTTTAACCAGATCCATCAACCTTTTTAAGTCAAATGAAATGGAACTTGGCAGTGGTGGCGAGGAGCACAGTCATTGTTTAACCCCCAGACAGATGTGAGACATCACTTGACAATATACTGATTGTTAATGTCTAAGATGCTGTCTCTGTTCTAGGGACAGGTTTGGTGACTCAGAGGGGGAGTCCCTAGCCATCTCCCCCCAGCAGGGCTCTGGTGGGGCCAACTGGCCTCCTGAACGACCAGAGGACTCAGACAACCAGAGGAACGTCAGACGAACTGGCCAAAGTTCCGTCCAGCTTCCTCCTGTGACTGTCACCTCCCCACCTGGAGAGACCACCCTCATACAATGTCAGTACCAACTGAGGCCGACCAGATTCACACACATCACTTAGATCACTTCCATGGCAGCCATTACATTGAAGGTCTCTTTACATAGCCACTTATAGTAAAAGGTATTTACCATGTAGAGAGCAAGGTGAGGTACTTCTCAGACAGATGAGTGTCTGCTGTGTGAGCATGCACATGCAGTTCATTTTTGTATAGCTGCCCAGCTATTAGTACCCTGATCAGCCCAGGAGATGTAGATATTCAGATCTATCAGGTCTTTTCATACAAGATGAATATTGTCTTGGGAAAACAGTGTATGCAAGCACCCAACACAACTCGGAACCAAATGAACACCGTCTCGCAGCGACTGGCGTGCTGAATACTGTATCAAACAGGTTGTTTCATTTATCATTTACTGCCTCATCCATGAGTGTTGAATCCTCTTCTACTATAGGTACCCTTCCCTGCAATAAACTGAAAAAAAGAAATAAGTTAATATAGTGAAAAACAGATTTTAAAATTAATAGTAATACAGCTATGATAGAAGAATTAAAAAGTTCATTTGAAATGAAAATCAAAAGGTAGAATAAAATGTGTTGTTCACTCACAGGAAATAAGAAACAACAATTGATAATTATTTCTTGGGCTTATTGCTTTTATTATAGCTGTCAGTAGAGAGACGGCAGGAAATGAGGGGTAAAGAAAGATGGAGCACCTTCACCCCTACGCCATCAGAAATGACCTTTTTGATGTACATCAGTATTTTTTCTAATGTGAGAAAATGAAAAAGTCTCTAATTCATGAATGGTTAGCGGGAAGAACAGGAAGAATCAAGCGTCAAAGCCAACAGGTCTCTCACGTGGACTTTGGAGTGGGAGGGTAACCCCAAATAAAGCAGTGCAGTGTGAGATTGTATCAAATACTTCCAACCAATACTTGTGTGTGCAGAGTTGTGATCAAAACATGTGACTGTAGGTAGCTGGAGGCTGACAACATCTGCTCCAAACAGCCTCAAGGTCCAAATGTTAAGTGTCTTTTCACTGATGACACATGGCCAGTGTCAGCGCAACACAGTAAAGCAGCATGTTGTTCTTTTTGTTTGTGTGTTTTGTCCTTTTGTCTACATGTAAATGACCTACAGGATTTGGTGAACGCAGAGCAAGCTGAGTATTCAAATGTGACTGTCATGACGCTTGTCTGCATCACTGTAATTGAATTTGTCTTCTATTTGTCCTCTCAGTGAACAGTATTGACTGTGAGACAATGCCCATGAATGAGAAGACCCTGGAGGATCTCGGTCAAAGTGGACCCAAACCCATCCTGCCTTACAGTTCCATGTTCATGTTTGGACAGACCAACCCGTGAGTCACCTTGAACTCCTCCATCCACTTCTTCACCTCCACATGAGATTGTATGTTGTCAGCTCTTTTATTTCATATCTATAATCTATGAGATTATCATATCAGTACCAGGAGTCAGTCCTGCAGCACAGTGAGTGCTGACGTCTCATAAGCCTGTGCATGTGTTGAACTGTTCCTTCTACGCTTTCCATACTCTTAAAAGCAGTAACCGTCTTCAGGAGACTACCAGCACTGATCTCCTCTCTCCCTCTCTATCAGCTAACTATACCAACACACACACAGTAAATGGTGGTAGCTGTCTACATGTCGGGTGTAAACAAGAAAACTGGTCATTTTAGGTTCAGGCTGTCCACTGACTTGTGTTCTGAAATGCCACTTCATTTAGAGGTAAAAAGTTAAATCTGCATAAATACTATAAGTTTCATAGATAGCTGTGGCCTCTGGGAAGTTTTAATGTATACATTTGATTCATTCTGTATTCTTGATAGCATTTAAATGATGAATGTGTGTAACAGTTTCCTTCCTTTATTCATTTTGTTTTAGTTATATTGCATATACCCTGGTGTTTCTTCATTCATCTCAGTGTGTTCCGCAGCTTATTTTTGATCAATATGAGTCATTCATATTGTTTTATTTGAGATTCCTGCTGAAATTGTTTTGAAACATGCAGCGTATAGTCTGAATGCTTTTCCCCTGTAACCTTTGTTGCTTTATTTCTACCTTTTTATTCAACTTTTGTTTTTCTTTCCTGTTTATTAGACTGCACTCTTGACACGCTGCTAAGGTCCAAAAAGGCCAAAAACTTCAAAGATGGAAGGCTCTGCATCCAATGCAGGCCAAGCTTTTGGTCATCAGATATAAAGGAAACGTACATAGGCGTCCACAGGTCCACCGTGTCACACATGAGTACAGAAAGCGACACGCTCTCTGCAGCCTGCAGGTTTAAACGAGGATTTTGAACTGAGCATTTTGCTATGCAAGGAGTTTGTTAATGTCTTAGAAGACTGTAGGTACTGCCATCTATGATGGTGTTCACTTAGCATTTACTTCTTCTGATCTGCCATTCTATTATTTTCATTTCCTGACTGCACAGTAAACAGTTGAGAACTGCAATGAAAAAGCACAGCTTTGCTCTATTTGGTGTCATTATAAGCTTTACTTGGTCCTTGCTTTAGACCTATTTGTGTGTTTTCACAAATAAATAGTAAGCAGACAGTAGTGGCCCCTGTTATATCTGCGTCTACAGCTTACCTCTGCCTCCCTCTGTCTGTCCCGGCCTGTCTCTCCTCAGGGTGAGGCGGTTATGTCACTACATTGTGACTCTGCGTTATTTTGAGATGTCCATCCTGGTTGTCATTGCTATGAGCAGTATTGCTTTGGCAGCAGAGGACCCTGTCTGGACGAACGCCCCCCGCAACAATGTGAGACACAGATATTCACATGTATACAACTGTGTTTTTAAAAAGCTGTACCCGGGTTAGCGTGGACTTAAGCGTCTCAGTCAATTCTGCTAATTAATCTCTTAAGTAATGAGAACATAGATGCAATATCTTCCCTTGTGTCTCTCTTTTGCAGGTGCTGAAATATCTGGACTACGCCTTCACTGGTGTTTTCACTTTTGAAATGGTTATCAAGGTAAACATGTACATAAACACACATTTAAAACACTAATAACCTCAGGACTTCATTGTCTTTCAGTCGTCTTCCTCAGAGTAAATCTTTGATGACCATGTCTTTGATTCTAATTCAGCAGAATTGAGTTGCTGACTCATTACATTTTCTGCTTAGTGAAAGTACTTCCAGTAAATGATGAATGTGGAGAGGACATTGAGGCAGTCAGTGCCAGGACTTCACCTCACTGTGACCATTGTGGAGTACTCAGGATATCATGCTGCATTACCGTCCATTTTTATTAATAATCCACTGTATTTTCACTTAAATCAGTGTCTTACTGTCTTTCACTGATTAATCTAACAGAATGGGGATTACCGGTCAGCCTGTTTCTAGTTCAAAATGAACACTTTATGCATGTCTTCATAAACAGGTACATAAAGCCGAATATAATTATTTTCAAAATAGAAATATTATAGGATAATCAATAATCACCAAAGGTATTATATAATAGATTCACTGAGTACCAGCCTAATAACATAGTTATGTATCACAATAGTTGATTTGAAATCAATTGTTTGTAGTCAGATAAAGCAAAACAAAACAACATGAAGTCAAATGAAATGAGTAAAAGAGGAAGTGACATAACAGTGGTGTCTTTGGTTTAGATGGTGGATCTTGGTCTGCTGCTTCATCCTGGATCCTACTTCAGAGACCTGTGGAACATACTGGACTTCATAGTGGTCAGTGGGGCGCTGGTGGCTTTTGCATTTTCGTAAGTTCAATGACTCTTACCTCTTTCTTGTGAATTCAGTGTCTCAAATTTGTAAGTAGTTAATCCTGATTATCAGATTTTGTGGATACATCTTGTGTTCTGGTGTGTTATTTCCAAACTTCAGTCAGAAGCAACATGTGGACTGTGGAGGGCAGAAACGTGCCCTGTAACATCTAGTCTGCCAAATGTTTGTTGGAAGATATGTTCCACCATGAACTGGAGGGTAATTTAACAGTGGAGGAACATAAGTTTGTCAGGGCTCTAAGAGGCCTTGCACAGTCCAGCGCCTGTGTGAAATACAGCACCTGTCACTCTGCTACTCTGCCAATCAACAAGATGCTGAACTTCAGTGGATCTGGTAGTAGTGGATGCCTCTTTCCCTGGAACTCATGTTTACTTATTCCAGGTTGGATGAGTGAACGTTATGCAAATGTTACTGTATGGATGCACTAGAGTTAACATTAGAAGACTCTGCCTGTGCTCACAGAGCTTTTAATTAGCAATATAGTGATTTTATGTGACAGTGCAGTTGTAGCATTATGTTTGTAATTCAGCTATCTAACTAATTGCTATAATTTTTACCACCTCTATTCATATTTTTATCTTTGCCATCTTTATTGTTGAATTTTACAGTGTCATCATTGCTGTTTCAAATGTGTATGAATATAATGATATGTGGTTATTATAAGCTTTACTATTTTAACTATTTTAATGATGCAGGCTGTCAGACATTCATACTGAAAGCAGTCAAATCTTCAGTCCATTTTTGCCTTTACCTCTGTCCCAGCTTCTTCTCTTAGTCTAAGTCTGCTAATCACATTCATCATTTTCTGTTAATAATATTTGGAAACAAGCTGGAAAATTGCAGTGTGTATCCTGGAAGAACAAGAAGTTTGTGTGTGTGTGTGTGTGTGTGTGTGTGTGTGTGTGTGTGTGTGTGTGTGTGTGTGTGAGTGAGTGAGTGAGTGAGTGAGTGAGTGAGTGAGTGAGTGAGTGAGTGAGTGAGTGAGAGAGAGAGAGAGAGATCTGGTGTTGTGCACTGTGTTTATTGACATGATCCTCTCCCTGTTTCTGTGCTGGGATCGTTTTGAAGGAGCTTCATGGGGTAATGCCTCCTCTACCTCTCTCATCCATCTTGTCTGTGACATTATCTGTGTGCATGTATGTGAAACAGAACACATACATGGCTTACACTGCAAAAGCAAGTAATTTCCTCACATATTCGGTCTTGCATTCAGGTTTTCTTAAAAGGCTTGTCATAGGATGAGGAACTCTTAGTTTCTCTAAAAGCACTATTGTTTGTCTGAATGAAAATTCATTGAATTTAAAACAATACACATATTCTGTGCCTTATCTACTGTATGGAGTTACGTTTGCACCTCAGTTCTGAGAGGGCCATACACTTTGAGCATGTGCTTCAGTGATTTCCTACATTCCCAGAATTGAACAATGCCATTTCTTCTCAAAACACAACACACATAGCAGCTGCATTGAATTCTGGTCTATGGGCTTACAGGAAATCACCTTCACTGGATTTCTATCTGCATCATTATTGATTATAAAAGCAAATTGGTGCTTGTAGATGGAGCAAAGAATTACGATTAAGACGCATCACCATCAGCTGTAAAGGTGAATATTTCCTTTCAAAGACTGTAAGACATGCAGTATATGAAGAGAAATTGCTTGTGTGAATGGGTGTTTTTTGCAGTGTGCACTGACACACTCCCATCTTGTCACCCATCTAAGACCTTCCTGTACTTGACCCTCATGTGCTTGGCAGAAGGTCCTTCCTCCATGCTCTCCTCTGCTATAGAGGGGCATGTCACCTGCGTGTTCATCATCCTTATCTTCCCTCAGCCTCTGATGGGAGGTGTTTTCATCAGCACTTTGCCTCACCACTGCTCTGCTTGGACTGAAATGATATCATCAATTTTACATTCTCCGTTATTAATTCATCAGTGGCTCGCTAATGTAACAAGCAAGCTGCTGCCGGAGGGCATGAGTACATCTTAGGGAATATCGATCTTCTCTGTGATCTTAGCATGCACATTAAATAGATTGGTATGACATCTATGCTGTTAGCTAGAGGTTTTTAATCACTGCCCTATGACCATACTGTCACATAACTGCCATTTACATGCAGTTTACACTCCCGTACTCAATCTGTATCTGTCTGACTCAGCATCTTACTGTCGATGGGGATATAATGATATGGTTTGGCTCCACACCTGTGTTGAATAGCAATTGTAAATACTTTCCCCATGAGTGAAACTCATATACAGTATTATCATCACTGCCAACCTGTTAAATATGGAGACCCAAGATTCAATAGAAAATAAATAGATAAAGACATTATGAAATGATGCTTACTAGCTTATTATCTAAAGTGGTAACCTGGTGATACTTACAAGGTCAAGAGCTAGCATGTCATTAACTAACTATATTAGTTTGATTATGTCAGTTATGTCAAGGTAGAGCTAACTAGTTTTGCCCTGCATTAGAAGAACATCGCATTGTCTTTATTCCCATTTCTTCTACATGGGTCACCAGGTAGCGAGGATGACTATTTTCTGCCTGGGACATGCAGTGATATTATGTATGCAGTGAAGTTAAGACTCTTTTACAATATTCTTGCATCAAATTGGTGTGACACATTAAAAAGCCAGCCTTTCTACTAACTCATGGAGTTAACATAAGCTGAAGTTGCTAGTTAAGTACAATGCATGAAATTTAGGACGGCAGTTGTCACTTCAGATGGAAAATCGTCAGTCAGCGGCTCAAAGTGAGAAGCGTTGAATTAAACTGACTTGCAGTAATCTCTAATTGCAAAGAGAAGCAAGTTGAAAAATCATTTCACAGGCCAATTTTGAAATCGTATGCTGAATTTGATAGATTACATTTTTACTGTATTTACTCATCTAAATATTTCATGATGTCTGATGTATGCATTTTCTATTGAAGACTATGACCCTATCTTGTCCTTATGTATCAAATCTCACATATCTGATGCTTTAGCACGTTAAATCAAACTCACAGAAATTATTTGCAAAGGCTATTTGGCTGCAGGTCACTCCCGTACTGGCAGTTATAAATAGAAAGTCTTGTTTGACAGACAGCTGTCATTCACTCACCATGCATGTTGCTGGAACTGGTTCTGCCTGCATTCCATTTGATCGACTGCCTGTGGCAAGGACAACGAACCATAGCATCCCCATCAAAGCCAAATCTGTGAATCTGTCATCTCACCTACTAGAACCACTCAAGTGAACCGCTCGAGCCTCGTCTGCAGCTTTTTGGTGCATTTCATGTTTGATGCTGCAAACTGTAATACTGCCTTTTTATGTCAGCTTCAGATACTAGTGACAACCTGGGTTTGAGGGCTGGGAAGATATTTTTATTACTTTTATAATATCATTAATATTATCATTTAGAAAATCTCCAAGGAGACCTGTTTTATTGGCATTTGCTCTTTTTATTTGATGTTTTGGTTGAGACTGAGAAGTTGTAGCAGCGTGAGAGTTACAGAACGAGCTGAGCAAGTGCCTGTCATACACACCAACAATCTTGATTTGTGTGTTGCTCCAGTGTTTGGAGGCTACCTCCAAAAATAACAGGCACATTCAGCATCCAATCACCCCTGTTATTTTCTCATTTAATGGCCTGATAGATTGTATGTGGATCCATTGTGGAGCCTATTCTTTACTGGGATTTACTCACCCAGTTGTCTGCTACCAACCAAAATACAGCTAGTCTGCTTTCATGAATAGAAACTATGGTGTTGTCATTTGATACAAACATATGCTTTATTTTGTTTGTGTGTGAAGCATCCATAAATGTGCTGTACCTTGTTTTACCACTGTTTTCCCCCAAGTAGATCGCAACAAGGTGTGACCAGGTGGGGAACCTCCCTATGCCACTCTGACTCCCCACCCACCCTGTACCCATACCTCACCCCAACCCTTTCCCTCAACTCCAACCCTCTCTAACTACCATTCTTCTTATGCTTAGATCAGCTTCATGTATAAAATGATTCTACTCATAATCCAGTGAATCAAATGTCTTCTTAGCACAACAGTAACCTCTGTCTGACAGCTTTCAATTGAAACCTTCCTCTGCCTACCAAAACCACTGCTGGTTTTAACCGTTTCATTCCAAAGTGCTGTATTACCCTTTTGGATGAGAATCAGACATCACTTTCTATTTTTATGTTCTAGGTCATTAATAAACACATCAATAAACAAAAATAACAATAAGACTTCTTTAAACAACCTAAATCATTGTTTTAGTAAGAATCCCTTTCACTGATAGCCAATAATAATCAAAGGTTAGTTTTGAATAGTATAACACATGCTTTATATGGCATGTTGGAATGAACCTGGTCATTTAGAGGGTTAGTGTCTTTAAAAAAAGTATTTTTCCTGTGTTGGTCCATCTGTCTTTCCTCATAGCACCCACCATTAAACTTGGGCCTGTTTACACAGGATTTTCCCTCCTTTCTACCTGAGTACCATGAGGTACTGCAGTAATAGCATGTAAAGCCTTCCCCAGCCCTCAGATACAGCCAGTGGTAGCTGGGATTAGCTCCTCAAAACAGGTTATAGAAGCAGATTTTTATGGACAAATGTATATTTATGTTTACAGATGTTTACTCAGAAATGTAAAGTGAATACACTATTGAGTACATAATTAGGAGTAAGAGCACCTGTTGCTTTGGGACTGTGCTGGTATCACACTCATGAGCTATGTGTAGTGGACAGAAGGAAATCCTTCACTTGTTGGGGAAAACCTACTTTAAATAGAAGTTCAACCATGTGACGCTGTAGAAAATATAAGTAAAAATAGAATCATCCCGATTTTTTTGGATTCAGGGTTGCCTTAAAACAGAAAAAGATCTGAACCCATTCTTTAAATTATTTTGTAATGCCGCTGGCTTACTGAGTAATGTAATCCATACTCTCTGGAATAAAGAGAAAGAGAGAGACTCTGGAGTGTAATGGAGGTAAAAATAGAGCAGTGTTGAGACAGTTGGAAGACAGATTTTGTTTTCAGGGCCCAGCTCTCTGTTCTCATTCCAGGAAAATGATGAACAGTTATGGCCTCAGCCACATCTGAGCCAGATGTCCTCATTATCATTTGAACCTTCACATCCCCCTAAGCATCCGACAGAGTTTTGTCACATTTTAGCCTCTGTAACAAGTCCAATCTCGCTTTCTCTCCAGCCTCCTCACTATATATATCTCTCTCTGGGTGTTGAGGGGTATTCTTTGAAAGCTATCAGAATATCTTACGTGGTTGTTCTCCTAGCCCTCATTGTAACTGTGTGAGTGCCTTGGCTAAAAACCCTCTGGCCCTATGTCACTGTAAGCATGCCAGACTAATGTGCATCAGAGCATGGAAGTTGTTGCATGCGTTTGTGATTGGAGTAAGGGACCTCGTAAGGGCACATTGACAGACAAAAGCTATGTCATCATGTCACATGGATGCCATGCTATTTGTTACCCCACAGCTAATAGCAGTGGTTCTCAAAGTGGAGTCCAGGTTTCCCTGAGGGATTCTAGAGAGCCTCTCTCAACATGTGGAACTGTTCACCATAATCCATTTCAGAAAGCATCATTCAAGCGTAGTCACTGGAGTCATAGGTCCCAGTTTTACCTCTGCCAAATCCACATGAGGTGCACCAACCAGTCAGCGCTTCCTGGCTGAAGCTTCCCCAGGGAGGCTGAGCCATGTAATGCTGTAATAATTGGAGCACACCCTCCCCCAGTTTGCCACATCCATGCAACTTCAAAAATGCATGTGATTCAAGACAACCCAACAATACTCAGAGCTTTCAGCATCTCAGGCTGACTCTCATCCACACCCGACACCTTCCGGCTGAAGAGCTTCCTCACAACCACAGAGACCTCTGGCAAGGATATGGGTAAGGCTTCTCCTGAGTCCTCCAGTTCTGCGTCTTCAACAGAGGACGTGTTGTCTGGTTCATAAGTCCCTCAAAGACCGAGAAGATGCAAGAGGGATTATGTATCTCATCTGGCTTGGGAATGCCTCAGGATCCCCCAGGAGGAGCTGGAAGACGTTGATGGGAAAAGCGATGTCTGGGCTAACTTGTTAGGCACGCTGCCACTGCAACCTGGCCCCAGACAAGCAGCGTAAAAATGGAAGGATGGACAATGAACTCTGGGTGTGATTACACAAGATATTTCATCACTAAATCCCAGTAACAAAACTTATATTGAGGCAGAAGCTGGAACTAAATCTTATTGTAGGGTTTATTGGTTGTAGATACGGTAAATCTTGTTGTATTGTGACATGATTGTTTGAGTAGCTGGCTTTAGTGCTGCGGTGCAGAATAAATAACCTGATATAAACCAATGAAAGACATTAAACAGGAACAGTTACTGATAGAAGCTGTGCAGCTGCATTCTGTCAGGGCTCTTCTTGTTGGCTTCATGTTTATGTAATTTTATGACATGGAGAGAAGCTTACATAATTGTTCACTGTACAGCAGGCAGGATACACAGACTACAGGGTTTGTAGCTGATTGTTTGGGACAAGAACACACAATTTGACTCTATATGCAGTGCTTACTTCAGTCAAAATGTGCTTAGGGTATTATTTTTTTAGTCCCCTGCTGGATTTGCTTAGGCTTTTAAACTACAAGTCTTTAGCACTTTTATTGTAAGACAGCAAGATGGTACCTGTGACATTCTCTGTCTGCACATTCTGTTTTACTTTATCATTGTTCTCAAGGCTCCTTCAAGTGCTTATTCAGTGCAGGGCTATCAGAAGTTATAGGCTTATATTATTTGACACTTTCTGGGTAATTTTAAAGAGCACGCGATATGGCAGATGATTTTTGGCTTAGCCTTCCTCTGTGAATCGGATTTTCAATACTATAGACATACTGCTTTATATCCCACCTCTTTTCCATCTTCTCTGAATTCCAGCTTACAAGAGAACACCACCCAGTTAATGAATTCATGGTATTCCTATACTCTGTAGTAGTGTTTTCACGATCCTATTCCTCATTTACTTTTAGAATTTGAAAGTACAATGCAGTTGATTTAATATACCAGGATATCTACTCAGTATCTCGACTGCCCTCCAGGGAGTACTGGGCACACACACTAAAAACAAACAATATAACAGTTAAATCATGTCAAACTGTGTTAACAGTCAGTCAATCAAGTGTCCTAGTGTCCAGAATTCAGTTTACATTTGAAAGCCTGTTGAGTAGTTTGTTCCCTCATAGATGTCATAGATATCATAAATGGGTCAGGGTGCTTGAGATGAAGGCAGGTCATTGAACAACACCACTGAACAGCATCTAAAACTGCTCTGAAATGGGTTGCATCTGTCATTTTACATTTTACAAAGTGACCACACCCACCTTACGCTGTGATTGGCCAGGTCTGTGATGAGGCAGTAAGCCTTTGTCACAACTACCTCCATCACTTTAAGTGTATACAAATCAGTCCAACATCAGGAGTGCCTTCTGGAAAAGCGTACACTGTGATTCCACATTTGTATGATTCTTCTTGTCTTGGATTTTCATCCAATCAGTGTGCACATTTAGATCAGCTATAAATACTTTTGCCTTCAGACCAGTTCATTTTTAGCCTATCCCCAACTTAAAACTGGAAACTGTTCACAAACACAGTGCTCATGGCTACGGGGATTTCCAAGCATGTGAATCCTATTTCTTTAAAGCCTTTGGCCTGTGGCCTCCAGCAGCAGCAGCAGCAGCAGCAGCAGCTGTAGTGTGTTCTATGCTCTGTTCTATGAGTCAGTGCGAGGAACGTGTTGTAGAAGTTAGACAACAGAATTCTGTCACATCTTTTTGTCAGGACATCATAAGGGAACACAGCCATCGTCCTCCTCTATGACTCACTTCACGGGAGAAAATGAGCAACTGGCCTGCACAACACTCATTTTTGTACACAATGCACCACATCTGATGGGGTCTGGCTATGATTGGAGTAATATTGTGTAGTTTAATCTTGACATTACACTGCAGTAGTTTTGGTGAATAGCATGAAGAAGGACATGGCTTTCCGGTTCACAGATGCCTTTGTTGTGGTTCTATGCAACTTCCACTGAAGCAAATGGTCCACTGCTGCACCTTCAGGATATATCCAAGAGGATGATTTGCTTGTAGATACCGACTCCATCTTTGATTATCAAAAGTTTCATCTAAGTTTTTGAGAGAGTCCAAAGAGCATGGATTTAGTTAATTGAGGGTTTTTTTTGCAAACGTTGTGGAATGCTGGAATTTTGGTCAAGGTTTAAAAGCCCTGAGATGTATTTTCAAATCCTGAGTATTTCCATATATTCATGACTAAATAAACAACAGTTATAGATATAGATAAACTATATTGATAAAAATACACTCTTACATTTTATGTATTAAGATTTTAGCTGAAAACAATTTGATAATCTGCTTTGTCTGGCCAGTGTGATCTTGGTGTTTTCAGATTCAATAGACAACATAAGGAAACAACCCCACAACTGATTTTCAAGGCCTTTAAGGTATCTTAAGAATGTTGTAGGGACAGTCCTTGTGAGTTAATCAGGTATTCTATTCCCAAAGAAAAGCGATTACTTTCTGACAAATAAGCTCTTTGTATTGTTAGCACGTTGATATCTGTGTATTCAGCTTTCATCAGTGTCCAGAATAGACACTGTGTTCAAGTGTTACCATACAATAATGACAAGAAAAGAAATCTATCTATCTAAGACATGTACAGTAGCAGAAGCAGCTATTCGTACTTGTTGGATGGTGGTAAGTTGATCGGTTTGTGTAATATCTCTGCTCGTTGTGTATTTGTGTTGAAGACAAAAGTCAAGTCTTTTGTGCAAATAAGAACACTGGAAAAACAAGAGAAGAAGTACAAATTGTACAGATAAAACAAAGCAACTCACAGAGGTTTATTCAAACATCACCTCAGATGATGGCTAACAAATGAATTATTTTTCTGTGTTTTATTTGGCAAATTACTTTCAGATCTTTAGCACTAAGATCTTAATCACCCAAAATGGCCACTCAAGACGTCTTGTTGATTAAGATCCATGATGCACAGTCTTTAGTGTGACCATGTTTGCATGGAAAACAGGGTGATGATATGCAGTCTTCTTTTTACAAAGGGACAAAGGAGGCCTTTCTGTGATTTAACTCATTGACTGCATGTGTTGGAATAGATTTCAGACTGATTTGTTCATGTAAACTAGGATTACATGATGCACACAGCTGAATGGTTAGGAGATGCATGTCCTGTGTGAGGTTGTCTGTATTGTGGATTGTGTCCTGCTCAGAAATAACATGACAACTCTACATATCTATAATCTATAAAACTACATATATATATATATAACCATACATAGAAATACAATCGAATACTTTATAGTATAAAATACCTACTTTACAGTTTACACATTTTTAAAACTATTGCTTTTGATTGCTTGTGATGCTTTTGTTTTTGAAAGGCTGAACATAGCCTAGTTTGGTTTCAGCTGAAGTTAATAACAGTGGAAATGCATTTGTCAAGAAAAAACATCACTGCAGAATAATTCTAATTTGGCTTTGGCTGTTTTAAAAATAGAAGAAATAGTTTTTAGAAACAGAATTATTTCCCTTTTTCTGAGAGTGACATGAAAAGATCAGTTATCAGTCTCATTTGTATGTTTTATCTATGCTGAAGTCATGACGTGGTTAGTCGAGCTTAGCTTAAACTGGACATTCAAGTTTTAGAGTCGCTACTATCTTCAGATGAAGAAGTAGTCCTACCATCACTGTGAAGCAGGAAACCTTAATCCAAACTCTTCTCCTGTGCTCTCCCTCGGTGCTGGAATGAGTCACTGAATTTAATTGGCAGCAGAGTTCCTCTGTCTTCAAAAATTGCTTGAAGACCTGCCTCTTCTGGGAATTCTAACTCACCTAATATGCTCCGTCTTTCTTTCCCTATCTGGATCCAGCCCTGCATCTGTCTAAAAAAGTAATTTGGGAGGCACTCATGTTCTTTAATGCACTTTGCAGCCTTGTGGCAGTTGTCTTGGGTGAAGTGAGTGTCGTGGCACTCCTTCGTGAATCCTTCTCCTTTACATACTTCTGCATATGCCAAATGAGTATATGTAAATGTATATACTACTATATATATGTGTGCTTTGTTTAACAAACATTGACTGTGCCTTCAGATGTGTTGGAAGCTTTTTTTTTTTTTTCACTTAGACAGAAGCAGGCTAACCATTTCCCTCTGCTTCCAGTCTTTATACTAAGTTAGTCTAACCATTTCCTGACTCCAGCTCTGTACTTAAAACTCAAACATGAGATTGCTATCAATCTTTTCATCTCACTTTTTCAAAGAAAGCGAACAGGCGAATTTCCCCAGAGGTTGAACTCTTCCTTTAAGCATTAAATATCTCACCACCATGATCTCTTGGAAAAGTCACACTCGTTTTCCTCCATGTACAACTCTATAGTATGTCTCAGCATGTTAGATTAATGACAACTACAGTGTTGAATATTAAATGGTTAGCATTATTGGTAAGCAACAGTAGTTACCGTTGGAAATGACAGTGACAAGATAATATATAAAAAGTTAGCCAGCAGGTTGCCTTGGTTATCAGGGTTCACCTCTTCCTTCTCCATTATCCATCCACACTAATCCTGTTCAGGGACACTGGTTGAAGATTGACTTCAACCACAGAAATAAATCTCACTTTAAAATTACATTTGAAAACCAATTACTCCTGTGTGCTCCATATTAGTCATAATAGTAATACGGAGAAATATCTGATATACTACATGTGTATCTTTGTAGATAATTCTGTTTGTGCTCTAACAGTGTTTGCTTTTCACAGGGGGACTAAAGGCAAAGACATCAGCACTATCAAGTCACTGAGGGTTCTTCGTGTGCTCAGGCCTCTCAAGACCATCAAGCGTCTGCCAAAACTCAAGGTTCTGCTCCAGTGCTGTGATATATTCTGATTCATCCAGACAGGTTAACAGGGCAAGCTGTGATTCAGCAGTGCAGGTGTTTCACCCAATGATACACTGCATGATTGTACTTGAGTATGAAGGCACCATATGTGGCACTTAGCCCCAAGTCCACCACTTCTTAATGAAGATGGAAATATTTAAAAATGACAATTTAGTGATAATCATGAACGATTTGTAATAAACATCTCTCAAATGGGGAAGAAATAGTGTATCTGTTGAGAACTATTTTCAGACACACTTAGTGCTGTCGTAAGTATTTCAGGCAGCAGGTCACTGTATGTGGGACTGAGTTAAAAGAAAATACAGTGTGTGTATGTTCATGGTAATGAAGGAACATGTCACCCAGTACAACAGTGTTTTAATAGTTTTTGAAGTACAATGGAGCTCTACAGCTCAGAGGAAGAAGATATATCAAGCTTTTATGCACACACAATGCTTAGTAGGCTGCATTCATTGTTGTTCAGTCTTTTCATGAGATTTGTTGACAGGAGGAAAAATATCAGATATCATTAGCCTTATCTTTCAATTCAGAATCTTAATAGTATAGCAGTGATGTATTACATCTCAGGGATGTACTGTTCGGTAAGGCACGGAAAGCTTAGAAACTAAGTCATCATTACTTCAGTTTAAATGAGCTAAGAAGAAACCACATCAGCTGCTAACAAGTTCACTGCATCCATACTTGTCTGAAATTAAAAATGCCTGAATCTGTTGACTGTTTGGTTACAAAAGAAGGCAAACACTGACTGTTAATAATATACTGCTGCAGGTTTTGTAACTACAGGGAGCTGACTTTTTCCTGACAGACCTGAGATCTGGCTGAACATAGTGTGTCAGTGGGTTTCAGTGTTAAACCATTGTGTTAAGACTATCTCTTCTCTTTATTTTCTTCCTCTCATCAGGCGGTGTTCGACTGTGTGGTCAACTCTTTGAAGAACGTGCTGAACATCCTCATCGTTTACATCCTCTTCATGTTCATCTTTGCTGTCATCGCAGTTCAGCTCTTCAAGGGGAAATTCTTCTACTGCACAGATGAGTCTAAAGGCCTGGAGAAGGACTGCAAGTTCGTCTAAGTCCCCCTCTTCCTTATTTAGCATCTCAGAAACGTTTAAATTGTCATCTGTCATATGTTGTAACAACCAGAGCCCATACCTGTCTAACCCCACTCAACTGTACTTATACCTTCATGTCTTCCAGAGGACAGTTCCTAGACTATGACAAAGACGAGGTGGCTGCAAAGCCCAGAGAGTGGAAGAAATATGAGTTCCATTATGACAATGTGCTGTGGGCCTTCCTAACCCTCTTCACTGTTTCCACTGGGGAGGGCTGGCCAACGTAAGTGAAGCTGACTTGTTTGCCTCTTTACTTTATAGACATATGTTATGCTCTCTTTGAAAAAATAAAAAAAACAAACCTCAATGGTTCCTGTGGGAAATGCAAGTAGGAAAAGAACAAAGACAAAAACTTCACAACTGATAACTGGAACATGTTAAGAACATACAGAATGGAATCATAAAAAGTATGAAAGCAGTTGGTAAGACTAGAATAGTGCTATATGTGTGTACATGCAATCCTTTTTACTGAGTGCTCAGTAAACCAAAATTTGTAGTTTACTCCTTTTTGTTTTTAATGTGATCTGTCAGTAAACTTGTGTCAATCCTAGTGTCCTGGTGTTCACTGGAAAATTTGTTCATTTGTTCACGTTCATTCAAAATTCACTTTGCTTTTAGCCCTAGTTTGGTCTCCACCAACTCCTGAGAAAAATGTTAGAGGTTTTTCACTGAAAACACCTTCCTGCTGCTGAAAACAAGCAGTCATCAAACTCCGGCTCATGATGAAAATATTGAAGTTCTTTCTTGATCTTGACTTTTTCATAATTTGACACAGTCATCTCAACTCAAAGTTCACTTACTAGCTTTTTCCAGAGTTCTGAGGAATATGAGGTAAGTCAACACTGTTTGCTTTACGCACTGATTTCGTCCACTCTTAATAAGAAAATATCGACGAGTGCAGCTTTAAGGCTGGTTATGGAGGAATGAAAGGAGTACCCCATCAATTTTACACAAGACAATCAGTGTTGTTGTCACAAAGAGCACCACTCAGCATGTGGAAACAGTTGTATAATGTCCTCTGTGGCTCTGGCAAAGCTTTGTTGAATGATGACATTTTCTAAGAATTTCCCCTCACACTTCAGACTAGATCCTGGTAAATACAAAAGTTATTCATATAGCATCTAAGCCCTTAAGGTCCTTCCTAATGTCTAAGAGTTTCTTAAGCAGAGGAGAAAATGGTGGAGAGACAAAGAGGTGAGAGAAATTCTCCAAACACTGCATGACAGTAAAATGAAACAAAGGGATAATGTTTGTGGTTGATCTCATTTGAGATGCGCTCACGGCTCCCACCCAACGCAATAACTATAATGCCAGAGATGAAAGTGATCATCACACTAAGATATTTGGCAGCTGGAAAAATGCAGCAGTGCAGCAGTGATGACTTCTGTTGCAACCTTCCATCAGCAGAGTGATCACACAAACAATTACAGCGCTTTCACAGCCTCATGTTGTGGTACAGTTCATCTAGTTTCCACTGGATGTCCACGCATTTCAGGCTCACCAAAGGGCATTCATGGATGTAGCGGGCTTCCCCAGTGTTGTTGCTGTAATTGATGGGAGAGTTATGTCAATTAATGCAGCTACTTATATAAGCTGGCCACCAATCCCAGGAACTGATGGAAGATGAGCCATTCTTCCCCAGTTAATAGACCTGTCAAATAAATCAGCAAATAAATTTACCAGCATGGTAACAAATATAAATATAACAACTGTGAGCATGTTCAAACCACTGTTGAGGCATCTCCTCACACATTCTGCTTTTCATCAGATATCTTAAGCATCGTCTTGTGTATCACCCCCTTTAGGCAGCCAGCACCTTTTCCTGCAGGTGAACACACCTGTCCTTTCAATGACAGCATCATGCAGTGAAGAGAGAGGGGATCATTTTGTTTCATTCCATGCTTTTCTACATGCTGTTGTTTTTGCTTGCAGACACTGAAACACTGTGTCTTGCAGCAGTTTTACAGGGGCCATATGAAAGAGAGTGAGGTGTGTGTTGGCAGAACTTGATGAATGGAGCACTCTAACCTGTTGCCTTTCAGTCACAGGACAGTCTCTAGATGGTCAGTGTCCATGGTGAGCCACTTATTGCACTGAATGATGTACAAAATGCCAGTCAGGGGCTTCTTCTGAAAGTCAATTACATTAGACTAACTTCTCATGACCTGAAGGCTTTTGTGGCCTGGTATGGAGTTGCGGTTAAAACCACAGTATATTAACTGTATTAATGAAACTAAGCCTCCATATCTGTGCTGCTGAATATTGAGCTCATGCCTATTACACATTCACAAAAGACTTGTAATTGTCAATTTCTGCTTTTAGGCAAAGATGTGCTGGCTTTGTCATCTTTTCTTCATGGGCTGAATCGTATATGTAGTTTATGATTCCTCATATTTTTGACCATGTCAGGTTTGTCTGTCTGTGGCCCTGGTTAAAGGAATTATCCTTAGGATTTGTGTTATGTTACCGATTATTACCACCTTGGAGAATAATATGACAAACTGCATATATTACCATACCTCATCTGTGTGTGTTTTGTTCTCTCTTTGCAGTGTCTTGAAGCACTCTGTGGATGCCACCTTTGAAGACCAGGGTCCCAATCCAGGCTACCGGATAGAAATGTCCATCTTCTATGTGGTCTATTTTGTGGTGTTCCCTTTCTTCTTTGTCAATATCTTCGTCGCTCTGATCATTATCACCTTCCAGGAGCAGGGAGACAAGGCCTTGTCTGAGTGCAGCTTGGAAAAGAATGAGGTAAAGCATGGACATGACAAACAGCTCTGAGCTTGATGTTTTGTAGACATTATCTATCTGTCACGGTGGAACGACACTTCACGAAGACATTTGTCACCCATCTGTGTATAGTGAGAAGGATGCCAGACTAGTTTGCATGACGACACGCACAGGCAATCACAGATAAAGGTGCAGACACAGTCACAATACAATTGTTAAGTGGATTCTAAATATAATTTAGGTGTGGCCACCGATTGGTCCAAGATGAGTGGGTTCCAGTCTGGGCCAGTGAAATAAAACCATACAGTGGCTGACTGAAAGTTTGAAATGCTTGCTTTCTGATCCAGTTGCTGCCTGTCCTTCTCATTAAGACTAAGATTGTTTTAAACAAGTTTGATATTTACTACTGGAGTCAGGACCACTGACATCCCATATGCCAGCAGGCAAAACATGATGAAAACAGAGCTTGCAGAAAGCAGTGAGCACATGTACAATGTGCTGTGAGTGAGAGGGTAAATGTAATTATTAGTGCTGTCAGTCGATTAAAATGTTTAATCGCGATTAATCTCATGAATGTCATAGTTGACTTGCGATTTATCGCAAATGAATCGCACATTTTTATCTATTCTAAATCCCATTAATTATCATTTTAATACTCTTATCAACATGGAAAAGTGGATATGCTTGCTTTGTGCAAATGTTTTTTATTGAAAACAACAACGTGTAGTGTTATATTTCACACTAACATTCTCACTTTGAGCAGTCATTCACATTTGAATGAATCAAATCTCACACAATTTAACACTGTCAATAAACAGATGACAAAAAAATAAATACTTGATTACAAAAAAGCCCGTTCAACAACCCTACAAGAGATCAAAACAGGGTGATCCATGATAAAGTTACAAAGTGCACATCATTGTAAACTAGGAGTCAGCCTATAGTGCAGTTAAACCATGGCTTAAACTTTCCTTTCTTAAGTTTCCTTTGAACATACAAGAAGTCAGACTATACTGCTCTTCTGTTTATTCACCAGAGGCTTATCAACCCAGCCTCTTATTTCTCTCCAGAAAGAATGAACATTACTTGGCTATGGCTGCAGTAAGCTTGTTCTTAGTTGCAGTATCCATATGCCTCTGTCGAAAGCCATCCATTGTCACCTGGTTTTGACAAGGAGGCGGCGGAGAATTCATATTAGCTGTGTGTTTGGCCATCAAGTGGTATTTCAGACTGGATGTGCTACAGTGATAACTCAGTTCACACCAACAATACACACAGATAACTTTGGTCTTGTCAGTCGACCCATCTGGCAACTTTTTGAAACTAAACCTTCCATTCAGAAACTTGTTCACATCCATTTCGGCGTTTCGCGCTTGACATCCACACAAACCGGAAACGTACTTTTTTACAGCTAGTGAGCAGGCAAGACCAAACACGTTTGTGGGGCGTGCCTATTGTTTTGTTTCCAGTTTACAATCGGATCCTGTAGTTTTTATAACGTGACTAGCAGTGGCCACAGCTTATTAAAAACTACAAGTTCACTAGGTCACAAAGAGCATTAATCTCACGATAAAAAAAAAAAAAGATGCCATTAAAATTGATTTGCGTTAACGCGTTAATAACGCGATATTTTTGACAGCACTAGTAATTATAGAATCCGCTTCATCAGGTTTCAGTGCACAGCCACAGCTCAGATAATGTTTACCTCACTCTTAGGAAGTTCCCTCTCCCCCAGCTCTCCTGAGCAGACTTCATTGTTCATGTTGTCCTCATCTCTCCATCCTCCAACTCATCTAAAATTTTGCATGTTTCCTACATGTCTTTCCCTTGTCAGATTGCAGTGTAAGTCAGTAAGGCTCAGCTGTTTCTGTTGAGTTGAGTGTTGAGTGTTTTGGTACAGGAATACACACGAACGCTCTTGCAGGACTTTGATGGTTGACTATAGTCATAGCCTACCTATATTATGCATATTATAAGTTCCCCAGTGTGTAATTTTTATTTTGAAATGTTTCATGTGCGTTCATTTAACACCTAATGGGACCAAAGGTGCTGATTGTTATTATTATTATTATTATTATTATTATTATTATTATTATTATTATTATTATTATTATTATTATTGTTATTGTTGTTGTTGTTGTTGTTGTTATTGTTATTGTTATTATTATCATCTGAGGTTTCAGAGCAGTTCCTTTCAGATAATGAAGACAGTGAAGCAAAGTTGTGATCTCTTTGTTACAGAGGGCTTGTATTGACTTTGCCATAAACGCAAAACCTCTGACACGCTACATGCCTGAGAACACGCAGTCCTTCCAGTACAGGATGTGGAAGTTTGTGGTCTCAGCTCCATTTGAGTACTCCATTATGATCATGATTGCTCTCAACACTGTGGTACTCATGATGAAGGTAAGAGCTTTTGAAGAAGATATTGATAACAATATAATGCTGAACTGATGCAGTTTTTCTGCTGTTTTATGAAGTCAGTCCTGGATTCATTAGCTCAAGAAAGGAATAGTTTGACATTTTGAGACATATGCTTATTCCCTTTCTTGCCAAGAGTTTGATTGAAACCACTCTCAGGTCTTTACAGTAAATATGAAGCTACTCTCAGCAGCTTAGCTTTTCGTAAAGACCATGAACAGTGAGGTACAGCTAGCAGGACTCTGTAACACAACCTGACAACCAGCATCTCTAAAGCTTGCTGATTAAAATTGTGACAGTACAAAACAACAAATTCTAAAAACAGCAATTTGTGGTTTTACTGGTGGTTATGTTGGTTGGAAGCTTAGCTAACCATCTGCTTGCTGGTAAAATAAAGTAAGATTCATAAAATAATCATTTATTAATCCCACAACAGGGAAAATTTGCTGAGTTGCAGCAGTGTTACAGTAGCAAAGGGCAAGGCACAATAGCAAGAAGCATCAATAAAAAAAAAAACATATGTAATACATATAACAAGCAAAGGAAATTAAAACAGACCATGTTTGAATTTGACATTATTGCACATACAAAGTATTGATATTGCACAGTTTAGTATACACTGATATTGCATGAGTGAATTTTTCAGTTCTGTATGTGTGTGGTCTACTGGGAGCAGTGTTGGTTGTAATGTCTGACAGCAGGAAGGAAGCAAGGAAGGACCGTTATCTCTCCTTCACACACTGTGGGTGAAGCAACCTGTCACTGAAGGCCTGTCAATTTCCGTTTACTGGATGTTCACTGGTGTAGGAGAACTGTTTGCACCTGTGGAAGTACACAACCAGCTTTTTATTCTGCTCTGCATTGATCTGGAGGTGGTTCCACTGACACCAATCCACAAATCAAGTTTTCTGTACTTCCTGATGTCCCTGTGTGTGATGAGACCAATAATTGCAGTGGAAGGAAGTCGGGACTGGTCCCTGTGGGGCCCTTGCTCTGCAGACATTCATGTCAGACTCAGTGTATCATCACATACTGTGGTCGGTTGTTGAAGTAGTCCACGATGTGTGCTGTGTGGTATTGGTGCACTCCCTCGCTTGGGCTGTTTGGTATTGTATGCATTGGAGGAATAAGAAAAGCATTCTCACAGTGCTTTCACCGACTTAGTCATTTGACAGACGCTTTTATCCAAAGCGACTGTCAAATGACTTCACACGCTGATGGCACAGCATCAGGGGTTCAGTACCTTGCCCAAGGACACTTTGGCATGTGGACTGCCAAGGCCAGGGATCAAACCACCGACCTCCTGAGGGGTGGATGACCACCCTACCTCCTGAGCCACACAGCCACCACAGTCTTCCAGGTGACAGATGAATCTATGTAGGTGGTACATGACTACATCATCCACCCAAATACCAGGTTGGCAGGTGAACTGTGGAGGTTCATTGATAGTCTCACAAGTCCCCCCTCTCCAGTGTTTTCATCAGGTGTGATGTCAGTGCCACTTGCCTGTAGCTGTTGTGGTCCTTGGGGTGAGGAGTCCTTGGCACTGGCACCATGCAGGATGCTTTCCACAGCTGTTGCACTCTTCCCAGCTTCAGGCTCAGGTTGAAAATGTCCTCAACCATCACGTACAAATGGTCTGCACATCTGACCTGCAGCTGTTCCTCCTGAGGTCATTCCTCACCTGGTTTGTTGTGGGGGACAGATTGGAGGTGGTGGGGGGTTGGGTAGGACAAGGGGCAGGAAGTGCAGTGGATGTACAGGGTGGCTGTGTGAATGTTGTGGGAAGGAGGTTGTAGGTTCTATGATTCTCCCCCTCAGCTCCCTCTGCACATTCTTCAGTTCCTCTTTGTTTCCTGGCCTAAAGACCCTCTTTTTTCTTTGTGGAGAGCCTTAATGTCAGGAGTAGGCTAGGGTTTTACTGTTGGAAAAACACTGTACAGTCCTGGTGAGTACAGTATTCTCTACACAGAAGTTCATATAGTCCATGATACAGTGTGTGAGAGTGTGAGTGTACTTCCAATGAGTATCACAAAGTACTTCCCACACATGTATCAAAACAGTCCTTCAAACCCTCATCAGCCTCGTTGGACCATCCTTTCATTGTGTGAATGGCAGCTGGCTGCCTGGACAAGATGTTTGTACATGGGCAGGAGGTGCACCAGGTTGTGGTCAGATCTTCCGAGGAGAGAGACAGGTGATGAATTATATGCCTCCTTGGTTTTAGTGTGAAATAAATCCAGTATTTTATGTCTCTGGTGTTACATTCAACATATTGAGTGAATGTGGGCACAAAGGAGGGCAGAGATGAGCAAAATGACCAGAAATAAGAAGGAGGACATGCAGGTGTTGTGTCTGCAGTCTGCTTGGAACTGAGTGGATGACATCACAGGCTGTGCTGTTGTTTGCAGAGGGGGAATATACACCACTGTCATGATAATATGCAAGAATTCCCTCTGGAGGTGGGTATGAGATATGAGTATCAGATATGAGAGTGGTATTGACCTTATCATGTAACTCAGCAAGAAAGCAAATAAGCACATTTTCCAAAATATCAGACTATTAAAGATTTATTAAACAGTGTTACATCCACATGTCAACAAGGAAAACTTGATCAGCTAAAGTGTACCTTGAAATACCATTTGCTCCTGTCTTTTAGTTCCACGGAGCTCCAGACTTCTATGAGGCGATGCTGAAGAACCTCAACATAGTCTTCACCACTCTCTTCTCTCTGGAATGTATCCTCAAGATTATTGCTTTTGGTCCACTGGTGGGTAACATTTATAAAGCAACTTCAAATGTCCTGAATAATAAATAAGAGCTAATGGTTTTCAACTGTTGTTTCTTAGAACTACCTAAAGGATGCCTGGAATGTCTTTGACTTTGTGACCGTGTTGGGCAGCATCACTGACATCCTGGTGACTGAAATCAATGTAAGAACGCCGTATCCAAACAATATAGCCACCATGGTAATGAGCAGGGGCAGGAACAGCATGTACAGCAAGCTTTGTGCAAAAAGCTACCTAGCCACATCAACAAAGACAATCATATGGCAGTGGTCCAGAGAGCCTGACAGCTTTAGATGAGGGAGAGGGGAGGATTGTGAGGAAGTTTGGAACAATTAATCATAGAGGGCTGTTACAGCATCTCAAGGTGGATGTTTTTTTTATCCGCCTCAGAGAGTAATGTGTGGTTTACAGTTGAACAATACTCTATTGTGCTTTTTGTGTTGTTTGACAGTTCCTTCCTGTGCACCTACCTGTATACGTGTGTATTGTGACGTAGCCTTTGACTGATTTACATGTGTGTATTTGTTGAGCTATATCAGTTTGTTGTGCAATATGACTGTTCCTGTTCTCTCGCCTTTCCTTCCTCTGTCTTCCTTTCTCCTCATCTTGCTCCGCTCTCTGTCTCTCCCCCCTCTCTCTCTCGCTGCCTGTCTCTCTCTTTCCCTCTTGCTCTTTTTATTTCTCTGCCTCTCTCTCCCTCTACATTTTCATCTTGTTGATTGTCATCACCGGTGTTGCCATGCCCTGGTCCCAAACGTCACTAGACTACGGTGAGTGACTTTCTGTTGCCATTCTCTGCTTTTAGCTCACCTAGTGTTTAATTCAATATAAAAATGTTCTGGTCTCTTGAAAGAGAGTTAAAAGAGTTATCCAATTATGTAGCATTGTGTTTCCATAAAATCGGGGAGCTTGTGAGAGATACACTAAAGCATGAATGGTTGAAAATGATGTAGCAGAGGCCCAGATATCCTGACTTTCCTAACTCTCTTTTAAACATATAGTTTGTTCCATTTTACATGTCTGAACAAGTCCCCCAGCCCCTTTATATAGTCACAATGGCAATCTGACCGGGTCGATCTGTAACATTTCTGTAACACATTCAGTGCAGTACAAGTTGAATGCCATCACATTAACATAAGAGCTGCAGCACCACACGGTTCAATACACACAGAGAAATTTAAATGCACAGCTTGTTCTGCCTTGTCAAGAACACTGTAATATGTAATACCATTATTTCTTATGCATAAAGAAGATGAAGGCAGTCTAATGAAACACAAAATCGTGTGCATGAGCCAGTATTGATTTGTGAAGAAAATTCTTCTGATGTCACGTCAGTTTTTTAAAAAGGAGGTTAAAAAAAATCGTACACATCCCGCCACAATAACCATCAGACCAGCTCTCTCTTCCTAAATCTTTCATCCATGCCTGCTGCATGGATAATGCACCATGTGAACAAGTGCATATTAAACTGTCATTGTATATTCTATACAACAGGCAGCAGATTTCTAATGAACGACGTAGTTGATTAGAAAATGTATAAGGAGATTGACTTTGAAAAGAGGAGCAAAGCATTCCTCATACTCCCCTGTTTTAAAATGCAAGTGAGAGAACAGAGAGCAATCTTTCCTTTCAGATGTTTTCAACTCACAGCTGTGGCACCACTGCTTCTCATACACCAGGTGTCAAGTATTGCTCAAGCAGTGTGTTAAGTTACATAACAGCAACCTTATGTCTGGAAAAAAACACTGCAACATGGAATCATGGAAGTGTAGTGGATCCTATGCTTCCCATAATGCAACTTGAAAATGTCTTTTGCCAAATTCTCAGTGCGTTCTCACTGGTATCATTTGTGGCCTGATGACATCATCAGGGTAACTTGCTCCTGCAGAGCCACACACAGCTGTTTTGTGATGCTGACATGTTGAAACAGTGGAGTGGGTCTTTAAGGCCCAAAGCAGGAGATGGGTTTGTTTCTGGCACGTCATCACAGCATATTTTAATGAGCTTAGCTCATAGCATGAGAATTGACTTCTTCTGGGGTGTGGTACTGTTTCAGAGCAGCAACTGGCGGTCATGTTTATTGATGGGCCAACAGTCTACAGGTTTTCTTTCTAACCAGGCAAAATTTACAGATTGATGCCTTTTGACAAGAATGGATGAAACGCTTGGCTCATGCTGTGTGTGTGTGTGTGTGTGTGTGTGTGTGTGTGTGTGTGTGTGTGTGTGTGTGTGTGTGTGCGCCCATGTATTACTCACGTTGTGGGGACAAAAATCTGTTTACACAGTCACATGTGGGAACAAAATACAGGTCCCCACAATTTAAATCATTACATCTTAGGGTAAAGACTGAGGATAGGGTAGAAGAAGAAGAAGAAGAAGAAGAAGAAGAAGAAGACATACTTTATTAATCACTACACAACATGCACGTGCCACGCTTCAGTGAACATAACGACAACAACTCAACATGCTTCAGTGAAATTGTTCCTCCACATTTGACCCATCCTGGTAAGTCTTTCCTCCGCGGCAGACCAGGAGCGGTGGGCTGCCAGCTGACAGCGGCGCCCGGGGACCCAGTTCCGTTTTGTCACCATTCGGTCAGGTGGTGATCTTCTTGCATGTTTTTAGTGGGGGTTTTTTTGTGGAGGATACCCCAGGTGAACACGGGGAGAACATGCAAACTCCAGACAGAAAGGCCGCTTTTCTTCGCAATAAAGGGCAGTAGGCACTGAAGGCATGGTGGACGACACGCCCCCAGTACCCACAGGAATCGAACCCAGGACCGTCTAGCTGTGAAGCTGTGAGGCGACAGTGTTACAACTGTGCCACCCACGGCTATGTGTGTGCTACGGGTTAGGTAAGGTCAGGTTAGGTTTAGGGTTAGGAATAGGCAAATAGTGGTTATGGCTATGAATAGGGTTAGGGTAGGTCTCCAGGAAATGAATGTAAGTCTATGTAATGTCCCCACAAGTGATGAAAACCCCCTTGTGTGTGTGTGTGTGTGTGTGTGTGTGTGTGTGTGTGTGTGTGTGTGTGTGTGTGTGTGTGTGGGTGGATAGATGCATGGGAGATGTATTTTCTGTATTCAGTAGTGCCAGTGCATGACAATCACTGTCTGTTTTATTCCAGATTAAAGGATATGTTCACATTTTTTGTCATGAAATTCCCCACAGACAGTGTTTGCTCACGGAGCCACAGTGGAGGGACAATAACACCAAGAGGACGTTTGTACTAAACAATGCATTTTTAAATGAAATGAGGACTATGGATTTTGTCTCTCATCACTTACATTAAAATTGTTTTAAGGAGTAATGCCTTTGCTCCCAGTACGGGTAGGACAGTTACAAAAACCAGAAACTCTTCCAATGTACATATGAGCATGTTAGTAATGTCTTAAGATAGATAGAAAATGTGAAATTAGTGAATGTTAACGTCTGAATCTGTGATGCACCCAGACATCAGCTGCAGATACATCAGTTTGGGTACAACAATGATGTACCTTGCTGCATTCTCCCCCACATGAGATATGATCCAGATTTTTATTAGCTGCTGAAAACCTGTAGACTTTTAGCTCTGCACAGCATGTTGTTGATCAGACAATGTAAAGCTTTACACCTTACACCCATTCAACCCTGATATTGGTGTGTTTATCAGCGAGAGATGATGGCATTTGGTTGGTAAGTGCTTGATGTCCCGTCTGTGTCAACAGGACAGACTGCTGAACTTGAGCTTTCTCAGGCTGTTCAGAGCTGCTCGGCTCATCAAGCTTCTGAGGCAGGGCTACACCATCCGCATCCTGCTGTGGACCTTTGTCCAGTCCTTCAAGGTGCTTACAAACATTAACACATGCATGCGATACCTGCATGTAGGTATACTAGCACCCACAAATATGTGTGCTAGTTTACTTACACACACCCACATACAGCAAATACCTGCAAACTCAAACATCCTGGCTGGAATAATTCAGAGTGGATATTAATAATTGAATGTGTCTTGGTTCCCTGTTGCTTCCTTTAGGCTCTGCCTTATGTTTGTCTCCTGATTGCTATGCTGTTCTTCATTTATGCCATCATTGGGATGCAGGTGGGTGATGTTTCTGGTCACAGAGGCCATGATAATCATGTAGTGGTTTACGTTAAAATGATGTGGCCTAAACAATGAAAAACATGAATTTCATATTGCTAAGACTGTATAAATCCTTTTCTCTGTGTATGTCTGCTGTAGGTGTTTGGCAACATTGATCTGAATGAGGACACTGCTATCAATCACCACAACAACTTCCGCACTTTCCTCCAAGCTCTCATGCTGTTGTTCAGGTATAGGAAGCCTTTTTATATTTATCTCATGAGCACATTAGATCACTTTGTCAGGGTGGACAAAGCCCAGTAGGTAATGTACTCAAAAGCATAGTGCTATTTAAACTTCTAGATGATATCATAGCTGCTATACTTATTAAGACGTAAATACATGCTCAGGGTAGATAGTCAGACAGAGGTATGGAGTTCAGCAAACATGGACAATGTCACCTCTTTCCAAACTTAGAATTATTCTATTTGAAAAAAGCAAAAACAAAACAAGAACCTGGATGGGAAGCATCAGTCAGTCAGTCAGTCAGTCAGTCAGTCAGTCAGTCAGTCAGTCAGTCAGTCAGACAATCCACAACTCAAAACTGAGGAGCTGAGGAGGAAGTTACATCAACATTCTTTGTGTAACTACAAAGTGGATCTCACAGACTATGATGGTGAAAGGTTGTGACAGGTTGTCACCACCACAGTATCACAGACATATCACAGAAATATTATGGAAAGAGACAGAAGTATTTAAAGTCCTGCATTTTCCTGCAGAATGTACTTAATTAAGAGTATAATCAATGTCATGTCGAATGTCAAAGGTTTATCATTACATATGCAGTGTTACATTAGCATTACTGAATTATTATTACTGATGCATTAATGTATAAGCAACTTTTAGTGTTGTGGCTGGTTAAGGGCAAGGACCACGCTACATTACTAACTATTCACTATTTGCCTTCAAGAACACTGTAGTCATCTGCTGCTGGTTTATTGGAGGTTCCCAGCAAAAGCTGAAAGAAAATCATTGTACTTTACTTGATTTTATGTGTTCTATGTAACATCATTATAGAGTTATAGAGAAATATTTACAATTTGAAACAGTGGCTTTAAAACAAGGCCAACCAAGTCAATTTAGCTTAAAGCACAATTTTGAACATTTTCAATTCAGGATTTATTGACTCTACATTATCTGTCTTTTTCTGCAAGAGGCATTAATGTGATAATAACATCAGTCAGATGTAGTTAAATAATCATTTCACTATCCAAAACAGCACAGTTCAACCTTGCCTGTTAAATGTTGAAGCTGAGCAATGGACGTGTAAAACACTGCCAACCCTCTGTGTCTCTTTAATCAAACTTCTCTGTTTTTCTCTCTATGTTTTTATGTGTATTAGGAGTGCAACTGGCGAGGCCTGGCATGAGATCATGTTATCATGTTTGAGTCACCGGGCCTGTGACGAGCAATCAGGGAACCAAGGGAAAGAGTGCGGCAGTGATTTTGCCTACTTCTACTTTGTCTCCTTTATCTTCCTCTGCTCCTTCCTGGTCAGTCCTGACACACTCCTAACTGTAACTGTTACTGTGATTTATTTCATCAGACGTGACTGTTGGATCACACTAGCCTTCCAGAAAAGTTCCAATTCATTTGATTTTGTGCCCAGCAAGTGGTGCACCAGAACATAGAACAATGAGGTTCATCTAAATGCCCTTAAAAAGTTCATGGTGCTCGTAGTGTGGAGACATTGTAACTACTTGTATGGCTAGTTTGTGAACTACTGTAGCTGGCCAGCTAACTGCTAAAAAGCTAATCAGCCAGGAACATGCTAGCGCTATTGAGTCACAGTAGCCCCTCCAGCCAGCTACTTTACTGAAGCTTGATCAGTATAGTTTATTCAGACAAAGTTGAGCTCAAGTTTTGTTCACCTTCACAAGCTGCTCTGCTGGTCATGACAGTGCTGCATTTTCCAAAACTTCAGAATTATCGTTTTAAATGCTTGTTCGACCAGGCCAAGATCCAAATTTGAACCCTGCCTAATGTCTGTGCTCCAGATGCTGAACCTGTTTGTGGCTGTCATAATGGATAACTTTGAGTACCTAACCAGAGACTCTTCCATCCTGGGGCCTCATCACCTCGATGAGTTCATCAGGGTTTGGGCCGAGTACGACCCAGCTGCATGGTAAGGTCAAGCTACCCTGTGGGCCCCAGACAATAGCATATAAAGTAAAGTTGAGGGAATAGACACCCAAACTTTACTCCTGTCTTCCCCGTTTGTGACAATGGTGACTGAGTGAGGTCTCATACACAGGCCTTGTTCCTATACCTTGTTGTATGCAGTCAGCCCACTGATGATCATTGTTTTATTTTAAGCTGTCCTGAACGTTTGTTTATTTATGTGCTTGTTCTTTTCCACAGCGGACGGATTTCCTATAAGGATATGTACAATTTGTTACGCGTTATCTCACCCCCCCTTGGCTTAGGGAAGAACTGCCCTAATAGGGTAGCATACAAGGTTTGCAAATACCAGAAATTTCCGTCACTAGGGTGCTTTGTGTACCTCTATGCCAAGAGATTTTTAACTGAATGGCTGTGCACCAATGAAATCGCCTTTACACTAGCACCCGCCCCTCCAAACTGACTGGCTTTGGTTGATGATGCCGGAGAGGAAACAAAGCTTTCAAAGGATGCCATGCCAACTTTCTCCTGTCTGTAATGTAATGTTTAGGTGACAGAAATTTCCCACTTTAAACCCTTCAAAAGTCTGGAGAGAAATTTGACCAGTACATTCAGGTCTTTAAAATATCTGAATCAGATCAAAAGCTTTATGAATAATGTGATCTGGTCTTTTTATGAACACGTCTGCCAGAGGAAAGCCAGGCTATGAGTGAAAGCCCCAGACAAGTGTTCGGGCTGGCATTGAAACCTTTGTCTCCGTGCACCCTGGTTGAAGTACCAGTGGGATGTCTGCTAGCATGCTGAGGCAGACATCCTCGTTACAATGCTGTCATTTCTCTTCCCTCCCATCAGCATCCTGTGTGTTGGGTCAACCCATCCGTCCCTCTTCTCTCCCTTCCTCCCCTCTCCCACCAAACTCACTCTTTATCATCCCATGTTTCCTGTCAGGGATCCTGAGCTCCACAGCGATGCATCCCTGTGCCCCGACGCAGTGGCCGAGGATGACATCCACCTTACATCTCACTCTAGGAAATCTATTAACAACAGATTTCTGTTTTTCCTTTCCATTATTCTCCTGTTTTGTTGATTTCTTCCCTTTGTTCCTCTCCTCCTTCTCTAACTCCCCATCCTTCTCTGTTTGCATTCTGTTTATTTTTGATTTCCTACCCTGTCAAGTGGCCGTATCAAGTACCTCGATATGTATCAGATGCTGCTCCACATGTCCCCACCCTTAGGTTTGGGAAAGAAATGTCCGCCAAGAGTCGCCTACAAGGTAGACCCTCCTCTTCCTCCACCTTCTTCCCTGTGCTCGACAACCTTTCTCCCATTGGCGTGAACACAAGCCAATGTCTGTGCTCTGCAGTGTTCCCTTGTTTCTTCACTTTGTTTTGCTAGTGCTCTGATATTTTTGGTGTAAGCCCCTACCTCATCTTTACTGTCTTTACTGTTTCTTTGAGCATAGTTGCTTGTGTGGGCTAATGCCCCTCACCAAAGATAACAGCCTAGAGTTTAATTTAAAGAGACTTAAAGTCATGTTAATCAAAATATAATATGTAATGGAGGAAATTTGCTACTTTATGTCACTATTTCCTATGAATGGTACATCCTAGTTCCTAGTTGGGGTTTTATTTTGTGGAGCAGTGTGTGTGTGTGTGTGAGTGTGAGTGAGTGTGAGTGTGTGTGTGTGTGTATTTGCAGCTTCTGTTGCCTTTCTGTGGGAGTAATACTTTCTATGTGTGCTTTTCAGTTCATGGTTCTGTCTTTGCTGCTCATTCCCTCTCATTCTTTCTCTCATCTCATCTCATCTCGTCTATCCACTGTTGGAAATATTCTTGTGTGCGAGTGTGCCTGTGTGCTTGTGCATGTGTGTTTCTTTGTGTGTTGGTTGCTGCACAGCAATGGCAAAAATATGTCAATGTGATTTTTATTTTATTGAATTTTTGACTGAATTTGATTGAGATAAATGAAAAATTGTTTTCACCTGATATGAACATGTCATCTGTATCTGGATAACTTCATGTAAATGCACAGAGAACGCATCGCAAAACAGAATGTGATCATCATCGTATGGTGCAGTCGACAGCAGCAGACAGAGCAGTTTAAAGTTGGGGTGATTGGAGTCTTTGATGATCCTGTAGGCCTTCGTCCTTCACCACTGGATTTAGAGGTCTGAGTACACAGCCCTGAGGGCCACCGGTGTTGAGAGTCAGGGTGGAGATATGGTGGTGCCTGTCTGCACAGCCTGGTGTCTTTAGGATCCAAGAAAGAGACCAACTAAGAGTCATTTGTGTGCGACATTCAGAAAAATGTGTTCATCATCTCATCATCTTTCTTTTGATTAATTTAATTAAAATATGAGTTCATTTAATGATTGTTTATGGATATTAGTCTTTTCAGGTCAGTGTTTATTGCCTTTAACTGTCTCTGTCGGGCACATGACTCATGCATGGAACATTGTTTATTAACATCCACCATGTTAGTTGACAAGTCCACCAGCTGAAACTACCTAATAATGCATGTTGAGATCGTCTCTGAATGAAGACAGTCATGACAGGTGTATGTGTAAAAGCCTGTGATCCAGATGTCATTATCAGGTAACAGGTCCAGCTGCAGATGGTATGTTAATACCAGGTGTAAATGGGGTCATATAAATCCATGTGGACACATTGTAGCATATCCATAGTTCTTCTATTAGGCTGTTATAATGTTAGCAAATAAAACCCAGTTAAGTTTTTCTTTAAATAAAATATGAGATCTTATTCACTATGAATTTTTAGATACGAATTCTCGCACAGCTACTGTACGTGTCTTTTAAATTTCCAGGTGTCAGTATTCCTGTCTTTCTAATTGATTGTGCAGCCTATTATTGTGTGTGTATGTGTTTGTAGATGAGTGTGTGACCACATGCAAATTAGTGTGGTTGTACAAGTATGTGTGTGTGTGTGCGTGCGCGCGTGTGTGTCTGCCCCTCAGCTCTCCATACCCGTCTCATTCTGAATCTGGTCTTTCTTACTTTCTGCACTGCCACTGATAGCACATGTAGGTGAATGCTTTTTATGTTCAGGGGAGCTCAACTCTTACAGCAACAATCCCACAGCATTTTGTATGCATCTAGTTGTGCCATTAGTCCGAAATAAACAAAGTCTTCCTGCTAAGGCTGCCCAAGCTTGGTGGAATGGACACTCTTTATTGCTAGCTGCCACTGTACATGTAGAGCATACTCAACTTCCTCAACTCCAAGTTGATGATTGCTAGGATGGCAACCACAGAGTCGAGCTCCTGCGACTGTCGAGGCACCTTCATGGTTATGCGTTACATGCCTTCTCTCACCTTTTTTTCGGTCAATGTCAGTCTTGCACCAGTGCACTTTGACTTGCAGCGTAGTGCATACTGTAGCTAATAGCAGTGAATGTGAATGTCTAGTTTGTCTCCTCTGTACATACTTGTAGAGAAGGCCTTTTGTGTGCTGAACCGGGTCTTAGTAACATTTTACCAATATGGCCAAACTTGCATGTATTCAACAAAATTTAGCAAAGCACATTTGAGGTACTTTACGCTCGGAGAGTGAATCCATGGAGGGTACTGGATCACAGCAGCACACAGATTGATTTCTCTGGGTGAATTGTGAGTTCTGACGGGGCTATTTGCTCTTACTCAGTGATCTAACGTCTCTTTGTCACCACTCATCTCCTCTCCTCAGCGCCTCGTCAAAATGAACATGCCCATCGCTGATGACAACACCGTTCACTTCACCTCCACCCTGATGGCCCTGATTCGCACCGCCTTGGAGATCAAACTGGCCTCAGGTGAGAGAAACCCACCAGACATAATTTAAGTGGAAGGGAATAAAAATGAGTTGAATAGACTAATGTAAAGGCCTACCCTGTGGTTTTCCTTTCCAAGTAAAGACAGTATTATATGAATGATGTTAATCTTGCCTTGCCTCAAGTCATATTAGTTTTAATTGAATATAAATGTGCATTACACAGTGTTGTAGAATGAGGATTCACAGGCTATAGGGCCATGAATTACAGGAACAGATAAGTATCTACTTACACTGACACAGGAAGTTGTGACTATACGGCATCATTAGAGGAAACACACTGTAAGTGCATTATAATGGTTATAATGACAAAGTGATCAGGACTTAGTTGTCTAGCATGGATATGGGATCAAAGACCCGGAGAGTGTGATTAACAGAACTACATTTTTGGCCAGAAAAGGTAGTTTAATTTATTAAAAAAGTCAACTTATATTTGACAATTCTCTTCTTTTGACTTGTGACTATTCAATTTGCTCTTGATTTGGAAGTTTGAGAACCTATGTGAAATATTCTGGCTTAGGTTTCTGTTGCTGGCCTCTTTGTGCTATTGGGTTAGCTTGCTGAACAGTCTGTCACTGCACTGTAGCCCTCACTCATTCTTTGGAAGCAGACCATTAAATTAGGAAAATAAAATAACAAAAATTGCCCCCCCCCCCCCAAAAAAAAAAAAAAAAAAAATAATAATAAAAGCAAATAATAGATGACAAAAGCCAGTCATAGATGACTAATGTCTTAAAATGATGTCTTCAAACTCCCCAACTCACCTCACTGTGATGTCATGTGAAATGTCTCCTGTAGCAGTTAGTCAGTCACCACCACAGTGACAGATGTGTTCAGGAGCCAGTTCTCAGAGCTGGAAATAAGCAAATCTGGCTCCCATTTGGGCTCATTAGAAGGCTTTGTGCTGTGCTAGACATGTCTGCTGTTTTCTCTCTGCTGGCTTCACTGCCTCTATCTGCACTTTTAATGAGGAGTTCTCATCATCTGTCAGGGACAACTCATTTACTGCTTTGCTTGCTTTGTTTTGTAAATCTGGATTGAACTAGTTGGAAAACGCCTCTGTCACTTCTTCTGTTTCTCTTTCTTCTCTTTATTTAAAACACAGTATGTTGATGTTACTGACGGTCGATCTATGTATTTTCATAAAACAGCTTAAATGTCTCTCTCTATGAATTTCCAGGCATGGTAGCCCAGCGATTGTCTGACGCTGAGTTAAAGAAGGAGCTGTCCACAGTGTGGCCCAACCTGTCTCAAAAGACCATGGACCTGTTGGTGACACCGCATAAACGTAAGCATTTTACCACAATCAACATAGTCGCCTCAACACCTCTGTCTCCTTGTCACAACCTAGCTCTTGTGTGTAAATGTTGTGAAAGTGTATACATGTGTAAAAGTTAAATCGGTGGGCATTATTTTTACAGTCTTCACAATAAAAGGATGTCTTTTCTTCACTCAACATTAACTTAATAATTAAACAGAATTCTCTCAATATGAAAGTTCAACCGTAAATGTTCACACCTCGCCTAAAAGCCTCATATCCGTAAAGGACTGTGCATCATTAAGTGATTAGCCTGAATGTCTCACGGTTATAACCATGGTGACAGTATGTAATTATTATTATTAATATTATTAAAACTAATTATAGCTTCTTATGTCATACCAGGCGCTTTAAAGTTGCACCTCTTCACCATCTAACAGAGTCATTGGTCCTAATAGCCTCAATCAGAAAGACATTATTTTTTCAATCCTATCAAATGACTGTGACAGCCGGGCAGATGTGCCAGGATACAGTCGAGAGCCAAAGTCTCACCTCTGCAGCTCCTGTAACTCAGTGCAGTCTCTCATTTAGTATTTCTTTCACCTGTTTTTCTGAACAGATGAAGGGTGTTTCTGGGGGGCTTCTGTCCATATTCTAGTTAATGTTAAACAAAAATTACTTTGTGAGCACAGAAAAAACAGTTTCCATGAATATTTAATATCCTGACAGCGTGAGTCCTTCCATCACTGTAACTTGCTTTTGTCCATATCCCTCTAATATTGTTTTTCTGTCTTTTTAGCTGTAATCTCTGCTGTCTTAACATTTCTCCAGCTTCAGCTCCTCTCTGTCCTGCTGTTTTTACAGACATGAGCTAACCACAGCCCCTAGACTCATCCATGTATTTGCCTCTGTTTTCAAAGCATGACATTTAGCCCCCACAAATACTGGGTAAACAACAACAACATCAGATATTGTCATTATCAAAACATATGAAGCAAGTGCTGTCTCATTTGAGTTTCCCAGTCTGCAGTGTCCTCAAAAATTCAGCAATGGAACGACAAAAGTCCACTGCATGTACATAGAGTACTCATGATGCCTACTAATGCTCCCACGATGCAATGTCTTGCATTTTATAGATGCAAAATGATGATGCAAAATGATGATGATTAGTAAAATGCGTGTGTGTGTGTGTGTGTGTGTGTGTGTGCATATCTGTGTATTTATGAAAAGAATACTGCACCAATTCAGCATTGCACTCCTATGACACTGTTGGACTCATGATGGACAGTTTAGAAAGAACATGTCAGACTCAATGCAGTATCTTTTTTATTCCATGCATTCTTCTTTGTCATAACCTGGTGCCACTATTACCCATACTGCAACTCAGTGGCCAATAGTTTGGTCCAAGCTATTGGTGTGTTATACTAGTAAGTCAAGTCAAGTAAGTCAAGTTTATTCATATTATAGCCAAATAACAAAAATAACAAATATGCCTCAGGAGACTTAAAAATGAGAACGGTTTACGGCACCATCTGCCCTTATACCCTCTATTCAAATGAAGAAGAACTTCCCCAAAAAAGACCTTTAACAGGGAGAGATGGTTGAAACTTTCAGAAGAGCAACAGAGGAGGGAATTGCAGTAGACGTCATGTGTGTACAACAGACCAACCAAAAAAATCACAGTATCTACAAATTTACAATACAAATCTAAAAAAGACAGACCACACAAACACAGACAGGAAAATATAACAAACAGAGAGAGAGAGCATGAAGATCCAGATCCAAAACATCTGGAGTGACGCACCGACAGCCAATGAAAGGTCTATTGAGATCAGACAGGTATGACAGGGTGAGCCGCTTCGCAGTTTTCTAAGTCATGAGCAGTACCATGAAGTCTGATCTGACATGTACAGGGAGTCAGTGAAGTGAAGCTAAGACTGGTGTAATATGGTCAAATCTAGCAGCAGGATTCTGAATGTTTTAACCACATAAGAGCCAAGCCAGAGATGCCAAATTGGTTTTCAAGGAGGTCTAGGAGAATATTGTGAGCAATGGTATAAAATGCCTGAGATCCAGTAATAGAAGTACTGAGGAGGAATTTAAATCAATAGTGAGCAAAAGGCCATTTTTTTCAGTACAGTTTCTGTGGAGTGAGAGACCCTGAAAGCAGACTGAGAAGTTAAATATGTGGGCAGAACATTGTTGAGACACCACTCTTTCTAATACATTTGAAAAGAATGGAGGATTAGAGACTGTTGAGTTATTTAGACACCCTGGATCATGGTGTGCTTCCTTTGTAGAGGTTAAGAACCACAGCAGAAAAAAATCATGTGCTGTCAAGGATAAACAGATATTTATCAAAGAAAGCATATAAGACAGAGAGCTAAGTACCACATTGTGTATTCAGACTATGAACATTGTATCTCTGATGAATGCAAAAAAAAAGAAGTGCACCAGCCAAAATTGAACATATGGCTTCAGCTAATGTATTATAATCCATCATGTCTCTGTTTCTGTTATGTCATAGATTACATTTATTCTCAAGATTGTGAGCAGAAGTAAAAGTGAAACCTTGAGCTTGGCTACTGCTGCCATCTTTTGGTCAGAACTGTGCACCACCACTACCACCACCTTGCTGTACAAAGGCAGCTCCAGTCAGTTCTGTCGAGATGCTTGTTTTTGTTTATCTTAAAAATCAGCTTTAATCACTTAGTGTGAATTGATTAAATCAATCACTGTAAAAAGTTCCTTTTGTTCAAACTGAGCCATTAGGAAGACAAGCAGGCAAATAGAGATGAATTGAGGACGGAGGAATGAGTCAGCAGAATTTCCTCTCCTGCTGTCCTGTCCTCCTTCCTCACATCTTTTCTTCTCTCCTCACCCCCTCAGCCAATGAACTGACAGTAGGGAAGGTTTATGCTGCCCTGATGATCTTTGACTACTATAAGCAGAATAGAGCGAGGAGGCTCCAGCTGCAGCAGCAGCAACAGAGTGCGCCAGGCTCCCAGGTACAACATCCACACCACTCATGCCTGTGCACTACACACACGGACATGCACTGAAGCACACACACATTGGATGCAGTAGAGCAAACCTGTATGCATGCGCCCATGTGTATTATGCTTGCACACACTGGAACACACTTTGACCGTATGCCTGCATGTATACACACATGCAAAGAGGATGCTTTTGTATCCACTAGTCATGTACTGGTGGATTACAAAATCAATCATTCACTGTCCAAATTTATGTTTTTAGTGTAAAAGCACCCACTGATCGGTTATCTGCTAAATTAGCTGTATTAAAGGCCCACATACCAGCCACAGCCAAACATGAACCTGCGTTTGGCTGTTGGCTGGGCTTATTTGCAACCTTGCACATCTACTCCACAGGTGCATGTTTGTTCCCACACACACAAACATTCACACAGATATACACAAATGTACTGCATACAAGCATGGCTGTGAGAAATGAATATTCTGGCCCAAGTCTCCACATCTGGGTGGCACTGAGCCCCCGCTGTCAGACCTGGATCCAACAATATTCTGCCTGCTGCCTCTGAATGTCTTCAGCATGTTGCCATCCGTCTCTCCTCCACAGTGCAAGGTCGGGGCTCTGTTTAAGCCATTGCTGCCTCTGACTCACATGCAGGAGAAAGATCTGCCTATGATGTTAAACAGTGTGGATCCTCCCAGCATGCTTCAGCCCCAGCCCAAAATCCATGCCAAGTCCCAGCCACTGACCAGACCTAGCTCCAACTCCCTCAACAATGGAGGCACACTGTAAGTTCAACGCTTCAGGAACTAAAACTTAAGTGACCGCATCAGGACTAAAAGCTAGGTCCAGAGTAAAAGTGTGACTTTACAACATCAGCACATTAAGTCAAGGTAGGTTTAGTAGGTTTAGGTCCCTCCAGGCTGAAAAGGAAGTCTTGGCTTAAAGATAAAGTCTAAGTCTAAAGTCCATACTTTTTGCAAATGTGTACTGCAGTTTTCATTGAGTGTGTGTTTGAAATCTGCATGTATTCAGTGCCTGATTTACTTAGAGAGCAGCAGCTCATTACACAGTCAGCTCCTGGACTGATCCTGGTACTGCCCTCCACACATACTGTGAGCTCAGAGATCAACAAAGAAACAAAATCAAACTTAGTGCTCCTGAATTTTTACTTTGGCCACAATTAAACTCCACTGGATAAAACTGTTGTTTTATTTCTTGAAATGTCACTCATAGAATTATGCCATTTTCAGCATATATCTAACTACTGATTGATTCGGAGGTAATAAAAATGTTAACATATCTCCCCCTATAATTTACATGACCTTCTGTTAAATTGATATGCAATGAGAGAGAGCCTTGGTGCAGCAGCAATCAACAGGTTAAAATCTACTGTGAACTATAAATCAACCTGAACGTTGGAGCACTCTACAGTGGGACCACTGGAACATACTGTATGTCCTCAGTCTGCCTTAACAGTAGCAAAGTAGCTAGTGGTGATTCCCATATATGTCACTTGGATCAGTGTATCAGCATATTGTATAATGTGTAGAGATTCAAAGGCAGCTGGACTTGCTTTGGATTCTTAAAGACATTTGGCATAAGAATTAACTCTATATATGTACATTATATACAAGAAGAGTATAAAAATGAAATTGCCTTGAGTATTTGAATTGCAAATGGAGGATATGGATAATAAAATACACTGTTTTGTACTATTACACAGTCAGAATATTGAACACAGTAGAAAAAGAATATATAAGCATGGTAAAAGAAATCTGTAATATTGCACAGATATTTGCACAGACTTAATGTATATTTGCAAAACATTAAACATAAATAACACAGTCGTGCAAACAGGTTTGTGATGTAATGTCAAACAGCATTGACACAGTGCTACATTAAATGATGTTGGAGTGAAACAGTCTGACAGCTGTTGAAATGAAGGACCTGTGGTAGCGTTCTTTCTTACACGGTGGATGCAGCAGTCTGCCACTGAAGGAGCTGCTTAAGCCCCCCACTGCAGGGGGTGAGAGGGGTTGTCCATGATCAATGTCAGTTTGGCAAACATCCTCCTCTCACCCACCTCCTCGATGGTGTCCAGAGGGCAGTCCAGGACAGAGTCGGCTCTCCTGACCAGTTAGTTCCCCCACAATGGAACAAACAAGCAGTGGCCCTGTACACTACTTTGTGTAGAAAATCCCAATGCTTCAGATTTTTTAAATGTGTATTAGCTTTTTTGATGAGAGCTACAACATTGTCAAAAATATATCACATTCATTTGCCTTTGATTTTGGCTGAAAATCTCCATAGACAGGGACTGATTATAATGTAAAATGTAAAGAGAAAAGTTTGAAATGGGTTTGTTTGCTCACTGTTACTGTTGTTGCCACTGTTGATATAATACTTAAAGAACAATGTGTATCAGTCACTACTGAACAGTAATTCAAAGTTTCATCCTGACCACTAAACTGTGCTCACACACGGTGTGGACACAGCATGAACACGCTTTATTACTAAATCATTCGGAAATGACATGATCAAATGTTATCGAGTTATCAAATGAAGTTCCATTTTGACGTCTGCAGACTGAAAATGTTCACCTCTGGCCTTCAAGATTTACACTGTATTATTATTACTATGGTGAGCTGTGACTGCTGTAATACACAGGCCAGGTCATGACCACATCAAGGCATCCTCTTCCTGGGTGATGGAGAAACCCAAGGAAGCTCCCCGAGCTAAGACTAAGAGAACCATGTCCAGGGGCCCATCAGAGGATACACCGGACACTGCTGTTATTCAGGTACCATAGAAAGACACATTTCCAACACATGCTGTCTGTGTGAAACTGGACTTTACTCATTGTTGCACAGATGCAAAGTCGTTTTCTTTATTCTTTTATTCCAAAAGTCTCTAGAGGCGGAGTTATGTTCAGTGCCAGCATGGTCTACAGAGGTTAGAATTCTGTTAAAAAAATGCAATTAAATGTATGTTATTGTAAACAGATTCCCTGTAAATATACACATTAAAAACGCTTCACGTCACATGTAAGCCAGGTGAACATTTACAGAATTTAAAACATTGCAGATGCCACAGAATACATGGACTATGTATTCCTGGATTGTGGCCCAGGCCTTTATTTACCTCAATGACAGAGAGAACCAGGCCTTCATTAGAAATATGGGTATCGTTGGTGGTTTGATCCCTACGTCCTCTTTGTCCTTGGACAAGTCACTGAGCCCTGGGTTGCTCTCCTGCCACTGGTGATGCACAAGAAAGTGTATTTGGAATTGAAGGTCCCAAGCCCAGATAGACAGGGACGGATGCATCAGGAGGGGCAGCCGGCAGAAAAGCATATGCCAAATCAAATATTTTGATCACAAAATCAGATTTCCATGCTGGTTGGGTGGGGCCTGGTTGACAAATGAGATGGAAACAGATGATCTGCTATGGCTGCCACTAATGGGGAACAGCTGAAGTATTGAAGTCTTGTCATATTTTAATTAGAAGCCTATTTGTTTTCTGATGTATAATGTACATTTCTGTTGCACTAATTGCAGCAGTTCAACAATAGATAAAAAAAATGCTTAATGCAGCTCTAGTAGAGCTCATAGAGTTTAAGTTGTTTACCATCTAACTGATTAAGGAGAAGAGGAACAGCAAAAATGTGTCCACCCCACTCCCTTACACCAAATGACGCTAATGGAATCGTGTTTGTGTGTATATCCAGGAGTCAGTGGAGATGAGGAAGATGGAGACCAGTGCCAGCAGTACAATCCCAGCCCCTGGCTCAGGTCTGGAGAGCCAGGGCAGAGCTGCTTCTATGCCTCGACTCAATGCCGAGCTGCAGGTAACACCTCATCTTCACCACACCTCTGTTTGTAGTAGTCTTAAATACTTGATGTATATTATTTTTAGTCACATTCTAGTACTTTCAATATTATGTTAGTTCTAATCAACAAATACTGATGACCTTTAGTCTAGTCTCTCCTTATCGCAGACTGTGGTTCACACACACAGTGCCCATGTCATTGTGCTCTACAGTAACACAACAGGTTGGCTCTCCTCAGTAAAGACTGTTTTCTAGCTGTGTGAACAGTGCCACTCACTCACTTTTGATCTTGCTCAATTGTTCTCTCCACTGCAGAATAGAAGCTAGATTCACTCATTTGTTCATTAAAAGTGTTTGGGTTTAACTTGAGATGAGCATCTTAAATATCAGTATCAGAAAGTTTGAATGCAATCAGTGAATATACTGAACGTTAAGATTTAAATAGCTAAGATCATACATTAGTCCTGCACTGATTCATACTCATGGACTATAAACACCAAAAATATCCAACTGAACTATTAAGTTTATGTTAAGAAATAAGCAAGTAGAAATGGTGGCATGTATGTTTTTTGTAGTTTGTAGTGGGATTGTAGGATTATTTAGTATTTGCATCTGCGTTTTTTTTAGGAACCTTGCACCGTGTATACACAGGAGGCATACCGCTAAACAGCACATTAGCAGAGCAGCAGCTTCAGTCCAGTATCTATACAGCATGTGTTCAGGCACAGGAGGTCACCCACATTTTGGCAGCGCTCAGATTCCAGTATACAGTCACTTAGTTACATGCATTAAGTGGAAGAAAATAGGCTTGAAGCATAAAATATATTTTGGGTATAGTATACTGTGGTATAGTGTGACATAGATATAGATGTATTAGTGAAATGTCAGATGGTGTGTAATAGTTCAACAGGTCAAACAGCTAAATCAAAAAAACTATTTGGGCAGCAGAGGATACTGTTTTACTAATCAGGAGCATAAAATATATGATTCCAGATGGAGAAGACTGCATTAAAACAGTAATGATTCATGTGTCCATTCATCTGCATTTGCATTATTTTTTTTACTTTTATTCATTGACATGAATTATAATATATTTCCTCATAGTTATTCTTTATATATGGAAAAAGGTTGCCAATTAATTTTGTTTAGTGTTTCTAGACAAAGTTAACACTGCACCATAACTACACCTTTGATTTCCACACAAACATACCGCTGTGTTTGGAACTTACTTTTTTAACATGGGAGGTGTTAAATATAGCTGTGCCTACATTCCTGAGAATTTCCTTTTTTCCAACAGTGTAGTCAGCTGTCACATAGACCATTTCTGCTGAAAAAGCATTGGAGGAGCTGGGACTCACTATTCATCAAGCCTAGGCTGAAAAATCTAAATGGATCTTTCACTAGATCCTAAGAAATATAATAAGCTCCTCATTTCCTGAGTGATGTTGATATTGATCGATTCATACATTTAAAGTGCATTCCTTACACAGTCCAGTTGGAAGAGCTGTTGTTGATCCTGCTCTCACTGCAGAGGAGAGGTCTACAGTAATCAGATTAGATTCTGGCAGGCCGCCAGCTATTTGTCCAGTATCGTTTTTCTCCTGCTGCCAACTGAAAAGATGATAGTGGCTCCAAATGACTTTGGGCCCAAGATTTACTGGGAGAGGAAGATGGGTAATTGGGTTACTGTAGAAGACAGAATCTAGAGTGGGGGATTAATGAAAGGATGGAAGGAATTAGGGCGGGGGGTTGCCTTGTTGACTTGCTGTCTTATTTTTCTCACCTTTTGAAACAGAAGGCCTTTAGCCAATTCAATTAATACTGGCCTTTTGGAAATTGCCTGCTGCTGCTGACTGTGATGGGAACTGTACCGTGCAGTCTGAACTCTGGGGCTCTGGCCTCAGTCACAGCAGTTTATCTTTCACTCTTGCTAGATTTCTTTTCTTTTGCTTAATTTGAGCTCAGATTTTCCAATGACATCTGTTAAGACCTGTTCTCCTCTTTAAGATCCTTCTTTGTGCTGTTGTGACATGGAAAACCTCAGCGAGTGAGTCAGTCTGACCTCCTGTGCTGTTCACAGTGAAGAACAACAGAAAGCAAAGCCCACACTCAGTTACTTTAACCCAGCTGATACAGGAAATTAGATCCTGATTTTGCAGTTTCATCACATTTTAGTACAGTATGTGTAGAGCCCCATTTTAATTAGCAGGCTATGCACTTGTCGGTCCCTCTCAAGATAACAAGGCAAGAACAGAAGGAATCAAGGCTGATATGTTCTTGGAGATATCTGTGAGAGTCACTGAGGCAGACTCCAGGATGTGCTGAAAGATGCAGAGGGACTGAGTGCTGTGCAGAACCACACAGGAAAAATGTCTCTGTTGCATTGTGCAGTGCATCATTTTGTTTTATTGGCAGTTGATGAAATGTGTAATAAAGATCACAGAACAGTCCAGGATTCAACTGAAGATTATTGGTAATATATTATGCAGAAGCAACAGTGATAAATATATTTCCTTATTTCTTTCAGTGGACTAAAGTACAGTGTTGAGGTACCTCAGTGTTTCTAAGTGATGCTACTTGTTTGTGGTTACTTTGCAGATTTTACATGCAAGATGTGAGAAATCAGAAAATCTGTTACTCAAATAACTCACATGTCCATCCATTCACCCATTTTCTGTTGGGGCAGGGTCATGATAGCAGGAAGCTAAGCAGGCTAGTCCAGACATCCCTCTGCCCAGCAGCTTTTTCCAGCTCAGGGGATCTTGAGGTGTTCCCAAGCTAGAAGGGATGTATAGTCTCTCCAGCATGTTCTCCTACCAGTGCGACATTCCCAGCAAACCTCCTTAGGAAGGCATCCTGATCAGATGCCTAAACCACCTCAACGGAGTACATTCAAAGCAAAGGAGTATAAGCCGACTCTTAGCTCTTGAAGCTCTTTATTGTATGTCAGAGGGCAGCTTGTTTTCAGTCGCTCACACCATTCTACCTTCTCACACTTTCTACTTCTTGGCCCACTCATTTGTCACCTGTGAATTGCTCTTGGTGTGGCCCCTCCATTGGGACCAATTTGCCTTGAGAGAGGAGCTGTTGTCCACAACAACACAGTACCCAGAGTCACAGGAACATGAAAAACACTCCGCCGCTATAGGTGGCCGTTCTCACATAGGTAACCCAAATGCACAGCATATATTATATCGTAGTTTGATTTAGAAACTCAACATTAATATTCTGCTTACTTATTTCTTAACTTATCAATAATAATAATAATAAGTAACACTCTGAATTAAGGTATTCATAATGCAATCACAGAACATTTACTTTAACTGATGTTGATGAAGTGCATTTTGGTGCTAATACTTGTGTACATTTATTAGTTTAAATGCAGGATCTTAATTAAGAAAATGAAAAATTAATATTACATTTTTGAGTAATGACCTTATATTTGAACCCACTATGTGTTGCATATGAAAATTTATGACTTTCATGCTCACTGATGGTGATATCAAAGGTGACATGATAGACAGCAAAGCCTGTGACCACCTCTTCCTTACCAATTATATAGCATGCTGTAAAAAAAGGGCTATAATTATCTAGAAATTCTATACAAAGTGTCTTCAAGTACACTATTTGAACACTTCTATAATGATAAACAGTAGCTGCTGCTGATGTTACTATGTCTTTTTCTGCTATTCTTTTTCTGCTATTCTTTCTCTCCATTTGTCTGGCCTTTATCTCTCTTTCATAACAGCGGAGCCACTCGCGCCACTCTCCAGGGATCCACCTAGCTGTATGTACACACTGTCACAAAACATATGTGCTTGTTTGTTGTTTGACATTCTGCTGATTTATCTGGTCCCACTGGTGAAGTCTTAAATCCACAGTGCCAGTACTGTGAATCCAAATACATTGTCACTAAAATGCAAGATGGTAGTATCAGATGATCACATGAAGTCACATGGGTTAATATCACCATACAACTAGGTGTGGTGTTGCTCTGGATCGTGAACATGATGTGTGTATGGCACCACACCGTAAAGCCCCTCTATGTAGCTGTGGCAGTCAGACTGCACTGCATGTGTTACTTACCAGCATGTCTTATTGCACTGTGGGCAAGCAGTGCTGTATAGTTAAGCAAATGACTTGAACTGAATCAGTCAGTGCTGCATGTTTCATGAGCCTATTTCTATCTTCTGTCATCATACATTCCATCTCACATTCTGTGTGTAAGATGGAAAAATACACAGGGTCCCAGCAGGGCCGTAGCCAGGATTTTAGAGATAGTGAGGTTCTGCCCCAGCAGAATCCCATCTCTAAGACATTTTTGACCAGGTATGTAATTCTGATAGAGGAATTCTGGTAAATTTTATTTATTTTGCCTAATTTAATGCTCAAATTTTAGAATATATTGTGTAAGAAATATCTGAATCAACCTTTAAAAGGTTAACAATGTTAACAGTCCTCAGTGGTATTGTGTAATTCCCTGGTTGAGGTCATCCTGGGCCGATTTGTGATCGATAAACTTAATTGAGATGGATAAATAAAGAAAACTGCATGCATCTGCTAATCTCCAAAGACCCCCAAAAGGCACATTCTGTCATCCTTTTCCTCAGAGTTTGGTAAGCTGTAGTACTATCATCCAGTTACATTAAAAAAAAGAAAAAGAAAAGTTGAATAGACATCAGTGATCTAACAAATTATTGTAAATACAGGGAGTCCGTCTATGTTTAAACTTAATGAATTAGCTCCCACTGATTTGAATGGAACACCTGCTCCTTTATCCTTCAGTACACAAAGAAATGTTGTTAAGTCAGGTGTTCCCACAGCCGCAGTCTTCATGTAAAGATCACTGTGTTTTCATTATCTTTCTATTTCGTGTGGCAAAAGAGGCAATTTTCTAAAACCTGGTAAATATTCAAAGCATTTCATTTCAGTTCAAATGTCTTTTCTTTTGTCCATACCCTTTAATCACATGGTTGAGTAAAAAAAAAAAATCTTGTTTTAATGTGTAAACATACCATCTGCATGAGGGAAAACAGTCGGTCCCTGCTCTCTGGAGTGTCTAGTGTAAACTGTAAGTAAACAATGAGCATATTATGAACCTGAGGTAAGTGAAAACTACATGTGCTGTCTTGCTGGATGAAACTTTGTGTCAGAGATGATTCTCATGGAGCCTGTCTTTGTCTCCCTCTTTCCTCAGTCTGTCCCTGATGCCAGCCCAATGAAGCGCTCAGCTTCCACTGTGGCCCCACAGCGGCCCCAGGAGGTCAACCTGAGGGACTACACCCTAGAGAAACCCAGCCAAGATCGACCCCACCACCATCACCACCACCACCGCTGCCACCACCGCAGAGACAGAGATAAAGACAGAGACAGAGAGAAGAGACAGAGGTCTTTGGATACACCTCTGGGTGGACAACAGCCCACCTCTGCGGGTTAGTCAGCATTGACACACAACCTCAGAACACAGTATACAAATACTCTGTGTACCCTGAAGTTCCATTTGTTGGATATTTCCAGCAAAAAAGTGAAGGTCTTACTCATCATGTCCTTTGTAAAGCATTTTTTTCTCTGGTTAGGACCTTTTTGGTCTAAAAGACTGAGCTTAGCCAAGCTATCTGCCTGCAGGCTGCACCCTTAGATTCTATGTATAGATATGAGTGGTATCAATCATGTCATCTAACTCTCCACCAGAAAGCAAATAAGTTTACCTCCCCAAATGTCCCACCCACTCTTTCAGTACAAATATGCACATACCAGTAACATACAGAATACAGTTTGCAGGAAAGTGCATTTTTGGTTTACGTTTTGATAACACAGTCACTCATTTCTTTCACTGTCATTTTGTCTTTTTCATTCATTTGGAAATAAAATGACAAAATGTGTATGAAGAACAAACACTGTTACAAAGTGCCGAGCTAATTAGAAAAAAGTTACAGCATGAGTTATGAATGCAAGGTAATACGTATTCAGACAAGAGTTAAAAAAAGAAACCACAGAAAGATCACAGTACTTCACAGCCATGATTTTATCCCCGTCATAGAACAATGTAACATCCACCTCTGTGGAAAAGATGAACACAGCACCTTTTGTGTGAAAGCACGAGTCGTGTCTACCCTGCAGGGTCTCAGCTGTGATAGAGATCAGCAATGCTTTCTCTCCTGCAGCTCCATACACATGCTCTTTATTACTCAGATAAAAGAGACAGACAGACATGAACAGCCAACGACCCAGTAATTTATAGGCAGCCTCTCTGCAGGGCAAGGCTGTGGAGAAGGAAAAATGTCAGCAGAGGGGATAGAAGCCCTTTGGTGTTACAGTCTGTCTAAATTCTACTGCAGTGTTCTCCTTTTCAACGGGGGAGTGGTCCAAGAACCAGCTGCTCATGGAGCTTTTGCCATGTAGATAGTGTGCATCAGTGTGATTTTACAGACTACTTGTTATTACTAAGTGGTATTTGTGGACTGTAGATCCTACTAGCAGGTATTCCACCATTTTAAACTTGACACTTCTGATTGTGGTAATCCCCTCACTCTTGCACTGAGGGCCACAGCTAGATCGGCTAAATTTAACATTGACTATAGGTCCAATTCTACAATGGTGAGCACATGGCTCACCTTCTTCATAGTAAACAAATGATATAACAAGACACTCTTTCCCTGTGTACATGCCAACACTGCAAATAGAGTCTCTAAATATCTTCACCTTCTAAATAAAGCTTCATTTTGATGAATTCCTGTGTTTGTGTAGACTAGGCATCAGTCTAGTTTAAAAGTGATTTCCCACACATGCACATGTGTAGTCAGGGTTTTCCTTCTACAAGAGCGCACAGCTGAATTTCCACACTTAAGTTCCAATTCACAGAACAGGCCTTCTTACAACATTTATCAGTTGTAAGTATTAACTTTATTAATGCTTTATATACAGTACATATTGTTTAAACTGAAAAAGAAGAAAAGAATAATAATAAAAAACTCATGAATAAGTCGTGAATAAAGTCATTGATAAAAGAAAGCCAACAGTTGCTCACTCAAATAAATCAAATCAAGTCAATTGTATTTATACAAGTCAATATCACAAATGACAAATGTGCCTCAAGGGGCCTTACAATCTCAACAGATGACAAACCTGAGCCACACGACCTCCTCTCCACCATGGAGACCTGGAAAGAGGAGAGGAAGAGACCAGGTGATACGAACTCACAAGAGGCAAAGCTCAACCACATAGATATTCACACAGGGAGGAGAAAATAACAATAACAAGAGGGAGAGACAAACAAGGATAACATGCACTCAAGGGAGAGAGAGAGACTGGAGGAGAGAGTGAATTCCTGAAGGACAAAGATCCAGATTCAAAACATCTGGAATGAGATACCGATAGTGAAGAGAGAGGTTCCAGGATGACTGATGGTGCACCTCAGAGAGGCCTGAATGAAAAGAGAGGACAGGGAGGAGAAACTAGAGAGAGAGACAAAGAGAGAGTTTGGACACGTGTGAACACAAAGACATCAGAGGGTTGGAGAGATGCAGAAAGCTGATATTCTTCTCAGCAGGACAAACATGGACTATAAGTTCCAGCTTATAGATTCAAGTCTGCTGCTATAGATTTTACTAAGCCATTAAAGAAGCATCAATCATCAACTCTGCATACGCTGTTCTTAAATTATTGATAAGGGTTAACGTGCCATGAAGAATGATCATAAACCATGAATTCTGCAGTAATAAATGTTCATAAGTCATTAATACAGTTAATGGCCATAAATGATCACATGGTCTGCAGTTGTAAATGTTCCTCAGTGTAGAATCAGTAGTTTCCAACTTTCTAATAAATACATTGCAGTCAAAATGTCTGCTGTGACTCATGACTGCTTCTTACTGAACAGAAATAAATGTCTTGAAAAGTAGACTAGAACGCATCATCTTGACACCAAAAGACACAAAAGTGAAGACTCAAATATTATGTAGAACACAGAAGCATCACCTTTCACGCTGCAGGATTGTCCTCCTCCGCAGGTGCTCCGGGAGAACCAGCGTCTGACCCAGCTGCCTCCAGAGAGCGAGCTCACGACCGCGGACGCTCCCACGAGAGGAAACACCACCACTCTTCTGCGGACAAGCAGCGCTATTACTCGTGCGACCGCTACTGCAGCCGGGAACACTGCCACACCAAATCTGCCACCGCCAGCTGTGCCGCCTCCCCCAGCGAGGGGCAGGAAACCAGCAACAAGCAGGTGGGAGGGCACAGGACTGTAAAGTAGGACCAAACAAGGCTTTAGACCAGGTGAAGGGGATTTAGCTGAGGTTAAGGCTCCTCGTTTCATGGCACTATGGTAGGATGACTTGTGTTGGCAGTATGTGCAATGCTATGTCTGAAGATATGGAGACAATTAGTAAAATGAGCTTACATCTGAAGTGATGAACGTCATCACAGTTTAACAGGTTTATATGGAATATTTCTGTTCAGCACTGAGATTATTCAGCCTCCAGACAAACAGTTCACCTCCAGCTGCTGAGGACAAACACTGAATCAGCTGAGCAGTTTGCATTTTGTACAGGTGGCTTATAGAACCAGTTGAAATTGTATTTATGTAAAAGATTATGACAAAATGTGTTGTTTATTCAATTCAATTCAAAATACTTTCTGCTCCAAACACTCATGAGTGCACCAATGTCAATTCATTTGCATCAGAAAATAATCCCAACCAATGCAACCAATGCACTGTTTGAGTAATCTGATAAAAACTACAGCAGCAGCTGTTGTAGGACATCAGTGGGACTTAAAAAAAAGAAAATATATATTTGTGAGTTTTTAAAGAATGGAATCTTCATTTGGAACTAACTGACAAAAACAAATGGCCTCATAGAACCTTCATTTTTTTCTGTGAGGTTTGTTTGTTTAAATGTTCCACGTCGATTTCATCAAACTCTTTTTCCTCGGCAGAGAAAGGCGGACTTTCCTTAGACCAGCATGGAACAGTTAGTGTGCTGCATGTAGGAGAGGCAGTTTAGGAGAGAGACGAGGGTAGACAAGGGAGAGACAAGAGTAAAAAGGGAAATTGAATACAGACTCTGTCTGAGTTTTACAGCGACCCCTCTGCATGCTCTTACGGCTACTTTCTCCTCTGTCTGCCTGTAGTGCAGCCTCTCATGGCCTTTCACTTCTTTCCCCACTTTCTCTTTCATCATTTTCCATTCATTTTGTATATCTATCATTCCATTTCCATTAGTGCTTCTTCTTTCATTCTCTTTTCTCTGTCTGTGCCCTCTCCCTCATTTGTTCCCTGTCATTTTTTGTGTCATCACATATCACTTTTTGGTGTCCTTCCTTTCCTTCCTCCGGTGGCCCTGTCCCTGTTTTCCTTTCCTCTCTCACATATTTTCCTCATCGTTCTATCGTTTCAAATTGCTTGTCCAATTTTCATCTAGGGCAGTGGTTGGGTTAAAGGCAGCCCAGTGGCACTGAGCTCCAGTTCTAGCACGCCAAGCCGTGGACGTCGGCAGCTCCCCCAGACCCCCCTCACCCCGCGGCCTGGGGTGGCCTACAAGACTGCCAATTCTTCCCCCGTGCACTTTGTGTCCAGCCAGGCCTCTCTGAGTCCCGGTCGGCTGAGCCGCGGCCTGTCGGAGCACAACGCCCTCCGGCACAGCGGTTCCCGCCACTTCCCCTGCCCCGTCACTCGTATCAGCTCCGAGCCCTTCCTGGGCCAGGGCCACGACGAGGCCCTGGGCAGCCTCTATGGCAGCCTCCGGGACCAGCTGGACGTCTTCCAGGATGCGGCGTCACTGACGCCCAACCCCGGTGTCGGACACTCATCTCGGACCGCACTGCCTCGCATGATGGGAGCCCTGCTTCCCGCTCCGCAGCAGAACCTTGGGGTGCCCAACGGGTACCACTTCAGCTTTGGGGGCAGCACCAGCCCAGGCTCTGGCGTCAGGGCACCCAGGTATTACCAGGAGGCAGAGGAGGACGAATGGTGCTAGCATGGCTTTAAACCAACCTTTTTAATGCATTTTTGAGGAATTGTGATGAGTTTTATCATCTTCTTTGAAGGCTTTAGTTTACATTGTCACTGTGTGTTTAATGCTGTTGAATCCTAACTTGGAGAGCTATGGTTAGGGAAACATTCTAAACAGGGAGAAAGTTTGACTTGGGTAGAATTTGAATGTGAACAAAAAAGTGTCGTCTTTAGCAAAGGGCACGTAGCATTATGGAACAGACGAGTAGAATTTTTGCCAATCTCAGATGTCTTAAAGTAGCTTGGTTTGCTTTGACTTCAGTGCTTTGACTTCAGTGTTTCTTGATGCCACCGTATTGATCCTCAAACAGCATTATGAACACAGATTGTTCAGTGCATTCAGATGATATCTGCTGATTCTGGAGGAAAAGTGAAGAAATAATGCTGTAGATAAACTAGTAGACATGCTGTGTGTCATCCATAACTCCAGTCTGTATTCAAGGGAAACATGAGCGCTGATGTATTTTGCTTTTGTGGTTGAGGGTGGTTATTTTACTGAGCAGTTAAGCTTTATTCACATTCATTTTAAAAACTTAAGCTGTGCATGCTGCTTTGCTCCAAACAGGAGTCTTTGGGAATAGTGAAAGAGTCTGTGCAGCTAACTTTGTGGCTTAATTGCTAATATTAATTAGCAAAAATGTAAAGCTTCATTAATAAGATTCATTAATTGTTTTTTTTTGTGACTTTGACACAATATATGATCACCTTATGAGATTGATAAGGTTCAAATGTTAGCAAATGGTTGCCCAGCATTCATTTGGAGTGGTCTTTCCTATAGTGACTCTCCTTTCAGCTCTGGTTTGGTTTCCACCAGCTCCAGAGAAAAATATCTGGCTCATTAGCTGCTCAGTGCTCCACTATGTTCATCCTTGATGTTCAGCTCATCTCTAACTGTGTCTGCCTGCTGTTTGCTTCTGAGCAGGTAGTGCACAGTGGAGTCATCAGAGCTTTTCCACTGCTGAATCAGCAGCTGCCTGCAGCTAACTCTAACCCTAACAGTTAGAGACATCACAACACTCATGGTGAGCTGTTCACAATCCTCCAAATTCTTATTACAGCCAACAGCACAACATGCTGTATAGCAGACCATTTAGTTTTGAAGCTGTGAAGTTACTTACTGACAGCATGCTGAAGGTTCCAAGTGCATTTGAGAGTCAGTATGGCAGTTTCAGCTGCAAGTGATGGCACTGCAAGTCATGGAAACTGGACAAAAAGCGGGTCTATAGTTCAGTGAAATGACAGTTTAAAACGTTAGAAAACCTTAAAGACATTATGTCACTGTATAAACAGCTGTGTTGTTCTTTAGTTTAGGACTCTACCATTCCATGATGATGCCTAATCCTTTATGACATTCCCTTTGTGTCAGTCGAACAGGTGAAGTGCTGTCACACAGACAGCAGTGATTGTTTTGTCCGGTAAAGGTTTCTTGCAAACTTCAAGAGAGAAGCATCGCATGGTTTTGAAAAGTACTAGACTGACCGGTTTGTTTTCTATAAAGATTTCCTCGTAGATGTTCTCTTTTCATTGTGTGCATTTTTTGTATGACATGAAAAAAACAAAGTTGTGTTTGATGTGAACTGCTTACGGTTTGCCATCGTTTCAGGTCTAATGTTTCTTACAGACTTCTTTGCGATGTTTTAAGACAAAGTGCCTATCCTTTTAGATATACTGTAGAAAAAGATGCAATGTCAACTGTTTTCTAATGCATCCACACTTGAGTCGATGTTTGGTTCATTCTGTATGTAGCTCTGCAGGAAACATGTACAGAAAGCCTTATCTGCAAGCAGAGAAACGACACCTACAGTCCGCTTAAAGACAGGAATGGAAAAACGACCTTCTGAAAGTCGATTATTTTTCTTGTTTTTGATAAACCATGAAATCATGTATGGGTGAGGAAGAATCAGCACAGTGGAAACACTATGTGATTATTTAACAACTATGAAAACTGCATAAATATATCAATCCAATTACATTAATGCCAGTAACACAGTGTGCATGTTGACCTGGTCAGCTACCTGCTATGACCACCTTGTAGATTTATTTATTTATGTTTGTGTGTGTGTGTGTGTGTGTGTGTGTGTGTGTGTGTGTGTGTGTGTGATAAGGATATCACAGTGTCCTGTGTGTTGTGCACCTGGAATCTGAAGCAGTGGAGGTTAAACAGTGTGTACTTTCTCATTTAGGACCCAGAGTAGCAAAGGGGCTTGCGGTCTGACTCTTAATGGATATCTGAGTCATGCTGGGCCCCGTGTGCATTTATGTGGATTAAACTAACACTGGTAAACATCAGCTCTTGCAGATATATTTTGCATTTCTGGGTGCAGTTTGATGTTTTGTGGTGTTTTTTTTTTCTTCTCGTGTAACTGGCAAAAAATTGATGTTATAATGTCATGCCAAGTTATTTCCAGCAGCTATTGTACCATGGAGTTTGATAACAGGAGATGTTACAGCGATCTAGTTCATTCATATTACAGGCTTTGGTGTCACAATGGAAAAGTTTTGTTTGGTTTTGTTTTTTTCTCGGTCTGCCAGTTTGCACTGGTGTCGAAACTTCACACAGGGAAAAAACTGTATTGTAAAAGAGGCAGAGTGACCAACTTCCTCACCCACATTAGCAACAATAGCATTATTAGCTGTGTCCCAATTCCATACCACATACTGACTCCAAGGTGGTTTGACATATTTAGTGTGCTCACAGTGGAGAGGCTGAAGTATTCTCAAAGATGTCAGAATGCACACTGAAACCGCTTGACTCTCTGGGGTGCTGTTTATGGACAAAGCGATTTGTGAGAGAACCTTTTTTGTGGGATCAGAAAGCCTGATTGCCATTGTTACAAGATGGCGACCACAATGTTGTGGCTCCACAGGAGCCATTTGCAGCTCTCAACACATTTTTAGAATTGAGCCTTGAAGAAGCTTGAGGAGGACTGTGGAAAACAAAAAAGTAGTACAAGTATTGAATTATTGCTCAAACACATTTTGCCTTCTTTTTGTCCAATTGAATTGTCATTCCAAATTCAGTTTGATTGATGTCTGTTGATGCACGTCTCAGCATTTCCTGATATATCTAAGCTAACATCAGTCAAACTATCTCTAGTAAGGACCTGGGACACACCTAATATGTCCACATACACACTTTTGATTGAAAGCCAGAAGTAGATGCTTTCTGCTGGGGTTTGTTAAAACCCATTCTGGAAAACTGAGGAAATTCCATTAGAATTAGAAGTTCTGTTGAAGTGGGAGATGAGGCAGACTGAGGGACTCTTGTCTTGCAGGCTCAGCTGTATATAAAAAGCATAAAATACTGAGACAGTAAACCAAGTTTGAAATTCTGTGTCAAAATAACCAAATCTCATCTGAGTCTGTGAGACTGGAAAGAATGTTTGCACTCCAAAAGATGAATTACAACCCAAATCACCGTACAACTCCAGGAATGAACACAGGACCACAGACTGATATGTAACAATGGTCAGAAGAGGATCTGATGGGAGTCAAGGATGGATTTTTTCCTTCAAGTGGTTCTACTGGCCAACACCTGCCCCGCTGCTTCACTGAGCTCTGCTTCCGATTTGAAGGAAGAAATTCTCCAGCTGTCAGATTTCTAGTAACATCTTCACAACATCTACAAGTCACAGAGCTCTGGAGGACTGTCTGTTATGCCTGAAACTGTATTCTGCTCTGAACTGGATCTGTGGGCTGATTTATACAAAAACAATATTTGTTATATGCAACTTGCTTGATACACACGACAAGCATCAACATCATGTCTTTTGTGAAACTGTGATCTGTTGTTGTGCTTTCACATCATGGCAATCTGCAACATGAGGGAAAGATTTGAACCTTTGCAGCAGCTGATTGACTGGAAGGTATTTGTGGAGGATTTCTTGAGAGACTCAGCAGGTAGTAGGGGAAAACAGGGGCCTTGTTTAACCAGAGACACACATTACATGAGCTAGACACAAGCTGAAAACAAGAGAGTAGGGCTATGCAACAAGACAAACCCATTTCTTCATCCATTCTGTAGCTTTACATGCTGGTCTCTTCACATTCAGGCTTCAGCATGATTGTGACCAAATGTTTTGTAGAAAATGCTATGAAAAAAAACATGCAAACAAGAAAGACTTAAAATGCATAAAGGCACAAAGTGTAAACAAAAAACGGATTATCTAGAATATCTAGGATTACAGCAACTTTATACGTATATTTGCATGCATAACATTTACCCACTTCGACAATGTCAGTGACAATCCCATGGCTCCAGATGGTGTGTCCTGTTGGGTCACAATAAAAAGGTTTTCGTAACGCAACCTTGAATACTGTCAATGTGATTCTTTTCATCAAAGACAGGAACACATTCTTCTGCAGATACATTTTACCATTCTAAAAGTGTTGTCACACTATGGCAAAAGAAAAAACACAAACAAAAAAACAAAAAAATCAGTGAGATATCTGTACCTCCTTTAACTATGCGGCCTCTGTATTGCGTCAAAGGAAACGTACCTGTGCCCACGTCTGGACCAGTAGGCTACCAGACATTACAAGCAATCCAATCTCTTTATTTCTGCGTACCATTGGCAGTGTAGATGTGGCTTTTCTTGAGAAAATACTAATGTTTGCATGTTCTAATAATGTATGTGCATGTAGAAAACTTAGTACTTTTAGATACCATGTGTTATTTTGTTGTTGATTTTTAATATTTGATATAAACTGTGGGGTTTGTTGAAAAGACAAATTTCTATTAAAAACAGTATTGAACATTCTTGACAGTTCCACCCGTGCAGCAGAACTGGAACATTCCTTTCTTTAGGTCTTGGGATTCAGTGAAATATTTGTTTGCCTGATTTTCTGTTTCTTGGCCAGACTTTGAATTCTGCAGTTGTTTCTACATTAAACATTTTGTATGAAGCAAAGCTCCTTGAAATAAAAAAGAATGAAATGAAACTGCCTCTTATGAGCTCAATGACGTGAGTGTTTGGATGCACTTGTGGTACACTGCCCACTTAATCTGCTGGATAACTGTGAGAAGGATGTTTAATCCATTACACTGAGTCTTGTTCAATCAAGATGTGCTGGAAAGCTCCAGGAGGAAAGCGTGAGGTAAGATTAGTTTGTCAAACTACTGTTTGAACATTTACCCTCTTTTGCTTGGGGCAAACAGAACAAGCTAACAAATCAAAATGTCAGTTGGCACAAAGGTGATTGGATATATTTGTTTTCAAACTGAGTTATTTGCCTTTGTTTTTTTTTGTTTTTTTTTTGTTTTTTTTTCATATTTCAGCCTAATGCAAACAGCCTTCACCACTCTCATATTAATTTAGGCCTTTTAGGCTTATAGTGACTGTTGCATATACAGACCCTCCCTTCTGATACACATCACAGCAAGCTAGAGGATCATTTTATCTGGGGTTAAAATTAAAAGGGAAAATCTAAGAGGATCATCAGACCATTACATGTTGGAAAGAAGAAGAAAATGGAAACACTAAATGGTATATCAAAATGACTATATTGTGAAATAGCAGTTTGAAAATGAAAAATGAAACTTAAAATCCTGAAATGGAAAATTTTAAATCTTAAATATAAGTATTCAAATTAAAGGTTTAAGTGTAAGACCTTACTTTGGAAATGAAAATGAAACCATGTTGAAACGTGAGAGACAAAATGAATTGATTATTGCTTGTCTTGGTTGATTAGCATGAATGAAAACTGGACATAATGGGAGACAACAGTCCATACCAGAAAGAAAGAAGAAAGACAGTGTCCTTCTCCAGTTGTCAGTATACACCAGTGCAGTCAGTCAAATGAACTAAATGAGCAGTTTCCATCGAACAGAGAAAGTGTCTGTTCATATTTATGACTTGCTTAAAAAGTTAACTGGCATCTTTTCAAAATCAAGCACGCAGTCCTCCTGTGGGCAGAGCGAGGACTGATCAGCGTTCACGTGATGCTGCTAAAGCCTTCATTCATATTATATATACAAATATGAGCGTGCGTGTATAATATTATTATTCTTTAACTTTTTAGTTGTTTTGCATTTATTAGCAGTGTTACATTCAATACTCGAGTCATAGTATGGCTTTTGTTTTGATACTGCTGACCGGAAGTTAGCCTATGAAGTCTTGTGGCTTGACTAGCGTGCTGAAGTCCTGGCCAGTCCATCACCTGGTGATGGTGAAGTGATAGCAGGCACGATGAGAGCAACAGTGAGACGTTTACCAGGAACAACATTTTGACGATACGAGTTTAATGTTGGTCTGCTTTCAGAGTTTTTGTCGTCCGGGGGTCAAAGGAACGACGAGGCCATGTTTTCAGGGCGCAAAGTGCAGCTTTTCTTGCTGTATGTGTACATACTGGCTGTGGACGTGATACACGGAGACACGTGGAGTTTTCAGCGGACAGGTAAAATACACGCTCGTGACTATAAGTAGCAAATAGTTTTCTTTAGACTTGAAAGTTACTACTGAAATATTTCAGAAGCTCCTGATGCTCACTGAAACTCAGTAGTCTCACTGAATAGCCTTCAGATTTGTTCCAGTTTTATTCATTGCTTGTTGGGAAAAGGTGAGGAGCTTACAGGTCACAGTACAAATACATTTCTGATGTAACCCAAATTATTTCCATGTCGTGTGTGAGCTCTCTGCATTCTGTGGTCGTCACAGATCCCTGGAGGTCTGTTCCTGAGAAGGTGAACTTGCAGATGCTAAAATTGAGATAATGATTTGTAGTACCAGGTTCTTCCACTGAGCGCCGCTGTTGCTGTACTAAACCACCATCTGCTCATGTTCAACCTAACATCAAAGTTTATTTGATGTGCAGTGGAGAGTATAGCAACAGGTCTGTGCAGGTAGTTTTCTCCAAAACTAGTTTTTTTTTTTCTAAAACACTTAATTTCAGTAACTTTCTGCTTCTTCCTGTATCTGCATGTGAAACATATTGTGACTTCAAGCCTCTCGCTTTGGGCTGAAGTAGAAACATGCCACCACCGTGGGCCTAAAATGCCTCAATGTTGAGAAGAAATGTTCCTTTAATGCTCTTTAACAGTATTTACCTCCTCAGCCCAGAGCTGTCACCAAATCTGGTTTCCCTGTGGGAACAAGCTGCGGCTCAGTCATTTAACTGTGTGCGTTTCTGAAAGCTGCAGCTGACTTTCAGTTTTGTTCAGGATCACACCCCATGTCGGTGCGAAGAAAAGAACAATCCTGCCCATCTGCCCCTATCATCGTTAGCAAGATTTTGAATTGTACTACATTTTTAGCACCGGAAGTAAATTATTACTGTTGGCTGAGTAAATCATTTGACAGACTATCGTCTCCTCTGAAAGATGCACAATTCAGGCAACTGAAGGAGAAAAGAAAGAAAACAATCAGAGGCAATGCACCTTGCTGGTAGTGTTTCAGCGATTTATGCAACATGGCTTCTTAATGTTTTAATCAGCCTTCTGATAAATGTGAAGCAGACCGTGGATCAGCTGCAGGTCAGTCCTCATTATCTGCTCATGTTACTGAGGATGTCAGATGAGCTGAGCTCATTATGTGGCTGCTGAACGTCGTTTCAAGCCGTCATTAGCAGCAGTTCATACTGAAAGATTTACATTTACATCAAGTGGTCTGTTTTATTGTATGTGTTGACCTTATTTCCACAGGCATGACAATGGATGTATTAAAAGCAGCAGGGGGCCCACTGAGGCCGGTACACACAGTCTGCTGACCTCACATAGCTGACAGCATAGCTCTGCCTGTCTTCAGCCTGAGCAGAGCTCTTCAGGTAGTTTCTCTGTAAATTGTCGTGAGGCCATGTGACACAGCGTTTCAGTGAAGGGAGAAACACAAAGTTGCAGACGGGAAAAGTGTCAGCCTCCTGTTTCTTCACCCCCTGGTGATGGCCGGCTTCCAGAGAGCAAAACCTCATTAAATGTCCAGTTTCTTAAATTGACGCTGAGCCAGCTCAGCCGGCTCTGTTCATTGTGTTGTCTGTCCAAATGCGCTTAACTGTTGCTTTGATCGCTACAGATGGTTTGGCTCACAATAATCTACATCTGTATGTTATTTCAGAAGTAAAATAAGCTGCAAAAAAACATTTTAGTGACAGTAAAGATATTAGTGAAGTCAGATGTGATTGGGTCTAGCATCATTCCTCCGTCCTCCCTGCCTGTCTCATCTCTTCATGCTGGAGACTCTTTGCTTCCCACAGAAGATGAGTGACAGCTGATGGCTCTGCCCAGCTCACAGTGTTCGTGTGTCTGGCCTGCATCACCCCCCCGTCCCCCCCGTTTCTTTGATTAGAAACAGTATCTGTCATAACGAGGCTGTATCATAAGACATATTCAGCAGACTGAATATGACTCAAACTGTAGCCAAAACATAGAGTAATGTTAGTGCTGATCATGATTACACAGGAAAGAAAAGATCTGCTGTGAGAAATGGCAGTTTTTTCAGATGATTCATGCACTTTTGTTCTGGTCCTGATTAGTTCGTGTTCGTATTGCTTTTGGCACTATGGCCGTGCTATATACAGTGTTCTTTTGCAGCTTATTGAAGAGTGACTCGAGGTGTCACTCCTGAGGGGATTCCTTCTTTGGGTGTGTGACACGCAGACAGTGTGGTGTTATCGACTCTGTTGTATCTGATGTAATGTTTGAAGCAGATGGCTTGTCTGTGGGCTCTGTGTTCTCCTCTCATGTCACATCAAAGAGCCTGCTGTCGAGCTCCCTGACAGCAGGTCAGGGCATCTGTCCAAGTCTGCGGCGAGTGTTGACGAGCAGACGGGCAGTAATTAATGTCACTCACCTTTCATAGCTGAGCCACGAGTGGAGTGAGCAGCACTGTGTACAGCTGACTATGTGTTTGGACTAATGAGCATCACCAGCTTTTATTCTGGATTAGTGGTAATTTGTTGTAAATGTATTAACATGATCTGTGACCTGACATGTGAGTGTGTCGTGTGTCTGCTCTCTGTCCAGTTCTTGTCTCTGTCACCTTCAGAGGTGAGCTCTGTTTTTGTGTCTTGCAGTACGACAATGTAGTCATTTCTTCAAACATTCCAAGGAAAATGAAAAGGATTTTATTGTACGAAGGTTAAACTGTACAGCCCTGCTAGCACCCTGTGGCTGCAGTGATCCTCATTACACCCAAAATATGAAAGTGTGAGACGACTTCCAGATCACTGTTGGAAAATCCATTTGTTTTAATGGGATCACCGTCAGCATTCATGGCGTGGAGGCACCAACACAAACCCACACCATCACAGATGCTTTTGTGGGCTCCGATTGTTGTTCTAAGTGTCTGACAGCGTTATGGAAAGGATCCCTTTTTGATAATGAGTAAGATCCTTTTTGTTTAGCCAGAATCAGCCTCTACATCACTCTTGCCAAAGCCGCCAGACTCCATTTACAGAAACTGTAATTTTAACACTGTAAAACACACTTGGTGCAAACTCAACAGAAACAAAACAAAACTCACCAAAACCTTCTTTGTTTGTCTTTCACTGTTCCAACAATCACCACCAACTCTGGTCTGGTCAAAATAACCCTCAGTTCACTGAGTGAGGATGTGAAAGTAGGAGAGGAACCAGAGAGATGGCGGTCAGGATGTCTGAACATAAACGTGTCCTTTTGGGGCTCTTGTTGGAACCACTGTTGATGACGGACAGTGTCTGTTAAACACAGCTGTGAGCTTCAGGCTCATTAGAGCCTAGAGAGTAGTCATTTTACGTCTACGTGTGTGAACAGGGCTTAAATATAAAGCTTGTCCTGTGATTCATCATTACAATTACAGTTAGTCATCTGGCAGACGCTTTTATCCAAAGCGACGTACATATGAATTCACACACCAACGGCACAGCATCAGGGGCAGTTTTGGGGTTCAGTATCTTGGGTGAACTGCCGAGGCCGGGGATCAAACCAGTGACCTCCTGATGGGTGGACGACTGCTCTACCTCCTGAGCCACAGCCGCCCCATCATAAACCATGAAGATCACAATCAAGGCATTCTGGTGATTTCATAGGTGACCAGTGTGTTTTTTGGCACAAAGCTCTCCCTCAGTGACAGTGACAGCATGTAGAAGTGTGAGTATACTCAGTGTCTGTAAGCCCCCCACCCCACACCTTTCTGCTATCGAATTGGGGTCCTGTGTCCAACAGTTTTTTGTTACTGTCAGCTACCCTGACAACAAGTCCCTGTGTGAGTAATGTAATGTAAACCTCTTAGACCTGAATTCTTGCTTTCCATCCTGACGTCAGTGAATGTGCTTCCCAAACACAAGACGGGAAACGCTTTACTAAAAGCCGTTCTATCTTTTCAGTCAAGGCCCACAAGCCGAGCTCTGGAGACATCCAAGAACAGCAGCAGGTTGACCCGAGCTGCTGAATGGGCCTTCAGGTTGATCTCTTGTGCTTGATGACTGGGCCTTGGCGCTAAGTGCTCTTCAGGAAACGCCAACATTTTATGCTGCTCACCTGAGAAGACAGAAGTCTCAAATGTGCCAACTTGTTCTTGCTGCTTTGTTAAGAAAACAAAATGTCACGTGATGAAGGTGAGCCCAAACCACATGTGACCGCTGATATATGACCTGCAGAGCCAGGTGAAAAAGAAGATGTCACCATCGAGGGTAATCCCTTTTTTGGGGTGAAGAACATGTCACTTTAAAAACACAGTGAGTCGACGAGACGAAGACAGTTTTGTCGCTGCCGTTAGCTTTGCGTGTGATTGGTCGTAAACAAAAGCAGTGAACAAAAGGAAAAGTCAGGGGATCACCAATGTCATGACAACCCAACCAAACATAACAGCCTCATGGTGGCGCTAGAGGAACAGTCAGGGGGGTCAACCTGGGGGACCTTGAATGTATTCATAGTATAAATCCCATGGCAGTCCATGTTATTGTTGTTGAGATTTTTCAGTCTGGACCAAACAGACCAACGCTGCCGTTCATAGGGCCATACTGCTAGCATGGCTAAAAAGAGTTTTCCAAGCTGTGGTCTTACTTTAGCTTCAAAATGTCATTCATCTGTGAAATCAACACTTACCTCTACACAATCTGAGATCTGAACATCCCAGAGTCCTTTAATCACCAAGAGATTTACTTTATCACCACTTTTCATCTGATCTAAACTAAGAAACAACACTTCAGCCCAAAAAGTCTGTAATCAAGTTGAGCAGCTCTGAAAATAAGAGAATGTCCTGTGTTTGCTGCAGGGACACCTTGTATATGTTAAACATGAAGGATCTTTATTTAGTGATGTGCCTGGTTACAATCTTTGAAACCCGAGCTGATAGCAGCAGGAGGGCTTGATGCTGCCCGCTGGCTCCCGTGTCACCGTGGCCTTGATCTTTGTGACTGATGGCTCTTTTGATGCTTGCCAGTGTCTGCACTGCTGCAGCCACATCTTAACGCACTGATCTAGCCGTAAAGATTTGTGTTTGCGTGTTGGTGTTGAAGAATCTGAGGTTCCTGAGAAAGATGATCCCGGTCTGGTTTGGTGGATTTTACTCAACTTGCAATGAAAAAGAGTGGCTGACCCCCCGAAACTCGCTCATTTGGAGAGGTTTCATCAAGGCCGGATGACCAGCTATGTTAAGCTATTAACTGTCCCTGAACCCCAGACGTCCAAGGACACTAAACGCCTGCGATCTACTGTGTTTCATTAGATTTTTGGTCAGTTTTGGTATTCTAGTATACAACACTACAGTATCAGCTGTATAGCAGTATATTTGTCCCATATCAAGCTGTGAAGACGTGAGTTGTCAGATGTCATGAACAAAAACAATCTTCTGGTCATTGTAACACGAGGATCTGTAGCTACAATGACAAGATTCAGCAGCTGCTTTAAAATCTGAAAGAAAAGGGTCTCCAGAGCAGTGGAGATGTCTGTTAACCCCTTTCTTGGGAGTCATATCAGAAGCCTCCAGAGTTCATATACTGTATGTGTGGAGCTCATTGTACTCCATGCAGCCAGGAATGTGCTTCTTCCTATTGTAGGTTACCTGTGATCCCATCAGTCAGCAGAGAGCCTGACCAGACTCACCCAGTCACTCACACTGGCACCGGGCTCTACGCCGCACACCCCGCACAGCCGTCTGAGCTCCATCACAGAGACTGATTTCAAGTCTGACAAACACCAAGCATTCTGACACATGAAATTTGTCCTGCTGATCATTTCCATGTTTTTAAATTCTTCCATTCTTTCAAATGGAAATACAGTGAAAACTCCTTTTTCTTGGTGTGGCAGTCTGACCGCAGAGGCTTGAGCGACGCTGGTGTTTTTATGCATTTTCTGCACAAGTTGCATAGAAATGAAGTGAAAACAGGCAGAAGAAATGCATAAGAGCACCCTAACCCTCTTTTTACATTTTTACACAGCAACACTGTACCATCATGCCATCAGAGAAACTCATCAGAGAATTTGAATGTTTCCTCTGCTCTAGTGGTGCTTGCCCATAGGCCTGTCAACGACTATTCTAAATTCAAATTTCTATTAGAATTCTTAAAAAAAATCCATACATTTGATTGTGAACATTAATGTTTGAATGTTGCATTTGACACAGTGTTACAATGATAAAATCTGTTTCTATGAATGGAGTCTGGTGGCTTTGGACGGAGCGATATAACAGCTGTTTGTGGTTAAACAAAACAGCTCTTACAGCTGATCTGTGTAGGGATCCTCTCTACAATGTTGTCAGACACTTATTATAGCAATCTGAGCCTGTCAACACTTTAAGTGGATGTACAGTGCTGTGAAAAAGTATTTGCCCCCGTCTAGATTTCTTATTTTTTTGCGTATTTGTGACACTTAAATGTGTGTCATTAGACAAACATAACCAGAGTAAATACAAAATGCAGTCTTTAAATAATGAATTTATTTATTAAGAAAAATAAAGCTATCCAAACCTACATGACCCTATGTGAAAAAGTAATTGCCCCCTGAACCTACTAACTGGTTGTGCCACCCGCAACAGTAATAACTGCAATCAAGCGTTTGCGATAACTGGCAATGAGTCTTTCGCGTCGCTGTGGAGGAATTTTGGCCTGCTCTTCTTCACAGAATTGTTTTAACTCAGCCACATTGGAGGGTTTTCGGGCATGAACTGCCCGTTTAAGGCACACCACAGCATTTCAATTGGATTTAAGTCCGGACTTTGACTCGGCCACTCATTCATTCATTCATTCATCTTCTATACCCCTGATTATCCCTTTTGGGGTTGGGGGGGGCTGGAGCCTATCCCAGCTGTCAATGGGCGAGAGGCGGGGTACACCCTGAGCCGGTCGCCAGCCGACTGCAGGACTCAGCCACTCCAAAACCTTAATTTTGTTTTTTTAAGCCATTCAGAGGTGGACTTGCTGGTGTGTTTCGGGTCGTTGTCCTGTTGCAGAACCCAAGTGCGCTTGAGCTTGAGGTCACTAACTGATGGCCGAACGTTCTCCTTCAAGATTTTCTGGTAGACAGCAGAATTCATGGTTCCATCAATCACAGCAAGTCGTCCAGGTCCTGAAGCAGCAAAGCAGCCCCAGACCATCACACTACCACCATGTTTGACTGTTGGTATGATGTTCTTTTTATCAAATGCTGTGTTCTTTTTACGCCAGATGTAACAGGACGCACACCTTCCAAAAATTTCAACTTTTGTCTCGTCAGTCCACAGAATATTTTTCCAAAAGTCTTGGGGATCATCAAGATGTTTCTTGGCAAATGTGAGACAAGCCTTTGTGTTCTTTTTGGTCAGTAGTGGTTTGGAAGTCTCCCATGGATGCCATTTTTGCCCAGTCTCTTTCTTATTGTTGAATCATGAACACTGACCTTAACAGAGGCAAGTTAGGCCTGCAGTTCTTTAGATGTTGTTCTGGGTCCTTTTGTGACCTCCTGGATGAGTCATCGTTGCGCTCTCGGAGTAATTTTGGTAGGCAGACCACCCCTGGGAAGGTTCACCACTGTTCCCAGTTTTCTCCATTTGTGGATAATGGTTCTGACCGTGGTTTACTGGAGTCCTAAAGCCTTAGAAATGACTTTGTAACCCTTTCCAGATTGATAGATTTCAATTACTTTTCAATTACTTTTCAATTACTTTTTCAATTACTTTGTTTCTCATTTGTTCTTGAATTTCTTTAGATCACGGCATGATGTGTTTCTGTTCGTGATCTCGCATCCTACTTCACTTTCTGAGACAGGTTCTATTTAAGTGATTTCTTAATTGAACAGGTCTGGCAGTGATCAGGCCTGGGTGTGGTCAGTGAAATTGAACTCAGCTTTCACATCACAGGTGACTCATGATTTAACAAGGGGGGCAATTACTTTTTCACATAGGGTCATGTAGGTTTGGATAGCTTTTTTCCCTTAAATAAAGTCATTATTTAACAACTGCATTTTGTATTTACTTGGGTTATGTTTGTCTAATATTAAAATTTGTGTGATGATCTGAAACATTTAAGTGTGACAAATACGCAAAATAGTAAGAAATCAGGAAGGGGGCAAATACTTTTTCACAGCACTGTACACTGACGGTGTGCAAACACCCAGAGGGATTACACTGCACCTGTTTTGTGGCTGCCAGCAGTGCTCACATAGGAGCCATAATCAGATAATAAGGGACCAGAATTCCTCCCGTTTGTCCGGGACGTTGAAATCTCCCAGGACATGTGCACCAGCACCAACTGGAAACTTTGCACACGTCACTTTCATTGATTGAAGATGAAACAAGCACATAATTCAACAACATGGTATAGAGGAGTATGTACTTATTTTGTAATGTGTACGTATAATAATATTTTAAAAGATGTTTATGTTCAGGTAATATACAAGTAGCCTGTCTCTTGTCTTGGTTTTCCCTCTTATGGACATACTGGCCAAACATAGATATAAGAATGTGTTTTTTAGAAGGAATACTCAAACGTCCTGATGCACATCTGAATTTACTGTACAGATGTAAATGGTTTTGGATGAACTCCTGAAGGATTGATCTCTGGAACATTGCTCATCTTGTCTAAGCTGAGTATCTGCTACATGCCTGCTGCAAATGTGCAGTTAAAGCACATTAAATGTGCTTGTTAAAGCAAAACAGTCACACCAGGGAATAGATCCACAAAACTCTGGTCACCCAGCTTCAGTGTTGAGTCTGCACTCCTCTCCTCTGATCTAATGTACGCATTCATTTTGCGTTCTACAGCTGTCCGTATGGTTCTGTTTTCTGAATCACAATCACTGTGGAGCTCATTTCCACTCCCACAGTGAGACAGTAATGAATGTAGACACACCCTTAATCCAGCGTTTGCACATCAATGCTTCTGTCTGCCCCCCTGCTTCTAGCACCTGTCAATGAAAAGCACCGCACAGGATAAAAGCAGTTTACGTCGTGTGTTAGTTAAGCAAGCTTCTAATAATGCCAGAGCAACTGACGTCACACACAACCATTCCACATGGCTGTGGCTGGATATGATGCACATATCATGAACTCGTCACGTGCATCTGAAAACCATCCTTGGTGGTGATGTGCCAATCATAATGATTATTGAATGTTAGCTAGTATGTAACATAGATTGTCTTTAATTTGCTCTTCTGTCTGTTGTGCAGCACTCTGTGACTGTCTGCTCTTGAAAGGTGTCGTGCTGTATAAATTCACTTCCTTACTTGTTTGTAACTGCAAAGCTGCGTGATGTCACATCTGATATTTCAGGCTAATGCTGTAGAAGTGTTGGGTTACTCTAGTATCGGGTCAGCCCTCCTTGTCTCAATATTATTCTTCTAGGAGGGGAAATGAGGAAATATTTTAGGGTCAGTCTCACTGAAGGCAGGGAATGTGGACGATTTGCAAGTGAGGGCTCGTGTACCTTTATCTGGACCATTTGGTGAAAGGTCATTAATGTGAGTGAAGACAGTGGTGATGCATACAGTGTGATAGCTGAGTGTTGCTTACTTTACATGAGGAGTGTGTGTTTAGTGAAAAAGCTTCCATTAATGTAATATTTAAATATATTTGAATTACTAATGTTCAATAATGACTGTTTACAAAGTGGCATCTGATTTAATGAAAAAATGCATCAGGATGTTTCTGTTGTTGCCCCTCATATTTGATAGTGCATGTTGTTTGATCAGAGAGTGAGGGTGCTAATAACTGTAACTTCGACCCCCTCATGAATGCCATGTTATTGTCCTTCAACAAAGAGGTTCCCGTGTAATTTCATTGAAATTCTGAGTAATGCTCTCTCTCAGACTGTCTGTGTCCCTTAATTCACATGAAGCCACAATTAGAGGCTGCAAAAAGCAGCAGAGGAGTTGCATTCCCCTTCATTATCCAGTTCTGTGTTATCTTTTATCACAGAACAAACCACAGTTTACGCCCTCCTGAAAACACAAGATTTAAAGGCTAGTTTTTCAAGTTCCAGTCAAAATTACTCAAGTGATTTGTTCACAGCCGCTGATCAAATATTAACTGAACAGGTCCTGAAGTGGAAAATACTCAGTCATTCATAACCTTAAACAAAGCTATTGGTTAAGATATGCTCTACATTTGGGTAGAAAACCTGACATCACAGGAAGCATTTCAGCCTTTTTTAATTTTTATTTCATCCGTCTCATGAATGGTGGAACAGATGCACTCTTATATCAATCCAAAGTCTTCAGGTCTGTTTTCTTTCATCTTCAGTGTGTGATGACAAAAGCACAGCTGAGCACAGAAAAGTCTTTTGGTGGAAGCTTCAACAGAATGAAGCAGAACTGCTGCTGCTGCTGCTGCTGCTGCTGCTGCTGCTGATGTGTACACATGGTGTTACAGCTGACACTGTCCTCACCACAAGCTGTCCTGTCAGTACAGACAGCAGCCTCATTGCTGTTGTTGGAGATCAGGCCTACAGCCACCACACCAGAATTCATCATGATACTGGAGCTGTGTGAGCTGTGTGCACTGATAGGTGTAAATGGAGGGGAGCAGAGGTCTGACTGCATCACCTTCATACCTGGGGGTCGTATCACTTCAGATACACCATTCTGTTGTTGGCCACTGACACAGAAGCTGTCAGACAGGCTGTACTGAGCAGCTCCTGCTACAAATATGAAACGAAGCCTTTGCTGGAATTCCCACCAACCTGGAAGCAAGTTTCATATTCATGTGCACTGCAGTGTTTCTCTGGCAGCTGAAGACACACTACAGTCATGAAACTGTCAGTGATTGGCTGGTTTCCTGGGACTGAGTTAAGTCCAAATTTACCTCTCATCATCAGTCAACACGTGGAGTCAAGATGCCAGTTTCTCTGCTTCCACCTGCACACATCAAGTCAAGCTGTCTGCTTTGAAAAATAACACCTCTCCATCTGTGTTTCTGCCTCCGTCTCTCTCACAGTACAGTAATGGGACTGAAATATCTGTGTGATTTAGGAATGCAGCTCATGCTTCATGGCAGAGCTTTCATCACATTATCATAGCTCAGCCATGTGGGACTGCAGTTGCAGAGGAGGGAGGGATGAGAGGGATAAAATGTACGAAGTGATGAAGTTATTGTACAGGCAGAGACGTCTTTCACCACAGACAAAAGCCTTTTAAAACAGTTATAACAAGGAATCCTTTTTCCTCAACAAGGTGAAAATAATGAATGAATGAATTCTTTACATGATCTGTTACTGCTCCTATCATCATTATAATTATTATTATTATTATTAGTAGTAGTAGTAGTATAATTATATAAAAGTGTTACCACCCTGACATGCATACACATAAAACAACATTACATTACAACCCTCTTATTAGGGGCTGAGCTTTGTTTTGATGGACCCCTTGCATTTGTTTCTGCTCCTCCTCATCCTCTTCTCCCTCTTCTCATACTTCTTCTCTTTCTCTGTCTTCTCGTTCTTGTTCTTTCTTTCTTCCTTTATTTGTCTCCTTCTTCTTCTTTCTTCCTCTCTCTTCTAACTTTCTTCTTCTCTTTTGAAAAGTTAGAAAATTCACGACAAATCACTTGTGTGTGCTATGACTTTGCAATTTATGCCACAAGCAAGAAATATGAAGTCCATCTCTGTGACAGTAAACTAGTTAAACCCAGGTGATGTGCAGTGGACATGTTAGACCTGCTCAGGCATTTTGCTGTGTGACGTAGAGACACAACTTCAAGGTTTAAATGATAATGAATAAGAAATAATGCTAATTCCTTTTCTCATCTTCCTCCTGACCGTGACTTACTGCTATAGTTTGTTTGTGCTTATTTTAATGCACATAGAACAGTATACTAAGGCATCATAGTGGACATCTTTCTTGTTCTCAGTTGATGAGAAGTCTTTGTTCTCAGCTTTCTGTCCACAGAGGTAAGTATGAGCTGGTTGAGGTTCATGACCGTAGGTCAATCATTTGAATTAGCTCCAGTCTGTCTCATTTCTGCCAGCTTTCGACATATATCTGTTGATCTTTTCACTAGCTGTACTGCCACACAACACCACTGTGAAACCAGAGGAGAGTATCTTCAGGAGTGGGGACAAAAGCTCTGCAGATGTTCTCTCAACTCACACAAATGTGTCATTAGTTTCCCTCTCTCAGGAATTTCCCACAGTTTGCTTCATTTTTCTATGGTGCTGGCAACAACTGGGGATTAGAAAGCTGAAAGGTCACACATCACATCAGACAGAGACACCGGTATGACTGATGAACATGTTGTCTCCATATGTTCACCACCATTAGTGAAACTACACAGTGTGTGGATGCAGTTATGCTGTTCGTCCTGTAGACTCGCTTACTGTTACTGAAGAGTTCCTCAGCAGTGGCTGCGCATGTGTTTCCTTTCTTCATGGCTGTTATAGTACTGCTGAGCTCCAGCTCATTCACTGAGAAATGAATGGAGGCCGTTAAGACTTCATTAACCCTGACTGTGGGTATTGGATTTCACTGCCATACCATGGTGAATGACTGCGTCAGCTCTGCAGTGGCATGTAGGAGAAGTTCAATGGTGGGGTCAGGGGCCGGGGGTCAGGAGATGAACTCATGGCAAGGCTGCAGAATGTGGTATTTTTTTAGCTCATACAACAACAAACAATAATTATATGCATCCACACACTTAACATCAACCTTTGAGTCTCACCTCCTCATTTTAGCTCACATCTTTAGCTGATCAGCAGCTCAGCTGAATTCACCAGTTACACCTCACGGTGTTGTTTTGGTGCCCCAGCAGAGGACGTGGATTTGTTGCAGCGTTTCTCCCAGATGTTGGTCAACGCCACTGCTGTGTCCCTGTCAGCGGACGGTCTGAGGTGTCCAACTCTCCAAATTGGTCGTTATGGCAGTCTTATGATGGCCACACAGCAGGCGTTTGGACAAAGGTACTGTTATATTCCCTTTTTTCTTTGCTTCACAGATAAACACTGAGTTTGGCCTCTGTGTGTGTGTCAGCGATGACAAGAATGCAAAATCTAAAGGCATAGTTTTGGGAAATATGAATATTCACTTTCTTTTTAAGAGCAAGATGAAAAGGTTGGCATCACCCTCATGTCTGTGCGTGAAGTAATGAGCTGGAGTTAGGATGTGTTTAGCCTAGCTTAGCATAAAGACTGGAAGAAGGGGGAAGTGGCTAGTTAAAGAATACACCTCTTATTAATGAACATGTCGTATCTTGTTTGTCATTTTCACTTTTCTGGTTGTGTACAGATTAACCATATTGCCAATATTGTTTAAAGGAAATTCACTTTCAGTTATTTTAAAATGAGGTAAAGACTTGGTAGTTTCATCTTGTCAAATATGAGGATTCACTACTTTTCCTTGCCTTATAGTGGACTGAACATCTTTGGGGTGCCGGTGGGACAGAAACACTTTGAAGACATCACCTCGGGTTATGGGAAATTTTTAATTGAATACTGAATGAGTGATTGCAGGAATGAATTGGCAGTTGATTTCTAATTGAAATATTAGGTGCAGGGTTGGCAGGTATATTTCTGAACTTTGGACAGAGCCAGGTTAGTTGATTCCCCTGTCTCCAGTCTTTATGCTCAGCTTGGCTCATCAGGTGTTGACTCCAGCTCTGTACTTAACACACAGAGATTGATACCAATCTTGTCGTCTCACTTTCAGAAAGAGGACAAGCTAATTTCCTGAAATGTTGAACTGTTCCTTTATATTCACAGAAATGTACTATGAAGTCCTTTTAATTGAGTCTTCTGAAATTTGTTCATTTGTTTTTCAAAACTTAACACCTACGTATGTGTATGTCTGTCTGTGTTTACAGGCAAGCATGTCACCATTTGTTCGTGTGTGTGTGTGTGTGTGTGTGTGTGTGTGTGTGTGTGTGTGTGTGTGTGTGTGTGTGTGTGTGTGTGTGTGTGTGTGTGTGTGTGTGTGTGTGTGTCCTGCAGGTTTTCTGATGAGTTCAGCATGCTGATGGAGTTGCGCAGCTCTCAGACAGAGGAGAGCAGTGTGGTGACTCTGTTAAACGGCCAGCATCACATCCACCTGCAGCTCCGGCTTGGCCCACATTCACTCACCTTCATCTCCACCCAACACAGAGAATACGAGTATGTCTGACCCTGAGCTAAACTGCTGCATGTACACTCTGCGTGACCTTAGTCAGCCATGCTTTCTAGTTTGAAGAGTCAATTTACCCAGAATGCATAGATTTGTAACAGCTCATATAGTCAAGAATTAGACAGCTTTAACTTGAAGCAAAAGTCTTCTGCAGTCATACAAGAGTCCTCATGAAGGAAATAATGCTCAAAACTCCAAAAACAAGACCCACTTGTTATAAAGAAGGATTTTCCTGTGTACAGCCAGCCACTTGAGTTTAGTGAGAGCACTCACTGATTTCCTGAAAGTCTCCTCACTTACTCATCTATCCTCCCTCAATCACATTTAGGTTCCCGGTGGGCTCTCTGTGTGATGGCCAGTGGCACCAGGTGTCACTGGCTGTCTCCCCGTTCTGGCTGGAGGTTTATGTGGACTGCTCTCTGCTGGAGAGGGTGAACTGGGCCTATCCATGGGAGAGCATCTCCACTGATGGCCTGCTGATGATCGGAGGCAGCCTGGAGGACTTTGAGACACCTTTTGAAGTAAGGAAAAATCTTTCTGTTTAGTGTATCAGCTGTAGCATGTGATTTAGTGTTTGCATGGCACTAATTGATAGTTGTGCAGAGGCCACTTGGTGGCAGTAGAGAAGGCTTGATTGTGTTCTCTGTTTTCTTCAGTTTCTAATCTAAGCCACTTTAGTTTTGAGTCAGTCACTGTAGGAAAATGGATTATCATTTGTGCTGTTTTCTCTAAGTGATTTGTATGCTGGAAGAATCAAAAGTCACATCTGACTGGACACATGGTACACAATCTGGCTATTGCAGAGACAGTAATATTCAGATGGGTGATAGCGAGGAATGTAAGCAGTGATCTGAAATCATAGCTAGTTGAGGTGGAACTCAGTCTTCATACATTATTGAGTCATTTGATCCTTTAAGCATGTAGAAACGTATAAACTCCTGAAGTAACTAAGGCTGTCAGATACATGTAGTGGAGCTTCCTTCTGAAATTTAGTTGAATTGAAGGATAAAGTTGCATAAAATGGAAATCCTAGAGTAAGATGAAATATGGAACTTGTGTACATGTAATTTATTGATGAAACTTCTCATCATGGCTGAACTACACTTTACCATGATAAACCTTTTTAAAGCATCTCATCTTTTCTGTCCTTAAGAAGAAGAAGGATTTCAGGGTTCAGGAGTGTAATGCCACTGTTGCAAACACTTCTCCACACACCTTTCATGTCTTGGTGTTTCATGATTGGCTCTTTTCAGTGTTGCAGGTGAAAGAGAGCATTAAGTAATTTGTCCTGAGTGAAAGCTTCTGTACACCTTAATTGAGTCCAGAACAGGCAACCTGAGTACTGTGTTGTTGCTGTCCAGCAGTCTGGATGTCATCCTCTGTCTCTCCGGCTTCATTTATCATTTCCATGAGATTTGTGTGCCAGACCCAAGTACACTGCAGTCCCAGCTGTGAGACTTGAAGTCAGGGTTGCAGGGGCAGATTCTAGCAGCAGTGATTGATGTATGTCCTCACCTGGCCCTCTTGACCTCGTGTCACATGTAGAGATGAGTGTGTATAGTGAGAGGAGAGTTAAAGGTGAGGGCTTCCTGTGCCTGTGGTTTACCTATGGATAACCCATGACCCTATGTTCCTATTGGTGTCCTCAGGGTGCTGTGAGACAAATGGCCTTTGTGATGGGGGATCCAGACTTTGCCCGAGACCACTGTACTCTCCATCGGCCTGCCTGCAATCAAGCAACCTCCAGTGCACTCTGGGTAGAGAGTCTGAATGAGCTTATTTTTTTTCTTTAGAGTGTCTTTTTTTTGACAGTGGGGGGGGGGGGGCATAAAAGTGGTGAGACATTAAGTATAATATTTTCAGTGGTTCTGGTGAAGCTTTGTCAAGTCTGATAAAATGATAAAAAACTACTAAACTAAAATGCCCAAAACTATGAAAGCTAGACCCAAGTTATGTTAAACCGTGTAACTATAAGTCAGTTTGCATTTAAAGTTTGGAAATTTAAAGTAGCACCAGATTTACCAGGATGGTAAATCATGGGTACGTGCTGCTTGAATCCATTATTTTATTGTTGTAAATCTCTGTATTCCTTCTTCCTGTCTTTGCTCATTTAGAACATGCATTCTGGCACCGGGCGCCATGAATCGTCTAACAGTGCAGAGGGCTCTGCAGATAAGGAGTTCATACACTGGGTGAGTGTGTGCACTGTTGACACATAGTTGGTGGAACGGACTGTTTTCTTTCACGTTGCACAGATTTCACGTTGATTTAGGTTTGAATCTTGTTTGAGTGATGGCCCGTGTGGGTGCTGTGTTTGCTCACATCATTCTACAGCATCTACTACTTCTACTACTGCTTCTGCATAACGGTTGTAACACAGTGAGGGCATAGGAGTGAGAAGGTACAAATGGAGCGAACAGCGAATGAATGGCCTTAAGTGTGCTCTGGGAAGTTCTTTGTAATTTGTTCTTGTGAGGCTCTGACTTTATATTTCCTAATGAGGAAGGCAGTATTTCATTAGCAGCATGGAAACAAGGTCTGTATCAGCGCTATGTGCATCACAGCAGCATGTCGTGTGTGTGTGTGTGCGTGTGTGTGTGTGTGTGTGTGTGTGTGTGTGTGTGTGTGTGTGTGTGTGTGTTCATGGGCAAATCCCGAAGGATGTGTTGGCTCTGATAAACGCCCCCTTAGGGAGGATTATGGTTTGGCCCTGTGTTCATTCATTACTGCTTCATCTAGCTGCATCCTCAGTGCTGCCTCTATCCACCCTCAAAGGATTTTCGCCAACTTTCCACGCTCAACAGAGGATGCACTTTTCAGGGTGGTGGGAGTCTAAAGTTTAGTGGTTCAGATGGCTATGTGGGTTGGGAAAATCCACTGGGAAAAAGTGGATGATTAAAGATCAGCTTGCATTGATCTATTTTTTGCCTCCATTGCATTTTATACTCCCTTTAACAGTCAGTTGCTTCATGTAAAGAAATGTATTCCTGAATTTTGATATGAAGTTTGCTGTTCAGATGTCAGGTGCACACTAAGCTGTTGCTTTGATTGTTTATGACTTTTAACTAGTTTTACACTGAAGCTCCTACTGCTGCTTTAAATACACTCACAATTGAGCTGAAACATGAGTATTTCTCATACAGTACATGTCAGCACCCCTCTATATCCAACCAAAATTCACGGATACACACACACACACACACACACACACACACACACACGCACACACACACACACACACACACAAACACACACACGATATAGCTGCTGGTGTTGTCCTGACATGGTGTGGTGCTGCATTGATTAAAAAAAAAGTCTATAGTATTTCCTTTTTTGTCATTGAAAATGAAGGGAGATTTTGTTGGTTTTTATTTTTTAAGCCAGTAATGTGTATTAATAATGACATCTGTGCCTGACAGCATGATGACATGCTTTTGTCAGTGAATTTGTCATGCATTACATTACAAGACACAGAGCAACACCAGCAGTCATTTGGAGTCACGTTTGTTCTGCATGTACAATATTTACTCTCTTTTGGCTCCGTTTTTGACATCACCAAGTAGGGATGAACCGATCACTTTTTCACCTCCGATACGATATCTGAGGTTTAGTAATCGGCTGATACCGATCCGATACCGATCCAGAAAACAGCGCTGAATTACCTAACGAATGGTATGTCTCATTGTGTGGAAAAGACTGGGATCATTCTTTTGTGCGTCAGACTTGACAAAAACATTTCTTTTGTATTTTTTTTTAAAACAAACAGATATAAATGTACTGAGTTATTTACTTAATAACTATGCACCAGTACAACAATCTTAAACCAATAGCTTCTCTAGCTTGGTCAAACAACATGTAAAAAAAATACAACAAGTGTAACTGGATCTGTCTCCCACTTGAAACGACATCACTCACAGCGCTGTGATAGGAGTCTCCTCGTTGATAACCAGCTGCATTGTATGTGCAACGCAGCCTAAACTACGCACTCATGCTGTCCATCGCCTTTCACATGTTGCTGGCGTTGTCCCTCAGAAACATGTGGACTTGACTCAACGTACGTCAAACATTTCCTTCAGGGTAGCTGCGATTGCATCTCTGGTGTGTGACCCATGGAGGTTTGTAGCATTGAGCATTGCACTGTGTGGCACGTAACTCTCATCCAGCCAGCGTGCAGTTAAACTTAAAAGTGACATGGGACACCCTCTCCATGATTTTTGTTGCCTGCAGACTATTGGGTTTAAAATTTTCACCTCTTTCCTTCATCTCCTTCAAAGTTAACTGTGTCATACCGTCTCCTTTTTGTTTATTCAGTTCAGTGAACTCAGCGTGCTGCCTGGCGTGAAATCTCTGTAGGTGTTGATTAAGTTGGTCGTGTTATGACTTGATGTTTAACCACTGCCCCTCGGAACATTTACTGCGCAGGTATTGCAAGTAGCCGTCGAGTTTGTAGGCTGAAACAGTTTGAAAAAGTTCCAGATAGCCGATCCTTTCGCTCGCTCTATTTTGAAAACAATGCGGTCCACATTATGTGTGCCTCAGCACTGCATGTTGCTTGCCCATGACGCCACTCACAGCGCCTATAGCATAGCGTTAGACTGAATAGATCGGCCCCTATGTATCGGGCCCATTGTCACGATACCCGATCTAGAATTCTCTTCAATATCGGGACCGATACCGATACCAGTATCGGATCAGTGCATCCCTATCAACAACTCCACAGAACAAGATACGGGTGTTCAGCTGCTAAATGCTCCGCTATGTTCAGCAGTGAGTCTGTTTGGTGCTGCTGCTGGAAATGGGTTTGTGAGCATAAAACCAAAACAACAGTTTAAAGATGCTAAAAAGTGCTGTGCAGGGGAATGAGGAACTACAGAGTTAGTGAACATTCTCTGTGGGTTCATCACTATGATGAAGTGATTCACCTCACATCATACTATCACACATCTATATGAAAAGCATAGTTTCCCCCTCTGTTAAAAAATAAAATTCTGTCCACATGATCTAGGGTTTACAAAATATCTGTGTACACAAGGAGATGTACACACAAATACTCTCAAACAAGCATCCAGCCAGTAGGTGGCGATAAAGTCTCCACCAATGACTTGTCATATACCAGAGAAGAACAATGTGACCGTGGGCAGTGAACTTACTTTTCTATGGCTGTAGTAACTTAAAAACACAAGCAATAGTAGCAAATCACTCATTTATTTGTAGTTATTTTCCATCCTTGCAGCTCAGCAGTGCTAACCAAATGTAAACTAAGCAGTAGTCTGCCATTGTTGTTGCCATTACTTGTGCACACGAATATACAGAAACCAAAGTTTTGAAAAATCTCCACTTGACCTGGCGTGTTAAAAAATGCGTATAATTTTTTTTTTACATATACTGTATATATAGTTTTTGTGACCTGTGTAAATGAGATGATAATGTTTTGCAAAATATCTGTATACATGTGGTTAAAGCCATAGTCACTTGATCCATTGTAATGTAAACACATGAATTAGTTCAGCTTTAATTCATCCCATTAGCCAAAAACAGACATTCCTATCCATGTTTATCCATTACAGCTTCTGCATTGATTCATTACTGCCAGATGCCACTGGGCTGAGAGACCCCACATCCCTCTGCATTGTCACAAAGTGGACTTCATAAAGATAAATTATCCTGAGAGGAGGAGTGTGACATTTGGGGAAATAGACTTGCTAGGAGTCAGATGATCTTGAGGGTTAATTGATGCCTCTGGCATACCTGTACAGTAACTGTGAAGCTTCTGCCAGCCTGGAGCCTCTGCTGGTTGCCTCAAAACCTCACAACAAAACTCCAGACTCCAGGAAGTCGCTGCGTCCAGGCAAGAAATTGTCTGACACATAAAACCCCCATAAAACCGTAAAATGTGTCAGTTTTACTCTTTGGTTTTTGTGTGGATTAAATGAGCAAGATATAATGTGATTAGTATTCATGTATTCATGCAAGTTCATGGGCTTCTGGCTGTAAGTATAAAAGTGAACAAGTGCATCCCAAAATGTCAAAGTATTCCTTTAACTTTAAATTTGTGGCCCTAACCGATGATTTATTTGGCATTTAAAGTCTGAAGCCCTTCTGGCCTGAAGAAAGGTCAAGCAGCAATTAGGATACATTTGTTGGGATCCATGAATATTCATGAGTGTCCATCCCTTTTTGTTTCATAATCTGACTTTGCTTTCATACGTTACTGAATATAACCTGACTGTGCTGAAAGTCTGAATTTGTGTTAATTAAAACCTTGAGTGAAAATGCAACATTCATCAGAGAACTTTCATCATGACATTCACTATTTGAAGCAGCTGCCTTAGCTTTGACTAAATTGCTGACCGGTGTAAAGAATTAAGTGAAAAAGTCAGTTAAGTAGAGTTAACAGCAGCTCATTGCTGACATGCTCTATGTCTGTGTGAATATGAGTGGACTCAAAGAACAGATTAATACAAGCCAACAGGGCAATGCCATAAATTGCCCTAATTTACAGATACAAAAGTGAACATCTTAGCAAAGACCAGAGTGCATGACCTCCGTTTAGTTGTCTGTATCCATGTCCGTAGTGTTGATTTGTAGTTTTACACTGTTGAGACTTGCTGTTGCCCCTGGGTTCCACCCCAACTCCTCAGAGGTCAGTCAGAATGACAGATATGTTGTCAGGTCACAAACTCTTTCAGCCCACTGGATAATTTCCTGTAACACAGCCCTGACCAACAGCAATGTGGGGTCCTGCAAAGGTTTGAAATCCCCAAAGAATTTAAAATGTTTGAAAATGTTTCAACTCAGGGAAAAATTCTGGAACAAAATGGAATCATTGAGCTTAATCAGTGTGTTCACTTGCTTCTCGTTAAGATGTATTGTTGCAATTCAGCTTGATGATCTGATTGAGTTTTAATGTATATAAACAATATATGTATATATAGATATATGTACATATACATGTAAGTATATATGAGTGTAAAATGTAAATAGAAACAGAATGTGATGATATGAAACGCCATAATTCATTAATAATACCATAAAGACTGATGAATTGAAACTGAGAAATTTCATTGTTTTTGAAATTCTATCCTCATTTAGAATTGCTGGAGTTGTGGTCAAAAGTGGGTCTGCTCACTGCAAACCAAGGCACATCTGTGTCAGACATGAGCCGTCCAGATGCAGTGTTTTACAACACTGAGCTCTTTCACACCCCGCTCAGCTATGACACTGTTATTGCAGAATGTGTCTCACGCTTCTGTGATCAAAACTGTCACTCATTCAGATATGTTCAGCCTCTGTTTTTCACATGCTTCAAAGGTTCACATTGTAATGTTCCAGGCTCCATTCACACCGTAGGTTAGGGTTAGAACTTTTTCCATACAGTGAAACAGAAACTGATGCCTTGAAGCTCCTCAGTCTTTTCATTGTTTTGATTGAGAGCCCCCCAGCAGCAGAAATTACATACTGTGCATTTCAGGCCTGACCCATCTGAACCTGACTGGTGTTGCTGAATTTGAGACCCAAAGCTATATTGTTTCTTTATCTCACACATTACTGGCAATTGGCTCACCAGGCCAGTGCAATACCTCGCCTCTACTGTCTCCTCCCATCGGGCATTGTGTAGCTAATTCCTCAACATGACACACATGAATGCAGATGATTGGCACAGTCAGAGAGAGAGAGAAGCTTCTTGATTAATTACATTTGGAAAGGGACGAACCCAACCCCAGGCTGAATCTTTACGCAACAAGACATTCTGATTCCAACCCAAAACCCAATACTGTTTGGGCTGTAAACCCTTTGTACCCCGTCCCCTTGATACCATTAGTTATCACTGTGTATCCCTAATTCCTAATGAGTGCAGGTACACACATTGTAGTTAATTATAGTATGATACCTGGCTAAAGATGTGATTGTTTCATCTAAAATGGTGTATTGCTGAGGTATATGGCATATGTTTAGGTATATGGTTGCTATTAGATCAACACATCATCAGTAGGGTAAAACTAACCTGTCTCATGACAGTTCATGCAGAACATTCTTCTGTTTTGTCTTAATAATCACCTTGCAGCTCACATTGATCTTGGAGGGTTGGGTACCACTGGCTTAAGCTCTAAGCATGCTCTGTGTAGAGATTCATGCAGCATATCACTGCAGGTGTGTGTCCGTCGTGTGCAGCACTAATTGTCTATGCACTCGCTCAGGTCTTGCTCTGTGATGCTGTAGTTTGTGCTGTGGACAGATGTGATGGTTCATTGTTAAAACTTTACAGTGGCTGCACCACACATGAGTTGTTTTGCGTCTCTCTTCTTCTGGTCTTTATACATTGGTTATCTGATTACTTGTGTGTTTTGGAAGGATGCAGAAAAGGAAGTGTGGGTGTACCACAAAACCATTGAGCCAATCAGTGATGATGATGCTTTCATGCAAGACATCCCCCCATTCATGACTTAACTGGAAGGTACTCATCTTTTAAAGTTGTCCTTTAAATCTTGATGACATAAATTCATTCCATGCTTTGCTTGTGGCTCATGGGTTATTGAAGGCAGACTTGTAAGCTTAAAGTCTGGCCATATTTCATGGCAAAATCAATGATTATTTCGTTTTTTAATCGACGAGGGCAAATGAAGCCTTATGTTTGAAACTTTGTTCCGATGCATGTCTTTTTTAAATTGCTGTCAGTGACTGTATACTAGTAATCAGATGAGGTTTAGATTTTAGGCTTCACTGACACTGGAATCATTCAGAATGAACCGCGGAAGCCTCCATTGCAAATGTAGCCAAAGACATGCAGAGCAAAAAGATATAAAACCCACAACAAGTGTAGTGCAAATCTGTTAGCATATGTGCAGTGGCATGAGTCAGGGCTCTGAGCCTGGCTGCTTGTTATTGCTTGGCAGAGAACATCTGCGACTGAGCGTAGTTCACATGTGCACTGTACTTGTACCATATCGCAGACGTCTGTGCTCTTTGCAGTTGGCACTGCTTATCTATGATCTCAGACCTCAGCCCAGTTAGACCTCAGATCGTTCTCTATGGCCTGTAATTTGGTGAAACCGACTTCAGCTGAATACAGACAGTGTGAGACAAGAAATATCACTACAACATTACCAATACATATAATCTGATATAATCAGCCGTTGAGTCCTTTTCACACCTGACATAAACCCTGCCTGAGAAAACCAATCATGTCCTAACCCTGTGTTGTAATGGAAACCACATGTCACACATATTGGACTAGTATGGCTGGTGTTGAGTTATCCTATAGAGGTAGAGGCTCCAACACTCCAACATGGTTAGACTGTGTATAGTTGTGATTGGACTTCAAGCAGTTTATTTGCTGAGGGATTTCACTCTTTAACATAATATATAGCCAAGCAATGAAAGCCTCATTCAGCAGAAGCTCTGTTAATGTGACCCCCTCACTCTGTAGCTGCTGTTGTGCCCACAGTTTCTACTTTTTATCTTTCATATCACTGTTTAAACCCTCTGAGGACCCCTGTGCTTTGATTTAGGCTGCTGTAGGTCTCCCCTGTAATCTCATATAAATTACCCTCAGTGAGATCATTAGCAGATTGTTGCTTTGATTTTACGCTATGAAGCCTTATATTACATGAAAGTCTTCTGGAGACCATTGATAATCACTCTGACAATATATTATCATGGGAAATTGTCTAATTATCTTTGATACCAGCTAATGTGGTGAAACTTGCTGAAAGCGTACAGCTTCAGTATGGCTTACATCTGGACAAGCAGGTTCAGATATCCTGCTTACTTTAAACTTTTAAAAACTGACAAGTATGTAATTTAAAAAATGCAAAGTTAACATAGTGACTGGGTGTGACTGTTCTTATTATATATTATATAGAACAGCAACATCAAGTAGGGTATGAAGTCTTTGATCTAGCATCATACGGAAGATAAAAGAGTCCTGCAGACTTAAAGCGAGTGTAATTGTAGGTTTGAGTGTAAAGTCCACACTAACTTCTACTTTGTAACTGGTTGGTGTCACACTAAATTCTGGCTGTAAGTTGCTCTCAGTGTTGCACACAGTTCCAAGAACAATTTACAGGAAGATAGACATATAGGTGTATATAGAAATATATATAAGAGCAACAATGACCAACAGTATGTAATGTCAAGCATGACCACAGTGCAGACACTTGTTTTTCTTTATATTTGATTCATGCATTGCCTTGATTTAGATGCTTTTCTCATTGATAATGAATGTATTTCACATTTTCCATCCTTCAGTAAGTAGCATGTTCTTGTATTAAAAGTTTTTGATGGCATTCTGTTTTGTTGCACCCTCTGCTTTACATTCCACTTGGGTCATGGATGATTTGATTTTCACAGACATGGGAAGATGCCAGTGGGGAAATAGGTTTTAGAATTCCTCTAGTTTATGGAGATAACAGTACATCATGAGGCTTTGATATGGCAGCAGCATTGTCTTCCTTATGTACACAAGATAAGCATCTGTCCTCCTCAGGGTTGAGTGAATAGTTTGGGGTGTGGCAGCATGTAGTGTAATACATATGGCAGCAGAGTCCTGGGTGTGTCTCTGTTGGTTCTATGAGGGACAGCTGGAGGTGGGGAAAAGCCTGCAGCTCCTGCTCTGACAGGACCAGTGGATTGCATATGGGCTCTGGACTCTACTTGACTCGAGCACAGCTGCAGGGAGTGAGGACAAGCTGTAGACATGTGGATTACGTTAACCTGCGTGCTGTGCTGCCTTTGGCTGCAGGACCCTCTCCACATGGGACTGGCAGTGGATGGGCAACAGACAGATATGGTATGTACCGTAAAGGATGAGTCAGAGTGTCAGTGTTAACAGATCTGAAGGTGTAGGAAGCAGGTCGAGGTGGCATGAACGACTCAGAAAGAGACTCTCAGTGAACACTCAACATCCTTCCTTTGAGATAAGTTTCAGTAGTATTACGTTCTGACACACTGGATCATGTATCTCAAATGACCCTCTTTTTCTTGCCATGTAGATGTTAGTTAAGCTATTTTCTAATGATTCCTTGATTCTTCAGCCAGCAGTAAATGCCCTGTATGCATAGAGGCCTTGTTTTAAATCAATCCATGTGAAGCATGTTGCACTGTGCCAGCACATATGTGCAGTTGTAAGCCTTTTTTTTGCCTCGGATCAGATGTTCTCTGACAGCATGCACAGAGCAAAAGGATGTGAGCTGATGTGAAAACTTGGTGCCGGAAATTCTCCGTCCAAGCAAAACAAGAGTGTGAGGGCAACTCATAGGTCTCAGATGCTGCTAATACCTCTTGACTGCCCTGCTGACCTCTCTGCACAACCCTCCTCCAGCAAAATCTTCAACATGGTGTTTCCACAAAACCACCCTATGTTTGCCCAGCTCTGTAGTTCAACAGAGATAGAATACATGACTTCTTCATACCTCATACAAGTTTTGTCTTAAATGAAACTATTCTCTGGATGCTGTATACTTTTATTGTAGTGTACTGTTTGTTGGAATTCACAGTTGCTGTCACACTTGTGATTGAGTTCATTTTGCTCAGGAAAAAGGAACAAAAGCAATAGATTGTGTTCCTTTAGTTCCTGTACACTGGCTTTTTACAGAAAATGCTCAGGTGGCTCATTCTGGCACTGAGAAATCGGCACATAATTGAGTCATTCCCTCCCCCTTGTATGGGATGGACCAATATTAGATCATCTAAAAGCTGAATTAGATCCCCCCCAGTCTGCAGCATTAAAACAACTCCAAAACGCACTGGATGTGTTGTACTTATTGAACTCCTGCTTCATCCTGATGAGCCAGTGATGGAGAACACAACACGTGTTTGCCAGTCTTTCTGATTCTGTATCCTCTGTGTGCCTGTACAGGCCTCTGATACACAAGATGATCACTTGCATGTCTACACAAGCGAAACACAAGTGTCACATGACACATATACCCCAGTGTGTCACTGTTCCTGTTGAGGAACACAGTTATGCCAATTTATGTTCAAATTCCTACTCCTTCTAGACATCACAACTCAGTCAAATCTAAACATGTAGACAATACATTATATTTAGTAGATTCAGTGTGACTGAACCCTCAAACCTATGATACAAGACAGCAATGTAATTAGTATGGACAAGTGGCAACATGTATACAGACCACAGTAGTGAACCCAGCACTGACCCTTGTGGCACACCGCATATTAAAGGGACTGATAACAAAAAGTGATCAAAGCACTGTCTTTTATCGTGATGCACATTTGATCAGAATCACGAATCTAATGAAAATGTATGAAAGCTTGAAGCGAGTATGATCCCATGTTACTCTATAGAATTTCTTTAAAAACACTACGTATTCAGTTTGGGATGCAGCATACTTCCTCAACTTCAGTGTGGTCATGGACTTCATGCTTGCGTTGGTTTAGGATTTGCTTTGTTTTCGATTCTCAGTTATTTCATACAGTGGCCCCAGTCTGTCAGAGCAATAGCGATGAACAGTGTGGGGAAGATTAGCTGGACAAATAGGCTCAGGTGCAGAGCGATTAAGTATCTGCTGGCTGGGAGAGCTGCAGGAACAATGGCAGCTTGTCCAGGATAAAGGAGCATTGTGTGCTGCTGAATAAGGGGAACTTGTGCCTGTTCTGCCTCTGAATTTGTCCTCCTCTTCATGCCACTCAGCTGAGCATCGCTATCTTCTCATTTTTGTATCAGGTGGTCTTTGAAGTCTATCAGCTCCAGACTTGTATTAGTGACATGCTTCGAAAGTCATGGTGATTTTTCAGTTCTGTAAGCATATTTTCAAGGTGCCTTACTTTCTAGAACACTTCACTTGAATTTTAGATTTTGCTTTTAAACAGCAATGACATAAGCATCAGTCTTGTGTGAAAACTTGTCATTTTTCTTCATGAAGCATCTAAAAATTTAAATGGCTCGTCACCTGGATAGCATCAATGTGCTTATAGAATTTCATTGTATTCTGCCTGTTCCACGGTCTTGTGTACAAGTGTACATTTCTTGCCTGAGTATGAAAGATGAGAGGAAAGGTCAGTGGAACACCAGAAGCATTGGAAATCATCTCCTGCAAATCACGAATAGGTACATGTAAAGGTAACGTCAGCGACATAGTACCAAAAGCTTGTCGTGGACAAACATGTTTTTTAAGGAGAAACCTTGGCCTGGCAGTGCTGTGATATAACTACAATCATTAGGGACAGTCCTTTGTGGACTATAACTTTCCATCCCAGGTTTTCATTCAAGTGATTTTCAGGGTATTTTGCTGTAGATGAAATTAGGTGGACTGGCAGAAGAAGTGGCTTCTCAAGTGGGAGATTCCTGGTTCAAATTTTGGATCTTTTAAAAAGTATTGGTAGAGAAAGTGTGTGAAATCTGTCCCCATTCTACCTCTTTTAATATCCTCTCCTTTAATATGTAGAGCCAGTTTACTGTACAGTGATTCAGTATTTACTGAACAAGGCAGCAGACATTCTGGGTCCACATTCTTGACTTTCCTGGCAGCACTGACTCTGAGGCAATGACTGGAGAGCAATGTCTTTAATTACAGTGAATGTAAGGGATGTTATACAACGTGTCTACTGCATCTGCTCCTCAGCTTACTCCTCTCTCGCTTTGTGCTTTCCAGAATTACACATGCAATACTGTTGAAGACTCAACTTTGTGATTGCAATTTCTTATCTCTCTCGTCTCAGGATCACCTGTTAGAGAGGAACCCTCTAGACTACACCCATCAAGATGCTTCAGACCAAAGTCATGGCGTTATACTTGTTGATGAACCTCACATCATGTTGCCCACTAACAATGAAGACAGAAGAGTTCATGACATTGAATCCTCTCCAAACACCCAAATGTTAGATGAAAATATCATCCAAGGAACAGATGCAGACTCAGCCTCATATATTGAAGACAAATTGCCTGATTCACTAATACACATGCCTGAGGTGAAAGCACAGAATGTTACTATGATGATGGACGAAGACAGATTACCATCGATGGCATCTAAGGGACACTGGGAGACAAATGGTCTTTTAAGAAGCAGTGAGGGAGTGCGGCATTCCAGTTTGCAGCACAGGGAGTTATTACCATCTGTACTTGCTGTTGGAACAGGGAACATTATCTATGGATCTGACCGAAGAATCTACCGAATCCACAAAGGCCCTTCTGGTCCAGTCGGACCACAGGGAAGAAGAGTAAGCATCTCTTTGATCCTCCTGACATGCTCAATGTTTTCATGCTTTTGTACTTTGTACGTACTTAATTCAGTGTAATTTTATTCAATTTGGATTATGTTGAATTAAAAAAACACTGCAAACTTCACTTGGGTCGTACCAAAATATCAGCAGCGGTACAAACAGTTTCTGTTTTCAATACAGCATGTTTCCTCTGAGTGGCTTATGTAATTCCCCAAATTACCACTCTTTAATGGACCTTTATTTTGATTGTAAGTGGAGGTTATAGTTGTTCTGTGCAAACGGTGTGGTTGCATCAACCCACGTGAAATTGACTCATACTGGTGTTTATTCAACTTGTGAAATTGCAGGGTGGAGAGATTGCTTCCAAAACACACTGCATTAATATTGTATTGGAGAGACCACAGTGACCTTTTCTTTCTAAGATCATCACATTGTAGATGGTGCCAGACAGCAGGCCTGCCAGTTGTTGCCAACAAGCTGTATACATATGGTGAAAATAGCTCAATGCCATGTTGTCCTTACAGGGGTGTGCTGGGAGACAAGGCTATATTGGATTTAAAGGTGACAAGGTAAGATGTTCATGAACAAGTGTGCAATTTTGTGTTTTTTTAAGTAATCATAATGAATAATCAGATACAAGACATACTCCAAATAGCAGGTTTACTGAATTAATATGTAAAAAGCAGATCCTATGGCTCCTCAGTGTGTGTTCATAGGAATGGTTACAGTGTGGCTGCTAGGTTTTAACTCTCATTCAGAGGACGTAAGCTCAACTCACCTTTGCTTTAACTCCTTTCACTTTCTAATGTAACAGAGAAAATCCCTGCCCCTGTTCTGACAGGCTTAGATGTTACCACAATTACTAAATGATTCGGCATAATTATACATAGCTCCTACAGCTCATACATTGTTCACAAGATCTCTTTTCTGGTATTTCCCATGATATGCTGATGGCCTTTATAGTAGTTTAGTGCTTGAATTCCTGTCAAATCAAATGTCTTCTATCAAAAAGTCCCGTGGTTAGTTTGCTTTGCCTTTACACCATGAACAAACGAACAAACCCTCTTATTCAAGCAGCTGTTTGAGTCAGTCTGAATCATAGCAAAGAGATAATGGATAAGACAGCTCTCACAGTGGTCGGGGTTCATTTGGTTTAATAAAGGAACTCTGTTGGTCTGAATTCAATAAGTCACTTTGCTGTTGGCTCTGGCTTTGCAAGGCTGATGTCTTATCTTTTATCACTTTATCATACATGAAATAGGAGTTTTACTTACTGTCAGTCATTTCATCTTTTCTCCTCTAGGGCTCTCGGGGTATTCCAGGCCTGGATGGGAGGACAGGAGATCCAGGACCTCCAGGACCTCCAGGACTTCCCACTCTTTACCTATGGAGGAACTCTGAAGAGGACTGGACTGCTTTTAGGGTAAGTCTAAATGCAAAAATCCACTACAATCCATGTGGAACTGCACTGAACCCTTTAGGATCTGGACCATGCTGGAGCAGAACACAGTGCTCATCAACATCCTTTTTAGTTCATTTGTCCTCTTGAGGTTGTCACAGACCGGCGTCCTCAATGTCCTCACCACACTGTCTATTCCTGACTGCTAATGTCACCCTGTCTTAATACCACAATATTCCCAGCCAGCTTTCTATGATTGAAACCACTTGTTGGGTTAATATAGTAACTATAAGAATATCTAAATTGGTACAGTTCAGTGAACACATATAAACCAGCATGGTGATGCCAAGGCCGCAGTGACAGAAGTCTATAGATGGGTCACAGGTTTGATGTCTCCACTTACAGCAGCTCCACTGAAAGCTATATGTCCTCAAGTCAACCTTGATAAGATGACGAAAAATACACCAACTGTTGTAAGTGAACAGATTTTCCAGCTGTTTGTTTACTTGTACTGTATATTACTATCTCTATGGCACTGGTGAAACCTTGTGTCTCCAGTTTTCAGGAACTGGGAAAAAAAAATCAGCTTGTTTTGTTTTTGTTTTTTTTGATAAAGGAAAATATGGAAATGCTTGATGGAGCAGGTTATCCAAACCATTTTATTTTGAGGTATAACCGAAAGTAAGTGCACCAGATGTATTGGTAATAATCTGTCACCGCACATGGACAGCAATGGTAAGTGCAGCTGGTCAAAGTTGATCCAGTTATTCGCTCTGTAGCATTAAACTGATGGCCAAAACTACTATGACATGCATTGATCCTTTGATTCATGTGAAAATATGAAAGTGTGAGAGTCAAATCAGATTCATACAGTTTTCCCATGATAACAGCGATATGCTAATATGGTGCTTATGCAGTGATTTTATATAAATGTTGATCACGTGGGGAGAACTGTGCTTCTATTTCAGGCAGGGCTGAGTAATCCTCTCCCAGTGTGTCGACGGTGTTTTTAGATGGCCACAGCTCTCTGCGCTCTCACACACTGTAATGAAAGCTGAAGTATCTGCCAAGCATTGTAACTGGAGCCCATCCAGACCTCATGCCTGGGTCAGGCCCTGCGCTTTGCTTTTTGAGCAGCTATATGAGCTGGGTCGAGCTGGCTGTGAAAGGCTTCAGTGTTGCCGTCTTCTTGGAGTACACTGGAGGCTCTGACTGCTCCGTCCACAGAGACACAATGAGACTTAAGGGAGGTCCAGGCCTCTCTGCCAGCCTGAGTTTCACCTTGACAGGGTTACCCCCACTTCAGCACCATCGCCAAGACAAATATGACCTGGAGCAGCAGAGATGGGTGGTGTAATAAACCAGAAGCACTCCTGTGTGCTAGAGTTGAATCTCTTGATTCTCAGAGTGCAGTGACAGCAAGCTCTGCACTGTATTGCTAACAACCATCAGAGCACTACAAGATGTACTACACAGAGCTTTCAACACTTCGCCACACACTCATGTCTTTTGGCTCCATCTGCAATCTCAAGTGTTACATGACATGAAGTGTGAGTGCCAAGTCCACCAACTGTGTTAAGTCGCAGTCTGTTCACTCTCAGCTGTCCTACTTGAATGGCTGTCTTTTGAATGTATTTGTTCTGTGTAACACTGCACTGTGTGCAACAGGCTGTAGTTTTATCCATCTTTTACACTTAAATCAAAAAAGGCTGCAGCAGAAAGGAACATCACATCTAGTAAATTCTGGTGTGAGAAGTTTCATTGATGGGAAATGTTCTTCACAAATAGAAACATAAAGTGTGAAATTCAAGCCTGTTGTCTCCTGAACAGTTCTGAACATGTGCAGTGCCACTCATACAGTAAAGCAGAAAAGTACAACTGATGTCAAAAATCTAAAAATTCATTTAAGCTTCCCAGCCACGCCAGCAGCATGGCTGTACAGTCAGCAAGGTTGATCAGTCAGTCAAGTCAGTTAACACTTTGGTTGAGACTGATAATATTAATTGCTGTTTTCCTGAGTGCCACCATAAGGTTGACATTTTTGGTCTTGAGTTAAATATGTTGACAGCTGCTGGATGGACTGCCATGAAATTGTTGTTGTCCAGAGGGTGATTCCTCTTTACTTTGGTGACCCTCTGACTTTTCATCTAATTAGTCTGATACTTTAATTCATGATCAAGTTCCAGCAGAACTAAGGACATTCCCACCAGCCTCAGCTGCACTCAAACACGGTGGATAGTAAAGATCAGCAGGTTAACATTTTCATCGTGAGCATCTCATTATGCACACGTTAGCATTTATACCTGTATTTTATTTATTAGTAAACTGTCACAATCTTTTTACGACCTTGATTATCTTTAATTATTATCTTTATTGTTGTAATAGATCAGTACCTATCAAATGTATCATTTTCAATTCTAATAGTGACTGCTTGTTTTTACAGAGATCATCTGTCTATCAAATGCTCAGAGCTGGCTGGCCGGTGAGTAGCTCAGCTTTTAGACTGAATCTGAGACGCTCAATCTGAGTAAGTTGCTGACTTAAGTTCCCTTTGCTTTTAAGGTGATGCCCGGCCCACCTGGACCTGTGGGTGAAATGGGCAAATCTGGCCCTCCAGTGAGTTTATCATCCATCATGCTCACATAAATCATTTTGCATAATGATGTTCCCCTTGAGTTTACGTTTAGCTTTTTCTTCCATCCTTGTCTTGTCAAAGTTGTTATTAAAACTTATTTATCATTAAGGGTATTCCTGGAGACCCAGGGATCAGAGGGATACCAGGACTGAGAGGAGACATGGTAAATGTTGAATTTGAAAATCTTGTCTGTAACATCAGTAGCTACATTATACATGGTGACCTAATATCATGATGTGATTGTATGTGTGTTAGGGTAAGCCTGGGCCAAAGGGTATCCCTGGCAACTCAGGGAGGTGGGGCAGGAATGGCAATCAAGGAATGGATGGGCATCGTGGGCCACCGGGACTACCTGGGCTACGGGTGAGAACTACCACTACTCACATTTGGAGAAAGTGCCGTTATCATTTAGTAACGTTTGCAGCTGACTTTTTTCCCATCAGGGTCCCAGAGGTTTTAAAGCAGAGAGGGCTTCACCGGGGGAGAAAGGTGATGAGGTGAGTGTTTAGCTAAATCAAGTGGTTATCAATGTACTGTACCCTGTTAAACTTTTGGCTGTGCTCTCCCCAAACTAATCTGTGTAGTCCATAAAGCAGAGACTAAGCTAAGTAATGACATCAATACAAATACTCTAGCATAAACTTTCTCAGGATTTCAACTTTCTTTGGCACGCGCCACCTGTATAGTAGTTATATATAGCCTCTTTATAAACCATTATGGATTTTGTTTTCTGTTACAGTAGTTACTGTTGTGGAAGAGATCCAGGAACAATATGGGTTTGATCATATCTTCTTTATTCTTATCATTACTGTAGTACTGACTCACTAGTGTTGCAAAGATGAGAGACATGGTGGATAAATTGTACATTATTTCAAATGATATGCACATAAGTCTGCCATGTTTGTGGTTTGTGTTGTAAAGACACATGCGCTGTTTCCCAGTGCCACATGTATTCCATCCATAAAGACAGAAACATCAAGTACACCGATTTAGTGATATGACATTTGTTTTCTCATTAAATACAGTAAGAATTGCAAAGTAGGACAGTATCCTGAAGACTTCACTCATTTACTGTTTAATATAAGTAAATTAATAAATAGTTTACTTTTCAGTACACACAATAGAGGGAATTCAATGCAGAGGACTGTTGTATATACTGTAATATGGCGATCAACACAATTTTTTGGACACAGTTGCACCATTTGTTTCTTCCAACAGCTTTCTACATTTTTTTTATTCCTGATCTTCACAATGCATGATGGTTCACATAATGTACAATGCATTTTGAGATCATTAGACAAGGGAATGATCATTTTCAGACACACAGTCAGACACACTACACAAAGGTGAACACAATACAGTGTATAGTGGGTTGTATATTGAATAATGAATCATTTCAGATCCAGCCTGGTGTACTGCTTTGCACTGATATGAGGTCAGAGATCAAGGTTAACTACTTGCTGCCCCTGTTTGCTTCCCTTTTCACTTTCTCTGGAGCACGACAATGCTCCCATTAGCCCCCGGGTTATACAAGTCAGTTTGTAGCCAATATTTGCATCAAGGCACCTAATTCCAAACCACTGCTCAGTGGCCAACAGCAGCAGAGCAGCTCTGGGTATGAACTGAATCAGGCAAAGAGGGATGTTGCTCTAACAAGGATTATGTTTAGTTTTCTCTGTGTCCTGAACCGCAGGGTTTCCCCGGTGAGCCTGGACCAAGCGGAGACAGAGGGAGAGCTGGGGAAAAGGTCAGTCTAAAAAATAGATGTTGGTAAATATCAGCCTCAGTGTGATCCTCTGCTCCTATAGGAGAGTAGCAGATGCCATAGAGGTGTGACTGCACCACCCTCTAGTGGCTGGAAGCAGTCACTAACCAGAGCTGCAGTTTTTGAAACCGTTACTGCCACTGGTACTCTGGTGCTTCAACTTCTGCTACAACTGTGCGTATTCGTATTATTTTACAATCGAACAGTCATCTAATGCTTCATATCTGCTATGAGATGCTTTTATTTGGTAGAGATACCCTCGGATTGAATGAGTTAATCAGTAAATATCCTTGGGTAACATCTTCCTGGTACGGTGCGTATGTCTTATCAACCTAACTGAATGAAAAACCTGTCATATTTAACAACAGAATTGTAAAGGCTCCGCATATATAATGATAACTGGACCAGCTGATTTTGTTTGAATGTTGTTTGTTTGCCCTCCAGGGATTTAAAGGGGAGCCAGGAGAAGATGGACGCATTGGCCCTCCTGTAAGAGTCTAGTCAAGTTAATTTTGTTTATATAGTAGCAAATCGTAACAAGAAGTTATGTCAGGACATTTGTCATATAGAGGAGAGTCTATGATATTATTTACAGAGACCCGATAGTTCCCACCATGATAAAAAAGTCCCTTTGGACAGGCAGAACCCTGGGGGGAGCGAGAGAGAGCGCGAGGAGAAGCACATACAGTATATACACACAGCATTTGAGTCAGGGCTGGGCATTTTGAGGAGGAAGAGGAAGCGGGTGAACAAATGGAGGAGGAAGACAAATGAGAAATACATCAGCAGACCTGCATGGACCAAAACTATTGCTAATGCTTGAAATTGTTTCTCTAATCCACACAGCACAATGCCTGACTAGGTGTGAGACATTCATTCTGCATCACATGGGTCTTGAACTCACAACCTTTATGATCCTGTCAAGCTGTTGATTGATTGGTCCATAAGTGACAAAGTGATATTTAAAGATGCTCTGTTTCTATTGAGCGTCAGTAGTTTACATGAGGATAGAATTCAAAATACTTTGTTTTTTACCAAGAAAATTCTGTTTTCCATTGACATGCCTCTGCTGGTTAAATGAATTAGTCACTAGTTCAGCAGAAGCATCTAAATCCCTTTTATCATTAAATAACTCTGTTGACTTATAAATGTTGTCTCCAGTCAGACACAAACACACAACCTTTAATCACTCGAGCTGCACTTGATGAGAGCGCTCTGTGGAGCAAATGTCTGTACCACCAATATGATGCTTTTTGTTAGTTTGGTAGGTATAAGTGTAACTTGATCTCTTGCAAATTCAGCCTGACATAGCTAGTATGTTTGGAGACTCAGGCATGTTTGCTAGAATTTAAAATAAAGTTTTGAAAGTTTGAAAAATATCATCACTTTTTCAGCTTGACTTGATGTAAAATGTAACTGCACTTGTGTTTCTCAGGGTCCTTTAGGTAAAAGAGGCATTCAGGGGATTCCTGGGCCTCCAGGGCCACAGGTAGGACATCTTATTACACTGTATTGGTCTGTGTCTTTATTCTTCTCACTAAAATGTCTCACAGTGTTCATTGGTCCCTTTTAAATCAGGGAGACCCTGGACATGATGGAGTGAAGGGTCCTCCAGGACCAGTGGTGAGCCTACAGTACTGTCTCTACTTACAACGTTCATACAAGTGCTAGCTGTTGTTGACGAGCTGCTTTTGGTCAAGAGATTACAAGAAACCCACATTTTCATTTAAAATCTTGCAGGGGCCACCAGGGGCCACAGGCGGTATAGGACCACCTGGAGTGAATGGGTCTGAGGTGAATTTATATGGGCTTCTCCATATTCATTCAAATCCTTTTGATTTACGTCAGTAAAGTAAAATACTACTGTGATGCTTTATGGTGGTTTTCTGTCTTCTGTACAGGGGGATCAAGGTCCAACTGGTCCACGAGGTCGTAAAGGCCCTCCAGTATGTCCTCCACTTCACCTGTTAGAGTTTACATATGTACAGTACTGATGAAGACTTAGCGGTGTAATTATTTAATTGCATCTTGAACAGGGACCATCAGGATTAGCAGGAGACACAGGCTCACCTGGACCCCGAGGGACTCAGGTGAATTTAATAAGAGAATTCTACATTTCAATCAATCAAATTCCAACTTAGATCTTCTCTAATTTAAAATGTGATGCAGGACAGTAAGAAAACAATTTTCAAAGAGACTGTAGTAAGAAAAGCAACCTGAATTGATGAAAGTGAGGGGATATGACCACCAAGATATGCAGTAGAACTTATGCCCTTGTGTCTGATATCACACACATCCTGGGTTTGAATCGTGGTTTTGGCGGTGTTGTTGTGAGATTTGCATGCTCTGCTTTGGTTTCCTCTTGTAGTCCAATAACATGCCGGTCAGATGAGTCAGACACTAAAGGTGTGAGTGTAAATGTGTTTTCCTGTGCTCAGTATGTGCCAGGCCTCTGCTACTGTAGATTTCTGACCTGTACCTGGTGTTTTAGCCAATGTATGCTTACATTTTGAACGACAGAGAAAGGCTTTTAAAACAATTCAACCAGGATCTTCTGAAAATCCCACCTGCCATCCATTGAATATCCACCTTGTCTGCATGTTGAAATGAAAAAACAACCTGCCTTTTAGTTTGGTGACTGTACCATCATCCCATTGGTTGTTTCTTGGCTTTATCGATCAAATCATTCTTTCCTGTTGTTTCAGGGACAGTAATGCAGTTTGGCCCTGAAGTGCTTCATGCTGTCATAAAGCATGGCTTTCAGTCATAATTTCTTAAACTGTCTTGGTTTGTTTTTGTCAGGGTTTATCCGGCAATGATGGCTCTCTTGGTTCAAAAGGGGATTTGGTAGGTTTTAATGCAATAATCTGCATGGTTGTATTTGCTCGGTGGCCTAATGGAATCAAGATACTGATCCTGATGCCCTTGTTTTCTCTGACAGGGTGAAATAGGGCCTGTGGGAAAAAGAGGATTTCCTGGCAGTGAAGGGCCCATGGTAAATAAAATTAAGTCATTGTCTCTAATGTTTAAATGCAGTTTTTAAGTTAATAAACTATATGTCACACACAGTGTACTGCTCATGGTCCTCTGTGATAACTTTAATGTTTTCAACTGTAAGTAAAACTGTTTTAGCAAAAAAATGGCTGTTTGTTTGTCTTGTTTCTTTAGATCTAGAGTATGTTCTATGTAGCAAGAATATATCTGCCTAGCCTTTGTAATGGGAATTCTTATTATTCATGTTCTATTTTACTCACTCAGATGACATGGTTATTCATTTGGCTTTAAGACAGTGAATTCTTACGATTGAGTAAAAGAGAAAATGAATAATAAGAATTCCCATTACACCTTGTGGAAGACTCCAGTCATGCGCAATGAGTGCAAGGATAGGCAAGTAGGCATGTAGACAGGCAGATAGACCATCCAATCATTTCATTCGGACCAAATGAAAAAATTGTTAAGAAAATTTCAATGAACATAACATAATGCTTCTAAAATGCACCACTTGCTCTATCTTGACTCCCAAAACACTAGAATTGTCTTTAGACTTGAAAGCACAAAGATGAATCTCCCAAGCTCTGACCTGGATGAACACTAGAACAGTAATAAAACTAAGCAGAGTGGGGGACAGGCAGTCGTTGCATGGCCTCAGATCTTGAATATTTAATTATTAGGACTATGACTTGGTCTCAAAACACTATTAAAACAGCTTTGAAAGTAAAATGTTCAGGTGCATGTAATTTTAGCATTGAGTATTCAGAGACCTGAAAGACGAGGAGCTTAGTTTCTTAAGAAGACTTGTGTCAACCGACTTGAGACTTGACAAGATTTGAGCCTGGACTTGGGCAGGTGATGTTAGAGATGGCAGACATTGTTCCATCTTTGCATTGTTCTGATTTAGACATGCCCGTATTTTAGAATTTCTTTTTGCATTCTTTGCTCTTTCAGGGGATGCCTGGAAGTCCAGGTCCAAAAGGATTTGCCGGTGGCACAGTAAGCAGCATCGTCTCCTGTTTTTGATGAATTGTATTCATTAACATTACCGATAGAGATCAGTGATTAATAAAGCTGTATTAATCCATTGTTGGCCACATGGGAATAAAACATTCACTCAGCACTGATATATTGCCTTCTTATGCCATGCAGACAGTGTACATTAAGCCTAATTCAGTGAAAACTGTCCTGGGTTAAAACATAAATTGAGCTTAATTGATCTTAAAGTGAAAGTCAAACTCAGCCACCATAATGGAGGAAAACCATACTAAAAGAAAAAATGTCTTGTCATGTTTATGTCCAGGGCTTCAGAGGGCTGGATGGTGACAAAGGAGAAGCTGGACCCAAAGGAGACAGAGTAAGAGGAAGAACCCCTTGGTGACAAAATGTAAAACTGAACAAAATCCACATGTGTTGGGTTAAACTGAACTGTGCTATTGCAGTGTTTTGTGTGATTTAAAGCTTTTAATAGATTGAGCACCTCTTCTAACAAAATGAGATAGAAATGAAACCTTGATAATCTCTCAAGTTTTCTCTCAAGAATTTACATTGTTAGTGCTCGCAAACTCGCAATCAAAACTACACTATTTTAAGTCAGTCCAAAGATTACAAATCAGTAAATTAACATTTGAAAAGTGCACATAGCCATATTCAACTTTTACATTTTGAATAAATATGTTCTTGGTATGACGACAGTAAACAAAGGAGATCACATTGAGACCCTCATAAAACACCATTTGAAGGACAAACCTCTGATAACCTCTTGCTCCCATAGGGCCCACCAGGTGCTGCAGGGATCCAGGGTCGTCAGGGAGAGAGGGGTGAGCGTGGCAGCACGGGCCCTCAGGGGGTGAGAGGTCAACCTGGGCCCCGAGGAAAAGAGGTACAGATCATAATCATTAGAAATCTGTGTTTTAGTATGAGGCAACACAACAACACTGCACTGGGGCTGCTGAATAGCTGATTCATTTTTATCAAAAGAATAGAAACTCACTAAAAGTACTCAAATACTTTAGACTTTTTTTTATTAAACTTTTAGCTTCATCTCGTGGTCCTTTTTCTCATCAGTCACTGAATTCCATCCGTGAATGAGGACCAAGAGATGTGGCTGACAACCTCTGAAGAAATTGAGCCAGTGGACATAAAATCTATCTATCTATCTATAGATAGATAGATAGATAGATCGAGAACCATCTTGCTGTGAGGCGACAGTCCTAAACACTGAGCTGACTTGTCATGACTGCCATTTGTGTGAGCATGTCATCCGTAATGAGTAGAAGTATACCATGTAAACATGTAAAAATATGCATGTAAAGTATCTTAAAGTATGACAATTTTGAAAGTTAAAATACGTGCAAGGTTAAAAATCCTTGAATAAAAGGCTAAACTGTAGCTCTATCACCTTATTTTTGCTTGTAGCTATAATAAAGAACACACTACAGAAATTTAAAGAACCGTCCAGACATGTTTTGAGGTGTATATAAAACACTGTACTTTGACTAATAAGGTATTTCTGAAATGTGTCTTCCATAAAAAAAATTCTGTTATGTTGTTTAAATCCTTAAAATTCCATCTACTCCTTCTCCCTTATTAAAAAAACCTGGGTTTTGATTATGCATGTTCGTGTCATTTCAAAAGTTAAGCCGCTTCTCTGGAGATGTTTTCTGTTTTACTGACAAGTCCACTCAGTGTTTGTTCACTGGGAGCTTCAAGTTTCCATATCACGCTTGTGTAATTTGAATATTGGACTAGGATTTGCTTCTTAACTATTTATGATGTCACAAATCATGCTCATAGGCCCGCCTCTTTAAAAGTTCAGTGAGCTCAGAGAAACTTTCCAGCAGAAAGAATGTGAAAACAGCTTCTAGTGTCAAACTCTGCACATGCATCATTCTGCACAGTGAAGCTCAAACAGAAATAGAGATTTTGGAGAGAAGGGGGACTTTTTACACTTTTGTTGTGGTTGTGTGAGCACATTATGTGCCGTAACTCTTCTAAGTTTATGTGTCATGTCTCCTCAGGGTGAAGATGGCGAGGCTGGTCTCCAGGGAGTGTTTGGGAAACAGGGGCCAAAGGTTAGAGGCTTTTATTGGTGTCTGGTCAGAGCCGTATCTGTCACAACTTAATGACCACAGAGGCATTTGTTACATTGAACTGCACTCAGCAAAGACTGACAAAGCTTTTGAAGCAGGTGATGATGACAGATGAGCAGTGCTGCCAGCCACAGTAACGTTTTATCTCATTCTGTTAATTTTGTTTTACTACTTTTGCTAATTATAGTACCTCTATTACTGCCATTACTCTTTAGCAACTACCACTAGCACTTAGCCGGTGTAAAACTAAGGTGAACAAACAATGTTAATGCACTGGCAGATTTTCACTTGGATTCATTCTTTAAATAAATCACTACATTTTCTTGATGATATTCTGTAAAACCATATAGAATTTTAGTTATATATTTTATTTGTGTAAAATCATGTAACATCCCTTGTAATAACTGACACATGAATTTGACCATTTTTTAAATTAATTATTTCATTTTTTTTAACAAATAAAAGTGACCTATTTACACGTCCAGCAGACACAAAGCAATATCTGCAGTGATTTGGTTTGTGTTTGTGTCCATCCTAATGAATGGAAGTCCAATACTCACTCTCCTTTTAGCTCTGTTTTTGGTTTCTACCAACTCCTGAGAAAGCTTATACAGGCCCCATTGACCAGCTCTCTGGCTCTCTCTGCTGGAGACATTGGGTTTATTGGAGCTTTTTCTCTGCTGGAAACAAGGCTGATGAGGGTGCTGAGACTGCACCAAATGACTAAAGTTACTGAAACCAAAACAGTGATCTGAAAAAAGCTTCAAACTCTGTAGAGCTGAGGGGAACTGTGGAGTTGGATCATAGTTCCCTGCAGGTTCATCATTACAAGTAATTCTTTAAGTAATTCAAGTAATTCTTTCTTTTTCACTGGAATTTCCCCTTGCCGGACTAATAAAGGAATATTGAATTTACAGACTACACCTTCCATTTGATCTATTGTTGATATCAAATATTGGTTAAATAGAAAATTATAAATAATCTTAAAACAATAGAAGATTTGGTTGCCTAGTCAGCACTAGATAATCCATTCATTAAATATGAGATTATCTCACTTATATAGATACATAGTTGTTGCACCTTGCTTTTCTAAAAGTGTATTCACATATGCTTTAAAAATTTGCAAAAACTCTTCACTTTTAATGACAGGGCAGCAGAGGCGCCCCAGGACAAAATGGGAATTTAGGACTCAAAGGACCGAGGGTAACTATTATCTGGACAGTGGAAACTCAACCTCAGATTCTTTCTGCCCAGTTTTGTATTGTTTTAAAACTGTTCTGATGGTATTGTCTTTCTGTCTACATCTACGTTTACAGGGCCGCACAGGACTCCCTGGCCTGTTTGGTCCACCTGGCATGGCGGTAAGAACAAACTCAGTAAGCTAAAAGGCTGGTGGTTACCTGCAAACAATAAACCATATTTACCTATTTGTTTGTGTGGGTTGTTGCAGGGTTTTAGAGGCAGAGTTGGGATTGTGGGACCAGAAGGAAAGCCTGGTACACAGGTTCCAATTTTATAACTTTTCATCTCCTATGATTCAGTTTTTTCTGCATTGCTTACTTTAAGCCAGCTACATGAAGCCATCTCAATATTTTGCTTTTAACATAATGATACATCTCTAATGTCATATGTTTTACATGCAGGGTGGTGCTGGTTCTGTTGGCTCTCCTGGCCCTGAAGGAGACAGAGTGAGTTACTCCTTTTTCAACCTTCTGGTGAAGGAACAAGAAGGGGTCATGAGCAATTCAGTGTGATGCAGCCAATGAGGATACAGACACACAACGTTAGACAGTCTGTATGTGAGAAATACACTAACAAGAGGATGCTGGTTCACTGACATGTTCATCACATCACACACATCATTATTAACCAATGCATTATTGTTAAAAGTAGCTCTGTGATCTCTGTTGGTATGAAGGGGTTTCCAGGTGTGGCTGGTGATCCAGGGCAGCCAGGTTCTCCAGGAGCTCCGGTAGGCTGACGCTTCTCCTTATTCACCATATTCCTAAACCAATGAGCTAATTTTAAGTTTTTAAAATGCTGAAAGGAGTCATCTGTGACTTAACAGGGTCCTCCAGGAAAGCCAGGTCTAGACAGGATCCCTGGACCAGCTGGGGAGAGGGTGAGTGAATCTTGCTGTTTTTTTCTAAAGACTGGATCGTTTTCAATACACATTACACTACATGTTTCTGGTTATGTGTGAGGAATATTGTTTTCTGTAGTGATTCCCATTATGAGCTGTGGCATTTCTGAGAAACATCAACCCATCACCAAAGAAATTATGCAGTAAAGGTTGAATTGAAGTCACAGGTTTTGATGTTTTGCAGGTTTCACGATACACATTTAAATCATTTTGTCTCCTTAGGGCTTCACAGGGAAAGCAGGGATGATGGGCCCCCAGGGACCAGTCGGCATGTATGTAAGTGACTGTTGTTATCACCGACAAGTTGTTTTTTCCTTTGATTCAAACATTTTTTGTCAAAGTCTACTGACTGAAAGACTGAAAAACTAAAACTTCTTTTATAACACTCTCAAATCTATGACTGAACGGTCAGTGGTGGAGCTACATTTTTTTTTTTAAAGTGAAAAGACAAAGGTTGAGTTTTGAATCACATATTAAAGTACTATTCATACAAAGTATGACGTTAAATTGAGTATGAAGTGTGTTCCAACTGCATAGTTTGTGGATTTAGTGTACATGAGAAATGCCCTGATATATATTAGATTAGCAAGAATTTCTGAGTATGCGGTGTGAGCTGACTGGACATAGTCTACTGCCCCAAAATGCATTGCATGTGACCTTGGACTGGTAATGTTGTGACCAATACAGTCATGTGATCCATTCATGAATATATTGCTTGAGTATGCTGTAGTGCAAACAGTATGCTGGTAATGGCATACATTCAGTAGGCAGTGTGGTACATGCTGAGGGCTTATGGTTTTGTAGTAGGCAGTATGTTAGTATGCGATCTTGCACACAGTCAGTAGCAGCATCCCAAGGCCAAACTATGTACAAATTCTATGCAGTATGTACCATACACTCATTGTCAAAGTACCCTGTTTTGGCAGTTAGTATACATAAATACCTACAGACAATTTCATACTTGCAGGAAATGATACAATATGTGGGACGTTAGATGTCAATCAACCTGCAGTCACTGCCAATTAAATCCCACAAAATGACATCAAATTTGAATGTTTTCCCAAGGTTTAAACCTTATTTATTTTTTGAGCTGTTTGAGTTGTGTGCATTAACTATGGATCGTATTAGGTCTGTATGCTGATTAGTTTGAGTACACTTCATTTTGCCCCATTTCGAGTGTACACAGTACATATTAACAGCCTGCTTAGAGTCAGTTGTACAGAATTGTATGGAAATATTGATATTAAATATTGGGATTTTTTATTTTAAAATGTGGCCCAAACCTAAATTCGTAAGTGGTCTAAAATTGCATATGGATGTAAACAGAAAATGTCAACTTCTCCACAGGGTTACCCTGGAGCAGTAGGCCTGACTGGGAGGCCAGGCCACATGGGGCAAAGGGTAAAGCATGGTTCCTGACTCAATGTTACACAGTCCAGGCTTGATACAGAAGGGTTTTCATTTCTTACATGCCGAATATTTTATTCATATTTTGATTCATATTTGCTGCTGTTAGAATTTTAAATTGGTCAAGCTGTTTTCCACACAAGTGATTAAGCTCACGTCCAAAGTAATTAGCGTGTTTTTGTCGTTCTGAAACGTGATTGCAGCGCTTTCTGTTGACTGTTGTGCAGGGAGATGCTGGTGTAAGAGGTCCTCCTGGTATCCCTGGAAAGACTGGACCTCCAGTGAGTGTATTTATTGTAATTTTATGGATTTGGAATCAAATCTAGTTTATGTCCATGCAGATACATATGGGGGTTCATTTGTCACTTTCCGCTGAATGCTCTTTTAATGTGATCAGAAATGCGTTCCTGGTTGACCTTGGTTGTGCTCTGTTATTGAAACATTGTTCTTCTCAGGGTCTGCAGGGCCCTCCTGGTGAGACAGGGCCTCTGGGACCACAGGTGAGAAAACGATTGTTCTGGACTCTAAAAACTCACTGATCAAAATCATCCCCCACCATCATGCAAGAGGATAAACTGACATTCTAATTGTTTGTTTCATCACTTTCCTTCAGGGCCGTCAAGGAGAGTTGGGACCCAAAGGCATTCAGGGACTGCCAGTGAGTAGTTCTTGAACATATGTAGGGTTGTTTCAGGCTCAGTATGTCCATCTTAACGGCAGGGCATCATGGTGAGATCATTTCTCTTCCCCCTGCTGCAAATCAACTTGATTCAAACTTTATGTATTGTATGTATATGTATTATCTCTCCCAGTGCATCAGTATGCTTCCAGATGTTCCCTCTTTCAAGAAACTTAAAAGTAGAGAGTCATAGCTGGAAAAAGTAGAATTCTAATCAAAATGGGCCCATTGCAGTTCTGACATGCCCTTCTGTTAACACTTCCTGTACTATTTACATGATTAATTTCCACCCAAACCGTCAACAGCTAACAATGACACTCAAAATGATGTGGTCTGGATGTTTTCCAGTAGCTTCTGGTGTAGGGCCTGACCACATCCAGTAGATCTGAATACAGATGCAAGTACAGATATTTAAATAAAACAGATCTGAGATACAGATGTAGATACAGATGTAAGTTTTGCCTCAAACCCCTGGTTCATTCCTTTAGGAGGAAATCATCAACTGAAGTAGAAGAGGATGGCCAGTATTAGAAATAAAGATTAAGGGAAAGCGGGTGCACCAAAAGTCAATTCCAATGCTAAACATAACAGTTGCCACTGAAATGCATTAAACATCGCATCTTGATTACATTCCAGAATTTATTTTTGGTAAACGTTTTGTTATGAACTACAGCTATTTTATTTTTTGTTCTAAATGGTTTCAGGGTCCTCCAGGCCAGCCAGGACCAGTGGGTGGCATGGGGAGCCATGGTGCTGTAGGGAGCCAGGGGCCTCCAGGGCCACTAGGGTCTGCTGGACCTAGAGGGTTTCCAGTGAGTGGGTACTTTTCACCTTCCTCTCCATTTCATACTGAAATAAAACTCTGTGAGGCTGCCCTCAATAAAGCATGTATGCTGGTCATATTGTCATGCAGCGTATCTTTGGTGCGAGATTGCTATTTTTTCTGATCAATCAGGGAAAACCAGGCGTAATTGGAATAATGGGCCAGGCTGGAGAGAAAGGAGAGCAGGTAACTGATTACACCATGGTTTGCAAGCTGGAAGGCAGTCAATATTGGCATAAAATGCTGTCTATCAAGCACTTCAGTTGCAGAAAAACTGTTTTCAGCCTTCAAAAACTGAAATGAATCCACACCTAAAGAGAATTATTCCAGCAATTGAAGTCATATCAAGGCATGTTATTTGTTGTCTTTAGGGTGCAGTGGGTCCTGCGGGTGATATTGGAGCACCAGGTCTGGACGGTCAGCTGGTCAGTTGTCTCACTGATCATATAATGTATATAATGTATGATGTATTCAGTCAGATATTGAATATCAAACACTCATTCCAATATATTGCAAAATCTTTTTCACCCCTTTATCTTAAGTATTTCAGAAATGGAATTTATAGGACATAACACTAAAGAACCTTGTTATAAGTTCCATTTTATTGATAAGATTGGTTACGCTTGTCTTGTCAGGGTCCTCTAGGGCCAGCTGGTGAAGAAGGGACTCCTGGAAAAACAGGTGACCAGGTCTGTGACATTTATACTGAATTTCATTTTTTAAAAAATGTATTATCATAAATAATGTTTTATGAATGAGTAACTAAATAAGTCACTGAAAAACTGTGTTTCACTACCCTCTTTACTTGAAAGTTTTATGTGCTGCACCTGTGACCACACTATGACTCGACAATGGACTGTGTTTTCAGACCTGTCATAGCGCAGTGATTGTGTGGGGACGGGGCGCTCACTTGTGGTCTCATAACACTACCAGCCGCAGCTCAACTGTCACTGTCAGAGACACAACTGCGTTTGCATACACATCTATATACAAGCACATGGACAGACAAGAGCAATGGAGACAGCAATAGCTTCTGCAGAAAGCCTGTTCTTGGATTAAACTAATTTCATAATAATTACCACATGAGTGTAAGAAACAGGGATTACATCTGGTGTACATCGGATAGGTTGGATAGTAGAAGTTTTGTATTTGAGAAATCTAAAGCGGTCCATCCTTCTTGCATTTCCTTTATTTGAGCTTCTTTCTGAGTGCACTGTACAAAGCTTTTGTCAATGGAGAAAATGGTATTTGCTTACATAGGGTCACATTTTGCACAGTTAACAAATTCTTTAAATTGTTTGAGACATTAACAATCAACGAGTATCTCAGATGGGAAAACCAGTTTGTAGAGCCTCAATAGTTTCACATCTAACCCGGAAATTATTTTCACTGGACATTGTGATTGGAGACATTTAAATGGGTTAGGGTTAGATTTTACAAAAAAATCAGTAATTACGGATAATAAAAACCCTGCTTGCAACTGTAACCTCACCCAGCGGTGATGTCACAGTGCACTTACACTTAAACTTCAAGGTCAGACATTAAACCTTTTTAATGTCTGACCTGTCAAAGAAGCATGTTTTTCAACTTTTTTTCTTCAACACAACGAGATATCAGATGAAACAGTTGCCCCCATGATAACAGTCTGGAGTTGTAAAGTCCTGTCTGTGAGACTTGGCTTGACACTGATAAGCTTTTAAAAATCTTTAATCTGTTACTCCAGCTGGACTTCCTGGATCATATTTCATGTCTCACCACTATGTACCCACACCAGCACAGCTTTATTACAGGGCTGTTTTTGGTCTGAATCCCCACTAAGAGTCATTCAGCCATTCTTCCACTGTATTCATGTAAAGTTCATATTAAAAACAAACAATCCAAGCATTCAAATTAGAAACAAAGTAACATGAGATGTGATCACTCACATTTAAGTGTTTTCAGGCTGAAAGAGACTAACATACAGTATCAGTCAAACGTTTGGACAAACCTTCTCATTCAATGGTTTTTCTTTATTTTTCTTTATTTTCTAAATTGTAAATTAATACTGAAGACATCCAAACTATGAAGGAACACATGGAATGATGTGGTAAACAAAAAAGTGTTAAACAAACCACAATATGTTTTATATTTTAGATTCTACAAAGTAGCCACCATTTGCTTTGATGACAGCTTTGCACACTCTTGGCCTTCTCTCAATCAGCTTCATGAGGTGGTCACCTGGAATAGTTTCCCAACAGTCTTGAAGGAGTTCCCAGAGGTGCTTAGTACTTGTTGGCTGCTTTGCCTTCACTCTTCGGTCCAACTCATCCAAAACCATCTCAGTTGGGTTTAGGTCAGGTGACTGTGGAGGCCAGGTCATCTGACGCAGCGCTCCATCGATCTCTTTCTTGATCAAATAGCCCTTTCACAGCCTGGAGGTGTGTTTGGGGTCATTGTCCTGTTGAAAAACAAATGACGGTCCCACTAAGTGCAAATCAGATGGGATGGCATGTTGCTGCAGGATGCTGTGGTAGCCATGCTGGTTAAGTGTGCCTTGAATTTTGAAAAAATCACCAACAATGTCACCAGCAAAGCACCCGCACACCATCACACCTCTTCCTCCTCCATGCTTCATGGTGGGAACCAGGCATGTGGAATCCATCCACTCACCTTTTCTACCTCTCACAAAGACATGGCGAGTGGAGCCAAAAATCTTAAATTTGGACTCATCAGACCAAAGGACAGATTTCCACTGGTCTAATGTCCATTCCTTGTGTTTCTTGGCCAATGCAATTCTCTTCTTCTTGTTCTTTCTCAGAAGTTGTTTCTTTGCAGCAATTCGACCATGAAGGCCTGATTCACACAGTCTCCTCTGAACAGTTGATGTTGAGGTGTGTCTGCTGCTAGAACTCTGTGAAGCATTTATGTGGGCTTTAATCTGAGGTGCTGTTAATTTGCAGTTTCTGAGGCTGGTAACTCTGATGAACTTATCCTCGACAGCAGAGATAACTCTTGGTCTTCCTTTCCTGTGGCAGTCCTCATGAGAGTCAGTTTCATCACAGCATTTGATGGTCTTTGCGACTGCATTTTAGGATACGTTCAAAGTTCTTGAAATTTTCCAGATTGACTGACCTTCATGTCATAAAGTAATGATGGACTGTCATTTCTCTTTACTTAGTCGAGTGGTTCTTGCCATAATATGGATTAGAACAGTAGTCAAATAGGGCTATTCACTGTATAGACCTTTGTAACAACACTACCTCTGCACAACACAACTGATGGTCTCAAACATATTAAGAAGGCAAAAAATTCCAGAAATTAACTCTTGACAAGACACACTTGTTAATTGAAAACCATTCCAGGTGACTACCTCATGGAGCTTATTGACAGAAGGCCAAGAGTGTGCAAAGCTGTCATCCAAGCAAATGGTGGCTACTTTGAATAAGCTAAAACCTAAAACATATTCTGGTTTTTTGTTTACTACATAATTCCATACGTGTTCCTTCATAGTTTGGATGGCTTCAGTATTAATTTACAATTTAGAAAGTAAAGAAAAATAAAGAAAGAACATTGAATGAGAAAATGTGTCCAAACCTTTGACTGGTTCTGTATATTCAACAACACATTAAAGAACTCTTACAATTACAGCAGACAATGTCCATCAACTGTCAACCACTGTACTGCCCTGAAATAGGGAGCTCGGGGCCCCCAAGGACAACCAGGGCTCAAGGGACTGAAGGGAGAGCCAGGACTTCATGGCTCCCAGGGGCTGCAGGGTGAGCCTGGGCAGAGGGGCAAAGAGGTTAGATGTATTGTCATTCTATGCAATGATTTTATCTAGAGCTGCAACTAACCACTGACAGAATCAACATCACTGGTTGCTGTGCTCCTGGTTCTTTCCTTCATTTCCTTTCTTTTGCAGGGAGATGTTGGAGAGCCAGGTATTCCTGGGGGTCCAGGTGTTAAAGGAGCAAAGGTAATTTTCATGTCAACCTCATATTGTTAGCTAAAACAGCATTTTAGACACACTACCAGGGACTTTTGTCGTTTTAATCAGTGAGACAGATGGTCCGTACTAAATCATTTACTTAAATGATGCGTTTCACACAGGGAGATATGGGAAATCGAGGCCTATTGGGATCAGAGGGGTCTCCAGGAGTCCTAGGCACACAAGGACCGAGAGGGTCGAAAGGAGAAAAGGGATATAGAGGCCTAATGGTAACTGAGCCTAATTCCTTTTTATCCATCAGTGTAACTGCCTATTTCATCATCACTTTATCTACTGTCCAATACCTGTCTTTTTCACCATGTATTTCTGTTTTCAGGGTCAAGGGGGCCTGATGGGGAAGGTTGGAATGTTAGGCTTATTAGGAGTACAGGTAAATTACCTTCTGCCCTTGAGGAAGTAACTTTATTATTATATAAGGGCTGATCCTTTTAAATTTGTTGGTGTCATTTTTTATAGTGTCATAGTGTAGTGTTGAAATTAAAGTCAACTGCAAATTAAATTGTACTTTTTTGTTTACTACAACAGACATATCTGTTTGTAAATCAGTTGTTGTGTGTTCTGCTTTGCAAAAAAATTCTGAACCAAAAAGGAGAAATTTATAGTGACTACCCCAGTTTTACATTCATATCTTTAGTTTTCTGTCTATGTAGATGAAGACCTCATTTTGATACAGCCAAACAAATCTTGCATGAAGCAGTTGTGTCAGTATTCTATCACAGGCAGAGCAAAAATACATGAGTTTTCAGTTGGACTGAATATCAGTTACTGGTAACTGCTGTGAATGTGCATCTTTTTTCAGGGTTTCCCAGGTATTTTTGGCACTGCAGGACCTGATGGGCCACCAGGACACAAGGTTGACAGTCTCACAGCATATTCTGTAACCCTCTATTGTCACAAAACATGCTTGAGAACAATGTTGTGTTTTAAAGGATAGCTTTGGATTTTTTAAGGTCTGTCTTGTTTATGGTTTAGAGAGTTGCACTCTCCCAGTATGTAGGGAATCTTAAAGTTCACCCGTATGAAATGTATGCCATGATATACAGTAACTTTCTGATAAACACGTGACATAAACTGTCCTCCTTATAGGGAGACAAAGGTCTTGCTGGTGTGACTGGGGAGCCAGGAACTCCAGGTCCTAAGGTACAAAGCATTGATGCTAAATAGTCATAGCTTTAACATGAGACAGCAACAACCTACCCCATTACTGGTGCTGGCTTGATTACCTTTACACTGTGCTCTGTTGAACTGCAGGGGGTGGCAGGAATCCGAGGTGTGAAAGGTGACATGGGAAAGCCTGGGCCAGTGGTAGGTGGAGAGTCTGAGTGGACAGACTGGCACATGTTTAGAGATGCTGCCACCCAGCAGAGCCACACCAGTCTTCAGGAATATACATCAGCAGAACACTGGTGGACAGTCTGTATTGGGTAGATTTTCACTGTGTCCACCATATAATGTTAAACGGCTTTTTATTCTACTCAGGACCCAGTGTCCCTTTGATCACTGAGTATGATTAAAAAAAACAAACCAAAAAAACACTTACTTTGTGTTTATCAAGAAGACACATACTCCAGGTTGCTTTGTGTTTCCATATCCGATTTCCCTTCTCAGTTATTTTTTTCTAAACAAGGCACTGATTCCAAAAGACCAAAAGTCCAACTTAGTTACCTTCTTCCTTTGCTATAAATCGTTACAACTGGTGATATTTTTGTGCTTCAGGGGTCTGCAGGAATCACAGGAAGAACTGGTAATTCTGGTCCAAAAGGCTTTTCTGGACCTGAGGGTCTGAGAGGAGAGCCTGGACACCTTGGGGAGCCAGGAGAGGCGGTGAGAATCCCAACTGTTCTGACTGCTTCATCTGAGAGGGACTTTCATACATACTTTAGATTGTAGCTCACTGAAAGACTTTTAGTGTTGGTTAGAAAAAACAACCACTACTGTATACACAGATGTCTTAGATTTATGGATGCGTGTTTGCAGGGTCCTGATGGACTGCCAGGAAATAAAGGACCTCCAGGATTACTGGGACCAGAGGTAAGACCCACAGCTGGAGGGGCATGGATTTGAGCTTCCAGAAGATTTACAAACATTAGCTAATGGAAAAATGGAAGTCTGCATGTTTATCTAAAGATACAACTAGTGAATATATAGAGATTGTTTCATGTGATAGAACTGCTCCATTTTATGTTTCTCATTACATAATGAATATTTAATTTGAAACTAAACTGAATTCTTGAAATTGACTGATTTCTTAACACTTTGACTGCATGTAATCTATTCTTTCAGAAAGCATTTTCCGTTAATGATGTGGTTAGCCTTATTCTTTCTGTATATTTGGACACTGTGGCACTAATGGAGACTAATGTTTAATACAAAAATGATAAAATAATAATAATACTAGTATAGGAATAACCCCCCCACTCATTTCAGACATGAATTAAATGACATCTTTGCACTTTGGTACTGCATCTGAGTGTATTTTGGAGTGGCTATAAGAGGTTTTTGTTGTGTTAGTTGTCTTTGTATATATTTTGTGTTATCTACTCAAACTGAAGTAGACCGCAGAGAGAAAAACATGCTTCTTTGACAGCTGCTTGATTGAGTCCACCAGCTTCAAATCAGATAGACACTTTCATGACATTTTTCATTTGAATATTTTTAAAGTGTAATTGCAAAAATACTTTTTTTTTTACAGTTTATGCACTTTAATGGGAATTCCCATTCCCATAAAAGTGACACAAAGGTCATGAAGCTTGCAAACAGTATTTTACACTGTGCTCGTCTGGGTTAGATTTAGCAGTAAACCAATCCTTCTTCACAGAATATACCACAGAATATAAGTGAGAAAGGGTTTTATGGGAAATGTGGTCACTAGCACCAACATGCTAACATAGCTTTCATATCAGAGTTGTGCAGCCTAACAAACATCCTGTTTTTCCATTCTCCAGGGTGACACTGGTGAGATGGGACTTCAGGGTCCTACTGGTCCTCCAGGACCTCAGGTGAGCAGTGCCTCTTAACCCCCCCCCAAAACACACACACACACACACACACACACACACACACACACACACACACACACAGTCATTAACGTAATATATCACACAAGCATACGCTGTATCCTGAATACTCTCACAATAACATTCACCATCTTTGTCTGTATTGCCTTCAGGGACCAAAAGGTAGACCTGGGCTGAAGGGAAGGAACGGACAAAAAGGTCAAAAGGTCAGCACTATATTGGTAGACTTATATCATACAGTTTGCTTTTCTCACATAAAACATTATATCTAAAAAGAATTCCATCATTGAAGGATTGAAGGAAGAAAAAGAAACCTATAAACTGGGGTGGAATATTTTTTACTTGTTTTCAATCAAGCCTCCCAAATTGTATATCAAATGACTGTTCTCCAGTAATTATCAAGATATCAGTGTTAAAGCGTATAGATTTTAAGGATTACATATGGAAAAAAGAAGAACTGCACACTTCATGGTGGTGTAAACTGAGATGGATATTTTTTATGATGCAGATTTTTTTTTTAAATGAAACTGGACATGAATCAGTGACTAATACTACTACTAGTAGTACTACTCTACTAACCATAATATTAATACACTGCCTGGCCAAAAAAAAAGCTTTGATCACGGCACGCATTCGCTGTGGCATTGTTTCGATAAGCTTCTGCAATGTCACAAGATTTATTTCCGTCCAGTGTTGCATTAATTTTTCACCAAGATCTTGTATTGATGATGAGAGAGTCGGACCACTGTGCAAAGCCTTCTCCAGCACATCCCAAAGATTCTCAATGGGGTTAAGGTCTGGACTCTGTGGTGGCCAATCCATGTGTGAAAATGATGTCTCATGCTCCCTGAACCAATCTTTCACAATGCGAGCCCGATGAATCCTGGCATTGTCTTCCTGGAATATGCCCATGCCATCAGAGAAGAAAAAATCCATTGGTGGAATAACCTGGTCATTCAGTCTATTCAAGTATTCAGCTGACCTCATTCTTTGGGTACATAATGTTGCTGAACCTAGACCTGACCAACTGCAGCAACCCCAGATCATAGCACTGCCCCACAGGCTTGTACAGTAGGCACTAGGCATGATGGGTGCATCACTTCATCTGTTAAATCCAGGTGGCAACTTTTTTTTTGGCCAGGCAGTGTAATAGTAATGATAGGGCTGTGTAAACCTTTTAGACTTAAAATTTTGACATCCTGAGTTAAATGTCAGGAATCTGACATGAAATAAATCTCAGTGGATTGAATTTCAGGGAGATGATGGCAAACGTGGACGTCCAGGGAAGGATGGACGTATTGGGAAGAGGGTAGGATGACCTGACATCTAATGTAAATATGAACTTGAATTCACATTCTCAAATCTAAAGTTATTCCATTTTAAAGGGGAAAAGAGGGAAAGCTGGAAGTAGAGGCATAAGAGGAAGGCGAGGAGAAAAGGTCAGTTGTGTCTGTTGATTCTGCCATTCTTTATCATCTGTTACCTGTATGCTTTTGGTTTCAGCTCTTAAAATGACTTTAGATTAGTCAGGCTATCACATTGAACTTTGACGTCTTGATCTTTGTCTGCCCTGCAGGGGGAGATGGGAGATTTGGGTATGTTTGGTCCGCCTGGGAGACATGGTGTCTATGTAAGTTTTTAGCGTCATAGAATTATTTTGAAATACTGTGTTATGAATCATTATTTTATTTAGTTTGATTATCAATGTTCCTCACAGTCTTCATGTATTCTACTTCTACAGCCTCAGTGTGAATGTTGTGCTTTGTCTTTGTCATCTGGTATTTTTCATTGCACTTCTTGATTTTAATTAAACAGTTGAGTAAAAACAGAATAATTAACACTCATCTCTTCTTTTACAATCTTTCCCAAAAGGGTGTAGCTGGACCACGTGGAGACGATGGTGAAGTGGGTAGACCAGGCGTTAAGGTAGGAATATTTAGTTTAATAGTTTGTTTTTCAGAGGCAGCGCTTATTTATTAACAGAAAAGAAAAGTGATGTAGCCACAACCAGATAAAGCATTAGAGCCAAAGTCTAAAAAGACCCCATAAAAATACAGTGATACAACCCCAATTCCAAAAAAGTTGAGATGTTGTCTGAAACACAAATAAAAGCAGAATACAGTCATTTGCAAACAAACTGTTTTTACTGTGTTTTATCTGTAAAACATAAAAAAACTAGAGTAAAGTCTGGTACTGTCTGGTACAGGCTGACACAAAAATTGCTGTATCATCAGCATACAGCTGGATGTCTATATCAGGCCAGAAGGCAGATCATTAATACGCAGACAAAATGTGAGTGGACTGATTTTATTCTTCCACCTGAACAGGTGGTTGTACACATTGTGATTTTAAGAGAGTACGCTCTGTATTTCCCACTACGCAGGGAGAACCTGGGGCTATAGGACCACCTGGCCCTCCTGGTGGAGAAGGGTTAAAGGTGAGCTTATGTATCAGTATGGTATTCCATATAAACATTCTTACACACACACACACACACACACACACACATATATATGTACATACAGTATGAATGAATGAATAAATGAATGAATGAATGAATGTATGAAATGCGTATTTACAATAAAAATCAGAAATGTGTTGTGTGTATATGTATTCACCCCCTTTGCTGTGAAACCTTTAACTGAGATCAGGTGCAACCAGTTGTCTTCAGAAGTCACAGAATTAGTTAAATGCAGATGAGACCAAAACTGAACTTTTGGCCCTGGTGAAAAATGCTTTGCTACAGTGCACACCACCCTGATCACACCACCCTGCAGTGAAACAGCGGCGGCAGCATCATGCTGTGCAGATGTTTTTCAGCAGCAGGTGGAGGGAAACTGGTCATGAGGGCAAGATGGATGGATTGAAACATAATGCCACTCTTGAAGAAGACCTGCCTCAGTCAACAAGAGGCTTGAGACTGGGGCAGAGGTTTCCCTTCCAGCTAGACAATGACTCAAAGAACGCAGAATTACACTGAAATGGTTCAAGGCAAAGCTTGTTAATGTCTTCAAATGGCTCATTCAAAATCCAGACCTCAGTCAACTTCACTCAATCTGTGGCAAGACTTCAAAATTACTGTTCACACACTGTCTCCATCTAAGACAAAAAACATTCTGCTAATTCAGTATAATTGTTGTTTCAGGGAATTCAAGGCCCTATTGGAGAGTCAGGAAGAGCTGGACAAAAGGGAGAGCAGGTGAAGTAACGCTGTGCTCACATCATATACGTCACATCAAATTCAAGCCCATCAGACTTCTTAACTTAAGAGAGAGAGAGACTACCATGTTGGTTACGATCATTTCGATAGGCTACTTAATTAACAACCGCACATGGCTCACCTGCTGATGTGAAAATGCAAACACAGCTGGGCAACTTTATACTGCTGGTGAAAAAAGTCAGCATAGCAGACCCTTTATACAGGGGGAGAGAAAAAGAAAGAGGCAGGATGGAGAATTGTTTGAACTCAGACGATTCTTTTGGTAATCTTAATAATTACTTTTGGTAACTACCATGACAGATGGGGAGGGTGTCTCAATAACCTACATGTTATCTTCTGAAATGATATTAACATTTCTGAACACCTCTAAGAAGGTCATGTACCAGTTTCATCTGAAAAGGTGTAGGTCATAATCCACCTAACTGAATATGACTGAACAAAATTTGGGCTTGTGTCAGTCATCAATAATCAAATCAAGGTTATTCAGTATTCCACATACAAACAACTGGGCCCAGTTTGATTTCCACCAGCATATCTCATGAGTGCAGTACTCTTCAAGGTATCCTGTGGAGTTTTTTACCTTTAGTACTGCTTTATGTAGGGTCCCATTTTGTTTGTCCTGTGTATGAGGATGCATATGCGTGTACACATGCTCTTGGATGAGGCGATACACAATGGTTTCACAGTATCCCACTGATCTACAGGTGGAAGTAATGCAGCTAGAAATGCAACAATGTGCCAACAAAGGTAGGGAAGAAGAGGTCTGCTAGCTAGTAAACATGGATGAAAACAATGCAGGTTTCAAACTTTTAAGAAAAATCGGCTTTGTAAAGGACTTTATGAGGAATCTGTTTATTATGTTTATTAGAACTCAAAGCTAGAGACATTACATTTTGGTTTACATTCAATGTGAAAATAACTTTTTGTTTGTTATAAGAGAACTCCACAGGGTACCTTCACGTCTGTTATGTACCTTAATGTATGTTAGAGCATCCCATCAGCACAGGAACTCTCCAAAGTGGCAGACTGTTTGAAATAATCTGCACTTTTGCTGCGTAACAATGTGACCATAGTGCAACTTTCTCAAACAAGGAGGTCTTATACAATATAGTTATAGACCCAGGATTCACATTCATTTCTTTTATGCAATGTCACACATATCTAACCTAATGATGGCCAGACTAATAACCACAGTCATGTTCATTGCAGATATGATATGCTTTGATGGTTTACGCTCATGGCATTAAAATCAACTTGCAGAAACTTCTTATGCATGTTTAGAAGTCTTTGCAAATTAATTTTGACATTTAGAAATGAATGGAAGCTGCTGGCTGGTTTAAAAGTTGAGAACAATTTAGAGGGTGTGGTCTGGAGTAATATAAAGAATACAATACACCCCTGCAAACCCTAGCACTCAAATGACTGTCAACATCGAGTGAAAGTTGTTGTTTTTCATATTTTTCCATTTTTGTTAGAATGCACGATAAAAGCTTTCAATAAACCATTCGGTCTGAGTCATTCTGTTCCCTTGACTGTGTGTTGATAATCATAAAGAGTATTGACTGTTTCCTAGGGGGATATCGGTCCACCAGGTAGAAGAGGTGCTCCAGGCCTGCCTGGGTTGCCTGTAAGTCATCTCTAGTAACTGACATTATGGCCAACAATACTAACGTTGATGTTGGAAAGAATTAATATTACTCTTAACATCCACTCATCTACTTGTCTGTTTTAGGGTTTGTTTGGACAGAAGGTGAGTAAATGCAAAACTAGATTGCATGAGGTTGCTTCCTGAGAAATCTCCTGAAAAATGTACATAGATTTCTAATTGGATGCTATTTGTGCTCACAGGGCCTGAAAGGGTTTACTGGACCTCCAGGCCCTACTGGAAAGAAAGGCTTATCTGTGAGTATATGTCTCTAATAGAGCAGGATGCAGGTTTTATTGCATTGAATAACAGAAATGTGTGACACCACGCATCATGTGTATTCATGGGTCACATTTTGTTTGTTAGGGTCCACCTGGCCCACCTGGACTGCCAGGAACCTCCCTGGATCCCACATTGACACAGCTAAAGGTAAGTGTGGCTGGTAACTGCATGCCTTAGAACCATTGTGCATTCATGTGCACATAATGGCTGCCTCACCTATCCTGTTTTTCTTATGAGTAGCAGACTCAGGAAGAACCACAAACACAACGCCACAAAAAGTTATGTGGAGAAAGCATTAGAGCTTGTCCGTGGTTACCTGCATTCATATGGTGTCTCCATGCCGCTCAATATAGCAACCTCCTTAACTGTCCCCATGTTCAGTTTCGTTTATGTTGTGCAAAATATCATGGAAAGTGTTCCCATGTTTGCTGCAGGTTTGTCTCTGATCCATCCCTTACTAGATTTATTATGTAAACCTCCCAGTACACACATATTGCACAGGTATTGCAATGAACAACGCTGCTTGTGTCGCAACCACCTGTATGCATTGTGTTGCATATAGACAACAAAACCTCTGAACTACCCACTGTGGTACATTAAGATGTCATTGTTGCTGCTGCTCCTCGCATCTGACAGACTTGTACACCTACATTCATATTATTTATGAGTCAAAGATGTAATAGTGGATTATTATTTCTTGTCCACAAATACTTGCACAATTCTCTTCAATAATGTAAGGTATTGTTTTGTGTATAGCTCTGTAAGTTGTTTTGTCTATTTTATTTTTTCCAATCTTACAGTTCTGTATCTTTTTTCACCTCTTGGCCTGTTTCTGGTGCTTATGTGACATGACTTTTCTTATCCTATTTTATCTTATAATCACTCTTAATAGTTAGAAAGACAGTCTCATAGTTACAATGTCAAAAATTAAAAACAGATATCATCCAAAAAAGATAATTCACATGTAAAAAACAAAACAGGTGAACAAAATGTTACTTGAGTTAAGTGTATATTGACTTTTTATTTGTAATGCTGACTTGTTTATTGAATTTATTCAAATGTATTCCACTTATTTCTATGTCTTAACGATGTACTCCAGCAACAAGTACTGCACTTCCATGAAGCTGGGGGAGTAGTGAGACATTATACAAATTCTTTTATATGTAGCACTCTGAGTAGTATTCCAAATGACAAGTAAATTAATCTTCATCTGTAAAATGTGAGTTCCCCTTTAAATGTCTACTTATAGTTTCCTCAATTTACCATGTCATCTCATCCATTGCATATCCCTCTTTATTTGCTATGAACATCTCAGGAGCTCATGAACATATCAGACAAGCCCGACTATGTCCTGGTCCAGACTTTGTTAGACTCCCTTCAGAGAGATCTTCACTGGTTCATAAACCCACCAGATGGCAGCAAACAACACCCAGCTAGTACATGTCTGGAGCTGTGGCTTGCTCACCCCAACTTCACTAATGGTGAGACTGACATTCACTGATGCTCTGAACAATTCCAAGGAAAAGGTATTAAGAGAAAAATCTAAACTGTTCCTCCTTTGAAAATAACAGTACATGTTTTATCATTAAATTATACAATGATCTGCAGGTCAGAATGGCCTCCATGTTTACCAGCAGGTCATGCAAACATTAACAACATGTTTGTTCTGTGTTGTAACATTTGACAATCTTTCAGGGATGTATTACATTGATCCTAACCAGGGTAGCCCAGCGGATGCTTTTCAAGTGTACTGTGACTTCACAGCAGAGCCAAAGACTTGCCTGTCTCCACTCCAGCCTCAGGTATCATCAACACACACCACAACTGATAAACATTCTTAAAAGTGTAACTTATAGCATTTTAAAATACAGTTAATATCCTTATGTAACTGTAATCCCTATTTAAGAATGCATAACAAGTAAACTTATATAATACTTGGCGGAGAAGCCTTTACTTGCAATGACAGCTTCAAGATGCTGCCTGTACAAAGAAACTAATCTCTCACAATGTCAGGGGGGATTTTCCACACAGTCTTTAAATCTTAAAGATTCTAGAGGCCCGTTGGGTAATCTTGATCTTCAGTTTCCTTTCACAAATAACAGCTTTCAAGGGTCTATATCACAGTAGCCTCTGATGCGATAGCTGGAACTGCTTCTGTTTGGTGAGGCATCTGATGTCAGATGGTAGTGATGATGGTACTTGGCAGCTGCTTTTCCAGGTTTGGATCAGTCAGTCTTGAGCGGAAGTCAGTCTTTGCAAGAGTCAGTTTTGGAAAGAACTGCTCATGGTAGTTGGTTGTCCCAAACAGATACAGATTTGTGTCAATCCAAGTCAAGACAAGCTAGCACACAGGTTGAGTTCAGAGCCCTCATTCACCACACACCACACCGTCACACACCCAGAGTTCCTCACACCCCCACTGCCCCCAGTGCTTTTGAAGTGCCTTTCCTTCACTGAGACAAGTACCCTCCCCTCCCTGACTGTAGCTACTGGCCAAATTAGGAGACAGATGGAGTGACTCCACCAAGGCACGGCTCCAGGCTGTGACAGTATCAGCCCCCAGCGTTTGGAGAACTGTGCCAGCCAGTGATCTGCTGTTCTGTAGCACCTCTTCAACCTGAACCAGGAGAAAATACCAGACAGCCATCTGGCCTCAACAGCTATAGACCAGTTGCTGTCACATCTCATATGATAAAGATGCTGGAGAGGCTGGTCTGGTCCACCTTAGACAGCAGATGGGATCATCACTGAACCCTCTGCAGTTTGCTTACCTGCAGACCTGGGAGCAAACAATGCCCTCATCTACCTGCTACAGCTCACTCACTCACGTCTGGATGAAACTGACTGCACTACGAGAATCATGTTCTTTGATTCCTCCACTGCATTCAACATCATCCAGCTACCGCTACTGAGGAAGATGCTGCAAGCGACGAAGGTAGACACGTCCATGTCTTGGATTACCGAATACCTGACAGGCAAACAGTTTGTGTCATTCAGTAAGTCAGTCTGTGTTCTGGCTGAAATGGTGGTGGAAAGTACAAGAGCTCCACAGGGGACTGTGCTGTCTCCCTTCCTGTTCACCTTATACACCACAGACTTTCAGGTTGTGCCACATGCAGAAGTTTTCTGATGACTGCAGTGGTTGGATGATTTGTGGGAAAAGGAGCGTAGGACTGGTGGATAACTTAACATGGCCAAGACCAAGGAGATGGTGATTGACTTTAGAAGAGGCCAGCATCACAACCCCAACACCAACAGTGTATTTTAGGAGTGGAGATTGTCATGGTGGAGGACTACAAGAACCTGGGCATTCACTTCAACAACAAACTGAACAGGAACACCGAAGCTGTATACAAGAAAGGGATGAGCAGAGATTTCCTGTACTGGCCCCTTGCTTTCACAGGGGCCAGTACAGGAAATCTCTCTACCAGGTGTGCTAATGCCAGGTGTAAACACCCCACCTCTATCTGACTGAGGACTCTCAAAATTCTCAAATTCTCACAGCCTGTTTATACCAGGCATTAACATACGTCTTTGGTGATCTGATCGGAAGTGCTCAAAGTATGCCGGTTCACACCTGGCATGCCGGTTCACACCTGGCATTTTTTCCAAATGCGTCTTAAGTGACCACTCATGATTGGATTGGATCAACTTCCCCACTCTGTATGCAAATAAACGCATGCATCTTTCCATTTGCAAAGACCAAAATGACCTCAAAACTACTTATTCACGTTTTTTATTGAGAAAGCCGATGGTCCAAATCCTCTTCTTGTTCCCATGAACATGTTTACGCATATTTCCTAAGTAATTTTTCCTCTGAATGAATGCACTGTTGAACCGAAAGTACTATTAATCTGTGTTCTCAGTTTAGAAATGCATGCACATTAATGAATCACACAAGTACCTCATCCTGTTCTGTGCTAAGAAATCGAGAAAGATTTTTTTTTCTTTTTCTGGCAAATGACTCAGATGTACGCTATGTAATATTTAATAGTATGTACTGTATCTTCTAGTATAGTGCAGGGACTGGACTGCCATTCTTCTCCGCAGTGGTGTTATTAACTTCCTGACTACCAGGAAAAAAAATATTGTCCAAAATTCACATTTTTTTTTTAAATTCCCCAATCTTTGTAAGGTAATTAGAATACTGAAAACATTTTTTTTTTTGAAAAAAAAAAGAAAAGAAAGCATTTTTTTAGGACACTTTTTAAACACTTAAATACTATGCAAAAATACAGTTAAAATAATTCAGACAATGTTTTAATGTGTTGTTAAGAGACTTATCTAAAATATGTCAGCAACATTTCAAGCCAAAATTTGCTCAATAAAAAGCATTATGCACTTACTTTTCCTCTTCCCATAAAATGCGCTTGCGCTGATGGACGCCATTTCCCTTAATGAGAAAGAGAAAGGTACCAAAGCCCCACCCCTTCACATTTGGTATCATTGAAAAGCCCTAAATGTCCTCTGTAGATAGTAAAAAGAGTTAATTCAATAGTATGCAGTGGGTAGGAGATACTCAGGTTTACAAATGTCCTCCACAGAGGACAAATTTGAACTACTGGCAGTCAGGAGGATAAGTATCAAAACTGCTCAAAGCTGAGGTTAACTTATGATTTTAATTGTTCAAGCCATATTTGCAACTTCAAATAAATACATCTTTATTATTTGGTCAAACACATCATATTAATGTGATAACGTCAATGACTGACCACAGGTTCCAGTAAAAGCTTGGCTGAAAGATTCTGGCACCAATATGTCATTTCACTGGTTGAGCACAATTGAAGATGGCTTCCAGGTGAGTGTCTGATTCAGATATTGCTTTTTTTTGTCTGAGATAGATGTCAGATTTTTTTTCTTTCTTTCTCTGAATCACATTTCCTGTGCAAACCTCTTACCTTCAGTTTGAGTATCCAGGAGGAACAGATGTGGTCCAGATGAGGTTTCTACGACTGAACAGCAGAATCTCCACTCAGACCATCACTTACTACTGTCGGCCAAGAAATAGACAGAGCCGCAGAGAGAGGGAAATCAAGTTCCTGGCTGACACTAGAAGGCAGAGTTACCTGGGGGAACTGCAAGACTGTTTAGTAAGTGACAGTGATAATGATGGAGGTTTATGAATCTAAGACTTAATGCTGAGGACATTTTAGCCCCAGCTCACATACACCTTCAGTAAGCCTTGTTTTAAATGCACTCATTTTAATTCTCCTCAGTACTTCTCTCTGCATCAACTACAGAAAAATGTTACTGTTAACAGTATATTGCTTTTACTGGAAATTCTCTAATAATGGCTGGGGACTTTATTCACTTTAAATACAGAGAAAAACAGGCAGGCTGGTTGAAGCCATTAATCCAGCTAGCTAAACAATCAAATCTGACCAGACTCAGACTGAGGAGGCTGCATTATCTTTGAGCTCACTGAGAGACGTGACTGTGAAACTGAAACACAAATCAGTACAAAGACTCCCATGAATAAAGGCTCTTTGAACATACATCTCATAACCAAAATTATCATCACAGACATACTGGGACCAGGATAAGATGCCATAAAATGGCATACATTTTTTCATCTTGGCAACATAGGCTATGGGCTGGCAGCTAAGCTAATACATCTGCTTCATGCTAACTGAGGAAACAGTAGTTCTAATTAACAAAATGAACATCATTGACGTTCAGTCATCACAACAGATGAATAAAAACTTCCAGCACAAGATATTGGATAAACTTACATATATGGCCTTTGAAAGCTTTAGTGTACAGAAGAAAATCACTGACCTCAGAGCACAGAGACAATGTGAGTAACCTGCAGCACCAGCCATGTACTTCTCCACTAAACCAAAAGTAAACTTAACTCTAGACTAAAACTGGATTTTCACTCTGTGTCACTAGGTGGCAGTATTAGACGAAAGAATATGACATTGATTACTAAAGTATAGCCTTTATTGGAAATATGCCTACATTAGAAACAGGTTTTTGTTCATAATACTCCTGTATTATATATGTGTGCATCTTCTTACATTTTAATAAGATGTATCTTTGTTTTTTCATCTGGTCCTGTTTTAAATTGCTGTTAATGCTATTTGCTGTTAATGCAACCTCAACTCTTCCTCCATGTTTACTGCTCTGCCTTAATAGATTCAATATAGAGTTTCCACAACACTGCAGTACAAGTACAACAACAGAGTCATGTCATACTCACCACTCTGCTGCTCTCATTGTCTCTTCTCAGACAAAAATACTGTTTTTATACAATTATTTTCAGTCTCTTCCATTTAGCTCTTTTGTGCTGGTAGGCTACCATAGACCAGACTGTCACATACATGTATTTTACAAAACATCCCAGCTCTTTGGAGGAGAGAACATAGAAAATTCTGTTGAATTTGGATTGCAATTGCTACCTTGCCTGAACCTGAGTGTTCATGATATCTTGATAAATCAAGGTTTATTGGTCAGCCGTCATGCTTATCCAGACATCTATACATATTTGATCGAATCACCAGGTGGTAGTGGACTAAGTGTTGTCTGTAGATAGCCAACCTGTTAATACCTCACTGTTTGATCTGGGCTAGGCTGAGATTTATTTGGAGATGGCAGTCATGTTTACTGATGCTGCTGTACTGTATGACTGTACTTCAGAAGCCTCCCACTCAAGCTATCCCTCAGTGGTGGCTGTCACCATCATAATTCAGCTATTTACCACACTGACAGTGAATATTCATGTTTCTTATGTGCCATAATTCTCAGTGTGAAAGCTTTTGTTATTAACACGGTTGTTTCTGATTTGGCATTGCTTTAATGACTGAAGCTATGCTATTATCATCAAAAAAGAATTTGTGCTGCTACCAAAATGAAGAATTACTGTTCTCTGAAGGCTCATACAGTCTTGGCTGCAGGTTTTTCTACATAAATAACCTGAGGGTTCAGACTGAACCATTATGATTCTTTCCCCACAAAGGCTTCATGACTTGATGACATGGCATGACAGTCTATCAATGAAATCCAACACTTCCTGCGCAGATGTTTCAAAGTAAAAGTATCCCAACAACTCTTTATTTGACTATGCATAACTGTGCTTGAAAAAGAAAATGTAGAAGTCAGAGCAACTGGAAATAATTAATGGATGAAAAGACTATTGCTGTTCGAGAAGTGAAAATGAAAGCCGCAGAGTGTTATTTGATTCTGCTGTAGTTCTGATGGAATTAGTGCTGTGGAAATGTGCATTATCCTGAATTAACCATAGTAGCCATATTAAAGTACTGGTATTTCCATCCCCCCTCAATGTTTTTTTTTATCCGGCCTTTACCAGAAACCAGGCTCCAGTCTGTTTGTACTGGCCTCACTTGTGACTATGAATTTTTTAAGACAAAAACAGAAATATTACTAAATTGGGGTTGCTAACTTGTTAACTTGTTAAAATATCTACCTCATGGTAAACCCTATATATTCAAACTGTAGTGGATTGCTTTTAGTACTTGACTATTGTATTTATTATTGTATTGTCTAATCCTATACAGAGTTTGCCGACCTGATGATGACAATGATGGTACTAGATCAAAAGTTAAGGGGTCAGGAGACAATTCAATCTGAATGTGTGTTCCCACTTTGATGGCAGTCCATCCAGTAGTTACCCTGACATTTCACTCAAAGCTACCTCATAGTGGCACTAAAGACAGGTCAGGGATCACCAAAGTCATTCATGATTCCTGACATGATGAATTTCTGTACAAAATTTTATCTTAATCCATTCAATAGACATTGTCATGTGTAGAGCCACTTCCCAAACATGGCTTAAACAAACAGAGGTGTGATTCTCTTGTTCTCTGAGTACTTTCAAACATTGTTTCCTTTTCTGCAGCTGGAGTCAGGAGCCCAGGAATCAGTTTTTCAGTTTGAAAGTGAAGATCTCCAACTGCTGCCTCTCAGGGACCTGGCAATATTTGGAAACAAAGAAGTAACCCAGGAGTTTGGCTTCACCATAGGGCCTGCATGCTTCAGCTAGAGATGCCCCCTGTCTCTTAGCATGAGTGCATCTGTGTGGTGGTCCACAGTTACAAAGATCTGAACAGGCAAACCATGTATATCTGGCACTTTTATACTGTCTTTTAGAGCATGACTCAAAACATCATTTTTGAGTTGGCATTGCTTTGTAATTCAGAGTTATCCACCTGTTTTCAAGTGTGCTGACCAGCCAATTCATTTTGGATGCCAACAGTGGGAATTCTGGGTGAAAAATGTTCAAGCGCAACCTTTTTCAAAACAAAACAGTGAGGACTAAAGACACAAAGTCAACTGAAGCTCCTCAGGGATCAGAAAGGGTTTCTCTCCCTTTCTGAAGGTTTCCTCTGCACAGAAAGACTGTTGGCTTGCCCACTTTTTAGACCAGGAATATTTTGAACCTGAAATTCTTGACATTAACCATATTTTGTACATTTGTGTTTGTGTTTGAAACCTGCTTATTTATGTAAATGCTTGACATTCATTTATTCATTCTCATTTTGATTCAGGTACATTTTGACTTGATCATTGTGTTCAAGTAACATCTTTGGTGGTGCTGGAAGCTTGGTGACATAGTGACTACTCATGGGTTATGCACCAAAGGGAATATGATTGTTTCCTCTATTTTGGAATCTCCAGTTCTCTCTGTTTGTTCAAAGATCAGAAATGTTGACATAGTTGCTGATGCATCGGTCAATGTTAGCTTTTTGCAGAAACATCAGTGTCTGCTCATGAGTAACACTAAGGTTATGGTCATCTAGTTTTCAAGGAGTTTACAAGTCCTCACATGATGTCATGTTTTCACATGCTTAATTCAGTACTCACTTCATGGTAATGAAATTCATGAAAAGATCCAAACAAACAATATGTCAGTCTGTCTCTCAGTACTATCTGACTTCCCTACTCTGTCTGTGGCTCTCAGCCCCAAGCCCACTGGGTCCTGTTGAAGATATCAATCTTCAAAAACAGCTCAGAAATATATATATGGTTTATTTTTTTATTTGAAAAGGCTCAGTAATTTCCTAAAACAGCTGGACACTGGAGTTCTTTTTGAAGGTTATTGTTTTTGTATTTCTGCTTTAATAGGGGAGATAGGTGGGGGTGACATGCAGCAAAGGGCCCTAAGATAGAATGGTGAGGTGAGCTCCCAGGGCACCAGACACTATAGTTTTTAACACACCACCTGAAAAAAGTAAAAGAAGCTCATTATTATGATTTCAGACTTTCTGATATATTGTTCTGACTTTACAGTCCTTGCCCACCTCATTGCATTCAGCACAGCTGCCAGCAGCTGCTGCTGCTGCTGCAAAGATCATGCAGTTTGTTGCTGGTATGCGTTGTATTTCTGGGACCATTTTGTTGTTCAGTGAGTTTTTTTTTTTTTTTTTTTTTTTACAGTTTTTAGGTTAACTGTCCAAATATACACCACATTACCTCATATTAAATATTTCTACAGAGTACAGGGGAGATCTCTAATTCTTAGTCCATATTTATTTTCTGGCCTTTTCACTGTCTTTATTAAGTGAGTGCAAGGCACTGACATTGTACACTATTCATCAGTGATGTTTCAGTTGTCAGACCATAATTTTTCTTTCAAACTGTACCTTCACCATATGTATAAGTCCATTAATCAGATGGCAGATTGTGGATTCTCAAGTGACAGTATGCAGACTTCTTTGGTTTCTTTTCAGTCACACCTGTCAGAGAGACTTTACGGTCTGTAAGAACTTTGTCCAGATTGTCACCTATTTGAAAGTACATGTTAAGTGTAACTGTTGTAAATACATCATGCAGCTGTTGTAGATATTTTTGAACATAGTTGGTCATTGCCTGTATTAGCACTTCAGTCACCTCCATCTTTTGTCATGAGCTGTTTTCTGTTGAGTTTCTAATTGTTTTTAACATTCTTAATTTATATTGTTTTGTTTTCTGGTTTCTTGTTTCAATGTTCCTCCACATTTCACTGATACTGCACAGAATGTAAAAATGTTTGGCCACTTGGGGGCTGCAGAACAAGCTGAAAACACAACAATAACATATATTACCCTATAAAGATGTTAAAGGGAAGCAAACTGTTGCTTTTTGTATCATTCATTTTTTGGAGTGGTATTAAATACCACTCCAAAAAAACAGGTGGACACAAATTTTGTGCCCACGTGTTGAATGACAGCTCAATATTGACACTTTTGGCTCTGAGAAAAATATCTGTCAGTTTAGCTGCTAAATGCTCGACTTTTTTAGCAGCCAGTGTGTAACTGTGTCTATCTCCAGTTGTCTTGCTGGACAGAGCTTTCTTGCTGAATGTGAGCAGAGTTGTATGCCAGAAAATTTAAAAAAAAAAAAAAAAAAAAAGTGCTTAAAGAAGGTGAAGGGAACTGCTGTCTGGTGACAGTTCTTCGTATTGTTTCTCAGTGTGAGTGACATTCATTCATTCGTCCACTGTTCATGTAACAATTACCTGTTAGTGCAGCTAACAATACATGAAGGGATTTTGCTGTTTTAGTTGTACATGGTCCTGCATGGCTCAGTAGGTATTCTTCAGGATTAGAAGGCATATTCCCCCCAAGCTACCCATGCTAAAACTGCATGTTACTATAAGATACATTTGATACTGTACTGTATGTTGCTTCATCATAAATTAAATTTATTGAGTTGGATTTTATTGCATATTGTTTCATTGAAGGAACTAAACTGAACTTCATGACCCAACACACCTTGTTCTCTGCCCTTCGCTATACCCCATCCTCAGCATGCTAATTTAGGTACACACTTTAAAAGAATGTTACACAGTTAAAAACAGTTATTGTGCACAATGCTGAAACAGAGACACTTTGTGGAATCTAGTGCACAGTAGAACTAACGTCACTGCTATCGAGGAGCTGAGGGCATCCATAGTTGCTTAAGGATTTTTTTTTTTTGGAACTGTTATCTAGATAATCTGATCTACATAACGATCTACAGCAAGGACATGACCCCTCACTGGCTTCCCACCTATTGACACTGTCTCTCTGCAGTGGTGGACAGATGCGCTTTTTCTTACACCATCTCAGTGCCTCAGCCAGCATGCCAACCTAACTGAAGTAATTGTAATTACCTGTAAGTTCAGGCTGGACAGGTACAAATAGGAATGCCAAACTATTAGACATTATTAACGGTAAATCAACAGGCATGCATCGGTGTCATTCGGACCCACTGTGTGTATCATTATTCTATGTATATAGCATGTTAAAAATGTGTTTAACACTACAAATATATTCTTCTTCAGGAAACATCCAGGCAGCACACGTGCATGGATGTTGTCACAGTGAGAAACCACTACTCCATATTCTTCAGGAGGAATCATAGAGATATTCATACTAATTATTCTTATTCTTTAAAGGTACCACTGCTTGTATTAACAGCCACATTAATACCAAATGCAGAAGTAAATGTGTTCATAATATAGACTTTATCAAACAATATCAGTATAATATAGTGTATTACATCAGCTAACTATTGATAAGAGATGGAGGGGCATAGGGCCTGCATGTTCGCATACAGCCACTTCTGGTGAAATCTGTCAAAACAGAAATCAAACAGGCATAAACTAAGCAAAAAATTTCAAAAACTAAAGACGGTCTTTACGTTTGGAAATACTGAGGCGTTCGACTCAACGGGGATACTACAATAGCCAGCAATAATATTGCCCCCTCTCTGACACCCTCTCACAATATGCGGACCGGAGAATTTGTCATTATGCAAAAATTAAACAATCTAATAAAACTGATGGGAAGAGAATGACAAAAGAAAAGGTTTTTACACTTAATTTCTTTCGAAACATTATCTTTAAGAGACGAAAGTGCACTAGTAGACATTCGAAATTTACGATATTTCGAGGAAGACACTGAAGGCAACATGGGTTCATCTGAATCACATTTGATGTTGACAGTGAGCGGCATGACATCGTAAGCCACAAGTGGATGATTTATAGCTGATTTTTAATTTCTGTGTAATAGTTATGAAATGAGAAGTACTGGCTGCGTTGCTTTCGGTATCGGCGAAGTGTTTTAAACATGAGGAGACCGCGGACGCTATTTTACTAACGTTGAGCTAACCGCAGTTAAACACTGACTGCTGCCGCTGCTGTCACCCTCCTGGTGGTGGATTAGACTGTTTGAACATCTGACGACAACGCTGGATACTTTAAAAGGTAATGTCAGGAACATGTTTTATTTTTCCTGGGCTCCCTTTAACGGTAAGTCTTCAGCAAAACAAGTGTTTTTGTTTTTCAAAGAATGTTTTTGCTGTATTAATATGGAGCTCAACTGTTTATCCATGGTATCGGTTGTGTTAGGCCTCAAGCCATGCCTCGGTCCACAGTTGGGCTATGAATCCGCCTAAACGTTACTTAACCCATCGGTAACGTTATCTCGAGCCAGTCGCTCGTAGGTGAAGTAGCGTTACAGTGGGTTTTAACGTTACGTCTTGTGTGAAAGGTGAGAAACATTAGGATGTAGTAACAACACATTATTTGGCTTGTAATACCATTCGGAAAAACAATATCCACTGGATAAGCTTTGTCCATCGTTATTCAGTTTACATTTGGCGCTAGGTTAACACTGTTAGCCTGTTGATTAACACTTGGTGTTGCGGTGTTTACAAACATGACGCCAGCTAGCTGTGTAACTTAGCTGTCTGTGCTGTGCCTTCCGCCTACATTTATGCTTAAATTTCACCTGAACAGCCCGAACATTAGTTATGTTTAAACTAAGTTATTGTGCTTTTGGTGTGCTGTGAGTTTAGGTTACAGGAAGTTATGTCAGCGAGGAAACCTCTAACGTAAAGGCAGGGGATTCACTGTAAAGCCAATGAGTGCAAAGTGAGTGAAAGTGGAGCCAACCTCTCGTCTTCATGCCTGACAATGTGGTGTTAGTTTGTAATCATATCACAACCACACCTATCAGCCAGGCTCACGTGTTATCCGGGTCCCGTCTCGCTAGCTTGCTGACAGATGGGTTATCACCACACCTCCACCTCCATCCAGCTCTCCTCTCACTCACAGTACTCTTCAATGTGTCTCTTCTTCCAGGTCTGGGTTACAGACATGCACACACCACCTCGACAGGACTATGTATCTATAAGCTTTGCCGGACAAAGAAGTGGAAGTTACAATAACAGTAAGCAGTGGAGGAGGCAGTCATGCTGGAGGGTAAGTGAGTTGCATCTATGAGTGGATCTTGAAGTAATTTCCCTTTCTCCTCTTCACAGTGTTCTGGTTCCCCAACCAGTGCTGGCTTTAGTGGCTGATACTTGCTAACATAACATATCTGGAAAAATATAATGCAGATTTGAAGAATGCATGATCTTCTCCTTTTCTGGCCCGTGTTTGGTGTTTTGCCTATGATGTAATATTCAGAGTTTAATATTAACTCTGAGGGCTGGGTTATTTTAGACAAGAAATGGCATACAATAGCTCTTCAAGCATCGTTAGTGAGAGTCCCAAGTACATTTTTGTCATTCAAGCTTTTGAACAAACAGGTGAAATGAGATTTTTCATGAGGCATGAGGTATGACCAGTATGAGGTATGTGCAGTTAGTGCAAGTAATTTCCATGAAACCATAAAAACATGTGCAACATGGTATGTAAACGAGTGGCATATGCAACATATTTGAGATATTACAGTTATTCTTTGAACAAATGCTGTAGAGAGGAGGGAGAGCAAAGCTCTAAGTAACTGTTAATTACCTCTTGTTCATTTTGGTCAGCCTTTATTGGCCAGTAGTTGCTTTTTTGTGCACCCGCAGCAACACAGCAACGTTGAGCTTGGTGATGATTCACACATCTCAGTACAAATGTGCAGTCGAACATTCCTTGCTGCTAAAGTAGGTCTTTAGGAAGTTGTGTGGATATAAATCCAGTTCTTTGACAGTGTGTAAGCTGTTACAACGTACATACTTTACTAATGTTGCATACAATTTCTATACCTTCACTGTCAAAAGATGTCAAGACATTGTTTAAAAAACATACAGTATACAAATCTAGAAATGTATTCTATTTGTCAAAGCAGGTCAGAGGGGTCTTCTCACAATTTCTGGGTGCACTCGTACCAATTTAAAATACCGATTCAGCAACTTATTTTGCATATTGTATACTCTGTATACTATATGATTGTGTACTTGTTGCACTAATTTAACAGCCAAGTTAAGAGGAGGACTTACAGTGCTATAACAGAATATGTGTGTGCAGGGCCACTGTTCAGAGGTTTGGGTTAGGTGCGAGTGGGGAATTAAAGCTACTGTGGCATTGCAACAGTGTGACTCTTCAGGTATCCAAATCAGACTGTAAGTGAAAAAAATTGATTAATGCATCCCTAGTAATAACCCAGTCCCAGTATACTGGGGTTTAAGGCGGTAGGGTCTGTTATTAGAAACTGTACCTCACATGATCAATACACTACAACAGCTTTAAATCTATTGTTCTCCAGTTGTCCTCTGCTTTGTGGCAGTGCTGCACTTGAGTGATGATACCTGACAGTTGTGTGTGTGTTGTCCAGAAAATTCTGCACAATTGAAACCATAGAAATTCTTCCGGAACTGCATAAAGTTGGCATGATTCTCCATCTCTTAATCCTCTCTTCTGTGTGTCTGCAGAAATGGAAGCAGCTGTCCAGGCTGCAACGGAGCCTCATCCTCTTCATCCTTGTCTTACTATTTATTTGTGGAATTGCCACCTATCCTACTGTCACTGAACACCTCAGCGGTAAGGCTCTGACACATTTACCCCATCAGTCTGAGCAATGTCATGCTGTCAGAAGCTCCTGTGAGCTGGACTTGTTGAATGCCAACAGAGTGTTTTCGTCAACACATGTCAGAATATTAATCATTCATCAGTTTGACAGGGGCTATTAACCCATGAGCTTCCTAATCTTTAGGATAGCCTGCCACCCTTGAGCTATATTATTGCACTACTGTAATACTTTCATACTAATCTATTTGTGTGTATGTGTGTTGAGGCCTTACAGAAGGAGAGCAACATACAGACAGTAACAGCATCCTGAGGCCTGTTGTCCCACATGTGCTGCCTGAGCCTCTCAAACAGGCTCGACCACCACTGCCAGAACCAACCTCCAAGGTTTCTAAATCTCTGCTTCTGTTCTTTGAAGGGTAGCACAGCCATCCTAAAGAAATTGAATTACTTACTTTTCTGTAAAGTGTGCACATTTTTACTTTGCTGATAATTGTTTTTACATTGAATGCCAATGTTAATTTGGATACACGATGGTGATATTCAGCATCCTATCAGGTGACTGCAGTGTCACTAAAATGTACAAAATTTTAGGTGATTATCAAAGTGAGAACACTGTTTTGTAGATGTAGAGTTGGTGCTCAGATGTGTGTGGTCAGACTTGGACTTGGGCCACAGGATAAGAAAGTACATTGCTGACTTCTTCCCTTTTGGCATCAGAAAGTTGGGTATCAACTCTGGACCACGGAAAGGAAGTGTTTATCTTTCTGAGCTGACTTCCTCTGCATTGAAGAATACCCACTCTGGTATTTCTCATAGCCTGATGGCTAATTCCTCAGGTTCTTTTTCATGACGTGACAGCTTAATAGCTATAGCAGCTTGCTAAATATCAAATCCAAGTATAATCATTTTACATTCAAAACTTCACCAGCTCTCTACAGCCTAGGCTAAGATGATGACTGCCTCACACAAACATCAAAACCATGAGGATCTGAAGTCGCCTTCTTACAACTGTAGATAATTTTAGTCTCAGATAGAGTTAAAGTTGAAGTACGTGACTTGAATTGCACCTGCTAGTTATTTTAAGCCTAACCACAACTATAAATGGATTGCTAACAATAGGATGCAGTGCAGACTGGTCTGAGCAAGATTTTTGATCTAAAATTATGCCTGTTCCACTTTGGAAGTAACACATCTACAGTGAGCTGAAACTCTCAGTATTGTCAGTACCTGGAAGTAGTGGACACCTAGTCCATGTTGGAAGATATGCTGTGATTCTTACAAATGGTCATGTATGCAAAGCCAGTTCATCCACTTTTAAAAAAGCATATTATCTCAATACTTTTAGTGGTATCTCTCCATACAGATAGTTTTGGTGTTATGTGCCCAAGTTTTGAGATATTTGTCTTTTTGATTTCCTCCCCAATGAAGGTGAATGAAATTCAGTTTCTGGTTCAAAATGCTAAACAAATGAGGCCTCGTGTAAATCATTGTTCATTCTGTTAAAGTGCATTTTAATGTAGGTATGCTAGAACTGTTCATAATGTCCTAAATTTCTTTTCAAAAAGACACCTATCAACCAATCAGAAACAAGTTATTCTTAATGTTTGTGATGTATTTTTGAGTTTTCCCCTGTTCTGAATTACACAGTTTGCACAATTGCACAATTATAGTAGTAATTCATTCAAAAACTGAAGTTGATGGAGTTTCACTAATGATGTACTGTTTGAAATAGACACATACTGTGTCTGAAACGAAGCTGTAATATCTGCAGATTAGAAATGTGGGAATGTTTGCATGTAATGTAGATATGGATATAATATCTGCTTTTCCTTCCTAATAGCTTGGTTACATGAAGTAGAGATTTGAATGATTAACGTCTTGTTTATGTCCCCATTTGCCACAGAAGAAATTATCCAATAAGAGAGGACCACCTGTCCTTCAGAATCATCTTCAGAAGAATTGGAATGCATCAGATACAGTGGTTGAAGACAAGGCAGCTGACACCAAAAAAGAAGGCGAGGACAATGGAGTCATCAGGTGAGACTTGGAGTGTGTGCACAATTAAAGCTAGTATTGTTTATATATGTATTTGTATTATTTATTTATTAATTCTGTGGTTATGTTCAGCTGGCGTGGGGCCGTGATCGACACTGACCAGGCCACAGAAGGCACCAAGGATGAGCAAAACAGTGAGGATTCACCTGCCAACCAAAAAGGAAAGCCAACAAAACAGTCAGGTGTCTGCTGTTTTATTTACTACTTCCTGTGCTGATTTTAAATTAGTAGTTTTCATTGAACACGTAACAAAATCAAAACAATTATAAGAAGCTTGACTGTTTGAGTGTGACAGTGTGTTTAACATCCACTTCACAGTATAATTGTAACTTAAATAGTTGGAACAGTTAAGTCACTTATTTTTTAATCAGTCGACTTGGATGGGATAATAAACGGCCATCTTGTGTGTGTTGTGTGTTAAAGAAGCTAAGTGGCCTGAGGCGGTGCGGGAATCTTTCAGACATGCATGGAAGGGTTATAAAGACTTTGCTTGGGGCCATGATGAGCTCAGGCCCCTCTCCAAGTCCTACAGCGAGTGGTTTGGCCTGGGTTTGACTCTTATCGATGCTCTGGATACCATGTGGATCCTGGGACTTAAAGAAGGTAGACTCAACTTTGTGCTTTCCATCACGTCAAAAAAAAAGACATCTTTTTGAGCCAGACAGCTGTAGTCAGAACCAGTGTCACTGTTAAAGTATCAAATCGTCCCGCAAACCTTCTCAAACGGCTCCTGCAACATAAACCACTTCTCCACCATTGATCAGCATGTTTAGGATGTTCCACGCACTCAGAGTTTTTCAACAGCAGACCTAAATACATCACTTGTGTCACAAACTCTACACAAACTCCAAAGTTCAGTCAGAAGGAACATATTTAATGATTTATTGCTGAAATGAAGGTAGTAACAATAGTGAAAACAAGAGATCAAAGATTTCATCATAATGTGTCATTTGTAGTTTTCTCATAAAAATATTAGCAACGGATCAATAAAGCCTCATCTTTTCTCTTATCTTAATGAGCTGAATTTACATTTAATCTTATTTTAAACGAGTAAAATTTCTAAAATCATTTCAGATTGTATTAGTTTGCTTATATATTCGTCTGTGTTTATTCTCAAAATTCTCTAATGTGTTGTTACAGAATTTGAAGAAGCGAAGGCGTGGGTGGCCACAGAGCTCACCTTCAACAAGAATGTAGATGTCAACCTGTTTGAAAGTACTATCCGCATCCTGGGAGGCCTGCTGAGTACCTACTCTCTGACTGGAGACTCCCTCTTCCTCGACAAAGCTGTGAGTCCACAAACGTGCACTCATTTTAAAACCTTGATGTTCATATAAAAAAGAAATGGTGTGAGCACATTTAAAGCTTGCTTACCAATTAGCAGCACTTTCTCCATGTTGTTCAACTGACAGTGATTGTACAGACAGAGCTGCACCTTACAAGTGCTTGCTTACTTAAGCCCTTGATTTGAACATCCCTGTCATCTCAAACTCCTTACCACTGACCTGAAGGTAACTATTGACCCCAGGCAGCCAAATAGAATCAAACAGTGAACATTCAGATCAAAGCTGTGAGACACAAGAGCTGTAACTTTAAGTGAGGAGCAGCTCTTTTAAACTCTACACAGACATAAACGTGAAATTGAAACAAGCTGTAAACCACAAATCAAAATGCTCGGCTGTTTGTGGTTTTCATGCCTTTCAGTTGCAAATGCCTGCATGTAATCTGCAGTCTTCCTCTGCAGAAAGACATCGGCTCTAGACTGATGCCAGCCTTCAACACCCCATCCAAGATCCCATACTCTGATGTGAACATAGGGAAAGGCACAGCCCACCCCCCTCGCTGGACCTCAGACAGCACTGTGGCGGAGGTTACTAGCATCCAGCTGGAGTTCAGAGAGCTCACCCGCCTCACCCAGGAACCACAGTACCAGGTAACTGACCAAGAGATACAAACTCTCTGATCCAGGGTCTGCCCAGAGAGTTTTAAGAGTGAGACTTAGACTCAGCTTTCCATTTGTAATATTGCTAAAATAACTTGGTGATGCCATGTTTCTCCTAACATTACATCGTGACACTTCTATAGGGCCCCATGAAGTCTGATTTTTTTCCAGAGATCTTTTTATTACTTTACAGTGTCTAAGCATGTAGTGGATGAATAAAATTTCAACAATTCAGTGAAATAATATTCAAAAATTATTCAATATGGATATCAGTGAATTTGATGTGGCACAACATTGTTGTGCTTGACCAGAAATGGATGTAGCTTTTTTTATTTTTTCCAAAAGAATATCTGACTTTGCATACAGTCAGTGGTGAGTAGAAACTGGGCTGATCTCCAAAAGGTATATAGTTAAAGTTGAAACATTCTTTTCAATATTTTAAGCAAGATGAATGCATTATTTTTGTTTTGTACAATTTTAAGAGTGAGTAAAAGGAAAAGAGCACTATACAGAAGTTTGGGCACCCCAAGAGATTTTATCTTTCAAGTATCTCTTACCAAGGTCTCTGACATTAATCAGCTTGTTAGGGCTATGGATTGTTCACAGTCATCATTAAGAAAGGCCAGGTGATGCAAATTTCAAAGCTTTATAAATACTCTGACTCCTTAAACCTTCCAATAATCAGCAGCCATGGGCTCCTTAAAGCACTCTGAAATTTAAAATAATTCATGCCCACAAAGCAGTAGTGCTCTGGAAGGCCAAGAAAACTGTTCATTGGATTGCTAGTGAAAGCCAGTTGAAATAGTATATAAATAGTAGTTGAAATACTGCTACTACTACTGTTACTACTAATAATAATGGTAATAACAAACAAAACGAAAGAAGAAAAAGAACAAAATGTGCACTGAAACATAATTAGCAAAATGTTAGATACTTGTTCTTAACAATATAATTTTTTTATTTGTAGACGTATGTTGCAGACACAGTGGTGTTTCAACATTAAAATTAGTTTACTTTTAATCTGGAATTACCAGGAATCAGTAAATAACTGTAATAAAGATCCCCACAACTCATCTGACCTCTGACCTTTTTGTTCTAGGCTGCAGTGGCGGAGGTTATGAAACAGGTTCACAAACTGGATGGTAAGTTGGATGGTCTCGTGCCCATGTTCATCAACACAAACAATGGACAGTTCACCCATCAAGGCATCTACACACTGGGAGCCAGAGCAGACAGCTACTATGAATACCTGCTGAAGCAGTGGATCCAGGGGGGCAAGAAGGAGGACCAGTAAGTTGCACTAAATATACCCAGTATTCACTTGCATGTGAATCAAAGTGAAATGAATAAATATTAAAATTAAATATGACATTTCATACAATAAAGCACCATACCTGTGCTTTTGAACAGTTAGCCCAGTAAGTCCTCTGTGTACAACATTTTCCAGTTCATGCAAGTGAAGCCATCATTTTTAAATGCCCTTTTCCTTCTTTTCCAGGGGCTTTTGGTTTCAGTTTATTTCAGTTTTACAGCTATCAATAACTTGTAACTTGCTCAGTATGGCATCATGAAACACACGTCTGCACTGTCGTCCCTGAAACTTACTTTGGAGTTTTAAATTGAGTGGCACTGATATGGAATGTCACCGCTGATAATGGTAACTAATGATTATGTAAGTGTTGATCTGATAGGCTGGTACAATTTGCTTGCCGTAATATCAGTCTAACAAATGCAAAAATGTGAAGAGGACATTTTAGATTGACAAGTTTCTAATACAGTACCAGTGTTTAGAGCCTTCACTGCCCCTAGAATAGAGAATACAATACACACTCTTTTTTTAATAACCTTACTTTATTTTATATGTAGACTAATGTCAGACCTCACTGACATCTCCTATCGACAAGCATGTGTTGGCCACAAAAACCATTAGAATAGTTCTTAATGTTACCTACAGGCCTTTGACTCCACTGTCGGAAAGGGTGCTGTGGCATCTTTCAGCCTCTCATCTGTCCTCTTCATTCTGCTGCTGATGCTGTTTGACAGATGGTAGAGACGAGGGGCTGGTTTGACTTGATGTGCAAGATCTTTAATCTAGTTATCAGCAGCAGTCATGTTCACTCATACATTTGGTTACAGGGACAAAAGGCACAAACTTTTTGGTTTGGTTTTGGTGTGTTTACTGCATAACCTGACACACCAGATGGTTTGTTACACAGAACCATCTGGGAAGTCATCCGTGTAAGCTGTTTGGAAAAGGGCAGGCAGAAAAATGTTTGGCAGGCAGAATGGACCATCTGTCTATTGCGTTGTGTCAACCAATCAGATCAAGGAATCATATGTTGTAATAGTACTCTTGCTGAAGCTAGTTGAGACAAGAGCTAAACATCTTTTCCATGGAGAGAAGCCCTCAGTGCCGTTATTTACTTGTTTTGGTGAAACATTTGCACAAAGGGAGGTGAGCCATAGCTTTAAAATATCTAAATCCTCACAAAAGTAAAGGTAACAGCTGCTAGCTTGTTGATGTTTGTACCACTAGCGACCTGGTCAGGATTAGGGCAATTTGCCATTTTCATTATAGATTAGCATGTAGGTTGCCAGCTATGAGGTTATTGTTGTTTCCCATAGCAACAGGGATTTTGAAACTGTAACAGGCGGATAGTTGGAAGGGTCAGTCTGCATCCAATGAGTAAGACTAGTTTTAGCTCCACATCAGTACCTAAAGACACCATTCTTCTACTTTGAACTGTGAGAGATGTGCACTTTCATTGGATGATCAGAGCTCTAAGACCACTGATGTAGACCAGTGGGTTTGTTGTGGGAAGTGAGCCTTTCCTGGTACCAACACAATAGTACCCACATACTGTAAGGGGTACTTAAGTTCAGCAACTGTAACATGGCTACATAACCATAACAGTGAATGAAAGGTTAGTATTGTGTTCACTGTACCAAATGCGATATAAAAAGTTTCAGTTCATGTACTCTTACTACAGTGTTCTCCTGCATTCTTCTCAGCAGAGTTGCATGAAATTCTTACTGCGTACTTACCACGTATAAATACTGCCAGTGGAAACATTGAGCTCACTGCTAGATAACCATAGTGACAGTGGACAGTGAGGGTCAGCCAGGCTTTGTTGTTTCTGCGGTGGTCTTTGATTTTACTTGCATCTAATTGAAACACCTATACTATCTTAGTGTCTGGACATCTATGAGAAAAATCATAAAAATCACTGTTGATTTGAAGCTATTTTCAGTTACATTAAATAGTTTGCACAGTACATTATTTGTATTCCTACGTGCTATACATAGATATGGAAGACACAAGGTTCCTACAACTTTAGGTACTATGTGTCGGCTAAAGGCATTAAAAAAATGTAACATCACAATTTTATAAATCTTCTTGAACATTATGATTAAAATCTGCACAGGCCTAAAAACATTGTTAGTGTACAAACACTTTAAGGGATACTCTACAGCACATTTGAGATGTTGAATGCATCTCAAATTGCTAGAGTTACTAAAAATAATTAATGCCTTATTAAAATGATTTATTTATTTTACGTCAGTTGACTGACCAACTAAATGTTACAGCTCTAGGTGTATCCCTACGTAATATATATTGATTTAAAATTGACCCAATATTAGAACATTGTAGAGAAGTGTTTACGTCATTCTGTCAGCTTTAGCTTTAGTTCAGTTACTTGGGCTTTGTGAGTGGAACTGATAAAAGATGAATAAACTGGGACAACAATCCCCTCCAAGCACTCACGACCGCTCCAGGGTACAGGCTTAGTTTAAGCAGCTTTGAATGTCTGAATTATTTGTTGGAAGTGTGTTTTTGTGTCACTTCAGGGTTTTGGCCTACATTAGTTGACATCTACGTTGGATTCAAAGGAGAGTGTATTTATATGTGTCCAGGCTTCAGGCACTGAATTAATCATCAGAAATCATCTGCTGCATGTCTGCTCAACAATAACTTTATACTCTGTATCTGTATATAACAGAGGAAACTGTCATCCTTATTGATGACATGCAAGAGTTATATTTCTTCATTCTGCCAGCTGTACTCCCTGTGGACTATGTCATTGTGTGTTTGGTTTCCCCCTTCACTGTACAACATAGAATGTTGTTCCATAAATGTCATTGTCGTGGCGTGTGTGTCGTGGCGTGTGTGTGTGTGTGTGTGTGTGTGTGTGTGTGTGTGTGTGTGTGTGTGTGTGTGTGNGTGTGTGTGTGTGTGTGTGTGTGTGTGTGTGTGTGTGTGTGTGTGTGATTTTTAGGCTCTTGGAGGACTATCTGCAGGCAATAGAGGGTGTAAAGAGGAACCTGTTACAGAAGTCTTCACCGAATGGCCTCACCTTTGTTGGAGAGCTCTCCCATGGACAGTTCAGCCCTAAAATGGTCAGTGATATTCAAAACCAGCTCAAACGTCTCCTGCTGGTCTGTACTCTTTACTCATTGTTAATCCATTACCCTTTCAAATGCATTAGAATTAATGTTGCCTCCAAGTTGGACCGAGTCTGTTCCAGTCTGGGTCAGTTGGTAGATAAAGTGTGTATGGTGTTTAATGATTGTAATGTATGTCTTAACGAAACCCTGTGGGTGATGCCCTTAACACTAATTTATAGCCCATAAAGCCTACAAACTGCATAGAAACTGCCACGTCCATTCAGTATTAAATCCATTTAACAAAACAACCAGGTTCATCACCACATTGTCAGCACAGATTACCACACTACAATCAAACAAGTACATTAAATACCGAAGTAAATCATCCACACCAAAAATGTGCTGACAATGAAGTGCTGTTCAGTCACTATAATCACTGAGTGATCAACACTTAAAGGCTGTANGCCCTCTTGAAAACGCATTCAGACAAGATGGGTGAGACTGGCCAGGTCATCTGGGCATATAGTAACCGGTCTCAGTGTCATCCCTGGTGTGATCAGTGTTCTCTCTGCAAGCACTCTGGTACTTGACTGGTGGGGTAACTCTGATGTTTCCATGGACTTTTAAAATTAAGCTTACAATTATCAGTCATCTGACTGTAGTGTAAGTGTAAACAGGCTTAGTGTGGGTAAATCCATGTAGAGTGCTCATATATATAAAACATAGCGATGATGACAGTATATCAAAATTTCTGAGCAAATATTGAGATTTATCTGTTGATTTTGTGGAATGATGCGTGTGTAGATGAGGGCACAGCGGCTCTGTTCTATTCTGACTCTCTCAACCTTGCTCTTATTTTGCACTGCATTATTTTATCTGTCTTCAGAGACACATATCATTTTTCCCTTTCCCTCAGTGTCAGCTTCCAAGCATCAGTCTTTGACATAGAGCAGCTCATCTTTGTGGCAGGTCAGCGACTATGTAGTATTGATGTTTTACTGTGGGCCGCATCAACCCAGAGCCCCCATTCTGACAGGTGACAGTCTGCTTCTGATCCACTTCCTCCAGTGATCTGGCCCCTAGAAGACACAACAGATCAATGCGATGTGTCAACATTGTTTGGTGTTAGCTTCAACAAAGCGTGGATTATTTTCCTCTGCTTCATGATTCTGGTCCAGTGCTTAAACTAGTGACCAAACTCTTTGGTTTGGTGTATTTCTCTTGTCATGGTTAGCTACTTGATGCTGCCGTTAAAAGCTTGCTGGTGGCAGTACCTGCCACAGCACACCATGTGTCTGTGTAATTGCCTGTGCTGGCACAGTCATTATTGTGGTGGTGAAATAACAACCCCTCGATGAAAAGCTAATTGCATTTAACTGACAGTCACTTAGTTACTCAGCAAGAAACAGTAAGATTCACTGTAGCAACAGCATGTTATGACACCCCATTGTCTCATTAGATAGATTTCTCTATACAGGTTAGCTGTGAGATAGCCATTTAGAATAGCTAATAGCCATAATTGCCCATCTCTTGGCATGCTCCAGTGCCAAGTATTATTATACTCTATATTCTATAGTCCAGGGTTGCAATTGTTAAAATGATTTAAAAAAAAAACAAAAAAAAAAAAACTGCACCCTTGCCAGAAACCAGACCGGTGCACTGGGGTCCTCTGAGTGGCGTGTTTCAGCTTGCCCAGTGTTTCTGATGTTGTCAAAAGAGGCCTAAGAGAATTCTTCCATTGTAAAAATGACAATGAAAAAGGATATTTCCTTTTCACTTTCATTATAAATGAGTCACAAGGACCAAATTCAAATTGGAATGTCTATTTTTTTATTTCACTGGCAAGTTTAGGATTGCTTATTATCTGCCTAATTGAAAATAAGTCTGAGTCAACTTCACATTCAATTTCCCAGCAGATATTTTGACTTGTCGTCGTAGAAAAAGCTTAGGTGTTACTAATAACATTAAAAATAGCTCTGTTTTATACAGTAAGCCAGGGCAGTGTGACAGCCTGAAACTGACGCAGCTAAATAGAATTCAACCATTATTATTTACACCTGTGTTTGTCCTCCTGTGACATGTTAAATGGCTTCTGTGAAAAAGGCATGTTATCAAAATGGGAGTGAAGGCCTCATTTTTGCCTGGTGGAAAAGGGTGAAGCCTGCAGTACTGAGGTGTATAAAGAGGTGAAATGAAGAGTTTTCTTCACTGAAGACTGAGACAAAGAAATTGTGGCTCAAGACTCACAGATGACAAGCAACATGGCAGACATAGCAGTCTGTATATGTGTCGCTCATTCAGTGATTTCATTCAGTCTCAAACATAGAAGCTAAAAAGAAAAGGAAAAGATTTTGTGGGCAAAAATGTAAAATAACTGTGTTTTCCTGTTTCCATCTTTCATGAGTTGAACTAATTAGTATACTGGTATTTTACTGAATCACAGTAGTCATTTTCATACAACACTCTTATAACATAGTCTAGGGCTAATTTATACTGAATAAAACTGATGAAATGAAGACATTCTTGATCTGGACCCCCTTAAAGGTCCCCTGGGGGTCCCTGAAGCCCACTTGGAAAACCATTGCTCTGTAGTAATGAAACTATAGAGCCTGCAGCCTCAAATGATTCAGCTGTTACAGAAAAAAAACACTTTGTTCTAACTATCTAAACTTTCTTGTACTCATTATGTTGTCCTGTGGGGCAAATCCCATCCATCTGCTATCTGCATTAAGTAGGTTAAAGGAAACCACACAAACTTTTTATTACAGAGTTCGCCCTGCAGTACAACATTGCTTCATACTGTTCCTTTCAGACTGACGGCACGGTTGGTGGTTGGACAGAAAAGGACCAAGAGGAGAACACTAATGCCTTACAGAGCATGGCACTGGTATGTGTCATTTGTTTCATCTTCCATAAAAAGATGCATATGCAGAGATAACTGTTTGGTCTGTGAATGGGTTTCCATTATTGTTCAACTTTAACACGCCATACCTTAGGCTTCAGATTTGGTTTAAAACTGGAGATAATGCATTATTCAGCAGTGCTCCCATAGTTCCAGTGGACAGATTAGATTAACAATATAAGATTTAAAGGTGAGGGGTTCCACTGAAACTACACTGTTGCCCATAAAGTTGGAATAATTTTGTTTTCAGACACAATCCTCTGTTTATTTCTATTTAAATGCATCAGCCATCACTTTTGACCAGGTGCAATAATTACATTATGTAATGTAATCATTATGTATATTATGAAGATAAACACTTTATCTGTCAAGAATAAATCACATTGTCACAATCATTTCATAAAAAGAGATAAAAAATATTTCATTCCAACTTTATTAGCAACAGTGTATAATGTTCATTACATTCCACAACAAGAAAGAACAGGATTATAAACACTGCACTGGGGCTAAAATCTGAAGCCTGCTGCTGAAGGCGACTCCAAGAAAGGCCATAAAGTCATTAAAATCATGAGTTTATCCCCTCAGCACATTACATGGCAATTTGACCATAAATTCATTAGATATTTAATTTGCAATTATAACTTTGTAGCCAGAGGGAGGCAATAGATGAAAGCTTATGGAGTGTCCAAAATTTCAGATTGTGCTCCCCAGAGTTCATCCTCTAGGGAGCATAAATGCGCGTAGTGAATCTCATTACGATCCTTAATTTTGAATGCAAAGGTAGATTCTTTTTGTGTGTGTACAGGTGATGATATTGCTAGAAAAAAGTTCAGGGTCAGGGACAGTCACCAGAAAGATTAGAATTCATTCTCTGGTGCTACTTTGAATATTCATATCTAATTTCCAAAACATTTGGCTTGTAGAGGTAGAAAATGTAATTTCATAGTAGCACTCAACAAGAGGTCACAGGCCTGAAAACCATCAGAAGTTCTCTGAACCAGAGTGTGAAGCCATTGGACAAGGGGACCAAAAGCTACATACTGAACATTTTGAACTTCTTGTAAATACTGAAAGGGTCAGGATTGACTTTCTGATTCTCAGAGGGAAAGAAATCAGTCACCACTGTGTCACCAAATTATCTAGGACTGAAATCTTATGGATTATAAATCATTGGCTTTTTTCATTTTGTTATTTGCGCTATTAGGCTCAGAGAGTGGGTTTCATGTATACTTCTTTTCATTGACAGGATGAAATGCAGGCTTCAGGTGAATCTCCTCCACCCTTCAGGGCTGCTCCTCTACAGGCTCAGAGCAGGCTGTCGAGGGAGAAGGACCTCAACTGGAAGCCTTCAGCACGGCTTGTGCAGCCTGGCTCCAATCTGCTCTTCACTGGCCCCACCCGGCTGCTCCAGGACTGCCTCCACAAGTCGCTCAAATCCCTCCCCGCCATCCACCAGCCCTCACCAGTCTCTGCCCACCACACTTCCCTCAATACACTCCATCACAGCTGTCAGAGTTCCCTCCAGCTCTCTGACTCCGAACAGCACAACCACCCTCATTTTGCTCATCACTTCCACCACCACTCTGCCCACCACAGCCGTCCCAGTTCAGGACACCACACCTGCCCAGGCTTCCTGCACCATCGTGACTCATCCAGCTCTGCTAAGCCAGAGGCATCTGTCAAGCTCTCTTCCAGATCCAGCTCCTATGAGAAGTCTGCCATCTTGTCAAAGTCTGCATCCTCTTCCAAAGCAGCATCTCCCATGCCATCCCCTCATCCATCACCCCGTCCCTCGCCATGCCCCTCCCCCTGCCCCTCAGTCATCACACCTGCTGCTCCACCCTGTAGTCCTGACCGGCCCTGCTCACCTGCTCTTGCCCAGAAAGTCATCATAACAGACATGAACCGGCTGTCTGCAGACTCCAGACCACAGCAAAGAGGTACACAAGTCTGTGGCTATGCTGCTGTGAATTCTCAATTAACAGTCCATATTTAAAGTCTCAAAACATTAAATAATAATACCCCCCTTCAGTCCCAGAAAACATGGAGAAGCACTTTGCCATTTAATTTATTTACATGAGGAAAGAGTCAGGGATGACATGAAACACAGGTCCGCAGTTTGAATTGTTGGTTACATGGTAACAGGCCACAGAGTTTTCAAAACAGAAGCGCAAGTCTGACATTGTGTTGAGTAAGACCATTGTTTCAAATAGACAGAGCAGCTGCACAAGCCATTGTGGCACTTAATACACTGATTTTCTGCCAATTTTCTTTGATCAAAGTTCAACGAAAATTAACTTTCAACTAAACTGAACTTTGACTCAAACACATCAACCTGAGAAAGGCTAGGTATTGATCTCTGAATTTTCTGTACAATCTAACTCTGTAATTTACAGAGGATTAGGATAGGGTTTTTTGTTTTTGTTGTCTTTTTTTCATATTTCATAGAATCCTAGTAAGCTGGTTTGTTGGATTATGTGTTGCCTATTATTCTGCGGACAACTTCCCAAAAATGATTTGCTCTTGTATGTTTTGTTTGAAACAGACATTAGACCATTAGTCTAGAGTGAATGAGAACAGTAAAGTGTTTGGGCTCAGATTAGACAAGATATGATAAGACTGCACAGAGACAGGCTTGAAGGTGTGAGATCAGGTGAAGTTCTGAATGAAATAAATAAAAATAAAATAAGACATTGAATAGACAATAAAGAAGCTATACACAATAAATACATTACAATATCTTATAAAGGAATTATGCAAGTACTTAAAAACAATACACACAATACCAAAGAAATCCAGTAGTGTAGCTACTTATATTACGTATATTGTACAATACTGACAGGCAAGAGGTAAATATGGAGATAGAGGTCATACTAAAATGTAATGAAATAATATTGAAATGTAATAAAATGTTTGTTTAGAATAGATATTAGATAAAAAGTCTGTCTTGAATAAAGTTTCTTTCTATACTGGGGTAAATAAAGGCCACTATCGCTCTTTGTGCACTTATATTATATTGTCCCATCCAGGGGCCACCCTGTCCCAGCTGTCAGACAGTGGCCAGACTCTGAGTGAGGACAGCGGTGTGGATATAGCTGAGGCAGGAGGCCTCAGTAAGGATGGCAGCCCTCGACCCAGCAAGAACCAGCAGGGCCATCTGGAACAGCCAGGGGCTTATGCACTTCCTCCAGGGGCCACCAGACAAGTGAGGGCTTTGTTCTGTCATACATAACCACTTCAACAAGTCATTAGATTCACTGTGTTGCTCATAGTTAACAAATCCTGATTATCCTGTCCCAAGGTCACGTACTGTGGTTTCACCTCTCTGTATCACTACTTCAGTTGCTTTCATTACCTTTATGGAATTAAGTTAGCAAGTACACATTACACCACAACTTATCAGAGACAAGTAAAAGAACTGCAGATGCAATGTGATTAATTATGCAGCAGCAGATTATTTGCTGTCTCATAATGATGTAACATTTGAGCACATGACTGTATGGCAGCAGACAAATCAAATGAACAGATGAAGAAAAAAACAAGGGTAAAATGAAATATACTCTGTCTCAACTCATTAGCATACAAGGAGAAGATTGTGTTGTCGGGAAATTTCATTAATAGAAGACAAGATGTGAAGAATTTGACAAGAATATAAACTATTTCTTTCATCATGAAATTGTAATAAGAGATTTTCATAGAGCAGGGTTTGGGGATTTAATCTAGAGACCTAAATTGTCTTGTTGGCCACCAAACCACAGAGCTAAAACCTATATGGTCTTACAGGAGGAAAAAATGAAGTGGAAATTTCTAAAATAAATTGAACCAAAGTAAATGCAAATTAGGAAAACTTTTTTTTTTTTTTAATTAAATGCTTCCAGTGCAAATCTGTTTCGAAGTCATTTAGGATAATCTATAATCTTGTTCCTTCCAATTAAAGCATACAAGGGACAATGAGAAATAAAAAGATACTCAACTCAACACTCAGTATAGAGCCAGAGTATAAAAGAGATGCATGGTACTGTTATGTTTTTAGCAGAGTTCACAGGACCCAGAACACCAGGCTCATGAGACAGGAAGCAGATGACAGCTTAACCATTTAATTAATATAAGGCAGGGTATGAGACGAGTCATAATCCAACGTGACTGAAGGCAAGTGGAGACAGGTCCAGATTCTCCGTGACAGCAGAAAGACTTGACCGAGTTCTTCAGTGAGAGCAGACCAGCAGGGCATGGGTGACAGCTGGTGAGGATAAGACACCTGAGCACTGTAATGGTAATTTCAGCTCCTTGTACTTCATCTACTTGAGACACCCTACCTCCCATTTCCTAACCAGGATATCAGGTCCTTTTTGTGTTTTAAATTCTGATGTCTAGACCTCTTAACATCTCCATACAAAATCCTGCAGAAATCTCAATTTCATTCTTCACCAGCAGCAGAGAATTTCCACAACAGCACAGACAGGGAAACATGTCAGGAAGGCAGGTAGCAGACAAGACAAGGAAAAACTGACAAAGGTACTTAGGGCTTTTCTTGAACTCTGGTCGTTACCACGCAGCAAGACAGACGATATAACGAATACTGGTTGAAACCCTGGTGCTACTGTGTAGGCAGGTGAGTTTTGATTGCTTGACTGAGAGAAGAGTTTTAGCATTTTAAAATGTAAATTAAGCATTCCACTTTAGCCTGAGATGAAGAAACTGAGAAAATATACACACCAGGGGCTCTATTTTCATTTCTGCCGTCGGTGCAGCGGAGGCATGGCGCAAAGTCAGGTCTGCTTCGCCAATGAGGCATGGTGGTGCAGACTTTGGTATTTTCGTGCACTGCACTGCGGGCGCAACTACTCCCCCTTCTCATCTCTGTCCAACCCAGCGGCGCAACTCGGAAGGAGGGAGGGGAGAAGGCGTGGAGTGGGTTTGACACAGCCGAGTCCAATCTTCACCAATCACACCAGCTCCTTGCCTCACCTTTAAAAACGCTGCTGGCGAGGCGCATGGCAAGTTTTGAGGATGACTGTAGCCCGCGCAGGAAACTGTCCGACGCCCAAACCTCTCCCAGGAGGAGACTGACGTTCTGGTCCGGGAGGTCCAGGCTCACAGTGGCCGTATCTATGCCTCGCGAACAGACCTCCACGGGCCAGTGATGCAAAAGCAGCCTGGGAGGAGGTAACATTCCGTTCTGTTCATTTTCTCCCGCTTCATCCGGGGCCGGGTCGCGGGGGGAGCAGCCTGAGCAGGGACCTCTCCCTGGACACTTCCCCCAGCTCTTCTGGGGGGATCCCGAGGTGTTTCCAGGCCAGCCGAGTGACATAGTCAAGCCAGCGTGTCCTGGATCTTCCTCAGGGCCTCCTCCCGGTGGGACATGCCTGGAACACCTCCCTTGGGAGGCGTCCAGGGGGCATCCGATAGAGATGCCTGAGCCACCTCAGCTGACTCCTCTCGATGTTGAGGAGCAGCGACTCACCCTATCTCTAAGGGAGCGCCCTGCCACCCTGCGGAGGAAACTCATTTCAGCCGCTTGTATCCGGGACCTCGTCATGACCCAAAGTTCATGACCATAGGTGAGGGTAGGAACGTAGATTGACCGGTAAATCGAGAGCTTCGCCTTTCGGCTCAGCTCCTTCTTCACCACGACAGACCTGTACAGCGACCACATTACTGCTGCCGCTGCACCGATCCGCCTGTCAATATCATGCTCCATCTTTCCCTCACTCGTGAACAGGATCCTGAGATACTTAAACTCCTCCACTTGAGGCAGGAACTCTCCCCCAACCTGGAGGGAGCAAGCCACCTTTTTCCAGTCAAGAACCATGGCCTCGGACTTGGAGGTGCTGACTCTCATCCCAGCTGCTTCACACTCCTGTGAACCGCCCCAGTGCATGCTGAAGGTCCTGGCTTGAGGAAGCCGACAAGACAACATCATCCGCAAAAAGCAGAGACGAAATCTGCCGGCTCCCGAACCAAACCCCCTCCGGCCCCTGGCTGCGCCTAGAAATTCTGTCCATAAAAATAATGAACAGAATCGGTGACAAAGGGCAGCCCTGCCGGAGTCCAACTGGCACTGGGAACAGGTCCAACTTACTACCGGCAATGCTGACCAAGCTCCTGCTCCAGTTGTACAGGGACTGTACAGCCCTCAACAGAGGGCCTTCAACCCCATACTCCCGGAGCACCTCCCACAGAATGATGTGAGGGACACGGTCGAATGTCCACAAAACACATGTGGACTGGTTGGGCAAACTCCCATGAACCCTCAAGCACCCTGTTGAGGGTATAGAGTTGGTCCAGTGTTCCACGGCCGGGACGAAAACCGCATTGTTTCTCCTGAATCTGACGTTCAACTATCGGCCTGATTCTCCTTTCCAGTACCCTGGAATAGACTTTCCCAGGGATGCTGAGGAGTGTGATCCCCTGATAGTTGGAACACACTCTCCAGTCCCCCTTTTTAAAAAGAGGGACCACCACCCCAGTCTGCCAGTCCAGAGGCACTGTCCCTGACTGCCACACAATGTTGCAGAGGTGTGTCAACCAAGACAGTCCTACAACATCCAGAGACTTGAGGTACTCAGGGCGGATCTCATCCACCCCTGGAGCTTTGCCACCGAGGAGCTTACAAACTACCTCAGTGACTTCAGTCCCAGTGATGGGTGAACCGACCCCCGAGTCCCCAGTCTCTGCTTCCTCTACAGAAGACATGACAGTGGGATTGAGGAGATCCTCGAAGTTTTCCTTCCACCACCCGACAATATCCCCAGTCGAGGTCAACAGCACTTTCCAGTACCCCTCCCAGGGACTCCAAGAAGGCTGGGTACTCTACACTGGTGTTCGGCCCATAAGCCGAAACAACAGTGAGAGACCTATCCCCGACCCGAAGGCACAGGGAAGCAACCCTCTCGCTCAGCGGGGAGAACTCCAACACATGGCGGCTGAGCTGGGGGGCTATAAGCAAGCCCACACCAGCTCGCCGCCTCTCACCGCGTGCAACTCCAGAGTAGAATAGAGTCCAGCCTCTCTCAAGGAGTTGGGTTCCAGAGCCTAGACTGTGCGTAGAGGTGAGCCCAACTATCTCTAGCCGGTACCGCTCAACCTCACACACTAGCTCAGGCTCTTTCCCCCCCAACGAGGTGACATTCCATGTCCCCATAGTCGTCATCCAGGGTTTGGGTCGTCGGGGCCCCCGCCCACGACTGCCACCCATACCACAAAGCACGGCCCCTTCTGAGCCTTCCTGTGGGTGGTGGGCCTATGGGAAGGCGGGCCCACGTCGCTCGTTCGGCTGCGCCCGACCTCGCCTGTGAGCCCAAATCCCAGGCCTGGCTCCAGGGTGGGGCCCCGGCAACGGGCAACGTACACGTCCTCGATGTCTTGTCCTTCATAGGGGCTTTTGAATGATGCAATGATGCAAAAGCAGCCTGGGAGGAGGTAACATCTAAAACACATTTTGAGAACCCCAAATGTGTGTTCGATGACTGACCGAGCACTGCTGAAAACGCCATTAAAACCATGCTGTTGTCTTGTTGAAGGTGTGATATATGGCGTCATCAACCACATTTTCAGTGGATAGCCTAGCAGCCACCCATCCAGAGGGGTGTCCCCCTGAAAGACTGTAGGGATGCTAGAATTGGCCAGGATGAACGAGTCATGTGCCGACCCGGGGAAATTGGCATACACGTTTGTCACCAGGCAATTTGAGTCACAGATCACCTGGATATTGATGGAATGGACCCCCCTTCAGTTCACATAAATGTGGGTCTCTGGGGCGTGCAACTGCACATGAGTGCAGTCGATTGCTCCCAGGACCCCGGGGAATCCAAATTTCAACAAGAATTCTCACTTAGTTTCCAGCTGGCTCTCAGTTGTTGCAGGGAAAATGATGTGCTCATTTGCATGTTGGACTAGACTGGAGGAAACTGCATGTATAGCCGAGCAGACAGCGGACTGACTGATCCCCACCACCGAGGCCACGGTATGTTGAAAAGACCCGGTGGCGAAGAAGGTCAGAGCCGCTGTCACCCTTACCGCGACCGGGAGAGCGCAGTCGGGGTACGCATTGGAGGCGATTCACACTACCACATCGACGGCCTCCCTTGGCAGATGTAATTTGTTCCTGTGACATGCAAAAGAGTAGATGATTAAAGAAAATTGCGTAGCCTACAGTGTTGAAGGTGTTATTCTTGTGGCCCACCTGCACTCCTGCTCACTCATGTCTAAATATGAAGTCCTTAGATGGTAAGTCCTCAGCCTCCTCTTCCTCCTCATCCTCCTCAAAGGAATGATGTACTCCATCTTTGTAGATAACGTTAAGCATTACAATGACAACATTAGTATTTGAAATGAAATGACGTGGGTAATAGCGGACAACAATCATCACTTTCCGTGTGTCTGTCTCTCGAGTGCTCTGAGATAGATGCAGTATATATGCTCTGTAGGATGCCACGGCTGTTGCTAGTTGGCACAGCGACGTTAATTGATTAGTTTGCATCCCTGTTTCACCTGTGTACATTTGGTCAGGTTGAGTGACCATTACGTGTGCCGAACGCGCTTGCGATGTGGTCAGATGAGATACTGATCAAAGTATATAAATTTAGGTCTAACTGTATGTGCTGACTCAGATAGTTGCTCCTTCTCTCCTCTCTGCCGCATTCCAGTGAATCTCCGTCCTTTCAGTTCAAACACTAACTGCATGGCAGTGTGGCATCATTTTATGGTGTAGCATACAAGACACCTGCAGACAGATGAAGGAGTACTGATCCTGATATGTCAAGTAGCAAATGTGATAAAATGGCTGCTTTGCTGAAGAGTTGACATGCATCAAGACAATGCAGGTGGATTTTATATTAAAAACGGTTAAACCTGCTCTCCTTAGCCTCTGCCTTTCCCTCTTCAGTTTCAATGACTCTCTTCCTTGTATTAGTTTTTTTTCTCTCTTTTTTCTTATTGACTGCATGGCTTGTGCTACCTTACAGTAAAGTCATAGATCAATCAGAAATGCAGGAATATACATCAATAGGCTTTATTTCTTTATTGTCATAAAGCATTTGAGTCAGTGAACAAAAAACTTACAGAAGCACCCCTCTGGCCCAGGACATACTTTGCTGCTGTTTCCAATTACATTTCTTCTTCGCAAGTGTGCTTTGAAGCCAGTATCATCCACAAGATGAATATGTGCGGTGTTGGCCTGTCTTCAAGCTCCATGACTCTCTAAAATAAATCCAGGGGTAAACATTGAGTGTTACACCATGACAATAGTTCACATTATACCTTGCCAAACCAACTAAGCTCAAAAACCTGTATAGTACTGTGTCACCTTACCTGCATGTATTGGTATCTGAGCATCTTCACCAGATCAGAGTTCGTTCAAAGGCACAGTGTAGGACTGTCATGCTGATTGATGCGTTTTCAGTACTCTAGCAATAGTTGTATTGCTTACACCTTCAGCATTTCCAAATTTCTTAGTTTTAAACAAACAAGATACTTTTATTTTTCAGTTTAATTATAAAGTTCAAGGAAATTCACTGTAAATGAGATGCTTTTTTAAGTTCAATAATGCATTGTTGTTGTTTTTTTTTTCCAAAGTCAGTTAGTAATCATGTTAAATGATTGTTAGCTAGGGTTTGACCACCAACAGTGATTTTTTTTTTTCTTTTCTCCCAAGTGGGAGGTAACTGTTGGGTTCTAAAGCACACAGACAAAAGCAATTAAACACAAATGCTCAATTTACAGTACAACTGAAATGTGCAATTCAGTCAGATGCTCTTGTAGAACACAAATCTTACTTATTAGAAACTTCAGACAGTTGATGCTAAGATTTTGAGTTTTGTAGGTTTGGCTGCATGCTCAGACCAGCCTCTCATTGATTCACTATGGTTTATTATGTGATCATTTATAATAGCACTAATCTCATCTGAGTCTATGCCTCTCAGTTTTCCTCCTGTCAACAGTCTTCCACAACTCATAATATACACCTCTCATTCTCCTGTCAACTCTTTTTCTTCTGCCAGCCATCTTTCTGTGTCTGGCTGGGTCCATGTTAACTGATTAAAACTAATTCCATAGACTGGCCCTTTTATATAGATTGCATGAAATTAAAAAAGCATAATCACCTGGGTTCTCAGTTAAAATGGGAATCAGCTATAGTTTGTCTTTATTCACTCCATTCATAGTTTTTCTTTTTATGTAAATAAAGCAGAATGCAGCACATCACAGTAATCTTGTGTTCGGTTTTGATTGTAAATGTAACAATTTTGACAAAAGTGTAAAGATTTTTGAAGGCTTGAGTGAGACCAATTCATGATTTTTATTGTCATATTTTCAAGAATGCATTTTGTGTGGAAGCAATGAAAAGCGATCCACACTTTAGCCCATAATGACTGCTGTTGTGCTGACCATGGGAAGAGTTTTTAAAAAAATAATCCAGTATAAATGCTTGTAGCTAATTGCAAAATATTGCAGTACAATCCTCCTTACTGTGACATTTTCCACTGACTATGAACTAGGAGTGGGTGTTGGCCTGGACAAATGGGAACCAGGAACACAGGAGCAGACTTGGCAGTGGCCGACCAAGGGACTTCAGGGATGTTGACCAATGCAGTGGGATTGCTAAGGTGCAGGCAGCAGGATCTCTACAGCTGGCTGGAATCTAGCAGTCTGGAGGCTCTCTAGCTCTAGAGCGAAGTCCAGTAGAAAAGAGACCAGGGAGCTGAACGAAAGACAGGAAGTGTTATGGTGGGGGGACCATCTTGATAGCTAGCCAGGCCTCCCAGAAAGAAGAATCCCATCAATGTTTGGAGGTGGAATCAGCCAGAAAGCTAGCCATGTCAAGAACAGGAACTGGCTGGAGGCTGGCGAACCAGTGCCTAGCCAATTCATGAGCTGGAGCTGGCAGGAGGTTAGCTGACCAGAGAGAGTCTGGCTGGCTGTTAGCAGTCCAGGAGGTTGGCTCAGGACAGGAAGGCTGCAGGCTCATAAACCCAAACCTGATCAACCAGAGTGCTGGCTGGGAGCTAGCTTGCAAGCTTCCATGCTAAGCCCAGCATGGGAGCCACTGGAGGTATCCAGAATGGCCTGTATGGTCATTCTAAGATTATCAATCCCAGAAACAGTTCATCCATGCCTGGAGCATATCCTTATTGTCCATTGTACTGTTCAAACAAAAAGAGAAATTAGCGGATCTCAACTCCTCCAGAAGTATCACTGGGTCAATTTCTGGTCCAGTTGTTCTTTCCCAAAGAGAGTGGAGCCATTGGACCCAAATGTTGAAGACAGGCAGGATGAAATGCTGATCTCTTTATTGAAAATAACAAACAAGACAAACAGAGCTGACAACTTGGTTAATACAGAACTGAAAACTGGACTAAAATACAAGCTAAACTGGTGAGGTCCAGGTGGATATCGGTGGAGAAACTCAGGTGAGGGAAATGAGGTGAATGAAACAAGAGAACAAAACAGAACTATAGAGGTTGATTCAGGGCAGATGCAAAGAGAAAGTGTGGAGGGAAAATCAGGATGGGGAAGAGCACAGGAGGGAAACAGTACAAGGAGACAACAAAAACCCAGAAAACATCAAAAGCAGACAGGACTGTGACAGGGACTCTTAAAGGCAGGCTGGAAAGCCGGCTGTCATAGAGAGGGGTGGGGCACAATGAATTGTCCAAATGGGGATTGCAGTGCACAATTTTAGTCAATTTGTACTGAAAGGCATCAATGGTGTTGCACGCAGTTGTACACATGTAAGGTGACTGAAGCAGTTTTGTGACGGGCTTGCTTGTTGGACTGTTGGATACAGAAGGTTACAAAAAATGATCAGAGGTGGTTTGTGGGTCTGATCTAGATCTCCAAAAATGTTGCAGTGGTGACAATATAAAATTCAACCTTGCTCTCAATTGCTCTTATACCTGATCTCTTTTCACATTATGTCCCAGCAGACTGGCTCACCGGTCCCAGTGCCTAGCGCAACGCTGGTGCGAGTGGTGAAAAATGCCAACACCCTTGGCATTGCTATTGAAGGGGGGGCCAACACACGCCAACCTTTGCCACGCATAGTCACGATTCAGGTGAGACAATAATACAACAGGGCTTGGCTGATTTGTGGTTCAAAGTCATTGTTTTTGTTCCAATGTTCAGTATCTTTTCTTTACAAATTACTGTACGTGACTTGAATTAAATATTACTCAGAGAAAACATTCACTCAGTGAAATAACATTTCCCTTCCTGCTCTAATAGAAACTCTGTCTTCCTTCAGCATCTGATTATTAGCTTGCATTTGTTTTGCACAGACAGCATTCTAAAGCAATCTGCAATACAAGTCCTCCTGTTGATATTTCTCTCTGACACCTTTCACATTTTGTTAAGTCCAACAAAGTACAAAGAAAGCAAAGCAGTACATTTCCATAACAGCAATGTTTTATATGGGATGAGGGAGAGAGGCGATAACATCAGCTAATCACTGAATGAGTTATAGCCCCAGTCACCTCAGCAGCACCCAACCCTCCCTCTCTTTTATGAGCAGGGCATCCTTGAGGAGCTTTTGTGACTATGCAGCAATTTCCATAACAATGACTCCTTTCACCCTCCACTGTGAATCTCAGGACAGTGGACGACATTGAATGTCAGTCAGTATGATGATGACCCTCACATTCATTTAGTCGCTTGTCAAACACGTCCCCTATAATCAGCGTGACATTGCACAGGAATACCTGCTCATTTAGCCAATTATATTCCTATCATATCAAGGGGCTGTAATCTAATAGAGTTCACTTTGCTCTGTTCTGAATGGTTGCACATAGTTATTGAAATCACTGTTGGTGTTGAAGAGACTAAAAGTGCATGACTTCATCTAATTGATTTATTTCATTCATTCATCTTCTACCCCGACTATCCCTTTCGGGGTTGGAGGGGGGCTGGAGCCTATCCCAGCTGTCAACGGGCGAGAGGTGGGGTACACCCTGAGCCGGTCGCCAGCCAACTGCAGGGCAACACACATACAACCATTCACGCTCACACTCACACCTAGGGACAATTTTAAGTCACCAATTAACCTAGTGAGCATGTTTTTGGTCTGTGGTCTGTGGGAAGAAGCCGGAGTGCCCGGAGAGAACCCACGCATGCACGGGAAGAACATGCAAACTTCACACAGAAAGGCCCCGCCCGACCCGGGGATCGAACCGGCGACCTTCTTGCTGTGAGGCAGCGCACTACCTGCTGCACCACTGTGCTGCCCTTGATTTATTTCTTTTTAGTCTTTTTTAAAACCAGCAAGGTTAACAGGGAAATTGAAAAAGTTGGCCTACAAGAGATTTCATTTGCAGTGGCTTGGAGGCTACAACTCTTACCATACAGTATGCACACAGTGCTACACAATTTAAATAGCACTTTTAAATAGACATGTTCTGTAAATCACGTTTGGTGCTTTATTTAAAATAATAATAATAATGATGATTATAATAATAATCTGTACTTACAAGGGAGAAATTTATATTTTTTTGTGGTTTTATGTCTGTGAATTAAAAGTAGTACATCATCATTTAAGCATTGTACTCCTATAATATTGTCAGACTAACCATGAACATTATCGAATCGATGCAGCAGAACCAAATATATTGTCCTTTTTATTGTCAAAGACTGGCGCCTGTTCTGCCCATAAAGCAACTCAGCCACTGACAGTTCAGTCGGAAATTTGGGTTTGTTACATACTAATGGACAGGCAGTCAATCAGATCTCTTCATTTTAATCTTATTTGCGTAGAGCTAAGGAAGTGGCAAAGCAAGGTTTATCTGTGGTAAATGTTTGAGCTCAATATTTGCATTCTCACTTAACAGCCTTGTTATGGTGTGTAATTAGGATGGCTGGAACAACTGGTCAGTCATGTCTGCCTCTTGACCCCGTCTGAAACATCCTCAGCGTTGACAGGTAGTGTGATGCGTGACCAAAAATTGTCAGTGTGTAGCTGGCAGTGGAAAACAATGGCTATATTTGGAAATCAAGTGTGTTCAGCATTAGAATTTGCTCCAGTTTCTTACAGGCACACACATACAAAGATCCTGACAAATGACTGTTTTACAAAGTATTCATCACATCTCAGATCCTCTTTAAGAGCTGATCAATCTTACTTTTCTTTTCATTCCTTTGAAATTTGTCTGAAATTTCAAGTATTGGTTATAACTGAACTTTTGTAACTGAAAACACTGATGTTGCCTGCTGGGATACTCTAAGCCCTTCATTGCTAATACTGTTAAAGCCTTTACAGAAGGGAGGTGCTCTTTATCACCTCAGCCTTGTCCTTTGGACTAGGAAATGCTGCATTGAAGCAGCTTGGGGTTAATGCCTTGCTCATATTAGTGCATAGAGATACTGAGGTTAGAAGTTCAAAATCCAGCAGCACAAGATCATCCTATATATATATATATAAAAAAATAGATGCATATTTTTCTTAAATGTATTCATTAATTTAGCTCTTAATTGATAAGTTCTGTATATTTTATGACCCACACAATGAGTGCATATTAGAGATAGTTGTTGAAGCAGTTAAGAGTGTATCTGATTCATTACGAAACTGATTTTCTTGGCCAGTCTACAGAATAAAAAATCATTATTATTGGCCTGTATGTCCCACAGTGATATTTTCAACTGCCACTTTGTAATTGAATGCCACAATAAATAAACATATTTAGTGCTTAGGATGAAATTGAATTGGGCAGTTTTGGCAGTTGTCCCATTTGTGGAGGGAGGATCAGTGAATGGAAGGATGAATTAGCCCCGTTGCTCTGTAGACTGCCTAGTAGAAGAGCAAACGGTCATGCAACATGACTTTACTGACTCTAGTAGCAAATGACTCATCTCAGTCATTGACTCAGATCCTTGACTTTCTTCAACAGCTGACCAGTTTTTCTAAATGTCAAGTATGAAAACAGCTCACTGCTTAAAGTAGATGATTTTCTATATTCAGCTAAAGTGCAGGAATGGAAGGAAACATCCTTTTCAAGTAGGAAGGCCTGCGAACTGTGAATTGTACTGACGGTTCCAGTATTTTAAAGCTGCAGTCATTGGTTTGCACTGGCCACTTGGGGGCAGTGGTGCAAACTTAAAATACAACATCAGCATCTTATCACCTCATAAAGTTTCTATTTTGAATGTGTTAGTAATTATTGACACATGCAGTGTTACCATTAGCAGACCAACATAAGCATTCATTTACTGCCATGTTTGTATCCACCTGCTTAATATTAGTTCTCTCTCCATGGAACTCTGGGTTGGTCTCCACCAAGTCTTGAGTAAAATATCCATCTCTTTAGCTGACTTTCTTCAGCAGCTAGTAGTCTGTCTGCCTGGCACATAGTGTATGGTGAGTTTATAATTGCTTTTTCACTTAAAATGAGGCTGATGAAAACAGATGCAGGGCAGTGAAACCAGAAGAATGATCAGCTCAAACACACTTAAAAGCTCAATCGAGCTCAGGGGAACTGTAGAGTTGATCATGATTCTCTGTGGGTTTTAAACAACAAGCAACAACTTTGACAGTACACAATGCCATTTGAAAAATTGTAATATACACTCACTGGCCACTTTATTAGGTATGCCCTGCTAGTACCAGATTGGACCTCTTTTTGTCTTCANCCTGTAACTCTATAGTGTGTGTGAAACTGTACAATAGCAAAAACATTACCTTTCTACTGACTAATCACTCATCTGCCACTGAATGGAGTAATCTTTTTAAATATGTAAAATTACTGTCTCCCTGCTTCCTTCCTTTAATGTCCCTTTTGACAGAAGGGAGGCTCAGCTCATAACTGCGGGCAGCTGAAGGTGGGTCAGGTCATCCTGGAGGTCAACGGCATCTCCTTAAGAGGTCGGGAGCACAAGGATGCCGCCCGGATCATCGCTGAGGCCTTCAAGACCAAAGAGAAGGACCACATTGACTTCCTGGTGTTTGAGCCAGGACTCTAGTATGAGGACTTTGCACTTTATGCAGCTTGGCTTATGAAGACACTGTTTGACTGCTTTGAGGGAACCACATGAACTCCACCATGTTGCCCTATAATCATGGCCCTCATTTTAATTTCAGGGAAAGATTAGTGGAAAGATGTACCAGGTATTTGTTGACTGCACTCTACAGAGATATGCACAATCTGAATTTAGAAAAGGTAGTGATATTTTCCATAAAAGTCATACCTGGGTCAAATGTCATTTGCATTTGTGTCATTAGTTAATTCTCTTTCATTAGTTTTCAAACTCAGAATGTTATTTTGTGCTTCACCCACTGGACATTTGGTACTGATAGAGTGGTTACCACACCAAATAATATTAAAAAGAGCCAATAATATTACAGTCAGCAAAGTTACTCCTCAAGTGTCTTGTGGTTTTTTATTCTTTAGACAATATCTTGGGAGGCAGCGCTTCAATGGAGGCAAATTTAAAGGATGATTTGTGAGAATTCCTATATTTTTCATTTCAGCCAAAATATCATTGTACTCCCAAAATTAAATACTGTGATGTCAAAATAGACAAGAGACATGACCAGACATGTTGAAAACAAGCAAGCCGTTCAAACATAATAGCTACTATTTAATTTGGAGGTCAATCCAAAATTAAAGATACTCAGAACAACAGTAAAAATCCCTCAGTGCGCTGGGACACAGATGTGCACACAGCCATGTTTGGAAGATCAGATTATGAACATACCCCCAGGTCAGTCAGCTTTATATGGGAGACAAGCACCACTACTACCACCAAAACTATGCTGCAAACATCCATCACAGATTACAGACCCACCTCTGGGTTCAATTTAAAGATGCCTTACTGGCTGTTTTTATATGCACAAATATTTTCCAGTGCAATGAGAAATTATTGCTGCAATTTCAGGTTTGGTCACTTAAGATTTTACCTCCAAATAAAGTAGTAACTCGTCTACTGTAAGATGAGCTGGTTTGTATACAACCTGTTGACTAATTTCACAGCTTATGTTTCTTGACCTGTCACACTTCTTAGCGATGCCACCACATTGTGATATGTAAGCAATTAAATTGGTCACTATGACAATATCTTTACTGATAAAAATGATGGATAGACGCCAAAATAATAAAGATAATAAACAAGTTTGAGAGAAAACCAGCTAACAGAAAAATATCAAACTGTCTGTGAAAGTTCCAAAGGTTTGCCTATTAGCTAAGATAGATGAATGGCGAGTAAAAGCTTAAAACATTAGCCTGACTTATACATTTTTTCATTTGCAAAGAATTTAAGGTTTCATAATGTGAAAGATTTCCTTTTGTCAGTGCTCACTTTTTCATGGAGCTTTGGTCAAACATTAATTAGACAACATAACTGGCTGTCTGGCTCTGCTCATCAGAGGTTTCATTAAAACAGAAGATTATTGTGAAAGTTTGACACCTGACAGAACACCAGTTAGATTTTCCAGGCAAATTAAAACAAACATTCTTGCAAATATCGTTTGACTCATGTTTGACATGATTACCCTAATATATCGTGAATGACAACCTATAACTCGTATCTCAACCAGCATATCATGGCAAAATTAATTGGCAAAATTACAGCATGTCCCATTAGTCTGCCTTAAAAGAAGAATTTATGAAGTGTCACAAACTAGCTGATATAATGTAGTCGGGGGTGCACACATGAGGTTTACTTAAAGCAAGAGTTACTTATTAAACTAAGATTAACACAAATCATATGCAAGCCAATGATGCAGAGAGGGAGCTAGCTGTAGGAAGGGAGCGGCAGAGTGAACACATGGGCTTTTAAAGCCTCAGGGCCAGGTGAGCTTCATCAACTGATGACCCTTCCGTGTCAGCCAATGGCCTGATAAGGTTTGCCAGCCTCCAAGACAGCGAGAGGGGGCATCACTAGAGGATTTTTGTAATTGATTCTTCACTCTATTACTGACTAATCAACTAAACATTTATGGAAATCAAACCTCATCAAACTCTCAGTCCCCACAGATTTTTACATAGCACGGCTCCTTGATGTTGAACAAAATGGTGCTTTTCTTTTCAGAGCACAGTCCATCACAATCATTTTCCATATGTCCATTTTTAAACATCTTCTCAGTATTTTAGTAAGATTGCCATATCTACTTCAATAGCTATAACACAGACATTAATGGTACGATAGTTTGTATATAATGTAGATTGCTTATGGTCTCTACAAGAAATGACTATATAACTTTTTACAATATTAAATAGTTGAAATAGTTTTCAGTAGATTACTTTTTTTCAAGATTACAATACTACTTCATATCACTCATATTTGATTTAGTGTCTTCAATATATTGAAGTGATGTGCCCTGCTTTATATGAAACCACGTCCAGTGAAGGTCTAATATGAATTGGCATATCCATAACCTGCACTCAGTAGGATGCTGATGAGGACTGAGACTCAGTAATGAATCAGTGAGCTGCTAATGCACTATACAGGAAACACTGATCAGATTGGAGTGTCCTATTGTAGTGTTATAATTAATAAGGTGTGTACACACTGTGAGGAGCAGAAGCAGAAAGACAGAAGACAGTACTACCAAATCAGAAAGCCGTACTATAACGGACTGTGGGAACGGGTAATTTGTCTTTACAGCCAAAAAATACAGCTGCTGTGTGCCCATTGTGGTCAAATAAAATGTATACTGACTTGCTAGTTTATTAGGTCCACCTAGCTCAAACTAATGCAGCCTACCATAATTTAACAGGCCTGCAGTAAATCCTGCCTTCACGTCTCCCCTTTAATGTTCAATTGTTGAGCCTTGGCCAGATCTTGGCAGTGTGCTCTGTAGATTTGCTGTAGAGCTGAAACTACAGTAATTACACCCACAATGAATGCAAAGATTTGTAGATGTGGAACAATGATTCATGACTCTGTACTGTGTCTGCAATGTTGCAGTGGTAGATAAGAAAGGATCAGTTACAGCTAATGGGGCACTCCACCGATTTTACACGTAAAATTCAGTCTAATAGTCATGAGGAGTACAATTGACCCTGTAAAGATAGTTGTATAATGTTTTCTGTGGCTCTGTAGGAGCTTTGCAAAGTCTGAGGAAGTAACCTTGATGATGTCATAGTGATGTCATAAGGGTTATTTTTGCTTGAACTTGGAGACTGCACATTTTATAACGACAAAAAAGTGTTGAAGTAGATTAGAGCAGCACATTCGGGTACTTTGCCCTTGCAAAAGCTCCTCTAAGTGGATTGGCAGTAAATGCAAATTCTGAGGTCTAGCATAATAATACTGAACCAATCAGTGGTTAATGTCGTTATATAGAAAAAATAAAGACAGAGGTGTTGATGTATATCCTTTCAGTCTGCCACCATCAAAATGGACAAACCAGACATATACAACTACCTTATTGAATCAAGGTAATGTATTTGACATGTATCACTTTTTCTGTCGTTAAAATACTTTATTTTGCCGTCTTTGTCGTCTGTCCACCTAGTCTCATTCCCAGGGCATCAAATACTGCTGCTTTATCATGCCACTCTGCAGCTCATACAGACATACAGGGTACCCTTCACCATCTCATCTGGATGACATGCACCAGGCTTTCCACACTCTGGGAATGAGAACGGGTTGAGTTTGTCAAATGTGACTCTAAACTTATGACAAAGGTGTAGCAAAACTATTTTGACAGTTGTTTATGCTTATTGCACATCCTTTTGCTATGAGCTAAGAGAAGTGAAAAAAAAAAAAAAACAGTTTGGTTTTAGCCCCTCTCCCTACATTCCTTTCTGCTGGAAGGTAGATCGGCTCAACATATGAGAATTATTCACATTAAAATACCCTCTGCTCCCAGCGGCCTTCAGAGTGGACGGACTGTTAAATTAAACTCCGTTCTAAAAGCTGGTGGGATATGGTACAGCCATATTTTTTGACAGTAAAAACTTCAATTACATCATCACTAAGACTCCACTTCGATCTAAATACAATCAGCACACATGTCATTTACTCAATAATATCATCTGTGATGAAGTGTCTGCCACAGACGTTCACATGTTGACTGGCTGGGTCCCACAGTTCACCATTTTCATCTTCTCTGCAGATGGCCTGAAGCCACAGATCTCTTCCTTTCATATCTTTTGCTTTTTGTGGAAGGAAAGAAAATTGTAAGCTGTTTTTTTTTTTTTTTTTTTTTTTTTTTTTTTTTTTTTTTTATGTTTCACATGCAAAATATGATGCCTCAGCTTTTTGGTGCCACATGGCACCGGCACTATTACAGGCAAACAGGGCGTGGTGATTCTGATGACAGGAAAAGTGATGTATGCATCATCTATTAGTGAGGTAAAGTTTACCCAGACAGGGTAAATAACCATATGAAATAACAAGATGCTATCAGTTGCATTATGGGAAATGTAGGACCTAGTGTTTTTTAGCTTTATCCCTAAGAACTTAAACTCAGGATATCTCTGCTGTCTGCTGCTGGAATATGAATGATTCTTTTTATCTGTCTCTTGTGAGTCACCAACCTTATGACAGAGCAATACTAAATCGCAGGAGTGCCCCTTTAAAGCCAGATCCCTATTTCAACCAATTGTTTCTACTTATTATGGTCTACAGTAGTAATTTATTTCATGATCAATTTTCAGGCTTGGCTGTGGACACCCAAGTAAATGTGCTATAGCTGATTTGCCAGAAGCATGCTGTTGCCTACAGCACAGTGTTGTTAACTAGAGTGGTAGTAAACCTCTGCTGTGTGTGAACAGTCAGTTGTATAGGTGGCTTTTATTTGGTCTGTTACTTCAAAAGTGTTGGCTTGTTCCATAGGGCGGAGACATATTTGATCTGTTCTTTTCATAACTGTAACAATGATCCAAAGTAATACAGTAGAGCCAAGTAATCCAGAGAAAATAGTAGTATGCTTCAAAAATGTATTTTGGGCTGATTCTATTTATGATGGTCATATTATATTTTTGTAATCTAATTACATAATCCCACTACGGTGAGATAATACCGATTACAAGAGAAACATAGGAGCTTAGTGTTAAGCTGTATGAGTAATGCAACACTAAAGTGTCTAGATTCAAGGATGAAGTGTTGGTGAGAATACTGTGCAATTTCAATGCTGTGTAAATGAGACTATGTTTTTGTGAATGCAAATTGTTCAAACATTATATATCTTGTACAGAAAAGGCTGCACATAGATTTATAGAGTTGTATATACAGTAAATGGTGAGAGGTTAGAGAATTTTGGTTAACACAACCCCTATGTTATGTAACCCCTTTGTGACTGATGTAACTGCTACATAACATCTCCTGTGTGTTTCCCTCCCCATGTCCAATCACAGCTGTCTCACCATGAAATTATCTCTCAGAACAAGTAACTTGCATTGGTTCTTGCAATGTTTTTTTCAAATAAAATACATTCAAATCAACAGGCATACTTCCAAATATTCCCCAAAGATATTTCCTGAAGACACAATAAAAAGTCTGATAGAACTAAAGGATACGTGTTATGTTGAATATTCTTGCATATGACTCACGCAGCAACAGGAGAAAAGCCTGGACACAATGTTTGCTCGGGTATAAAAAATTGGATTTCTCGCAAAATATTGTTCATAAATTCTAACTGACGCAGTGATACTGTGTCAGCCACTGATGGGCTGATTCTTTAGCATGTTGCACTTTTTAAAAACTAATGATTCGGGTGAAATTTTTCTATTTTTATTTTAGTATTGTATGCATATCCAAGCCTTATTCCTCTGTGTCACAGAGCTCCATTGTTGTCCAACAGCGATTAAAAACACATCAGTGAACCACACCGTTGTACTGGGTGACATGTTCTATTGTTACCATGACCACACACACTGTAGTTTCTTTTCATTTAGTCCCACATACTGCCTGCCGCCCCAAATATTCACTGGAGCACCAAATGTGGATTAATCCGCTTCTGAAAATAGTCCCCAACAAATGCACGATTTTTTGAGTAATGTTTGCTAAAAACTAGAGTAGTCAGCGGTTTTAAGCCTTTCTTGAAAATGACACAACATATTTGTGAGGTGTTTTGAAATGTTTACATCTTCTTTTGGAACCAGGGGACTTGAGTGGCATTGACAGGGTTGGAAAGTCAGAAAAAATTGAGAAACAGACCAAAACATTGTTGATTTTGGTCTTTTGTGAGTGAAAAGTGAAAATCTCCAGTGCATTGTGAATTGTGAAGCTCTTGGCATTACCATGCATTAAATTAATGAAACAGAAAATTGTCCACTCGATCACTGTGCCCAAGAAGGAAATCTGCATACCCAGCTCCTCCTCCCAGATGCTTGCCATTTTGTGGTCCACAAAATGTAAAATGTCACTCAGTTAGACACCATGGCATTTGGAACTCGACATTAACTATTTGCAGAAAACTGATAAAATTTGGTTAGGCAAAAAGTCAGGGTCAGAGTCATAGTTACCCTCAGGTGACCATAAGTCTGTGAAAGGAGGTCACCAAGATCTTTGTTCTCCAGTGAAAGGCAGGAATGAAGTTTCGACCAGTTAAACACCTCTAACTCCTGTGGCAGTGGCAGTCACTGGCTTCATATTGACTGATGCTGCCGCCTTCAGTTTTTTCCGTAATTGTGAATTAAGCAAAGCTAGCATACATGAAAGCTAACATACTATGGTGTAGATGTGTTGATCACTTTCTCTTAACCGGGGCTTGATTTTCAACAGGGCAATGTGAGCAGCTGGCCCTGGACTCCCAGGGGCCCTGGAAATCTGATTGTGTCGAAAAATAGTTTGAGAACATGCACCACTAAATTATAACAGAAATGATAAGAGGCTTAGGCTTGAGCTGAGTCCTAAATTATCTCCACTTAAACGCAAACCACTTAAACATTAAATCAGTTATAAAATTCAGTTAAAGGCTGTCAATTTATATGTTGATCAACTAACAGATTTCATTCTTGAGAGGCAGCTATGACACAAGCCTGAACAGAGAAAGGTGGAGACAGCTGCATAGATTAAAAGAGAGCGTATCTGTTATGTAAGACATGCAAGTGAACAATGTGTCTGATACAGTTTAGCTGGTCACACAGGTGGGAAAACACACAAGGGCAGGAAGTGAAGTCACTGAAACAAGAGGAGAGGTGAGTATTTCAAAATAAAATGGGAAACAACGAATGAATGACTTGAAACAAAGGAAAAACATCACCTCAAGAGGAGAGCGGGACATGACAATGACAGAATACTCAATGCACAAAGGTGAAGAGAAGAGGGGGCTGAATGGCTCCTCTGTGCCCAGAGCTCCCCGACAGATTAATCCAGCCCTGCTCTCTGCTGTCAGCTAGTAAATGTTGCACTTGATTTAATAACACAAGTTAATTTGCCTTGGAACAGCTGTGGGGAAAGCGTAATTAGTAAGGTAGTACTTTTGCATTTCTCTCATCAACACAGTCAGGGGTAGCAGTGGTCCTTCTCCACATACGCCGGGCTATTGCTCTCTTTTAATGGAGGAGGACAATCTCATCGATATCGAGCTGTCTTACATTCCTTTTTCCATTAGCAGCTTGCTGACTTTGCCAAATACTGACACTGCAGAGTTTCTACAGTACTTCTTTTTTCATCTGTGTGGAAAAAATGTGAGGGATGATAATAGGAATATTTGTTGTGAATAACTGATTACATTAGGAAAGCATACATGTCAAATCTGCATTTTACCATCTTTTCTAACCTTTAACAAGATTATGGACTTAGATCTTGTCCAATTTTGAGTTTGTGAAATGATGTTCAGAAATGATGTCAACGCCTGTGATATACCACAAACAATCCTGGGAAAAACATGTTTGTGCTGTTGTTGTAAAATTGAAATTGTTACAATGGCGAGAATTTGAGCACAGATTATATTAACACAGCAATGAATATTTGGGTCACTATTAGGGGAAAAACAGATGAGAGCTTTTGGGATGTTGATGCAAAGTTATTGGTTTCACCAATAAGCACCTAATTAACAGAGACTGTAAAACACTGACAATGAGCTCAGCATTGGAAAATGTAAAAACCCCAATGAGCTTTATGGCTCTGTGGAAATGATATGAAAATTCATCCAGACTCCAGTTGTCATAGTTTGCTATGCAGGGCTTTGTTGCTGTGCTATGCTAATATTCCATTCAGACCAATACAGTGACACAGCCTGACTCTCAGCTCCAGTTGGGACTCCCTCTGGATGAGATTACGTTTAAGGATCAGCTGTATGTTGCTCTTTATCAGCAGTGGGCAAATTAGCAAGACATGCCTTGTCACTATGTCCTCATCCCTGAGGACTATTCTTGTGAAATCCATTGTGTCTTTGTGGTACTTTTCAAAGAAACCTTCTTCTTGACATCCTATGACATAATTCACCGAATATTTCAGCTTTTTTCTCCACACATTATGACTTTTTTCTTGAAATGTTAAGATTTGGTTCTCGAAAATCACTCACTGTCCTGCTCACAGCAGTGACCCTAACACGCCATATACGATCCCAGGCACCCACCATCTAGAGGTTGGAAGAGTAATGAACCTTATTTCAGATTCTACAGAGACTACACTGGAAAGGTAGAATCCATTCCTTAGGTGCATTCATTGACTTGTTCTGATAAGAAACAAGATTTGAAAGATCAATACAAGACCAAAGAACTTGTTATGATGGACAATTAGTGCAGTGGCCTATGAAATCTTAGACTGGAACATCTGCTGCTGACCCTGCAGTGAAACTGCAGTATCTTTACAGCATTCCCACTTCAATAAAGCTCATATGTTAGAAACATTCGTATATGCCAGTTCACAAGAGAAAACACACCATTGTTGTCAGGGGAGATTTAGAGAAAAGGAGCAAATACTGAAACTCTGGCATTGTGGAATTCCCCATACATACGTACTTGACCATGTTATTGTTGCATAAGCTTGTGTTGTGTTCCACACTGTGCTACCTCAGCAGAGGTAGACCTGTTCTTTCTCTGGAAAACATTGGTTTCCATAGCATTAAAATGACTCACAGCATCTTATAGTGCCTCTCTGCCTGCGGCCTTGAGCGGACTACAGTGTTGCATAAACAGAGCTTGTACCAGATAGATAACAGTGCTTTATTCCCACAAGACCTCTGAAAGGAAATGTAATGTCTCATCTGTTGCTGCTTCATCCTCAAGAATAGTATTCAATGGACTGGTAGAATACAGGTCTGTGAGGATTTCTGTTGATGAACACTGACTTCTCCCACCACCCTTCACTTGTTAGTCATCCAGGCAGCTCGTTGCTTTTTGGTTCTCACTTTTTCCTTCATCAGAGAAATCATTTTGATCAAAACATCAATGCAGCTTTAGTTGGAAATGACTAAAAATAGTCGACCACAGCTGACTTCAAAGCTTTCATGATCTGTCCCACGCTTCAAACAGCTTTCACCAGCATTTGGCAAAGGCTCCCTCCAGTGGCTTTGTGGGGAATGACAGCTGCATACAGTTCAATTCGACAAAAAAATTCTAACCATATCAAGACAAAGAAATGCATTGCAAAGCTAAATGTGACTTAAACAGTATTCATGAGCAGATATGTAATCAAAAGGCACCATTGGTGTAAAGTAATCAAGTGTAGTTTCATGCAGTAGTTGAGGTACTAGAATGACTTAACTTGAGCAACTACTTTACACATGTACTTCACTACATTTCATAGATAAATATTGTGACAAGAAGGATGATGATGATGATGATGATGATGTGGTGATTAAGATTCCTCCCTCTGGAGGCTATCCAAGCATGTCCAACCACAGGGTAGACCCAGAACCTCAACATCCCCTCAGGACGACTGGAAGATATCTGACCTGACCTTTTTCCTATTCATTATTACATTTATTGTGTATGAGGATAGAGGGTGTCACATGCTGTAAAGCCCTTAGAGGCATATTTGTGCATATTTGTGCAATAATAAAATTGATTTTACTTTAACTTGAGTAAAGATTTGAGTCATTTTTTCCACCACTGAAAGTTACTTCCTCCAGTATAGTGTATGTTCAAACCTTGTACTTCAGAGCTCATAACTGTTTCATATTCATTTTGACCTCACAAAGGAGAGAACAAAGTTAAAGAAAGCTAAATGAAGAGTTTAATGGAAGCCACTTTATTAGCGTAATGCTGCAAGTATTGTTCATTGATGTGGACATAAAAGCACAGACTTGCCATAACACTGACATCTGTCTTCATACACAGTGGATTACTAGGCATAGACAATCACAGTACAACAATAACCAATGACAACATTATGGTCCAACACAGGGAACCAAAAGGAAACTGAATCTCTAAAGGAGAAAAGCACACTGCCAAAAGCAATGTTTACTATTGAGATGATGCAGAAAAGACAATCTCAACTATACTGTGTATTTTTTCTTTCAAAATGCTTGATCTACAGCTAACTATCAGAGTGGCTTTATGTTGGCATTTCCAAGGTCAAACACATCATTGTAAATCTGATGATCTGTACAATAAAGCATGGTTGCAATGTATGGAAAGCACTACATAAAAACTAGCATGGTCCAACAAAATAAGAGAAGAGGAAGGTTGTGTATTGGTAGGGGAGATAATACAATAGAGATGAATACACAGATAATGCATCAAATCCACAAGAATTCAATGAGAGAGACTGTGTTGTTGTGTTATAACTGTAAAGCAGTAGAATAACTGTTCCAGTGTACTCTTTAACCAGTTTTCATTTATAGCCCAAAGTCCATGAATCGCTTCCAGCCAACTAAACTAATTCACATACGTTACTTTTCCAAATAAACATCCCACAATATACAATAGACAACATTCAACACAATTCCACTCTTTTTCAATAAATGGATCAACATCAACGCAGTCATGAAATTCAACACATGAAGATGTGATTTAAAACACAATTTGGTTTATGAGTTAACAGCAACTGAGTGATATACAAGATCAAATGTATATTTAATGTGTCGTGTCTGGGGGAGGAGAGGGGGAGGAGAGGGGGAGGAGGGAGAAGTCAGTTTGGTATTACTGCTGTATGAGGGCTGAGGAGGGAGCTACAGGAGCTTCTTAACTGGTCTGCTCTTCTTTCTCCAAGTCTTTGAGGGTTTTTAGAAGGCGAGAAGGGGTGAAGATTTCCGTTGATCCTGAAAGACACAAGATGATGTATGACAAAGTATTAGTATAGGTTTACTGATATTTTTAGGAATGTTTCCTGTTTTACTGACATTACTTTTGTTGCTCAGCTTAGATCAATCTAATATCCAAAATCATCCTTCTTTTTTTCATGGGTTTGGTCATCATTGCAGTCAGCAATATTATGATTGTAGTAATCAAATTAATTGCTAAGAGAACAGAGTGACATGACAAAAGATGAGCAGACATGATTTAACCAGCCAAGTATCTCTTGCAAGTACATCCATGTTGGAAATTTCATACCTTGTGATTTAAATCCAGGGCAAACATTTGGTGCCTATAAATGTAGCAAATCCAAAATGGAGGGCAGTGGAGACTGGAGTTTGCATCCCATCACAGAACTGATATTAATGTTCCCAGTAAACCTGTGGTCCACACCCTAACAAGTGTTTTCACTTGAGCTGATGTCACTCATGTTACTGGTCCATAAGTTTTGTGACATCAGATAGATAATTCCAAGTATAGTTACATTCAGATAAATAGCAAGAGTATTTTTCGAACTGTCTATTTTCAACATCCATTTCAGTTTACCATGGATGTATTAAGAAAAGTGCATACCATGTTGCATGATGGCACCCCTCTAAAGAAAGATGCTCATCGGGAACATATGGCAAAAAGCTTTTGAGGATTCCCTGTTTTTGGGGCCATATAGCATGAGCATAATAGGCCAGTTCCTGAGGGCTTGCAGTTACACACTGATTTCCAGTTTCAACTTTGACCAACTGTATTGTATTGTGAATGCAATTTTCCAATGACGGATTTACTCACTTTCAGCTTTAACTCCAAATAAAGTGGCTAAGATAATTTGTATAAACTGTTGGCTTCTTTACAACATGGCATGTTTCTTCAACTTTGAACAACTGTTCTTACCTTTCACTAATTGCCAGATGCTTATATTTTTATATCTACCCTAGGCATGGCCTATTTGACATACAGCACATTCAATATTGCATCAATGCATTGTACTATTTTAACAAAATTTTGATGGGCTAGTGTCACTGAAGTTTTGTTCAAATCAATCTAAATCCTAAACTCTCTATGCTGTATTTAGATGATAAAGGTGATTGTGCAGCCATGTTGGAAATGTGAGCTCTCTGAGTGCTTTCTATACCTACTCTAAATCATATTTGGTTGAATTGTTGTTTAGCTTACTTAGGTACTACACAGTGACCATGAAGCAGTTTCCACTTTACATTCATTCAGAAAATCCTATTTATACTGTAAACATAAACCTTTGTAAACCAAGCAAGTCATGAAAGATTGCAAGCTAAGATTGGTTAGAGGTCCAACATGTAGTGTACCATCATCTAATCTGACAATCTGACCAACTCTAACAGTGTGATCCCATGTGACTGTATTGTCATATGGCCTCTAGTTGGAGCAGGTTTTGTAACCTACCAAATTATCTACCTTTCCACCTCAATGTCAGTGAAACTGTATGTACGTTGTTTTTCAAAGTCTGGAAATAGAGATGCAGACCCAGATTTTAAACTGTTGAAGCAGGGAAACTATCAGTAGTGCATGAGTTTAAATATTTAGGTATAAATTAATAGATCAACAAGTGAAATTCAAAATGCAAGTTAACATTGGGAACACAATCAAATTTTACACATATGAGGTACAATGTAACTACTGTGGCCTCAGAGTTGCACATCAGTGCCACAACTGCCTCACACATGACCCTCTGTCTTCCGAGCTGGACACAGACAGGTAGGACTAAGTTGAGACAAAATGAAATTGGAACTAAATATGATTTCTTAAACTGTGAAAACATGGTCAAATTTGTCAATGTTTGAACCCATCTACTAGACCTAATAGCAGAGGGGATTGTAAAATGCCTTATAGACAAAGTACCTCCGGGCAGTCAGCCTTTTCCTATCGAGCAGCACATACCTGTAACACTATAACCACAGACCTGAGAAACATCACATCTCTCATCTCCTGACACATAGTGCATTTTGCTGTCTTGGCTGGTCAATAATAAAGATGACAATAATACAATGTGCATATAAATAACATTCTCTATAAAGAGATAAATCTCTTTCAGTTCAACAAATCAGCATGCATGACATTCTGAGACAAAGCTACAGTGACATTTCTTCCTGTAAGGTCATGGCTGCACAAGGGAAAAAGTGTTGGAGATTTGTTTTGGAAAAGGGAACTGCGCTACTATAGATCCAAAAAAGGAAGACAAAGAACAGATCACGATGGCCCTGGAGGGTATGAAAAGGGAGGTGAGACGCAACACGACACAAGTCAGACAGGAAAATTCATAAAGAAAAAAGCATAACAATGAAAGGTTTTACTCAGAGACTGAGCAACAAAGATGAAAATCAAAAGTTATGGACTGCTGTTGTATTGGACCGTGGTTTGAGGGAAATTAAACCCCCTGGTTTGATAAAACTTCTTAACAATCCTACTGCATAAAAAAAATGAATGGATGTCACACTACTGGCAAGGTTTTTTTTTCTTAATTAACAAATTTGACATTCAACATCTAAGACAAATATTTTCTGTTAAATTAGGAATTCACACAATGTCTTTACTCAAGATTAGTGGATGTTCTGACCAACTTATGTACTATAACGCTGCAATATCAAAGTCAGGCCAGAGAAACTGCCCTACATTGTAAAACCATTGGGTTCTCCATCTGGTGAAGGTGAATTCTATAGGTTTTTGGCTCTTTTTTTTTTTACTTACCTGTGAAGAGAATATAGTGTTGCACATATCACAGTTAAATCACTGGCTGTAGTGCTATCACTATTACATGAGCATATTTCATTTTTTATATTGGCTGACCCTGGGGCCCATGGGGTCAAGATGCAAAATGAACACAAAGAGATGAAAACAACTACAAAGACAGGCAAATAATCACAAACAGATGCAAATGACTGGGTGTCTTGCTCCTATGCTATTTTTATATGTCTGTGCCCAGATGCCCACTGTGTTATAATTCACCCATGATTACATGGTTTGTAATCGTTTATAGATCTTTTTTTCTTATTTCGGTCTGGGGCTGGTTTTCAAATTTCCAGCAATTTAGGGATTTCATATGCCTGAAAATAACTAGTTAATACAGAATGTCGTCCAACTTAAGTCAAAAGTGCTTCCACAGTACCTCCTCGTAATGTCCACACTGGAAGGCTGCCTTCACAACCTCTTCTGGCTGCATCCAACCTTCTCCCAAAAACTGTCTTTTCCATCTCTCTGCATCTCTTTTCATTATGCCATGATTTGCACAAACTGGAATCACACTTTTAAACAGTATCTCTGTACTGTCCTCTGCACAGCCAGGTCAACACCTTCGTTCACCAAGACTCCAAGACACCTTGGCAATCACAGTGTGAAGTGGATGTGAACGTGAAGGATTGGTGGTCTTGGAAATTTACTTAATTTTTCAGACACAGTGCCCCTAAATCAAATGTCAGAAAGCCATTCAACTACCCTGCAAGAAGTTCTGGAGCACTGACTCAGTTGTCTTGTAGATACAGCAACTTTAGCTTTTCTTCCTGTGCTTTATATAACTGATGCATATGGAACATTCTTCCTGCTACTACCAAGACATGAAATACGGGGACCAGGGTCAGTTTTTTCACAAACAACAAGGCAGCATTTGAGTGTCATTGAAAATCACGGACAACAAATACTGAGGGGATCAATGGTTCAAAGGTAAGACAATGGGTAGGTGGGTTGTCATGGGGGAACACGGGGATTCACAAATCACATCTTTACTTGTGTATTTACTTCCAAACGTCTTTTCATTGTGCAGGCGGCTCTGTCTCCTCTGGTGCAGCGTTGGGGTCCAGGAAGTCAGGGTGCTGGAGTTCCTTTAGGTACTTAGGCGGGGTGAGAATGTGAGTGGAACCTACCAGGGACAAAGGCCTGGAAGGTCAGCAAGGACTGAATTCTGGATGAAAGCTTGTTTATAACATGAGATACACTTTGGACTGGTCACAATAAAAAAAAATTAAATTAAAAAAAATCACAGGGGTCTCTACTGAAGAGTTCCAAAATGCTGCCAGTCAGTATGACTACAGGCTTAAAGAAAGGTGAAGTGCTGATGATTTTGCAGATTCATTTGTTCTCTCTCTTCCTGTACCTGACACTGCATCCATTCGCTGAGAGTCACAACAACATATCAGCTCTCGCATAGAATGCGATTAATGCCATTTCACAGGAGTCAAGCTCTGCTGAGTCAGCAGCACAGAGAGCATAAATAGAAGATTTCAAAACAGATGCATCAGCAAGATCCGAAACATTTATCCAGCTATGGCAGGACATCACGAAGTCATGCTGAATCAAACATGCAATTGTCATTGAATATAAGAAATAATGAATACTAGATCACAGAGAAATACTAGAGAAAAACCTGTCAAATCAGGCAGTTCAAGATGAAGCAGAAACTACCCTTTAAGTAAAAACTGGATGTTAACACTTAAACCCTTCTTCAAAACTGATAATAATAATGCATTCTGACTATTTGAAATTTTTTTCAGCAGTATGACAAAACATGAAGGGGTACTCAACTTGACTTAATGTAGTATTTAACTTCTGTAAGAGTTCAGGGACTTGCGAAAAGACAGCTTTACTCTTTCTGTCTAATGAACTCACCAATCAGAGCCTCCCACTTGCCATTGGCCTGGGTGACCTCATACACACAGCGCATCTCGCTGTACATCATCCCTCCAATAATAAAGACGATGATCCTGGGCCCTGTCTTCATTTCTGTGGGGCCCCTGTTCTTGTGCCAGTTACCATAGCGAGCACTGCAAGGTGGAGAAACAAGGATATAGATAAATATTTTCTCCAAACATTGAACAGTAGTGATTTTTTTCCCTTGAGTCAATATTGTAAGACTCTTATTTAATATAGACTTTACAAATAAAAACAATATTGATGGAGCCATGTGTGAAGTGTGGCCAACATGCACTTGATGACTACAAACCTTGATGGAGCGCTGGCTTTGGCGGATACTTGTCGCTGGGAAATGTATGGGTACTGCTTAGGGTCAAGTTTGTCCTCAATGGCATCCTGCAGGAACACATTCAAGTTACAGTTTCAGCTAGCATCAGAAGCAGCCTCACTTCCACTTCTCTCACCAAAAAGACCATCTAAAGCCATGTTCAGACATTAGTAAGATTAGATGAATAATGATTAAATGATTACATGATTCACTGTGCTAGTCTGTGATTTAACTCATTGCTCCAGAGAATAAAGGACAAAACCAAAAGAAAAAAGCAGTGCCTGCCTGTAGTTGACATTACAGCGACACATTTGATGAGCTCTTGCTCTCATGTTACCCTGCCAGCTAGCTGGATTTGCCAGATCACAAGATCACATGAGATCACACCAGATCACACAAGCCAGGAATCCAGGCTTCAAGTTATGCATTTGTGGCCAAACTCCAGGCACTCAGACCAATCAGCGTCCTATGCAGGGCTTGTGTTGACAGCAGCCACTGTTGATTTGTGCAGCACAACGACAATGTTCCTAAAGAGGTTATATGTTGTATCAATACTGGAGAGAGAGATTTCTTCACTCAAAGAAGAGCAAAGAACAGCACTGCAGGCTTCTCTCAATGGAAACGATGTTTTGGTGCTTGTGACAGACAGGCTAACTTTCCAAGGACAACTTCCAGATGGTTCTGTGTAACAAACCATCTGGCTCATCAGGTTAGCTCTCCTGATGGCTTTCATTTTTTCAGTCGTTATGTTGATTCCCAAACTGCAGTCTTCATCCATCAGATTAGCAAGAACATTTTGGACTGCAAAATACATCACTCCTGAGGAGGACCAGCAAAAAACACAGTAGGTAATTATGTCTGAAACTATTATTGGGGTGGGGGTGCTTGGAAATGTAACACATGAGAAGTACCTCAATGAGATCCTTTACGAGAGGAGTCCACCTGGAGAGCTGGTAGGTCTGCTCACTGATTCGCTCCTTACGATCGGGCTTCTTGGCTTTCTTTGGGGCGCCCTGTGAAGAAATGACAGTGATCCCTTGTGCTTTCACAGTTTACACATCAGCAGATCGAGTCACTGACACAGTTAAGCAGTGTTTCAGTATGTTGAGTTTTGGTTATTTAGTAACAAATGGGTGTCAGAGGCACACATCCAGGCTCAAACCATGCTTTGACAGAGAAAGTTCAGGTTGCTGTTAGAATGTCATCTAACAAAATATGCTCACAAGGGTCCACTAAGGGTTTACTGTGCCCACCACAAAATCACACCGCAGTGTGTTTTTTCTGTGGGCAGTGCACAGTTTGGCTTGCCTACTAGTAGGGAGCATGTGAATACAGCTGATTAGCAGGGTCCATAGCAGGTTTTCCATTTTGAGCATGTGTGGGTTTCATGTGTGAAATCCAGAGAATCAGATCTGTTTAGGATACATTTTTAACCCACTTAAACACTGAAAAAGTTGGGTAAAGGTTCCCACTTATAAATGGACACAATGTTAAAAAAAATACTGATACTTGGTGATATTTGATATTTTCTTGTCCCTTGAAAAGCCCAAACCACCAGTGAATGTATCCTACTAACAAGTTTTGTGTCTGTATCAAAGCCACAGAGGTCCATTGTCATCAAAAACATCAGTGAGTCACTCTGTTTCACTGGGTGACATGTTCTTTCATTACCACTAAATCCCACATACACAGTCCTGCTTCTCCAAACACTCATTAATGCACAAAAAGTGGATTAATCCACCTTCTGTGCTGCCAGGTTGAAGATGTGTGTGAAGCATCCACGTTTTACAACTTCTTTGCAGCAACATCTATATTTGAAGCAAACTTTTAGATTGATAAATCTTGAACAAGCTTTCCATTTGGAATAGCACCTGCTCATGATTAAGGTTCATATGGTCCATGAGAAGACACTAAGGTCCTGGGCCAGGACGGCTCACCTCAGAGACAATGGGAACGCCCATGTGGGCCATGTTGGAAATGATGTCACTGTCCTCTGGTGGGATGTTGGCATGCTGAAGGAGCTTACACAGGTTCTCCTCACTCACGCCTGACACACACATAAACACATACAAATACATGCAGCATAGACTTTCAGTTCATACAACACACACATGCAGTTACAAATACAGTATAATACAAGCAGGAGGAGATTGGAGCATGGATTAGGACTAAAGAAACAAAAAAACAAAATACAAATGCATACATATTAAAGATTCTATAAAAATGATCTGAGTGGGATTTTCTGCATTTTTAGTGTAGAATTATCCTAATATAATTAGTTGAAATGACAGGAAGAGGACAGAGGATATCTGACCGTTCTTAAGGAAGATGTAGAGCAGGATGATGCGGATCTTGTCAGACACACTGACATTGGCATCCAGCAGAACAGGAACAATGAGCCTCATGGGATCCTTGATTTTCTCTCCCTCTGCATCTATGCCCATTGCCAGATCCTTAAAAACAATGGAGGACAGAAGAGACCAACGAAATCAGAACCAGAATCAGAAAAAGCTTTATTGCCAAGTACAATTTTACACATACAAGGAATTTGTCTTGGTGATGTTGGTGCATGACAAATCTTCTAAAAATAAACTATTAAAAAGTAAAAAATATAACAATATAAATATATATACACAGCCTGTTTTTTCAGAATAAAAAGAGCAGTACAGCTGGCAGTGATACAGTACGAAAAATCAAATGTTCACAAATGTGCAAATGAGAACAAAGAAGTCCAAGCTGAGCGCTAATGTAACACATAGAGTTATGGCAATGTCAGTGTGACAAGTAGAGGCAGAGGTGGAGTGTGAAGAGGGCTCAACATGAGTTCCACATAAGTTTCATTTTAACAATACATTGCAATGGAGGCTTCTGTGTAGAAATCACATGTAGAGGAGAGCCAAAATAAACTCTCAATACTGGTCTGAATTAAATTCATCTATCCATTTTAAATACTTCTTTACAAATGCGCTCTACATAAACGGCCATGCAGATGAATGAACCTTATTGACAAGAAAATAGTTACAGCATGAAACTCACCCTTAAACTGGAAACTGTCATTTTTACTTTTCTGCTTGTGTAAACATGCGATACCATGTGTTAATGTGAGTGAGCTGAAGATGTGAACTTGTGTTTATTTGTGATGTCTCACTGAACCTAAAAATATGTGCATCACGTCTATTAACACATAGACACGAGATTGATATCAGTCTTGTGGAAAAAAAGCAAAGACTCATATTTGCCGCCCACCATGCTGCCACTGGTTGCTTACACTGGAATGTCACATTGAGGTAGGTTCCCTCACTTTCCACATGATTACACATTGTAGAGACAGATCTAACTCTATAACAGAGGTGCCTGTGTGACTTACTTGTTCTACACGACAGAGTTTGTCCACAGTGCCTTGGTAGCGGTTCATACAGTCCTCAGCCAGGTGGAGATGGGTTGAATACTAAGGTGAGAGAGGAGAGATGCTGTTCGTGAGTTTCACACAGAGAACCAGATGCAATCAGATGAAAACAACATTACACGAAACATGTTTTTCAGTTTTCATATAAACACCGAAAATCTGCAAAATAAATTTCTGAACCTCTGTGCTCAAAGTATTAACACCTGTTTAGTATCACATGTCATAGATTGTGTCATTTCCTGGTCTTGTTGATTGTTGAAACAGTGTATAGATCTACAGTAAAACTTAGGCTCCTACCTTGCTGAGTTCTTTCTGATACTGAGGCATCTTCTTCAGCATTTGAGACAGTTCCTTCATGGTGGTCTGAAAGATCAGCATTAATTAGTATTCAGGTTTATGAGTTTGTGATTTCATATCACCACAATTTGATGTGAAACTTAATTTCTGTGAGTGTGTCAGACATGGCCTTCAGCAGGTTCGATATTTGTCATGATGAACATTTTAAGGCACAAGATACAAGACATTCAAGCAAATAAGTGCTATTCTACAATTTTTTGTGTAATTATGACACGTCAAATGTGTATCAAAATGATAATATCATGTATTTCACTGTAGTTCTTCATTGGATTTCATGTCACGTCATGTTTGTATCCACATGATGAATGCAAGTCCAAAATTTACTCTCACTCTCTTTGAGCTCTGTGTTTGGTCCCCACCAACTCTTGGGAAATATCCTGCTCTGTGTCCACCATCTAGTTTCTAACTGTGTCTGTCTGCTGAACAGGTAGTGTTCGGTGGGTTTTTAGAGCTTTTTCTCTGAGGGGAGCAACAGTTTCAGGGGGTAATTCTCTCTCGGTTCATCACTTCAAGCAAGCCCTTTCACATCGTCATATTGTTTTCACTCTGTTATTTGGTACATTGTTAGCTGAACATATTGATTGTAGACACACAGTAATTAGGTTTTCCTTCCTATTGATTGAGTGTCTTCACAAATGTGTTTTCTTTTACTTTACAAAGTACAGTACTTCTGTATGATACTTAATCTCTTCTTGCACCACTGTGTGACTGTGTGAAGGACAGTCAGAGCTGAAACACAATAACAGATCCTGAAACCAGAGCAGAGCGTCAGCGTGTCCCCTACCTTTTCTCCAGTGTTCATCTTTTTGCTGGAAGAGAATTCTTTCAGAGAACGAGTCACGGCCCTGTGCAGATGAATGACACAGAGACAGAAAAGGACAAGGAAAGTCAGGAGGAATGAGTTGAAAACTGAGAGGGCTGTCTCTATGGAGGAGGAGGGGAGCAACGCTCTGTGACAGCTTTGTGACAGAGCTGTAGGTTTGTGACAGAGAATGTTCCTCCTGTGGTTGTTTATCCATTCCATGACTGCGTATGTGTGATTAGAGAATCAAAGTCACTTACGTTGACACCTCAGCGATGTGTTTGTGTCTCAGAGTCAGCCACAGGTCGTCATCCTCATCCAGCACTACCTCCTTCGTTCTTGTCTCTCCCATCCCACTGGTCTCAAAACTGACAGAGAAGGCAGGAGACATTTACAGACTATATGTTTGCATCTAAGAGAGTCTGTTAAAGCAAATACAAGAATATGTCAGTTGGAATGAAATGTTTCTCCAATGAAAACTGGCACGCAGGCTTAATGTGATTTTGGGGAGTGAAGCTGAAGGCAGGGCCACCCTGCCACCACTAAAATATATAACCCTTAAACAAAGGCACAATCAACAAAATATGAAAAAAAAGACTAATTAAAATGAGAGTTGCACTGAGCCCAGTGACTCCCTGCAGCTGTCAGACCTCCATCAGTAGCATCTTTACCTGTAGACGTCGTTGTCGATACCCAGCAGGTCATATGACATAGCCTGCAATGTGAGCTCATGCAGGAGAGGTGAAACAGGATCAAAACCACGATCCAGAATGAGCAGCTGGGTACGAGACTTGTCTGGACCCTAGAGGAATCAGAACAGACACAAAACACTGCACACATAGTGGAGGACTGATATTTTATTCTCTTTACTTGCAGCATCATTCAATATTGCTAAATTCCACACAATCCAGTTAACTGCAGTGTGACCATTTTGCCAACCACACACTTCAGGTATCTACACTACTTCCCATCCTTTACATATAACATAGCATTACAGCTGCTGAATGAAAACACAACATCTGCGAAGTATCAGTTACTAAGAAATATGAGAACAACCAAGTTGTTCAACAAGTTTTAACTGGATGACTGTTTATTGTTCCATTTGAAAGGCTCTCTAAACCAGTAGAGGACCATATAACCTTTCAGATGAAGTTGACACATAAAACCCACAAAATATGGAGCACATGGGATTCATTTAGTGTTTGACTAACAGACATACAGAGTCGAGTATTTATGCTTGAAATATCCATTAGGAATGGATCAATGTAACCTGCTTGTTGTACCAGGTTTGCTGGGGTGGTGTCGGTCTGTACATGGACTGGATATGATATTATGATTGCTGCTAAATGTACACTGTCACATTGAAAGTGTATTTCCTGCACTTTTCTATCATTTTAGAATTACTAGGCAAACCCCATGATCCGAAATGCCCTGACATGGTGAACCCTCATTGAGGTGTCTGGTTCTAACCAGTAGTAGTCATTTAGCCCTACCTCTCCCATGGTGGGGTCATCAGCCTTGTAGCCGTCCAGCTTCTCCTGAAGCATCTGGGCCAGAACTGCACAGTCTTTGTACTCTCTGAACCAACACACAAAAGAAGTTGTAAGTTTACATTAACAAGTACGGTCTCCATATTCAACCAGTTCAAAATAAAGGCCGATTTCACCCAGCAGTTTAATTAAGGTCAATTCAGCCACTCATGGAGAATGCATAGTAGTGTCCTGTACATGTGAGCTGCTGTGTACTGGGGTGGGGGGTGGGTATTCCCAAGATATATGTCAATACAACTCAAGGTGTGGTCCTGCAAAACCATACTATTGAAATGGTTGCCCTTGATGGTCTCACCCTCTGTATCGGACTCCAGGGTACTCTTTGAGAGTGGCACAGAGGGTGGCGAGCTGCTCAGCACAACGCTCCAGCATGTTGTTCTTCACGTCAGCCTTGAAGGGGCTGTAGAAGTCCTGAAAGGCATCCACTTTGTCCAGGGAGAAGACCTGGCAGACCACACCAGGCCAGAAAGAGGACATGACAGAGAGACAACATGAGGCCCAATCTCAATTTACATTTCTAAACTTCCAATCTTAACCAACATATAAATTGATTAATGCTGCTGGTTGTCTGTGGGGAGACCTCACCTTCACCTGAATTGCTCCAAAACAAGGATGACTTTATTTGATTTACAGATATGCATTAAGTGAAGTTTCATAACTAGATTTGGGAATATAGACCATGCCTTGAACACAGATCCACACAGAGGTTTTTAAGCTCACCTGATCCATTCCCTTCCCCTTTAACTCAGTTTTCATATACCCCCCAAAAAACATTTTTCTTTTCTCTCTCCCTTTCCTCTCTTGTCTGAATACAGGAACTACAGGGAGAACTTACCAGAACAGAACAGACACTCTTCAGATGCTTGACGCTCCACCCAGAGTCTTGAGTCCCCACTATTCCCTCTTGTCTCCCCGTCACCAGCTGATGCTGGTCCATCTTCACACTCATCCCTCACCCTTCTCTCCACTTCTCTCCCTCCAGACCCATCCACATCCCTCCTTCATCATTTCAACTCTCTTGCGATAAACTACTCTAAATCCATATATACTACCATGGTCTTTATTAATGAATATATTTTATTATACTCTGCACTGAAAAAGATTTTTAGTGTTCTGCTCTTAATATTGCTTTATCTTGTCACACATCTTATCTGTACTCCCATTGGCTGCAGAGTATGAGCTTTGTTTCCATCATCCAATGAGGTAACAGGAAGAGTGGAAGGCGAAGGGGGGCAGGGCTGGTCAAATGTGTCCCTCCCTCTTTGGATTAAGACTGCAGGACAACAGCAGAGGATTGAAGGCTAATGCTGATCCCACACAAAACACTGTTGGTGTGGTCTTCTCCTCCACTGTTCCTCCCTCTGTTGTGGAACTACTTCAATATCAGGCTCGTGGTGGGGAGGGGTCATCAATATTCTCTCATTTTGCATTAGAGGAGAATATTTTCTTCAGCACAGGTAGGGGGCCTGCAGTTCCCCCATCCTTATATTTTAATTTAGCCTTTTCTTTCAAAGTTGCCAGTCCATAAGCAACAGAACATTGGTCCTGGACCATTCTGCTACAGAATACCTTAAATAATTCTCATAAGTGCCGTCTTTGACGTCCGGCTTCTCGTGCCACATGCTATGGGCCCGGTTTTCAAAAGGCAAGTGACTGGTGAACGGTATTGCCAAATCTCTACCGGTGGATACATTTCTATCTTTTCAAGATATATACTGTCATACTGTCCAAACCCTAGTTCACACACAGGATTCAAGTCATGGAAGAAGAATACTTTACACACAACATCTCACCATGAAAACAAACTCCATTCAAAGCAACAAGAAAGTGCGAGTTTCCTCTACAGGATTTACTATATACACAGTTGACTGAAATCCTTCCGAACTTATCCACCATATCTGAGGTAGATGATTATGAGTAGTTGACATGGTCTAATCCCAATCTAGACAGTGTTTTACCTGAGATTCATAGGGCAGAAAGGCGACGTGGATCTCAGTCAAGGCCTTCATGGCTTTGGAGGCGCGGGACTTGGTCAGCAGTCCAAACAATGAGTCTGGGATCGCTGCAGATTGACAAAAAAACAAACATCGTGACTGACTGAGAGAGACAGTCACTAGATAAAAGAATGTCCTGCTACTTCAATAGTCACAGGGAGTACTCCACACCCTGTGTCACTTCTGTGGAGCTAGAGGGATTTTGTCAAGTCTGAGAAAAAATAACTGGGGCTGGAACACAGATTTTTAACAAAAACCTTTATAGTTGGACATGGAGTTTGAAGGAAGACATCTATGAGGAGTTGCATTAAGGGAACAGTAGGAGTAGCATCACTTGATCAAAGTCACCTGAGGTGTTTGAGGGCTCTCACTATTCCCGGTATGAATGGAATGTGTGAGTAACATGTATCTTAAGGTAAATTGAGACATGAAGTAAAATCTAGAGATCCAGTCTAAATAACAGCTTGAAGTGTTAGAAGGGTTATCAGGAACCAAAACACCACACAATGCTTTGTAATACTGCGAGGAAGGACTTTACAACTCTGAAAAGTTATCACAGACGCAATAACTTTATCATTTGTCACAACTATTCAAAGTAAATAGTATTTTATACTATATATTTTTCATGCAGACCTAATGTCAGACTGAAAATGGCCTAATTCCCAAGTGGATGTGAGCAGAGTCATGATAGGCTCTGGTTGAGTTGCCCACTGTAATCATGGCAGGAGAAAAATGTTTTTTGAGGCATACAGAGAGTGTTGACTGTGAAGTGCAAGAAAACTTGAGTGCTTGTTAATTTGTGGAGCTTCATTGTGCTTCCAGTGTTTGGGTCCACCATATTTTGCATAGGGTCAATTCCTGGGCTTACTGAAACTAGGTCTAACTGTCCTTGGGTCAATTGGGTTTATTTTTTGAAAAATTAAATTAACATTGTTGGATTCTGTAGGCTCTCCATTTGTCCATTTCTTATGGGGTCCCAAAATTTCATCCCTGCGATTCATCCAATCACAGCACAGCCACCCACTCCAGCTGTGCCCAGCTGTCAACAAAGAAAAGCCAACAGCTGTGGATTCTGACAATTATGTTGGAGTTCTGTGAGAGAGAACAATAAGTACTTCTATGACAGAATTTATAATTAGAAATTAGTAGTCTTCCTGCAGGGATCGAGTTGTTGCCTTAGCTTTCTTCCACTGCTATAACCTATCCAGTATGTTTTATTTCAGTGGGATGAACACCCATTTTGTAAACATTCAGTGTGGTTTAAGCACAATACTCTCCAAACATGATTTTCATATTTCAACGGAGAAAATGTACATGGTCAAGAAGTCTCTAGATTGAATTTGTGTTTAAATGTTCCATCAATATTTCGTGAGTGTGGAAAGGATTTACTTACTATCGGTGAAGAAGACGTGAGCTGCTCGGTATCTTGGAGACTGTGGGTCTCTGAAGTCATCAATCAGACCCTCAACAGACTGAGAGAGCAGAGAACCATGTTTTAGTTACAACTGTGCATGTGAAAAGGAACAGTTTAGACAATTTTTATCTATGTCCAAAAGTTTGTGGAACAAATATTGAACACAAATCCAGAGTGCTGACATGACGTTTAAAAGAACAAGAAAAGAATCTTTATTACCGCCAGCTAACCATAACACCCTTTGGAACTGCATTTTGAAGTATTCAACTGACAATAAAGTGGCATTTCTCAGTGGCTGGACAAAACTGCAAAATGCTTTAGAATGAAGAAAGCGAATCAGACATCAACAACTGTATGTACCGTACCATACAAGTATAAACAAGGAGCTATATCATTTACCTCATCTGAAGGTGTGATCAGGTAGATGGCCTCCATGCTGGGCAGGGGCTCACGCCGCTTGGTTATATCTTCTACAACTGGAGAGCACAGGCAAACAGTAATAATAAGTTCTCATGTATCAGCTTGATTAGACAACAGCTGTGTTCTCTGACTTGAAGCTTGTAAGAACATCGCTGCTCTCAGAACACTCAGTGTGGAAGAACAGGGACTGATCTGTCCTTGACTCACAGCAAATGTTGTAAGGTTTTCATTTCTCAAAACACAAAAGAACGCTGGAGGGATACAATCACTCTCGCTGTCAAATGTCAGATCAAGTTTTGAAATATAATTTCTTTGTTGAGTCCTTTGAAAAGTAGGCTTAATTCTAGTGTTTATCAGGGCCAGTAATATATGTATATGTGAAAACATGTTGGCATTGAGGGGTGTAGTGATTCAACCTTTAGTTTAGCAGTTGCTTGGGGCTGGGCTCTAGTCTTTTAAATATGCTTTCTGTGCAATATTACATATTTTTAGTGTGTTATATATTTTTCTTCCATGTGCAGTTCAAAATTATTCATTGGATATCTTTCTCAAGACAATAGTATTTTTATACTCTTCTTCTCTCTCTTTTATTTTTGCTGTCTGTAACACTTAAAATTCCCCAGTGTGGGATCAATAAAGTTTTATCTTATCATATCTTATCTCATCTTATCTATCTACAATTTTGTGTAGGCATAGCCCTGTAAGAGCTGTCGCTGTTGTGTTAGGGGTGAAGCTGATGTAGTCAATGGCCCACTGTTACAAGTCCTACAAGCAGACAACACACACAGCTCACCACCCCATAAGTGAGAAGCACAATAAGGCAGGGAGGTATGGGCTGTGTCAGGCAGTGTCATGGCAGGCTGTGTGTGGAAAAAACAGAGTGAAATTCACACTCCCTTAACACAACACACCTGTTGCTGTAAGAGAGGGGGACGTTGCAGATTACTGGCATCATGATTGCATTAGAGGACCTCCTGGCACATGCATAAAAGTACTTGATTTGACAACATGTCAGGTGCCATCTATCACATTAAACACTGAATGAGTCAGGAAGGACTCAGACACATCATGCGGACTGAAACTGTTGAAATGGCATGGAGAGGTCTAAGATGCCGCTGCACAGATCATCAGCCCTCTGAGGAGGGCTGTAGAAGAGCATTAGGCTCTTGTGGACTGTGCCTGGACTCCCGCTGCACTGTAGGCTTGGGTGATAGCGTCACACAGCCAGTGAGGCAGACGCTATTTTTACAGAGTCATGCCTTGTGAGTGCCGTCTGTAATGAAGGTGCTGTGTCTGCAAGGTGTGAGACAAAGTGTGCACTGGCCAGAGATGGTGAGATGGTTTTCCCTGTTAAATTGCTGCACTCCCATCCTCTCTTAGAGAAAGGCAGTCCAGTGATAAGGACAGCGTGCATAGGTCACTCACTTTCTTAGCTGACGTCAGGGCTAGCAGGAGTGCTGTTTAAATGAATGTCTCATGGCTTATCAACAGGAGGTGGACGACCGTATCCACATCCAGCCTGGCTGGGGACAGCTTTGCTCTCATGGTGGAGTTCAGTCCCACACCCAGGTCAATTAATGACTGGGTGGGGGAGCAGAGAGCTCTTTTGCCAATTTACAGTGAAAAACAGTGTTTGCAAATGCTGTGTGACTTCAATAGCGTGAAACAAAGCTTTCTCTTGGGAGGGGGTCATAAGGATTAGATCATCTAAACTGAACAAAATCCTTGTTCTCTTCTTCTGGAGGGACACAGGACATCAATTTCTTCCCAGAAGCTCTGTCAGTTCTGTCATCAGGGCTGTTATGTCTGTCCTGTTTTATGTGGGGACCATGTGTCTATGTGAAAGAACCCATAAAATGCTCAATGGGAGCATAAGTGGAGTGGCTGAGAGGAAACTGTTCTTTAAAGAAAAGGTTCCTGTCATTGCCCCTGATGCCAGCGTTTGTGAGGCGGCTTGGCAGGCCAAGAGGATACTGGTTGCTAGCTCTTGTCACAACCGTGCAGAGCTTGTTGGGCCACAGCCATCAGAAGAGGATATCACAGCGGAGGAGGAGGAGGAGGAAGCACCAGAAGAGGAGCATGTAGAGGTACAGCAGCAGCATGGGCTGAAGGGCATTTCCTCTTAGAGTGTGCATCTCAGTGTTTTTGACACTGAGGTGTGGTTTTGCTCCAGAAGGTGAGTCTTCTTACCCTTTCTGTTTCTTCAGCTGCTTCCTGCAGATGAACCCTGGTGTTCTGGAGTAGTGGTCCAAATAGTCCACAGGGGAATAATGGACCATCCACTAGCTCTTGTCTGATTTAGCAGAATTTAGCAGGAGACATGTTGAGCCAGATTTTACACTGCACCATTGTTTGCCACGCCATTATTCTGGACAAAGACACAGTCATAGCGTCCCCAATGTCCATGGAAAACTGTGTGGAAAGAGCCCCAGGCTTAGCAGCCATGGCAGAGTCAGCGAGATTTTGTTATGTGTTGCAACCATGTGAACAGCACACTGGTGTGAGTGGTCAGTGAGACCAACATAAACCTGATCCATGGGCTTGCATCTGTCAACAAAAGTTGCCTTGGGAAGCAAGATAGAAGCTAGAATGCATGGTATATTTCATATTCATTTGATAAAAATCAATTTTGCCACTTTGTCTCAGGAGGGGGCGGCATGGTGGCGCAGCAGGTAGTGCGCGTGCCTCACAGCAAGAAGGTTGCCGGTTCGATCCCCAGGTCAGGCAGGGGCCTTTCTGTGTGAAGCTTGCATGTTCCTCTCGTGCTTGCGTGGGTTCTCTCTGGGCACTCTGGCTTCCTCCCACAGAGCAAAAACATGCTCATTAGGTTAATTGGTGACTCTAAATTGTCCCTAGGTGTGAGTGTGAGAGTGAATGCTTGTGTGTGTGTTGCCCTGCAGTCGGCTGGCAACCAGCTCAGGGTGTACCCCGCCTCTCGCCTGTTGACAGCTGGGATAGGCTCCAGCCCCCCCCCCCCAACCCTGAAAGGGATAATCAGGGGTATAGAAGATGAATGAATGAATGTCCCAGGGATATAGCAGGGAAGAAACTTGTTGTAATAATGTTGTGAATTAAGTACAAGTTTGTTGAGTTTGTAGATTTATTGTCAGCACTATGACCTGCATGATTACTTGATCTGAAAGTAATTTTCTCTTAGTTCAATCCAAATTATTACCAACTAATTATGCTTTTTCTAAAGGAACTCATCAATCCCTGCCACTCCCCTGGCACCTGGAAATTCACAAGTCTGAAGGGTGTTCTTCAGAGAACTGACAAGGAGTTGGTCACTCAAACAGCACTCACCAATAAAAGAAGAGGTAGAAGGATGAGTGTGAGAGGAATGGAATAACTGGAGTATGTGTGCATACCAGTAAATAATGAAGTGCAGTATCGGTCAGTCATGCTTTTTTTCCCTCAAGCATAAGCTAACTCACAGAAACATGCTCCCCCAATGACTGTATTTATACTATCTCTGCCATCCATTTTCACATCCACCCTCTCTGACCATTTGTTTGTCTTACCAGTAGCATCTCTCAAAATCACAAGCATTACGCTGCACAATACCATAAGTTGTATTTTTTACATTTCTGTTTGAATACAGATAAAATATAGATACAGTTGAGCTTTAATGTGGTGGTAAGTATCTTTGCATTTTGGAGTGAGCCAGGCTAACTGTTTGTTCTGTATGCTTGGGTGGGCTAACCACATCCTAACTCCGGCTCCGCACTAAACAGATATGAGATATTAATCTTAAGAACTCACTCTTGGAAATGATGTGAACAAAGTATGCCTTTAAAGCAACAATTTTATAAATACACAATACATTAAAAATTATAAATTGACTCTATATGAGTTAATGTGACTCACTGTTTCAACTCAGCTTCCACTATTATTCCATTTTCCTTGTGTGAATATCCATAAATATTTCAGCTGAATTCATTCTAGAAATCAATCATCCACAGGGTAGTAGGTATATATAGATCATTTCAGCTGAACTGAATTTTACCCTGACTGAACTTTATTAAACTGACTTCAAAACTGACAGGGTTGTTGCACTTACTGGTGATTCCCTCTGACATGATGTCTGTCATCTTACAGCAGGAGGAAACCATCCTCATACTCAGCTTGTCCACCACCAGTACCTGTAACACAGCCACATGCAGCAGGGGCCTTTATAGGGGTTTTATTTTGATATCTTTAGTGATTTTATTCATATTCAGTGTCAAGATCACAGGGAATGATGCCAAACTTTATCAGAATAACAAGATCAGAATAACAAGACAATTACCTTCCATTTTCCTTTTTCTCTTGCTTTCTTGATGACATCATTCATTATCTCTGTAAAGAAGGGAAAATGTAATTACAGTTCAGTAAGGACGTAACATAAAAGCTTAGATTATTTTATTAGGAAACCAGGTGTTGATATTAGGTTTTAAAATGTTGAGGGCTATTCCATAGCAGAGGTGCTGTGCCAGAAAAGCAAAAGTTCCATCACTGATTGATTTTAACATGGACTCTTGTCCAGAGTCCAGGTCCAAGGGACCTTGAATTGTCTTCTAAATTCTCTCATTTAATAAGAGAGAGTGAGAGCTACTGAAAATGTCCTGCAAATTTAAATATATTTGGCAAAAAATGTGATTCTGAATCTGATGCTGACTGTTGTAAAGTTGACTTTAGCACAGCCTAATTAAGCCAGGGCGCCACTGGGGAAAAATAATCTGTGAGCTACTATTGATCTCCCCTTTTCTCTCAACCTCTACACACGTTGTCTGTATTAGTTAGTAAAAAGTCATTAGTTTGTGGGGACTTGCACCGCAGAAGAACACTACATAATTTGACTTTATGATGTTACAGCGAAGAAAGCTAGAATAATTATTGCAAGTGTTTTCTTTACATAATATAGCAGGAGGATTAGAAGTATAGATGATTCTCTCTGTATTGCTAAAAAAAAAAAAAAGATATTTGTGTATGTTGGTAAAGTACATCCAAAAACCATCTCACCCCTGAGCACTGAGCTGTCAGTCATACTGAACACGCATGCAAAAAAATGACACAAGCACAGAATCTCATGACAACCTGATTGTGTAAATCCTTTTCCACAAGCAGCAGGGAAACAGACGGACAGATGAATAACATGATCTCTCACGAGGAAACTGGACCGTCACGGCAGGAAATAATACCACGTCCACTGTAACTTAATCAATAATGGAGGGCTGAACTTATTAGAGATGAGTCAGTTCCTGAGGTGTGAATCAACCTGATGTTTTAATGACAGATTCCAGCACTTCACAACTTCCTGTCACTTGTGTTGATGAACAGCATCCCAGTTTCCCCCACTGGAGGTTTAAGCCTCTGTCCAGTCTGTCAGGCTGAACAGGACGGGACTCAGTGCTGGGAGGGACAGGCCCACTGCAATCACTGCCTCTAATCTTCTCCCAATCCTCTTACCCCATCCACCACTCCCCACCGCTATTTCTGGGCTGTTTCTGTGTCAGCGGACGTGACGTCACAGGGAAGCAGCATCATTCACTCACACACAACACACACACAAAGATAAATACACAGACAAGCAAATAAGTCAACATGTCCTGTTTCCACAGATGGCTGGGGTGACATTTCACTTGAAGAGTCAAAGGCTTCAAGAAATATTTATAGAATTTATCACAAAACATTTACATGAAGGTGGATCAGACATTTCTAATTCCACACAGTCAGCCAGACCTGCCTGTCTGAGGAAAGCTAGCAATGACAGTAAATGATGTATGAATCAATGAATGCTCCTGTTTATCCAATTATTCAACAGGATTAAGTGGGAGTGCCCATGAAAGCATGGGACGCCTGACAAGCAGATTTCACAGGCGGGATAAACAACAACAGGCTGCTGCTGTTGGTGTGTCTAATACAGGTTTATAATGTGTTATCACAGTAACTAGCTGTAACTACATAGGCCACCAGCTCCTCTCCTCTGGCCTACACGATGTCGACTTTGCTTGCTTTGCTATATACTGCAGGAAAAGCAGAGATGATGGAGGAGGAGGATGCACTGTCCAATGAGACATTATTTAAAACACTTTCTGTATCACTGTCACTTCTCCAACCCTGCCACAAACACTGCTGTGTTCTTTGGACATGCATACAGACTGATACACATGACATCTACAATCATTTTTCTGTATTATTTCATGAAACTTGCAGTCATGTGGAGGCCCATTTCTGCCAGAGAAAGACAGAAAAGATGAGAAATACATGTTAAACCAACAAATACTTGTAACGATCCAGTTGATTTAAAATCCTGTTCAACCAGCTGTCCAGTAACGATTGTACATCTCTGATTAAGACAGATGAGTGTTGAAACATCAGTCTATTTGCATTATTAAAGACAACAAATCAATCAGTGCGCTGCAGCTCCTTTTTTCCCTCTGAGATGAAAAAGGTTTGCAGTGATCATTGTGAAGATCCATCAAAAAAAAAAGTTTCTTTGTTTTGTTGCTAAAATGTAATCCAAAAGCATTATACTTCTTATGGAATGTATTTGCAAATTAGATGTATAGAAACATAAAACATCTAAAGATACATTAACACATGTACACAGGGTACATACTATATATTGATAAACTCATAATCAGACTGCATTATGGAACTTCATTTAGGATTTCTTCAGGTTTCTATCTTGAAACACTTCAGAGAAATGAGGTCCTGAAGGATCAGTAAGATCCTGAACTCCATGGTAGCTTTAGGCCTTTGTATTCAGACCAGCGTGTCGGTGAGGGTTTTTTAGTGACAGTTCAAAGGATGAAAAAAATCTCCTCTTGCTGTCATATTACTCAGGGGTACATTCAGGGTACATCAGGGTACATTTTAATAATAGTTCCACCATCATCTGTCCTTGTGTGACATTGATCAGGTTCAGCATCATTAAGTATGCTCTAGTTCTCTTACTTGTGCGCTGCGGCCCGCAGAGGACTCCTCTCATTAGAGCTCGGTTAGTGACAGGATGCTGCAGATGATCTTACAAAGTAGGCTGCACTCAAACCTGAGTAAATATTTGCTGAGCATTCGTATGTGACTGTCAAATTGTTATCAACAATGACTATGTTCCTGACTATGACCCTGTTTTGTTGTTGTTGTGTTAATATTCTTTGATTATTTTACCAAGCTCCATGCAGGCACAGGGGCAGGCTGATCCTGATCAGTGAGAGAACTGATTATTGTATCATCATGTCACGTCTGAGGCAACACACTCCCTGAGATGTATTGTTTGGCCATATAAATGTAATGCCATTCTAAGAAACACAGCTGAGGATTCAGTGATCTTTGGGTTACTGGGTTGCCTGTTTGTGTACTAAAAAATCCAACAAGCCCTAAACAGACAACAGCAATTTCTGTCTTTATGTGAGCTTGGGTGAACCAGAGTCAGTGTTGATACTGATTCCAAAAAAGTTGGGATGATGTGCAAAACATGCAATCTGCGTCTTTTCAGGCTACAATATAAATAATAACAAATTTGTAATTATGTTCACAGCAGAAAATGAAAGGCAATTTTAACTGTTTTGTGGTGTCAAAACTGGGATTTACTTACCTGGGAGTTAATATCACCAAAACTATTAAAAAAGTTACCCCAGCTTATTACTACAACCTCCTCTCAGAGGCAGTTATGCAGCTCATAAATAGGTTGACAAAATAATCAATATCCTTGATTGGATGCATCAACGTTGTAAAAATGACAATTTGACCTAAGTTTTTGAATGTCTTTTGATAAATTGTATTTTCCCCACTTTTCTTCCTATTTCTAGCTGTTAAAGAAAACCTTTGAAAAAGCTCATTTGGAACAGCAGCTGTCTGAGGCCCAGACCCAGACTTTCCTTGTTGTATTTACCAAATGGCAGGGCTGGGCTACAATTAACAAATCTGATATGGTACTTCTTGGCCTCTTAAACCAGAGCAGGTATGTTTTACGTTGTTAAGAACCATCCCCAGCAAGGGTCACAATGGAATCCCAGTCAATTGCGGTCCCTACAAACTTCTGCATGTACTCAGATAGAAGGTAAGAAAACATTAATCAAACAGAATAAAAATCACTTCCTGAAAAACACAATAATAGCTTGGCACCTTTCATATTTGGGTGGAACACAACAGTTATCTCAATTTTCGTCAGTTTCTGGTAATGAAAACTTTTGGTCAGGAAGGCTGAGACTTTAAACCCTGATCTATCAAAGGTATAGCTAAGGTGTCTGACCTTTATAATGGAAAAGAATCTGCGCCATTTGAAGAACTTAAGGTGTAATACAGAATTCCCACAAAGCAAATATCTTCAGCTCCAGAGTTTTACTATGCTCAGGTGGCACAACAGTTCAACGCTTCCCCTCTGTCGACCCCAGAAGACACTTTAAAGCATGGTGAAGACAAGGGACAGGTGTCTTTACTATGAAATCTGTTTGTGAACAAGTGCAAAGAATTTGGAAGGTATTGAAAACAGATTGAAAGAGAACGCCACAGAGGAGGAACGGTCGGAGGCTCACTCCTTAGCTCAAACCCAAGCAAGAGACACACACTCCAAAGTACTACAATTTAAATGGCTAAGCAGACAGGACATCTCTCTGGCAAGGTTACATCACTTTAATCCGAATATTGTCGACACATGCATTAAATATAACTACCACAAGGGGTCTCTGTTTCATTGTACGTGTGAGCATCCACAGATCACGTGGTTGGAAAAAGGTGCTGGATCTGATCTGTCAGGTGATTGGTCCAGAGGTGTGGCTTACTCCAAAATGAGGAATTATGAATATTTACCCACTTCAAAAAACATAAAGTCCCTACTCAATGTCTGTTTTTTTGGGAGGCCAAATGGTGAATTGTCTGCCTGTGGGAGAGGCAACCAGTGAATGAAAGGAATGTTTTTTTACTTTGCTTGGAAAAGTTTTTATTCTCTTTTTTTTACCATTTCCTGGAGCATAATGCCACAGAAAATGATGACTGAAATGATAACTGACCTCACTGCTAACAGGGCTGTGTTTTTTCTCCCTCTTATTTAGATAGTGAATACTGAGTTAAGTTTAACATTGCTTAGACAGATGATGAGGGTGCTGAGACTGAAACAGTAAAACTGATGGCCAAAAAAACAAAACAAAACAGTGATCTGGAAGATACTGAAATGCTCCTTGTAGCTGAGGAGAACTGCAGAGTTGGTGATAATTCTCTGTGGGTCAATCACTATGAGCCACTCCTGTCACATGACGTGTAGTTATTTGCATATACTGATTAATTCTCTTTAAATATTAATGCTTTCACCACAGACCATCTGTAATGAATGTGTGACAGACTGGCCGCCCTCAATGGCTGAACCTTCAGCTGTTGTCACTAAGACACATAATGTTAGCTCAAGCTTTCATGACATGTTATTCATTGAAAATGAAATGAGTGTTAAACGTGCAAACAGAATGAGCATTATCTTGTTTGTTTTAGCAGATATTCATTTGTTTACAAAGTTTTGTGAAGCTGTACCTATGGGAGCAGCTTTTTCAATTGACAGACACCTGCAGCAAGGCTGGATTACCAACCTGGCAACGTGGCCAGTTTCTTCCAGAGATGCCTTTGAATTTAAGAAACCCTGTAGCAAACCTTTGTGTTTTATTATCAACGTATGATTCAGTGCCATGTAGACATCAGTAATAGCTTATTACCATATCTACAGTGCTGGAGGAAATCCCCTTTGCCTTTAGTTCTGGAAGGCTCGCCTAGCCAGACCTGTCTCCACAGCACCGAGGACACGTCGTCTTACAATGACTAGAAATGTTTAGTTTAACAATGGACTACTGTGTCCTGATGTCGATATACAGGTGATATCAAAGCAAACTGAAATTTATTTGTTACTGAGGCAGTCACAATCCGATCGGACCTCCTCCTCTGAGGATGATGTCAAAGCACTTAATCCGCACAGACAAAGATTAGCGAGGCAGGATTTGCACCAAACCAGGACTCCATGCGCTTGTACTGTATTTTATACAAACGATAATAACGGTTCAATGAACGATAGAAACTTCCATCAAAGTCTAACAGAACATCACCCAACAAGTCCACTCCATACTTGTATAACTCATCTCACTCACAGCACAGTCTGGAGAAATGAGCAGGTATCGAGCGGTGTGGCTCAGACGCGCCTGTGCGTCTTTGGCGCATCGAGCGTCCCAAAATAACAAGTCTGACCAAGAGCTGCATTGACCTCTGTTAGCATCAATAATGAGGAAAATAAACTTATAAATGAAATAAACAGTTCTTACTCTCTCCAACAATGGCTTTTAGTCCAAGTGGTGCCATGACGAGCCCTCTGCTGCGTGTCCACAGACTCCACAGACAACTGACCGGTGCCGATGTCAAGTTTACAACAATAAGCAACACACTCCCATTTTAATTATTTACAAAATAAAAGCCTTCCGTTTGGAATAGAGGACAGTGCCATTGACAAAAGAAGTAAATAACATTCAATAAAAAGCAAAAAGTAAAATACATTAGCACAATATTTGAGTGAAAAGCCTGTTGAGTGTTTCAACAATGAGATCTGAACATTTTGACAAGTATGTTCATTCTTAAACCTTGGGCATGTGTGACAAAATAATGTCACACATGCTCCGCTTTGTGGCTTTCCCTGAGGTTTCAGCCACATCTCACAGTCTTCATCACACAACTGTCATGATATGACCGTATTATAGAACTTGAGTCACATGATAACAGGTTGCCATATATGGAGTCATACAATGACCGCTGGGCCATGTCTTGACTATATTCAGTAGGTAGTTTACACAAACCATCCAATGCCCAAGATCTCTGCTGGTACAACTCTCCTGAGAGGAAGACCTCATGAGCAAGACAAGACTTCTTGGACAAGAAACTGAACAAACAGCAGAAACATACAAAAGTCAAAGTCAAATTTGAAATACCTGTTCAGAATTTTTCAAGAATTTTGGTGGCTTTACATTAGTAGATCTTAGATGTGTCTTTCTGAGGCTCCATTTCTGCTGGAGGCCAATACAGGCCAACAGGCTTTTATTCTGAAGACGACATGTCAAAGCCGGAAGCGTAGTGTCTGTTATTCAAGTCTGACTTGCTGTGTTAAAAGCTATTTTATGGAGCACAAATAAAAGTGTGTGTGTGTGTGTGTGTGTGTGTGTGTGCGTGCGTGCGTGCGTGCGTGCGTGCGTGCGTGCGTGTGTGTGTGTGTACTATATTTACCATTTCATATTTAAACATAATATATAATGATTCCACGGTGCAGCTGCTGGAAGTTGAGGAAGATTCGTGGAAACCAGGGCTTAGTAATGCACGAGAGAAAGGTACAGAGCAGAGTGGGACATTAAAACTTCTCCCTGGTGTCCACAGATTTCTGACAGGAGCCTTTCATGAAGGAGCGCGTTTCAGTGGAGAAAAACTGACAGTTGGGTTGGTGTCCGTGAGAGGGCAGCAGAGGCGAAGTAAACAGCACATCAGCTCCTCGATGAGAGGAGGAGAAAAGCAAAGACCCCCTACTCTTTCAGATGAACTTGTGGCCACAATGTTTCTCCAAGCAATGTTTGGTTTCACAGATTCCTGTGCGGAAACATGATTAATGACTTCAGGAGAAACATCCAGAGCGCAGAAATAAGGTGCTAACACATCTGGAGTTTTCAGAGAAGCCTGGTGGGCTTATCAATGCACTGATGCTGAGGGGAATTACAGTGTTTGAATTTGATTGAAATTTCAGGGCAAGATTACTGTAACCCATAAACTTTGGGGTTCAGGGCAAAAATGAGCAGTGGGTCCCCAATGAGCACCTTCTGGAGTCAAGAGTTTTAAAATGTAGTGATTCATCTTCTTATACTGACATTCTATACTGTCTGGACTGCCTTTAGTTTCTCTAATTTCTGTGTATGTTTATGTGGATAAAACACCTCTTTTTATTTAAACAGATACATTTCTACACACTTACCTCTCCAGCCAACAAGTTATTGAAGACAGCTGGAAACTAGTCACCTCTAAAAATCCATTTTATCGTCCAGCAGGTATTCCTGGGTTATCTGCCAGAAATGTCCTACTTTTCACTATGAGGATTTTCTGGCTGGTGACATTATAATCAGTAGTAAAGTAGAAAATTGCCATGGCAAACACCCCGTGTTAGGTAGTGCTTTAGCAACCTGGTAGTGTATGTCATACATCATGAGTATTTCATATGTAGAATCCAGGCATTTTAAACTGAATAAATAGAAGACTTCTGACAAAGAAATAAATAGTTATGAAGGATTCAGTGATTCTCCATCAGAACTGTGTTCAAGGCAGGGTCACCATGAATCACCATTTAAAAATTTGTGTTGAGACATAAAGTTGACAGAAAGTAGTTATCACTAACAGTAAGCTGAAAAAATAATTCCTGAAAAAGTCAAGTAGTTCAAGCATTTATCTGTTGCTGTCGCAGACTCAGACTTAGGACCTCAGTATTTCAGGTTTGGCTGCAGCCCTGGTGGAGAGGCATGTTCTATTCGAAAGCTCGTATCGGCCATTTTCCCCATGTGACCTGAACGCACCACTGCTGGAAGGTGGGAGTTCTCCTATTTTAAAGAGGGTGTGTCTCTCCGAGAAACAGCCGTCAGTTAGTTACTCTGCTGAAGTTTTTTCCTGCCCATACCTCCTCGGCCTGAGTGCTTTCTACCGCCCGTCTTTTCAAACTTCAGTGAGTTCACGTTCATGTTGGAGAGGAGGTGAGAGGAGTCTACAGCTCTGAACGGATTTCCTGCGTTTGTCTCAAGCGCTAGTTGTAGACCACACCAGTAGAGTCAGTCTGGGACGTTGAGTTTCATCCACCATGGGGGACGTGATTTCCAGTCACCTGGATGAAGCCAAGCGGGAGATTATCACAGGTGAGGAGCGTTTTGTGGAGGTGTGTTTGGTGCGTGCTGTTTTGGCCTTTTGGCACATGTGCGTTTTTACGCAGCGGGCTGTGTGAACTGTTCCACACAGCCCACATGAGATTGAGATCATTTTACCATGAAGTTAGTGAGACTCTGGCATTTCTCAATGTTTTTTTTCCACATTAAAGATTTCCTGTGTAGGCTTCTTTAATCGCTTGTGGAGTCAGTATCGATCTGCTGTTGCAGTAAACGCGAGGCTCAGAGGCAGCAGAGCAGGGGACAGCATTTTGAAACACTGGGACTTAAGTGTGATCAATCCCCCTCTCATCTCTGCAGATGATTTTGAAGGATCCTGAATACAGACATATAATCAATGTTTTATGACTTAAACAGTCCAAAACATTAATTCAGTTATTCATTATTTCCCTGTTCGTGTCATTCATCTGTTTTGTTGCCATTTTTGTCCCAGTACAAACCCTTGCTGGAATGTCCCAGAGTCTCCCCTGCATGATGCCCAAAAGCTATTTTCTCAGTGCTTTTCTGTGTCAGTAATGATTTTTCTTGTGAGGAACAAAATTGGATTTCTTTCATTTTTCTTGGCCTGCAAATTGCCTCGTTTTAACCTGAGTCGTGGAACTGTGTTACTTAAATATGAAAAGTGAGTGGCAGCCACAGTGATTAGCAGTCTCTAAACATTTTCATTCCTTCACTTATCAAAGTAAGAACCATGAAAAGATAGTAGCTGCACCCATATCAGTCTCAGCTCTTATAAATGAGCATTTGACCTTGTTATTTGGCCTGTTTGAACCCGCTCAGTTTTAAGTGAAGTCAGATCCCGAGCAGAGTTGACTGTAGCACATTAGGTACAGTACAGTGTGTGCAGGAGAGATCATGGCATGCTAATCCTCACTGTGTATCAAAGGCAGTGGTCCAGATATGTCAGAACAGCCTCTTGGTAACTCTGACTACTGTTACTGGACTAGTGGGGCAGCCAGGCTGCGATCAGCTGATGATTCTGAAATTTTGAACTGAATCTTGGATGTTAAAAAAAATCTCTGATGTACTTTTCCTGTACTTACTTCTTGGGTGGAGTGTCATTTGAAGTTTTTCAATACTGGTGCTGATATGAAACTTTTACTGTGAGTACTATGACATTTGATTATGACTGAAAGAGCTCAGCAAACAGGACATGAGTTGCCATGAAATGAATGTTCTCCAGGGGTTGAATCTTAGTGACTTTGGAGAGGATCATGTCAGAATTTTAGTTTGTCCAACATTGTGGTATGCAGTTTGTCCAGATACCTGCAAAACCAATGACGTTTGAATCAGCTTCACTTGAACTTTGTGTGTCGTGCTAATTGGCAGTTTTAGTTTAGCAGGCTAACAAACGGATGGTGAGCATTAAACATTGAACCTACTATGCTAAATGTTCAGACTGTGAGCTTGTTGCTATCTGCATTTAGCTGCTGACTTGGCTTTAAACTGTTCTCATCTTGTTTCCAGTTTACAAAAAAGCCCCTTCATGCTTAATTCAAGCAGCCATGCAATACGTTTTCCTAAATCAAATCATATTATAATGGAAAAAAGCTGATTCAAATCAGAAACTCTTAGATCAAAGGACACATAAAGAAGACAACATATTTTCAAGACATTAGATGTCAGCTTTTGGTACTTGACACCCAACCCCAATGCACAGAGAATGAGAGGAACGGGGGTCAGTAGAGGCCCAAAGCCCAATTTTGTTAGGCCCAAGGGTTGTTCTGCTACTGCCCAGGCAGTACTGTAGATTTCTATATTTTAACACTTTCAAAATGATCTGGGCAAATAATTACTTTATCCCAATGTCACTGATGGCCTGTTAGCCCCCGTTTACCCTTCAGATCCACCGACTTTTCTGTGTTAAATTGACTTTCCACTCTTGGTTTCTTCAGAAAGTTTTACAACACATACAGCTGACTACTTCTTAGGAAGAAGTGGAGAGAGAAAGCTACGTTACAAGCCAAGCATCATCTTTTTCTTCTAATGCTCTGAGTGGCCAATGCAGAGTGAGGCGCGCGCACGCACGCACACACACACACACGTATCAGATGTGGAATCTGAGGAATGCATGAAAAAGCATGTGTGTCTATGTGGCTGGATGGAAACCTCCTCCAGGCCTTGAGCTGCACAGCAAGCACCACACAGTTTCTGCAGCCAAGTCGAGCCCAGTGCCTGGCTGCCTTCAAGGGAAGTGCCTGGATTAGTCATTAAAGCACTCCACAAATATCCACATATTCACTCACTTTGTTCATTCCTGGTGCATTCAGAATGCAGTAAAACACTGTGCAAGAGATGATTTTGGTAAAATACATATTGAGGACATGACTTCCTGTTAATATGTAGCTTCACAGCACCAATGTATATAGGTGTTTATGGCCAGCTGATGAAAATGGCACACCTACTGACTATTAGATTAGCCTTGCCTTGGTTTCTGATAAGAATAACAGTGGGAGTCCCTGAGCGGAGTCATACAGACCCAACTAACAGCATGTTCCACTTCCCTCATAACCTCCAGCATGAGGTCAGCTTTGGGAGGTGGGGTGTGGGGGTGTGTTGAGCGTGGAAATGACCAAGATCACATGGCTAACCTCTCATTTCCTCTTTGGAAACTGACATGAGCGCACATGTGTGCTCCAGACAGGCTTCTGTGGGAACTTCTAATTTTTGTATTTTTCAGAATGTTTTCATTGGAAAATGGTCAAATATTCACTAGCTGCTAAAAAGAGCAAAATTTTGGATATTGTCACTTTTATTGCTCTTTTTAACATGTATAGTGTAACAAATATTATAGTCACAACAACAAATGGTCAAATTCACAGTATGAGTAAATATTTAAATCTAGTTAAGAGAAACCATTCATTTTACAACATTTCAACACCCCTTGAACACGGAATACAACTTCCTTCAGTCTTTTTTCTCTTTTTTTAAATCTAACATGGGACCAAAAAACTTCATAAATTAATTAATTTCTGTTAAATGATACATTACATTTTTATATTGATTAACTCATAACACATTATAGCTATTATTAAGACAAAACATTATTGATGAGGGGTGGAAGTTTAGAGACATCCTTCAAAAAGAATAAACAGTGTTGCATGAGTTCATGTGCTCCAGTTATTACAGTCAGAGTTTCAATACGGACATGACAAAAGCACATCTAATTCCCACTTTCACACAGAGTTTCTTTATGTAGTCATACACAGAGCAGTGCAAGCTTGGTCAGTGGGTGAGGGGCCAGGAAACAGGAAATCCTAACACAGAGTGTTTTTCCCTGGCTCTGGTTTATCTTCAGGCTCTGGAGGGGGTGTTAAGTGGTCAACAGGGTGGCTTTCTGTGGCCTGCCGAGGTGTGGCACTCTCACCTTCAACACACACGCCGCTCAGCACAGAGGAGCTTGTTCTAAACAGGTTCAGGTGGCGGAAATACCTGTTGCTGGGACCCCACAGTATATATACATACACTTTGTTGGAGACAGAGCAGGTATGAAGGCAGGAATGATCTCATGAGGTAAAACTCAACAACAAAATGTTTGTGGTGACGTAACAACACAGTGAAAGCCAGAGAAAAGGGATAAATTGTAGAACAGTTGGCTTCTTGAAACCTAACTTGCTACTTCAAAAAATAAAAGCTACCTTCACTAATCTTTAAAGTTGGAGTTAATTAAACTAGCCTCTAACTATCATGCTGACTTAGCCAGTGGTCTGACTTTCCAAGATCAGGAAACAAATCTGTCATTCTTAATGCTTCCTGTATCATAATATGTTGTACTATTCAGGTTTCATTACCACGACAGCACAGTCAGCCAAACAGTCCTGCACAGGAAATGTTGTTGCCCCGGGCAAATTTCACTTGGCCATTACAAAAAAAATCAGTTACCATTGAATTTTGACAATGTGTTATTGTCTTTGTTGCAGCTACAGCTGAGTCAGTGGTGCAGGCTTTTTCCTGAGTACTGAATGTTGTGGTGGACAAGTTTTAGGCTGCTTGAACAAAACTGGCCAACTTTGAAGCTGCATTATATATTTATTTATTTTTGCTACTTGGGAGACATACATTAAGATGTGAACAAAACACTGACATATTATCACCCTATAAAGTTGATATCTCTAATGTGCTGCTAACAGTTGATTTTGTAAGCTACTGGGAGTTGCCTCTTAGCAAAATACTCTGAGGGAATTTAAGTTTCATTCTCCTAAGCAGTGTATATGTCAAGGGATTTCACTGTGAAAGGTGAGAGCAGAAGGCATTGATTCTGTAATGTGCTGCAGTTGATAATGCAGATGCAGGAAACGGGTGATGTTTTGGGTGCAGACTACAGCGCCTGCTGTTTTATAATGCTCTTATGTAGGCCTATGGCACAGCTCATAACCGTCAGCTACACTTATTTCCACGCTTATTCACCCATTAAACAGGCATAACGCAAAGTGAGCATTCATTTAGAGTCATGTTTCTGTCCACCTGACACCCAACATTCATTCCCCTTTTAGTTCTGTTTTTGTTTCCACTCCTGAGGAAAGGTTCTGTCTGTTTGGCAGCTAAATGCTCGTCTTTGTTCACAGTGGGTTTATCAGAGCTGCTTTTTTTGTTTGTTTTTTACTCAAAACAGCTGCCTGCTGCTGCTGGAAACAAGGTTAATGAGAGTGGAGTTTGTGGGCAGGAAAACCAAAATGTTTTGCGAAATAAGGCTGAAAGAAGTTCAGTAGAGCCAGAGCTGTAATAATTTAGGCCTGGAATCTAAAGTTAACCCAGGCCAATTTCCACGCATTCATAACCGACCACATGCTGAGTGAACTGCACTAACATAATTAGGGCTGCAGGAATACTTAGTTATACAGATCATTGTGCACTTTTGGAGTGTTTGTTCCTCAGAGCTCTGAGTGGACTTGTTGATCACCGTCAGGCTCTGGGAGCTCTGAGTACCTGGAGCTCCTTCCACCAGAAAAGAGCATTCAGGTCTTTATTTACAGTATTATTGCCACGCATACACGTCTCCTGCTTTCCTGCAAAGGTTGGTGATAGTTGTGGCATTATGATGTGCTGAGGCTGGTCCTGCTAGTCTTTCTTTTTTTTTTTTTTAACAAACACTGGCATGGTTCTTCCACCACCAGGAGGCTGCACGACCAAATCCTCACACCACAAAAACAGCTTCTTCCCGGGTGCAGCTGGCCGCATCAACAAGGCCATCTGACAGACTCCTACCCCCACAACTTTCAGTTTCAAAACAAAATGTACATACTTTTTAATAATTTGCACTACTTGCTTTTTGTTTTTTTAGTTTCTCTTACTATGTTTATTGTTATGCAGCAAAATACAATGAGGAGTTCCTTGTAAGGGAAACCTGATTCTGATTCTGTTGTCAATAGTGTATGTACATCGTGTGCTGCAGAGTTTCGTTCATTTGACTCCGAGGACTGTTGTCATAAGTTAGCAACATCAGGGCAAATTATTTGTTTGACTCATGCAAGTATCTCCAAGAGAATTAACTGATTCCATACTGATCAGCAGTGATGGTCCACTCTTGTGAGCCAGGAAAAAGCCTTGGATGAGCATTAAAGTTTGCCTGTTGGCTGATGTGAATTCTGAAAAAGTTCTAACTGAACATATCTCCTGCTCTGCCTCTAATTACCTCACTAAACATGTTTAAACCAAACTAAATCTGCTTTTATTTGGCGCCCCAGATCCTTGCATAAGAATCACTGCTGCTCTGTTGCTTCAGCTCTGATGGGAACACAGTCTAAATTTATGAGTCAGACTGTGGGTCTGTCTCAGTGGAATGTTTTTGTTAAGGCACCGTGGAGAAATGGGGAGGGGGGATTCCTCTTATGGGTCTATTAAATAGAAGTCTCTGAACTCTTCAGTCAGGTTTCTATGATCAAGATGTGCTGGAACTGTTGAGCTGACATCAGTTAAGATGAGCTGCCATGTAAATTAATTACATGTGGTGTTGGTTGGTTGGATTAGATTACCACAGCGATTGAAGACAACACCATAGTCATCATCATTAGAGCTGATAGCTGGCCTCAGCACTGCAGAGCTCCCTGGACAATTAGTCTGGTAGTTGGCTGCAACACAACAAAGACTCAGTGAGACTCACAGCAGCAGTTCATACAGCTTCCTGATATGTTCTTACAGCCTCTAAATCTGACATATTCTTAATGAAACGTGATTTTTCTGAGTCTGTGGAGAGAAGTTGTTGGCCCAGACACACCGTAAATTTCAGTCACTGAGTTTTAGTGATATCTTCAATGTTCCAAAACATGGAAACAATGTAGTATCCTGGGTCATTGAACAGCATAATAGGGTTTGTTATTACCATCCGTTTTAATTGTTTCCACTCTGTTCCTGAGAAAGCATGTCTTTTCCTGCAGTTTGTTATGGCTTGGCTCTGAATATTACATTACCCATGAGCATTGGTGAAAAGTAGCTAAGTACATTTACTCAAGAGATGTACTAAAGTAAATGTTTGTGGTACTTGTACTTGACTTGAATATCAATTTCTTACTACTCTGTACTTCTATTCCACTGCAATTCAGACATCATCCTGGACCCAAGTGCAGGAAATCTGCACCACAGACTGGTGATTGGCTGTATCTTACCAAAATCCTCCTTGGGAATCGTGTCTCTGTCCTTTGAATTTTTATGTAAACAAACTCGTAACTTTGACTTTTACCAAAAATCCCCAGCTATTTTCTAACCTAAGATGCATCATATTTCATTTGTAGAGTCTGCATGTTTGGGTTTTGGGCCTCCTGATTAGACCGGACCAGCACTGCCCAGAAAGAAATGCCTCAAATAGTCATCACAAATCCTCACACTGTTGTGAGCAGACACATTTTTGCAGCTTCTCTCTTTTGGCCATGAAATGTGCTTAATCAGGAATGTTCTCACTTGGGAAGTGGATGGTCAGTGGAAATACTGAAAAGTTTGCTGGCATCTACTAATGTAACTAGGACAGTCAAATAAGGGCAACGTAATCTTTAAGTGTATCTCCTCCTGTCTCCAATTGTTTGAAAAGAATAGGGTTTTTGATTCCCCTCAGATGTCTGATGCGGTCTGGTTGTCATGTGATTACGCTGAGTGGCTTTTCCAAAAGAAGCATGTCACCCGTGGTGTGTTTCAAAGCAACCCCTTTGAGGCAGCTGCTGTTAGTCTTGCCAGATGGATGAAACTGAAGATCAGGGTTCAGCTGATGAGTTTTCAAAGGCTGGTACTTGTTACAAATATTAGTACTGGTGAAAATATCTGTTGACTGAATCAATAATGAAGACACAAAAAGTCTACATTTAAACTCAAACAATTTACGTTATTCTAACAGCACCTTTCAGGTGTAATGTGAAAAAAAAATTAACTAACATTATCAAAAGATGCATTGTGTTGCAGAGATGTCCACTGAAGTCATCTGTCTCGTAATACTACTGTGTACCTCAAGAGGTGATCGTCTGATAGCAAAATAAACTCAAAAAATGTCAAAAGAAGAAATATTCTTACACATATTTTCCTTATTAAACAGAAAAATACAACTGTACACCTTCTAAATTCAAATTTCTCTCTTCTACTGAACATTTTTTACCAAAATGAACTTAACTGCCTCGTTAACTCATCATAAACACACTTCATTCAAACTCAACACAAACAATATCAAATTCACCAAAACCGTGTTGTCTTTGCACTGTTTGGTGCCAACTCGTGATTGGTGATTGTTAGAAATAAACCCTTTTTCACAGAGTTAGATGTGAAAATCCACACTGCTGATGCCCAACCATCCTCTTGCTCCTCTCTTGATTCACGCCTCTCTCTGTCCTGCTGTGTCTTCATCATCTCAGAGTACTGGCTTTGGTTGCTGTAAATCACCTCAGCATTGTAATCCCATCAAACTGTCCTCCATCGGCCTTGGAGGCTGTGCTTGGTCCCAGTCTGACCGTGTTCACTGGGAGGCTGCTGAGCCTCATTCTGTTGTATGCAATGTAAACACCCACACTACCTGAGTGCTGGAGCTCCAAGTCTGGACATACTCAGTCAGTTAATAGGGCCATTACCTGCATGGCTAACTGACTTAATCAGCTAATGGCAGTTTGTAGCTCCAGCCAAAGGCAGCTACAACAAAGTGTATATTGAGCAGCAGTAAGCAGTTGCTCTGGTGGCTTGCTGCCCTCTATTTGTTTAGAGTGAGCTTTGACAGGTGGCCAATTCTTGCACACTGCACCTTTAAATCTGAGGGAGGAGTAAGTTCACACAGCCTTTCTCATGGGTAGTCATGATCATATGGAGCTTAGTGCTGTGTGACTAAGATGAGTGTCAAACACGTACAAATGATTGCATTGTTTCTGTGTGCTGTGGGTATTTCATGAGTCAGCACTGACTCTGTTTTCTGGTTTGCCACCCATGATGCACTCACCCTGCAGTGCCCCAGCGCATCCCACGTAAAAGGTGGATGTGAATTAAAAGTGCACTTATGTTTGAGAGGTACAGTACTCAAAATCACTGTCGCGATGGAATTTAATGTTGGTAATAGATAACATTCTCTGGAGTCGGGCTTGGTGTTGAACATGAATACCATTTTGCTACTGATTGAAATGTGTCTGTCTCATAACACTCCTCTGGTGATGTCCTGTCATGCAGTGTGATGCATTTTTTGTGGTAGGGGCAGAGCATGTGATGTCTGATTTGTGCCAACAGAATACGTGAGAGAAGTAGTTCACTTTCTGAGGTTACCAGGATGTTTATTCAACGTAGTTTGCCTTATCATCACACTTCAAACAATGATGTCAGGCACATTTCAAATGTATTCATCAGGTGAGACCAATTCTGTCCAGCAGTGACTCACGTCCCATGTCAGAACTCCTAATGGAACAGTTGTTGATGAAGCAAAATGACACAGGCATTTCCCTTATCATAGCTAGACTCACTCATAATGCTGAAAAGCTACCTTCCAATGCATTTGAAAGACAGTTTAATATATATCCTGCATCAACCCAAATGCAAAAAAAAACATTTCATAACCATAGTGCAGAGCTGGTCGAATCAAGCAGGTTATACATCTCCCAACTGTAGTTGCAACTGTTGGACAGATTTCCCATCAAACCCAGATGGAATTCCGTTTTGACAATTAACTTCCTGTTTCATGGCAAAACATAGAAATTCAAAGCCGTGCCACAGACACAGCATTCAATGAAAACTCAAGCTTGATTACACTCACCTAATTTGAAGTTCATCTGTTTAACTTCGTAGGAGGACTTTGTTTAAGGACACCTGGAGATGGTAAAACCTGTACAAAAACTGCAAGTAAATTCAAAATCACTGATTTCCTTTTGGGTTTATGGTATGGCTTCAGGAGGCTTTTTTCAGTCTGAACATGATGCATGTCCCTACTGAATCTTGTACATGTAAATGTGAACACGTGTATGAAATGTACCACAAAGGCTATTTTGTTGAAATTTGTAGGGGGTGCTAACAAATCGTGGGACCCATATCAGACATCAATTTGCACCAATTCTGACATGTATGCCAGGTTTTATGAGTTTTCAAGCGTTCCTGGCTCATTCCTGTTACTTCCTGTTTCATGGCAAAACATCAAAAGTCACGTGCTGCCAGTGCAACACCGGTCAATGAAAACTCACACATTTCACAATAATGTGTTAGCAAGGTCTTAAGGCTAAAGTTCGTAATTGAGCAGTTTTAACATATCCAGGTGCAAGATCCAGAAAATCTAGAATTTTTCACAGCTTCTGATGCAAAGTTTCGGAGTTTTGGGACATCTTAAGCCTCTCAAAAATGCGATTCAAGTCGGCATGAAAAAAAAAACCAATAATTTGTGGCAGTACAATGGAGCCCTCGGACCAGTGTTCTTGGGCCGTAATTACAACTGCTTCATATCTTGTGATCTTTATTTTACCAGAACCATTTTATTGCAGTCAAAATCATGCAAGGTTCTGTGACACATTTTGACTTTTTTTACACAGTAGTTAAAAGAAAACTTCCTAAAGGGAAGCAAATACAGAAGGGGTATGCCGTGACTCTTGTCCCAGACTTATGACTTGCCAGTCACGAATGCTATGTCTGCTTATGCAAAGGTTTGTTTGTCAAACATAACTAAATTGCCTGACAGAGTTTGTTGTCAGCCTTCTTTATGTAAAAGGAAGACAAATTATCATATTTTTTTTTCTTCATTTGATAATAACAGTGGCTGCTGTTTACCAAAAGTTACATAGTCTCTTTTTAAGAGTTATGCCATACAAGCAGATAATAAAGGACCCACATGTCCTTTGATTGGGATTCACCTACAGTAGCCATAACATGTACCTTCATCATTAACTATATCTGTGGACACACAAAGGCTCAGCAGTGCAAATCTTCCTTTTACAAATGTAGAGTGTAAGAGGTTAGATATGTGAAGGCCAACTAGAACACCAAGCAAACAGCAATGATGTGGACTCACCGATGAAGCACAAAAACAGCAGTGTGAACTGCCATTCTTCTGAGAGAGAGAGAGAGAGAGAGAGAGAGAGAGAGAGAGAGAATTTCATATTCAAATGTTAACACAATACATTTGGACCATATGCATTGGTCAGATTTTCCTGGACTGTGGAAATATTCTCATTTTTTGAGTCACTGTAATTGTTGATCCTGACCTGACCCTGAAGCTAAATTCTCATTGTACTCATTGTTTCAAAAACATTGTGAAACACAATAAGCATTACAGTCATTGTAGAGTCATTGTGTAAATATGAAAAATGCCTAAAACTGCAATGTAGAATATTTCCTTACAGTGTGTGTGTGTGTGTGTGTGTGTGTGTTTTGTGTGTTTCAGTTCGGACCAGGGAGGTGATGGGGGAGTTTGGACATCTGTATGAGCAGCAGTATGCAGTGGCTCTCTTTAACAAAGTTCGCTTTGACATAGAAGGAGGAGGTGGCCCTCAACCCCAGTTACTGCACCGTAAGGTAAAATATGCTCCCATCACTCTGCAGGACTCTGAGCATGGAGTTCACACTCTGCATTAAGTCAATAGTAGAATCTCCAATACAACCACTTTCCAGACTTTAAAATACACAACTGTATGTGAGGCCTGTTCTTCCAGGAAAAGTAGAATGTGAAATCCAAAAACTATGAGATATTGAGATTAACTAAATCATAATTATGCCACAGAAAGTCATTTTTTTAAGCAGCTAGTCAGTAATTCCACTTCATTATTCAAATGAATAATCAATGCCTAACAACTGTCCCTGCCTGCCCTCCCAGCAAAAGTTCAGTTTAGTGTGTGTACCTGCGCTTACTGTGTGCACCTGCGCGCCATGTGATACTATCTTCATGTCTAACAGCTGAATTGGTTTTCCCTTTCTTGTTGACCAAAGGCTCTCTGTCTGTGTTGGATCGAGCTGAACTGAACATGCCACAGCCTGGCTTCGAGTGACTATGAGGTTTTAGGGAGGGACAAAAGCACACCGCTGTAAAGGAAAGGGGTGTGCTGGATTTCTGACACAAGACAAAACAAGAGCATCATTGCGAAACAGAATAGATTATCTTGTTTTCACAATGGTTGGAAGCCAAAATTGTATTTGAAAATAACATTTAATTAAACAAATAACGTTTTTTGAAATGGATTTATTGCTTGAGCACGTCTCATTTCTCTGATGCATTGCCACATTAGTCACACCTTGACAACTATATTTGTGAATAAACAGTACAAAATACATCAGCAAATTTTATAGTACATAACATGAAAACAATCAGTGGAATCAATGATGAATCAGTTGGCAGTTTTGCATCATGCACATAGAGCATTTATGCTACAGTACCTACTCTTGTAGAAACCAGCTGGGAGAAGAGCGAAAACAGTTCAGTGTTCTTCTTTCAATGAAGAAAAACTCTCCAGTTGTGTTATAACCGATGCTATAGCAATGCTAATGTGTTTAGGGGACTCCATTGTTGTTTTCAAATGAAGTCACATCTCTCACTGTCATAACACATAAACCACGCTCGTGTCTGTCAGTAGTTCCTCATAAGATGCTGATTTGTCCAGATGACTTTGGTTTGGCTGCAAACACGTTACTTGAAACCTGGCCAGATGGATTCTTGGCTCACATGATCTCATGTGATCTTATGGTCATGGGAATTCAGCATTAAAGTGTGTCATGCATGTATATAGCTGTGTCTGCTTTTTACAGTCATTTGACACACACCTAGCACACAGACACTTACACACACAAGTTGGGTCAGGAGTCTCATAATGGTCTTGTTTAAGAGTGTAGTGAGGAATGCAGTTGGCTCTTTGGGAAAACAATGCTAACTGGGGGTCTTGGAGTTAAGCCACAGCCCCTTATGAACTCATTTTAGATGTGTGTTTTTATTAAAAGTAAACATAGGTTGGCTTTTTCCCTGCTCCTCTAGCAATTAAAACATTCTTAAGCCTGCTTGTGCATTGTTCTGCCTCTGTGATGTGTAAGGTTTGACTTGTGTTTTCACCCACAGATTCCTCTGGAGAACAAGTCCATCTTCTCTGGATCACTCTTTCAGTACCTGGAGGAGAACAAGAAATGGAGAAACCGCTTCCTCTTTGTTCCAGACTCCTACAACATCAACTATTATGACAACAAAGCGGTGAGTAGAATAAAATTGGCTGTACTGTCCATTTCAGATGATGCTGGTTTGAGGCACTGTTTAACATGTTAACTCTCTGTCTTCACTACCAGTCCCATGACAGACACCTCAATCCCAAAGGAACCATCAACTGTGCTGGGTACAAAGTGCTGACATCTATTGAGCAATACCTGGATCTGATCAGCAACAGCCTGCCTGGTGAGGAGGAGGATGGGAGGGGAGGTGGGAGAGGGGAGCAGAGCTCAAGCTGCAACAAATTCATGCTGATAATTTTATGCAGGTTCACCTTTTCCATGGCCAGGGGTCTCTTTAAAAAATGTAATAATAATTGTTGTACTCGTGGAAAAGCTTCTAATCATATCACCAGTCAAATACAGGGCACTACAATTCACTAAAAAATCCAGTATTGTAATAATTAACATTTGATCATGATGAGATTATTAAGTTAAAGTTCTCACATCTGGAGCCTTTCTGCTGATCGCCAGTCTAGTCCTGATTCGTCTGTATGTGTGTATACTGTGTAATACTCATTGGTTAGAATGAAGATCTCAAGAAGTTTGAGTTTGGGAGTTTAGTGTGACTCGAAACATTGGAAGAAATGATCAATGGAAAGAGGACTAGAACTGTAGCATTTGTAGGGCAGAGGGACCCACAGCAAGGCTGCTGCTCATCTAAATGTCATATTTAATCCCTTAAACATGAGAGCAAACGAGTTGTGTTTGAACCTGCCAGAGGCTGCTAAGCAGGCTGCTGAGTTAAACTACCTGAATATTCTTTGTGTAAATCAATTAGGCTTAGGTGGAAGTCTTAAGCAGTAGAAAAGCACACTATCAGGTAAACAGAATGGGACAAGGGATGGCCTGTAATATGATTTTTTTTATCAGATTATTATTGGCATCACTTAAACCTTTTTATTGCTGCACCTGTACATCAAATGGAAAACTTAAGGAGACTCTTGAAGGGCTGCCATGACATGCAGGGCCAGAGTCATGTGGCTGATGGGGTTTGCTATGCTAGTTTGCACATTTACTGCTGCCAGACCATTGCGTGTAGGTTTAAAGAGGTTTTAGTTTTAATAGTTTTAAATGTTTTAAGCATTTTCATTAAAAATGTCACAGTGGTCACGTATCTAAATTGAAAATTGAAGATGTGATGTGCATCATTTTATATCCATAGAACAGAAGTTAGCCTGACATACTGTGAATTAATGGAGCTCGACTATTTGAAATAATGTGTTTGATTAATGCTTGACTGCACAACATGCATTAGCAATGCTGAAGACATTACATTAACCTCTTCAAATGCATGTAAAGACATTCTGCATTCATTAAAGGAGCTGTAATATGCTGTGTGTTTCAGCAGACATGCAGAAAGTTCAAAATAATTGCTCAGCGTTTTTAGGTTGTGTTAATTTTTTCCAGGTGTGAAAGCCAAGTCGGGAAGTTCACCCTTTCTAAAGTGTGCTACCCAGTTCCCTCTGATCCTCTGGCACCCTTACGCCCGTCACTACTACTTCTGTGTGGTGACGGAGAAAGAACAGCAGAAGTGGCACGCTGTCCTCCAGGACTGTGTCAGACACACTAATGATGGTGAGTGCCAACTAATAATCAGCACAAATTCCTGCATCACACATGCTTACAAATGCACTGATGGACACAAAACGACTAAACACCATGATCTCAGGAGTTTATGTAACTAGTGGCAGTCTTCTTATATTGGTCATTATACTAATGCTCCCAATTAGCAGAAAATTTACTGATACATAACACTTTCTTAAATGAGAAGGTAAACAATGTTAGAATTTGTTAAACAAATAAGGATACAAAGCACCAAGACTGATTAGCCGACTCTGATGCTCAGGGGCAGGTTTATGGGATAAATATGGACTTGAGTTCTTTGATCTAGTCTGTGGCTGCCCAGGGGTGCAAGCTCAAGGGAGAGGATGAAAGCCTCCCCACAAGTGGCCTCTATGAGACTGAACTTCTGTGACTTAAAGATATTGGGCAATTTGCTCTCTGTTCACTTGCCTTATTTGCTGCAGAGACATTTTGAGGAAAAATGGAGATTGCAGTGAGAGAATGTATTTTCTCATTCTGCATCAGTTCCTTCATGGTTCTGTTTTTAGCACAGCAGACTTTTCGTGTTGGTAAGAGCTCTGGAAAGAGCTTCATGGAAGTGCAAGTACCACCTTTTTAAGCTCTTCCAGAAACCTTCAATTTTATCTCAAGTGAAATACCTGCTGATGCAACAATTCGCTTGAACTCCCCAGTATTGTTTCACTTTTATTCAGTGCAATTTCTTGATGTTTTTATTTGCTTTTTCAGAGTAGGGGATTCTGGCACAACTTCACCTACTTCCAAGGTTAATGGAGAAAGACAAAACTCTAAAGAGGTCAAAACTCTAGCAACCCTTGCAGTATATTAAACAACTTAATTGTTAGACCAACGTGTTTCGGTGGCTAAGCCCCGCTCTCAGTGAAACAGCAGAGGAGAGGGGCTGAAAGGAAAATCCTCCAAACCAAAGCCACATATTATTTACTGCACTACATTCATCCTTAAAACTAAGAGCAAGGACATCATTTAAAAGTAGACAGTTTCTTCAAAATGACCCATCCCTTCACGAAACCTTTAAATATCTTCATATGGTAACTGTTAAAGGAGGACGAAACATAAGGAACAGGGTTGTTTCAGCATGTCAGCATTGTGAAGTTCAGAACAGTAAGCTAATAACTAAATCTCTTCAAGGCAACTTTGAGTGTGGACCAAAAACCATAAGTCTTTTAACCACCCTACCAATGGAAAGAACATTAACATTAAGGACTCTACTACGTGTTAAACAAAAATATTGCCTATATGATTCAGTGTCCATGTGGTGAAACATGTACATATAGGTGAGGCATGCCATTCACTATCAGTGCACAAAGGAGCTCCAGTAAGAGGAATGATGACCAGTCCTGTTACAATACATTTGAATGAAAAGCAACATCATTATTTCATTGCAGTTTTCATCTCTATTTTTTATAGCCGTAGAAGTGATTAAGTCCAGCCAAAGAGGTGGTATTATCAGTTTTCACAGGAAAAAGAGAGAAGCATTTCAGTTTATTTTCACGGGGCATGAATGAGGACAATTTTGAGCTTTTATCGTGGTTCTTAAACATCTCTCACTGATGTGGTTTTGTTGTGGCTTTTATGATGTATTTTTCGTGATGTTTGTTGCTCTTCTTACTCTTCCTGTATGTATGAAAGTGTTTTTAAAGTCTGCCACATCAAATTGGCATATTCTGAGTTTAGGCCTCTTCTGTACAAATTTAGGTACCACCCCTTAGTAGACCTCCTGTTTCTGGACCAGATAGGGTGTCCCACATGTTCCTTATTGGACACACACTTCTCTCTGCCAGTCCAGGACAATGATTGGCCACATGACCATATACCCAACCCAGCTCATGTGTAGTTGTTAGATGATCGATTGTCTTGTATTTTTTTATTTTTTTATTATTTTTTTTTAAACTTTTCACTTTTCATACCTACCCTATTTAGATGTGAATTGTTTGCTTTTTTCTGTGGAGCAACTCTGTTCCAGTATTTTATCCAGGCCCTCTCCAACAGCCATGTATTTTGAGATTCATTCCTGAAAGCAATATTTTGGATGCACTTTTGTTTGCACTCAGTATCATGCATCAGAACTGATGAGCTGAGTGTATTGCCCAAATATGGTTAGAAAGTGAGAACAGCCTCTGCAGTCATCCTTCTACTGAGTTGGAGCCCATTGTACATAACTGTCTCCATCAGAGGTCATAGCTGGTTTCCACAGCCCTTTTATAATTGCTTTTAACTACTATATGCATTCACATGTGCTGGATGGCTATCCCATGCATCCTGCATTCCTTTGGCACTTGCAATGAAGTACATAAGCAGTGGTGGCAGCATAATTGGTCATGAAGTAAGGCCAGCAGCAGCCTCCAAACAAAACTCAACGATAGCGAAAAGTTTAAATTGAAGCTAATGGAGTTTCTCACCACACTGAGAAAAATAACCTGCTTAATCTACTTAAAAAAATTAAGGCAACTTTTTGCACAAGATTATTATGTAGTTCACACAAGGCTGGTCTTTGTATGAACTACTCAGTGTTTCTCAGTTAGAAATACATTTTCCAAGTTAAGTCAGCTTAATTTTACCAAGTAAAATCAACTTAGTGTTTCCATGTGAAGTCAGAAAAAAATCACTTTTGGAATTTTTACTAGAAAAATCATATAAATTTTACTTGAAAAAATAAGTTATTTTACAGCCAAAATCAGGCCTACTTTAATTGAAAATGTACTTTTTACATACAAATAATTAAGTAGTTCATACAAATACCAGTTTTGCTTGATCTGCACAGTAATCTCATGCAAAAGTTGCCTTAATTTTAATTAAATCAAGCACAATATTTCTCAGTGAAATGTAACAGTAATCAAGTATTACATTTTATGATACCTTTTGTATAAAGCTAACATTTTGGTCATGAAATAATTCAAATTAGCAGGACTCAAGATCTGCCCCACAGATTTTGAGCTTTTTGTGTATGAGATAAAAGAAATTCTTTCATGGAAAAGTCATTAAGTCACCAAAATTGAAAGGTTTATTGTCTGTATATCACATGTTCACAAAAACTCAAAACAATCCACAAGAAATGCTGGAGAAAAGTTTGGAGCCAATATTTCATAAGACAGATATTTGGACATCCCCAGCTGAAAAACATTTTGAAATATAATTTAACCAATAGATTAACTCACTCGTGAACAGACATGTTTCTTTCAAAATCCTTGGTATTAGGCTGGGCCTTAATTTGGAAGTAGTTGGACTCAATATACAGACCGGAGACAAGAGTAAAAAAGGAAACAAGTTTATCAATAAAGAAAACAACCAAAAGCGCACTCAAACGTGTGGAACAAACAAAACTCCACGTGGGAGGTTGAGGCTGAGCAAACGCTGGATGTGGCTGGTAGGCACTGAAAAAAGACAGAAGCACACATGAGGGCAAAAGAAAAAACCACTTCAAAAAGTGTGCAAATACTGACAGCAACTGGCAATCGACTGGAGATACTCACTGGGCACGGGCTCTGGAAACTCTTGGGAAAGATCAGGATAATCTCCAAGTTGAGCGTCTTCCTTATATACTGAGCCCTAATCAGGCTCATGTGTTCCAGGTGCGTTGCTGGAGAGGGGGAGGCAGCAGGGTGCAAGGAAACACCCAGCTGAGACAGACAGGGGAACAGACTGACAGACACATAACACTAGGGGAAAAGGGAAACCGAGAACACTAGGAACAGACAGGTTAGTGGATCCTAACACTTGGGCCTTAAAAAAAGGCTCTCACGTAAATCAAAATCATGAATGTAAGTCACGTATTCAAGAAAAAGTTGGATTCTCAAATTAAAGCACATCCCATTGAACCAAATGAACTTCACCTCACCTGGTCAACACCGCTCATGATAGCTTGTGGCTAAGCTAACATTAACTTAGCGCCTGCAGGCAAAGATACTATGACCGGACTTTTTGACCGGCAAGTTTTTAACTTGACGTTATTGTTGTCAGAGTGGAATCGCACGGAGACTTGTGCATACCTAGTTACATTAATATAAATAAATTGCTAAACACTCATTGTTGGAAATTAAAGGTGGGAGAGAGTTTATTGTAGCGCACACACGGTTTTATACATATGTGTCACATGTCCCTATCAACACATACGATTGGCCAGCACCTACTCAAGATATGTTTTATAAAATGAAAGTTCCTCCTGTACAATTGAGGGCATATCTATTCCATGTTTGTTAACAGTTATTGTTTTAAAATACATTTACCATGCAAAACCAGCAATTACTGACTAACGGAAACATCACACTACAGACCTTCAACAGTTAGCCATAAAGTCACATGCTAACATTGTCTTAATAAAAAGCCTACAGTTACGTTAATGTAATTTTTGCGTTATAACAATATGAAAAGTGGAAATACTGTTACACACGTGTACTACTTGGTAACTTTATTCTTACCTTAAAATGTCAGACGGGGTGGCAGTGAACCCCTGGCTGCTACAATGACAAACTTCGCAGTAACAGCGAAGGGAATCACATGACTCCACTCACTTTTCAAAGTAAATATTACAATAAAATGTTTGTTGTGTGAGTGGAAACGAGAAGATTGGCTGGAATTTCATAAACACATCTTGTTAAGGGATAAATGCACAATGTCTTGTCTTTTAAACTATGCAGATTAAGTCCAGGACAAAATTGTTCTTTGTAGAGAGAAAAACAAACATTTTATTGTTCATATCATAGGTTTAATTGTGTTACATTTACATCCTCCCAGAATCATTTTTCTCAGTACAGTGTTGCTTTTTCTGCAGTGATCCAAACAATGAAAATATAGTAAACAGTCACCACCATGGCACCACCCAAGGTGGTTGGTGGATGGGGATATGCCATGTTGATGAAAATCTGACATTTTCAGTGAAGATATCCCAGTGTCAACCAGTGTTGATTAATTGTTTGCCAGCTACCTAGTTAATATAGTGAATATTTTAACACTAATGCTGCGCACAAAATACAAAAACAGTGAACAAAGACATTCAAAATGCAGCTTCTGGACTACATGTTGGTTAAAAGCAAACATTAGCTTAGACATTAGCTTAGAGTTGATGTTAATTCTCAGAAGAATAATTTAATATCACAGTATGGCTAAAGTAAGGATAGGAGCACAGTTAAGTAATTCTGGGTGTAAACACAGTGCCATCATTTGAGATCATCTCACCACCAACATCCACATCGTAAAAGTCCTGTCTAGCAGTCAGACTCAATGAAAGCATAGTAAGTGATAAGCAAGATATCAGATGTAGCCTTTGTTGTATTTGACAGGCTGCTGAAAGATGAAGTGTTTCTAAAGGTGTTGTCAACACTGAAGAAAGTAAGCAAAAAGAGCAACCTTTAGGATCCTCATTCGTCCTCCTCGACTGTGGTTTGCTGTATGTCTGCTGTAGGCTAATTCTGGATAGCCACCAACTCAAAATCTGAAAATAAAGTACAATGTCTGACATAGTGGTTTACTTAGTTTAGAAGTGACCTAACTGCTGCAGAGATGAGGTAGATTTTTTAAAAAATTGGTTTTGGCATGTTTCATCTAGCCTTTGAGTTCTTACCTGTATCTGTAGGTATCACAATCAGAGTTGAAAGTAAAACTGGCACAGGACTGAAACTGGAAATAAGAGTAGCATCATGGCATCGTGCCATGACATATTTACCAAGTTGCCATGGTGCTCAGCTCAAGTTGAGCACAGTGCAAGAGGTAGGACCCAGGAGGAACCTGTCGCTTATAACAGGAGCTTTGTTCTAACTTCACCTCTGCTGTTTACTTCAGCAGAGGCTTCATTAACAGACAGGTGCTATAGTTTATACCAGACCTGCACTTACATTCTCAGACACACAGTTTGTAGTGATTGTAGGGTGGAAACAGAAATGGACAAATAGGCGTTTGGGACAGTGTGTGGTGTGTGTCAATAAATTAACACAGAGTGTTTAAGACCGGGTACAGCTTTACAGCAATGCAAAGTGTTTATGTGAGGTACATACAGACAAAGCCAGTTGAGCTGCATATGTGGCATTCTGTTCTCTTTCCTAAAATAAGAGACTGTGATTCAGGAAGGTTACACATCCAACCTTCAAGGCAGTTATACGTATACAATATAGAATCCTCGATAGACAACAGTCACACTACAAATCACAGTCCTGTATAGCCATTTCACATGATCAAGGTATTAAAGTCACTCAGGTTTTCATAGGAGTGGTTACAGCTAACAGGCTTGAAAATATGCATGGTGGGCAATCTTCTTCGGGACTTGTGTGCCTTACATTGTAAAGCAATATAAGGCTGGTGTCAAGTGTCAAAAAACACATGCAAGACTTATTCTGACTGTTATCTTCTACTAAAGCCAGCATAAACCATGTAAAATGAAAGATTTCACAGGGTTTCTTCCTCACTTACCAACTGGGGTGTGACTCAGCAGTGAGCTCATATCAAATCAAATCAAATCAAATCAAATCAAACTTTATTTATATGGCACTTTTCATACTTAAAAGCAACACAAAGTGCCTCACAGAGGCTAAAAACAACGAAGAGGAAAACCCAGCCCTCCCGCCCCCATAAAAACATACCGGAACATATAAAAACACACACTCACAGACATGCACACACGAGGACACACACCCGCACACACACCCATACAGGCAAGGCAAGGAATAAGCAACCTTTGGGGGCCATCCACACTGAAAGGGCCCCCGGCCCATGATTAGGGAGCGCCGCCCGAGACACCCCGACCCAGGCAGACAGGAGGCCCCGCACCAAGGTGCAGAGGCCTCCAGCCGTCTAGGCCAGGGCCGTCCCCTCGACGGCGCACCCGTCAGTGGACCAAAAGCAGCTCCCAGTGTCGGGGGCCCCCATGAGGAAACGCTAAAAACCAAGGGCCCCCATTAAGAAAACAGGGGCCCCCATGAGGAAACACTGGAGCTAAAAACCAAGGGACTAAGGCGTAAAATAAAATAAAATAGAATAAAATAAAATAAAACAAATAAAATAAAATAAGATAAAATGGATAAATGATATAAATAATAATTAAACATGTCGTTAAAACATGATGCAGCTAAAATAAGATACGAATAAAGATTAAAAATGATAAGAAGCCTGATTAAAGGAATGAGATGAGTCAAACAAATCAATTGAAAGCCTGATTAAAAAGGTGGGTCTTGAGCCTCTTTTTAAAAACATCAACAGTCTCTGCGGCCCTGAGGTTCTCCGGCAGGCTATTCCACAATCGGGGGCCGTAATGACTAAAAGCCGCCTCCCCGTGTGTTTTAGTTCTTACTTTTGGAATGGTTAAGAGGCCAGTGCCGAAGGACCTCAGGGTCCGCGAGGGCTGATAGGGTAAGAGTAGGTCAGATAAATAAGAAGGCCCGAGACCGTTAAGACACTTAAAAACTAATAAAAGAACCTTAAAATCTATCCTGAAACGCACAGGGAGCCAATGCAGCGATTTTAAAACTGGTGTAATGTGCTCCCGCCCTCTGGTCCTCGTCAGCACTCGTGCGGCTGAATTCTGAAGTAGCTGAAGGTTGGAGATACTCTTTTTGGGAAGACCAGAGAGCAGGGCATTGCAGTAATCTAAGCGACATGAAATAAAAGCATGCATCAGCACCTCCGTGCTGGCCTGAGAGAGAAACGGGCGGACTCTGGCTATGTTCTTAAGATGGTAAAAACCTATCTTTGTTATGTTTTTGATGTGTGGAATAAAAGTCAGCTCAGAGTCAAAAGTCACGCCCAGATTTTTTACAGAATGTGTTGGTTTAAGATCTTGTAGTTTTGGTAAAAGTTTCTCTCTCTGGCCTTCAGGACCAATGACTAAGACCTCTGTTTTGTCCTGGTTGAGCTGAAGGAAATTTTCTGCCATCCATGACTTGATGTCTAAAATGCAGTTAAAAAGGGCATCAATTGGCCCTGTGTCATCAGGAGACACGGCAATGTACAGTTGCGTATCATCAGCATAACTATGGAAGCTGATGCCGTGCCTCCTGATGACGTCCCCAAGGGGTAGCATGTACAGATTAAAAAGAGTTGGCCCTAAAATCGACCCCTGGGGAACCCCACACTTGATCTCATGGGTTCCTGAGGAACATGTATCCCAACTTACAAAGAAGTGTCTGTCAGTGAGGTATGAGACGAACCAGTTAAAAGCAGTACCTGAGAGGCCGACCAGGCCGACCATAATCACTAGTTGTAGTAAAATAGTTGTCTCCTTTTAGTAGTACCCTCTGACCATAAAGGCTGTCACAATCATGAAATGTTAGCTGACAACTAATTGTCAAACTAATAATTGTGTAAGTATGTAAAAGTTAGAGGGATCTGTGTCAACAGAAAAGGAATACAATGTTCAGAAGTATCTTTTCATGAGTGTGTAATCACCTGAAAATAAGCATACGTAGTTGTTTTTGTTGCCTTGTTGGCATGTTCTACTGCCATGTTCTAGATTAGCCCAGAACAGACAAATCTAACACTGGTTCTAGATTTGACTTTTTTGCATTTTTAGTGACCGTCTTAGGTTCTCCTACACGCTTGGAAGGAGAGGGTAGAGCCGATATTCAATTGATTGCAATGTGCAATCCTCACCCCTATATTCCACAAAATCCTACACACTGAACCTTTAAATGCCATTTTCTAGTCACATAAAATCTGGGGTTCAAATAGCCATGAACAAATAAAGATCCATGCCCTAACACAGAGCAGGATAAAAAACAAGGTTGGATCAACTCCTGGTGCATGTTATACGCGTATGCCAACTGTGCATAATGTGCATTTCCATTGCTTTCATTCAATAAATTTAGGAATATAATTGTTATTTTCAACAATTTGTTGTTCTGGATTTGTCATCATAAGTGTTATTGTCTGATTTCAGTCACTGCAGGTGTATGTGTGTTAATGTCTCAGCAGAACTGCATTTTGTAGTAATGTACAAGATCCACAAGATGGCAGTAGCCGTGAAGTACCGTGATGGAATCTTACCAATCATACAGATTTTTCATGATTTTTCATGATGAGCTGCTTGCTACAAATATGTTGCACAACAACTTGGTTTAAGAAACTGAAAAGAAGCAGCAGATGATCTCCAGCATAATTTTCCCTAGAGCTGTCAAATGCACTGCTACACCCGTAAGGGAGACTTTGGTATATCGCCACGGCCGGAGGCATTATGTTTCCAGGTTGTCTATCCATCTGTTTGTCTGTTGTCCCATTCTCAAGAACGCAATATCTTAAGAACACCTTGAGGGAATTTCATTACATCAGGAACAAATGTCCACTTTGACTCAATTATGAAATGATTAGATTTTGGTGGTCAAAGGTCACTGTGACCTCACAACATGTATTTGGCCATGACTCAAGAATTCTTTCACTAATTCTGAAAAAATTTATACAACTGTCTAATAGGATAAAATGATCATGTGATGACATTTTAGATCCAAAAGTTCACAGGTTAACTTCAGTGTGACATCATAAAGTTCTGCAGAAACACTTTTCTGGTCATTATTCAACGCTGTAACTCGGGAATAGAAGGAGAGATTGTGGCCATATTTCACATTTGGTTGGATACTGAATTGGTGAGACTTATGTTGAGTGCCCAAACTAAAACTGTGGCAATATTGTTAATGTCAGGGAAATTGGATTTGAGTCTTAATTGCATATCTGTGACGGAGTAAACTCCAATCCGTTGACCTCCCTGACCTCCACATCCTTACCGCTACAATGATAAACTCATCAGTATATTAACAGTTCTGTCACCAACTAAGAAAACAAAGCACACAATATACATATTCAAAACATTTCTAAGTTCAGTCTTTATCCTTACTTGTTTGAAGAAATCAGAACATAGAATATATATACTGTACAAGTTGTAAAAGTTTGGTTGTGTTTTCAGTGACACTCCCCAGGCCTCTGCTTGTTTTTCCCCCTGTTCACTGAAACTTGTGATTTTAGAGCCATCACAGTTGCTCTTCAGAGCAGCTTAGTGCTCTGACAGCTGGTAACAAGACTTTGTCATGTTCATGCCATGAATCAGTGTGCAGTTTACACAAAATGTTACACAGCTATGGCTGTGAGTCAGCGTTGCACTTCATGTGATGTACCACTCAGTGTTACACAGTGACATGTATATCTTACTGGATAATTGAGAGATTTGATGGCAGTGCCGGAGGCAGTGAGAGGTTTGTGGCTTAACAAAAGGACATTGTTTAAAGTTTACTGTGTCCAAGTCTTCTCTTTATTAGTATTGAATTTCTTTTAACTCCTATAGTCTGTCTAGCTCTGACTCTTTCTGTTAATTTCGGTGTGTTTCTCTTCATGTCTCATAAACATAATCACTCTGTGATCTTTCAAATACCATAGGGACACAGCTTTAAACTTTTTCAGTTTTATTAGATGTAATTTCAGTCATAAAACATGAATATGAAAACCAGAAAAACATATGTATTTGTACTGCTTAGTAAAGCAAAATAACTCCTTAGAAGCAGATTTTTATTTGCTGCTCAACAGCATTGCAAAGAATTGATTGGAAACCTGTGTGAGTTGTGAGAGCTGGGGCTGTGAGGAACCTGAAAGAGGAAATGGCAGCAATAGTTAACATGCCTGAGCCATGACACAGACCAGCTGCATGCCGTTTGAGTGTCACACAGAGCAACATATGGTCATTCAGCCACTCAGAGACCTGCACTGACTTTTTTTTTTTTTTTTAAGCTCTGTTAAAAAGTCAAGGTGTGGGTGTACTGGCCTCATCTAGGGTCAACAAGCCATTCTTCCTCACACAGAGAGTTCTGTCAGGTTATAATGGTGTAATGCAGGTCAGGGCCACAGTTAAGAATTAGATATTTGCAGTCACGTGATGTTAAATTCAGACAGAGGGCCAGAAGTGCATACTGCAGTGGAGATGATGGAAAGTTCTCGCTGGGCTAGGTTAAATGAAATTATGAGAGAAAGGTATAAACAGAAAATCAGAACATATGTTGGATGTGACCCTTATGTTATGAAGAGGAGTGATTTTTCAACTGAACTGAAAGATTTGCTGTTATTGAGGCAGCAGATATGACAACTACATTCTCATTCAGATGTCGTTCTACTCTAGAAACCAAATGAAAACAGACAAGAGCATGGAGGTCTTGGACCTTGGTACCAAAGTGCTACTGGATGACTGTTGTTTTGTTTTTGCTAGGGTGCGTAGGTTTTTTTTATCCTGTGCATTAACTGAGCAATAAACTTTCAGCACCACGACGCTGATCGTTGTTTACGTAACGGTTGTTTGCTAGGTTAACTGCTTGCAAGGGTCCAGTGAAAGCAGTCTGCGCCGCAACAAAAGAGCGATGTAACTCAAACAACCTATTAACAATTTCTGATAATCCTTTAATCATTTGGTCATTCATCAAGCTAGAATTTCAATCATTCACAGGCTCCAGCTCATCAAAAGTGAAGGTTTTCTCTCTTAAATTTTCTGGTTTTGTCGAGGAAGTAGAAGCAGGTACCATGACATTAAGGTGTTTCAGAAGTCCTTTTTTTCCTCCCAAAATATCCATATATTCAAATATCACTAGGATTTTGTTCAGGCCAGTCATTTGGTATGAGCTGCATTGAACAGTAGTTTGACGCAAGCCTGAGTCACTCTTGAAAGAAGCATCAGCTAATCTAGAAGATGTGACTGATGTCTTTTGTGGGTTGTTAAGACGGAAGAAGAGAGAAATTCCAATTTTTAGTTTGTTTGAAATTCCTTCATAAGCAAAGGCTAGGTCAAAATAATAACCCCATCTTCCTGTCCCTGCTACTATAAGAAACTCAGTTCCTGTCACTGCCCTCCCCTGGCATAGTATTGTCGTAGCTGAGAGTTCTCACTCCCTGTCCAATAAGGCTGAACAGCATTTCAGCACTCTGTGTTATCAGGCTCTTCTGGTTTTGAGCAGAATTTCATTTTCTTCGGATGCAGACAACTTGAGGAATGTTGAAAAGTTACACTTTTTCTAGAGGCTCCATCTTTGACACACACCATTTGACTCTAGTATTGACTACTGCCAGTCAAGCTAAAATGGCACATGCACACACTGTCTCTCTCTCTCACATCACACACATGTTCACATACACACACATATTCAAAATCTGCTTAGTTGTAGGCATGTTGCTTCAGTGACAGACACTAGGATACAACAAAGAAATGTAGACTATGGGAACAATGCTACACAATTAATCATCAAGTTATGTTGAAATATGAATGACAGTGTGACATTTGTGGAAAAAGGTGAGACATTAAAGGGGAGGTAGCTAATATCATAAACACTACCATCTGAGAAAATGTAGTCCATCTGCACCCATGGACCAATTATCATGAACATGGATCCTGGGCACAAACCCACCAAATACCAACACACAAATAGATAAAAGAGCTCTTTTTTCTGCCACATCGATAGTGTGTTTAAATGCTAACTCCCAACAAATCTTCACATCCTAGGTTTGTCAGAGGAGAATAAAGTCCAAACACCGGCCTTTACTGATGCAGTACGACTCTACCGCCAAGCTCAAGGGCACTATGGTACCTGGGAGATGATGTGTGGTGTACCATCACAGGTAAGCATGGCAGTACTAACGACTATCACTGTCCTCTTGTCTCTTGAGCTCTGCCTTTTCTTCTCACACTGGAATTACATCATTTAATGTATCATTGCTAAAATATTGTAGAAGGTAAAGCAGAAATCTGCCTCCTGACCTGCTTCACGTGAACGTGGGCATTAGTCAGGTTATATCAGCACATGTAAACACATTCTCCAAATTCTTGCCTTAACCTGATTACTCTCAGTAACCTGATTTCTTGTGTGCATCAAAACATGGAGAGACTATTTACTGTCTGCTAAATGTTTTAACTTAAGACCTTTTCATTCATTTAATGCACTTAAAGGTCATCTCTTTAAATAGACAATAGTCTAAAGGTCTATACCTAAGTATTTAATGGCTACTGGCTGGTGTGAATTTTCCACCCTAAAGTTCCTCTCCCATGGCTAGTCAAGTGTCTTTTGAGTGTTCTCCAGTCATTCACTGTGGTTGAATAGCTTCTTTTTATGAGTCAGCATGTGATGTAATGAATGTTTTTATGAGCACATAATCACAAAATCATCAATTGGCCAGATGTGGATACATGTGGTTAAGCTACAGTCAGGCAATAAATTGAAATTGTAATATAGTCAATATGTGAACATATTGAAATATTTTTCTGAGTCCATAAGGCTGTGAAACAGTTCAGCCGTAGGATGGTGTTGTTGCTTAATGAAATGTGTGGTCAACACATTCACATTACAAATTATTTTAGAATTGGGTTCTAAACTTCCAGTACCCCTGTATTATATCATTATGCATATAGCGGTATTGAGATATTTATTTTAACCACCCACCCCACCCTAGTATGTTTTCAACCATGGGAAGTGGATGCTCATCCAGCATAAGAACTTACACAAAATTGTTTCTTTTAGGAGAGAGTTGAAGTTTCAGGTTATTTATTTTTCTGATATCCAATCCAGCGCTTTCAGCGCTAGTATCAAGTTTAGATGAAGCATGGGATTGGATCCACTGTGGTCAATGTCCTTCTGACCATATAGAGGTCTATACATGTCAGAAGGCAGCAGTTAGCTGTTAGAAAGCCCACACTCTCAACTTGAGGTGATACTGCTCTTTCCCAAAAGTCTCTGAGGTAAAATCAAGTGTCAAAATCAATCTCCACTTTTCTTTTAGAGCTGCCTAAGGACAGTCTTGTAATTAGCCAATGCAAATTACCTTCATTTATGTAGTTTTTGAAAGAATCAGCAGGACTACAACAAGTTTAAAAAATCTGGATTTTAATTGATTAAAAGGGGCTTTCTGCATGCTGCACATGAAATATGCATATATACATTTATTTATATAATGCTTCACAAAAACATATTTAACAAAACCTGTTTAGGTTGTCATATTGCTCAATCATTTTACAGAGGACTGTCTCCACCATAACCAAAACATACACACAAAACTTTATGGGGGAACTGTGCCAATGTAACACCTCAAAATCTGTCTCCAGGTGTTGTGGAGCACTACTGCATTTGTTAAAAAAAGTTGTATAAAACTTTTTATGGCTCCGGAGGGAGGCGTTTGGAGTCTGCCAGACTGCCTCAGTGATTCTGTTTGAGTCTGTGTCAGTTGAGACTGAAAACTACAAGTTTGAAATGAAAAAAATGGGGTGTGGAGTCGGTAAGAACTGAGCCTGCCAGACTTCTGTAGCCCACTCCTCATCTCTGCTGCAGACTAGAACCTCAAGGTTATATTAGCTGCTATTAGCATAACTCACATGAATCCCCAGACCAAACTGTTGACAGTTGAGTTGCATTGTGGGTGACAGGCTACGTGCCAGGTTTTGACGAGGAAGAGGAATGCATGGAATATAACAGATGTGTCTCTGGTTCTGCTGTATTTGAATTCATTATTTTTTCGGGAGAGGTAGCATTGGACTGAAGCTTAGAAACAGGTCAGAGATAAACTCATCTATGAGCCATGGTGCTCCAGCTACTGACTGGAAGAATCCATTCTGGTTATATCAATTTATCTAGTTGAATGTCCATGTGTGCTGAGTGAGATGTTTGTGTTGTGTGTCTTGTTATCCTTGTAGATCATCTCTAACCTGGTGATGGAGGGCCTCCTCCCTGTGCTGAGGGAGCTTATCTCCCCCCGTCTCAAAGGCAAACTACAGGAGAGGCAGAGGAACTGGATGCTGGTGAGAAACCACTCCACACACATTCCATTTATGTGTATTTTTAATTCAAACCCTCAGCAGCTGATGCTTTATATTTCAAATTGTTACTCATGTTGATGCCAAAAAATATGAAATGATGAATCCTGTTAGATTAAATTGTCAATAGATTTTTAGTCTTCATGGGAGATTTAGGTCACTGGACAGAAAGTAATACTATTCATAATAGTGAAAAACGGCCATGCATACACGTGTGTTCAGCTGTATGCTTTTAATCAAATAACTGGGTTATCACTGATATAAGAGAGCATCACCAATATGCTGATGCCTATTATTGAATTTTATCCACCAGTGGTGGTACCAGCTGTTCTTTGTGCCATGTTGCGGCCTGCAGAGACAGCTAGGATGAAAACATAAAGACCAAGTCGTGCAGAGTTGAAACTAGTGTTTCCTGTGTGTATAGATTAGTGATGCAGTGTACAGCCTGGTGCAGGGCCAGTGCCAGGCCCAGTATGAGGCGGTGTTGCAGAAGTGTGAGGCGGCCCGCTCGTCTCTAGAGGCCTCCATACGAACAGACATGGACCAGATCATCACCTCCAAGGAGCACGTCACCAACAAGATCAAAGGTTAGCAAGAGAGCGGCCATGATTTTGTACAGAAATACTGTCATTTTCTTCAGTCCCTCTTTTCTAATTTTTTTTAACCATTCTGATGAAGCACATGGAGTGTGCCATCATAGTGATAACACATTAGTGCATAATTTAATGTCACAATAAGGACATTTTATTTATTGGGTTTTACATTGAGTTCTTGGCTTAAATGAATTAGCCAATTTACACTTACATCTTTAAATGGATCGTATTATCAAATACAATTAGAAATTTAAAAAAAGATTCCAGTGGCACTCTTCACACTCCATAGAATGGCTTACATTTTGATTAGCCTTTCATGAAGAACTGTGCATACTGCTGCATACTGAGATTTTCCTGTTCCACTATGTTCTTGTAAAAATATCTTCTGACAACACACTGCATCAATTAGTTATCTCCAATCATTTTGGGGTACCACTGCAAATTCTAGCAAATAATGCCTGTACTGCCGAAGGGTCACCTGCTGGCAAACACTCAGTGGAGGAACATTTGCACAGAGACTTCTCTTACAACTGCCCGTGAGCCATTGACACTTAACACTCAATTTAACCTATATTTTCTACATTTGTCAAGTGTTTACTAGTAGTCTGACAGCCTCCCATCATTGTCACACGGTGGAGACAATCAGCATTCCTCACACTGTTTATGCATTTCAGCTGCTTCTGTGTTGCAATGACAGTGTGGAAGGAGTCCATGAGACTAGTAAACAGTAGCAGCAAAATGAGAAGATAAAGGAAATACCATTTAAGTAACATCAAAGCCAAGAGAGGGATACGCCACCAAATACAGCACTACAACGTATAAACTAAAAGTGCTGTTTTCAAATTCTATAATAATATCTGCTGTATAATCTGACCTATACGATTTATATTTTGTAATTTTATGGTCCATACTTGAAATTATAGAGTTCTCCAGTCATGAGCCATTGCAATGTGGCTGCAGTGCATTTTATATGCCATTTTACCGCTTATGTATTCAACATGTCATTTAGAAATCTTCCTCTTGCTTTAATTACCAGCATTTTCAAAGAAACTCAACAAAGAGAGAGGTTTGTCTGAAACAATGACCTTCCATTTTTATCTACAGCTCCCCTTTCTTGTGTTCCTCCCCACAGAGGTGGTTCTCCACAAGGCCGAGAAGCTGCTGAAGGTGAGCATCCAGCCCTACATCAGTTCCATCCTGGATGCCCTGATGGAGCCGACCAGTCGCGGCTTCTCTGAGGTCCGCGATGTGTTCTTCAGAGAGCTGGTTGACATGAGCAAGAACACCCTGAATGAGGGCACCAAGGAGGCCGTGGCACAGGTGAGGAAGATACAGGAGGGGGCTAAGGATAACCTGTAATTATGAAATCAAAACCATTCAATAGTCCAGAATGGTTGGTGAAACAGAAGTAGTATAAACAAGATATACTTGCCCCCCTCTCCTCAGCACATGGAAAAGATCTCCATGCTGGCCTTCCATCCAGTGAAGATGCAGATCTGCTATGAGAAGGTGGAGCAGCTGAGTCTGGAGGGTCTGCAGCAGAGGTTTGATGTCTCCAGCCCCTCAGTGTTCGTCCAGAGGGCCCAGATTCTCATGAGAGAGGTGACGCACTAACACTGCAACTACCTACCTCACTTTGCTTCTATGACTGGGTTTAGTCTCGTTTACAGTAAAGGGTTTTAAATTGGAAGCTGTGTATGTCCACATTTACAGTTTCTAGTATTAAAGCATTTCTTATTATTTTATTTACATACTTTTGTCCATCATTTCAATCCGTTATGATAACATGTTCTCACCAAGTTAATAGCTGAGACTGGCTGAACCTCTTCTCTGAAAAGTGATAGTCTAATAATACCTGAGCAATAGTAACAGCACAGAATGCAGAATCCAGATGCAGGTTTCTCTATTTCATATGGCCCCGCTGGAAACATTAAAGGTCAGCTGGAGGCCAAATTCACAGCCTACTTACCTGCTGTTGTCGGCTTTACTAAGGACCTCAAAAGTAAATCTGTCCCTCTTATCACATGTGCTGTGTGGGGACAGAGACAAACAGTCACGAGACGAAGTTTTGGTAAAACTGGAGTTCTCCTATTATACTCTTTGATCTGTTATACACTTTCACCTCGCAGATTTCAAAAAGATATTCCCATTTAATATCTGCATGTATCTGCTTCTGCCGTGGGGCCTTTGAGCAAGGCATTTACTGCAACTGCTCAGAAGCCACCTGTCTGACTGTGTGAATGCGGTGCAGAGTAAATGTCTGTTAAGTTCCTCTAAGCCATTCCAATAAGACAAAACAGGAGTTGAGTTTCATTTTGCAACAATATGAAATATGAACTAATGCCAGAAGCTGCCCTCAGGACAGTCTTGGGGTGTGTGTCACCACTGTTTTGAATGCTGTTCTTCAGAATCAGAGTGTTCTTATGTGTTGTGGCTGGAAGTCTAAACACTTGCTGATTTGTAGGCGTTCAGTCATTATTCACTGCCAAACATGTCTCCTCATAGAGTTTTTTTTTCTCTTGTTTAGTCAAGTTTATTTGTCACTCGACAGTTTTTAGTGGAACTGTTCTACCAAAGAAATAGTCCCTTTTCATGTTCAGTGGATTATAACTAATAACACTGTTTCTGGAAGTGTTGATTTTTTGTTGATTTTGTGTTTCAATGCTGAGATACCACAAACTAAATTCTTTTTACCACCATTGTGTTGGGGTCAGTGCAGACAAATACAACCATCATCTACATGGACAGATACCACTGAAGCGTTTTTTTGTGATTTAGTTTAACCAACCCTTTAAAAACAGTTTTACTGTCTTGGCCTGAGAAAAGCCTGAATTTTTTTCAAACATTTTTTTGTAGTATTATTTTATAAAGTAAAGTAAAATTGGGATGTTGAGACAGTGAAGAATAAGACAGTCCACAAGAATCAAAAGACATGCCCACCCACCCACCCCAATGATTCTTCTTCTGTAAAGCCCAGGGCCTTGAAATAATTGCATTAATCTCCCATGTGTCCAGACTTGCACAAGAACTCAGTCTCAGGGAAGAGATCCAAGAAGCAGGCATTCTTTCATTCAACCCCCCCGTGGAGAAATCACTTATCATGACCTCCTCAGTGGGGTTCGGGGTCCAGTGAGGGTGGGGGCAGCTACACTTTAACTCAAGGTCCTTCAGAGTTCAAGTAGTGATTAGAAACTGCCTGTGCTTAAATACTGTGTTGTACACTTTAATGTACACATGGCCATGTTATTCTGACATCACATAGTGTTGTAATTGTGCTGAACAGATGCTACTTTCAAATTCTGTCAGAAATTGTATCTTTACAGCCAGATTATTCAGACATGCATGATCTAATATGATTTTAGTGCCAGAGGCAATTTAAAAATGCCCTAGTACCAAAAGGTTTCACTACTGAATGATTCTCACTACAAGAAGCATGTTATGTTCTGGATTTCTGGAGAACTTGGTGAGGCAGCAGCAGATGACTGTGGTTGACCAATGCGTGGATCAAATCCTAGAAATAATGAAGTCAATATCTGAGTTTTGTTTCTGTTATTATCAAATGTGGTGATGCTGCAGAAGCTCGGTGGATTTGAACACATTTACAGTCCCTGTGTGCCCTCAAAAAGAACATGTTCACAGTCTCCTGCTCTAATACAGACATGCTTACTCACTATGTGTTATAATGATCTGTGAACTTCTTTGAGTCCAACTCTAATGAGGACATTTCTTCAGAATCAATGTGTTTGAAGTACTGTATGCTGGTGTATCTTGGAACAGAAGAAGAATTTCCAGTCGTGTGAGATAATTTCATTTGTCTCCAAGTTTACTTTCTCGAAACATGGGACAGTGATGCTGTAGCTTCCTTTTGCTCAGAGTTTGTGGAGGGGTTAGACACAGTTCAACTTTTACTAACAGCTGCAAACACAGTAGAACTGTAGGAAATGAGCGCCCTCTAATGGTGATTCTGTAACTCAGGCGAACAGTAAAACAAGCAGAAGTTTGAATACAGGTTCCACATCGTGGGACAGAGACAGCAGGACTGGGGGCGGTGTATTATTATATTTTAAACTTTGAATGCATGAATATTTCACCAGACATTCCCACAGACACTAGGCAGTTCATAACCAGTTATGTTACACAGTTTGAGCTACGAACTATAATATTACTTATAAAACTTACTGATGTATTTTAACACTGTCTCTGTAACACGTTTGCATCCCTCTGTATGTATGTCCACAGCAAATGGACAATGCAGTGTATACGTTTGAGCAGATCCTTCACCAGAGTCTGGAGTCTCAGGGTACAGAGGAGCTCTGTAAGACCATCCAGCGCTGCCAGGACAGAGTCATTAAGGTAAAACCCACACACACACAAACACACATACACACAGCAGGCTAGTAGATCATCACTCTAAACCCCAAAAACACATGGGAAGGGAGCAGGAAGAATTCACTTGACAATTGAAATAAAAATTAAATCACTCCTTATTTGCTATACAGTGCTCTGTATTTAGGGCCAAGGGGGCAATAGCGCCGAGCACTGGTCGCTGCAGTGATATGTATCAGTGTATATGTAGCATTTTACTGCTGTAGTTGGTTGAGGTGGAGCCAGTGATGGACTGGGGGCTATAATTTATATGAAATTCTTTGTTTATTTTATTTCATCAGCCTGTCACATCTGTCGGCCTGTTGCGTTTGTCGGATCACTCCTTGTCTGTGGCTGTCTGCACTGTACACTGTTAAGAAAAAACTACAACAGCCTTAATTCATTAGGCAGCAGACTTTTAATAATAAAAAAAATGCTAGGCAGTAGCTGCTGTAAACGGTGGAGAGCCAGACCAGAGCAGCACCAGAATAATATTTCACAACAATCAGTGTTTGAGGTTTTATTAGGGCAAAATTAATCAAAACTCAGCTTTAGGCCAAATTTTTCAGACAAACAGGACAGGATTTGGGATTCAGGACACCTGCTTGTAATTTGGGACGTCTGGAAACCTTCGTCTCTTGGCGGTCCAAAGCTCCTGTGCAAGTGGCGTGAACAGTAACACTCCATGTGCTCTGAGCTCCCACTCTGATCTGGACTGAGTCTGCTAGCTGCACAGCTACAGTTAATATCAGTTAGCAGTTACTTTAGCGTCAAGTAGAGCGATCTGTCCATCAGAAAACTCCACAATCACAGAGAGTTGAGCCAGAGCAGCCAGAGGACATCAGAGGGGAAACCAGCAAATGTTTTCTCCATAAAACATGATCCAGTTTTACCAAAGTCAGTGACTTACAGTAGTTGGTGGAGTGTGACATTGTGTCATAAAGCATGACACACTGCTCAGGGCATCCTCACTATTACAAGTCTTGATATGCTTTTTCTTGATTTTTTTTTTCTTTGTTTCCTGTTTTCAGAAATTTGACTATGACAGCAGCTCAGTGAGGAAGCGTTTCTTTCGTGAGGCTCTCCTCCAGATCTTCATCCCCTACATGCTGAAGCAGCTCAGCCCTTCCTGTGCCTCGGTGAGTCTCAGAGCATTCTGTCACCAAACACCAGCTACATTGATGGGAATACTGTTTATCCATCCATTCATTTATTTGTGAAAGTCATGAAGAAAATCCCCAAAACGTGTTGGCAATTATGTACTTGTCTACATACAACACTGTCCCAGAACTTTCAAAACACTGTCACTAAAACATGACTCACATGTGGATGTTTAGAAAGTAGTAAAGAGATGTTGAATTGAGATGTTGAAAGGTTTTGACTGTTGTTTCGTGAACATCAGGAGCTGCCGCGCTTCCAGGAGCTCATCTTTGAGGACTTTTCCCGTTTCATCCTGGTGGGGAACATCTTTGAGGAGGTGGTGCTGAACTCTGTCATGAAGGACATCATGATGGGTCAGTCTTCTACACTGTTATTCATCCTTTCTGTTTCTATACACGCGTTGTTCATTATAGATAAGGATGTGTCTCTGCTGAATGGAGAATCTCACTGTGTGAAAAGGATTGTTTGCAGATTGGCTAAATATTTCTCTGAATATTTTCTGAGTGTACCTCCCAAATGGAACTATGTCTTTTGATGTTAGCTATAGTGTAAATGGAAGCAGTACTCATAAATACTGCACACAATAATTACAGTGAGTATCACTGTCTTTTTTTCAGTGTTCAACAAAGAACCAGGAAATGGCTTATTTAAATGCCATATTCATTTTATTGTGAAGAAAATAAATTGTGGTATTACTGTTTATCAGTTTGTTATTTACTATTAGAAAGAAGCTTGTGTTATAACTCCTTTTACCAATATTGGATAATTGCTGATGTTGTATATCAGGCTGCATCCAAAACAAATCTTCCTTCTCTCAATGTAGATTATAATGGAGATTTTTTTCATGGCTCCTTCCATTACTCATTTTACAATGAATGAAACACTCAATTAATTGATCACCAGAAGACAGCAACACTGGCTGCAATTTATTATTTTACTATTAAACGTATGCATTTCAGTTTTACTGAGTGCTCCAGTAATCCTTTATACAATCATGTGTTTCACAAAGTGGTGAACCTCTTTGTGAAAGCATATACTTACAAAATCAATGAAGTTGATGAGGTAAAGAATTAAATATATTGTCTTTGTGCAATTTTGGATTGATTATACATTTGATATTTGTTCTTTTATTTATACCATTTTGTTATTTCAGTTTTTATTAAATATTTTGTCTAATTCTTTTTATATGGAATTGGATTCCCCTGAAAACAAGATGGTACATCTCAGGGAGTATTCCTGATAAAGAATTTCCAATAATATACAGTTGTTATATTGCTGCAGTAGTTATTGAGTTTATAAGCAATAGTTGAAACCTTTATGACTGAGACTGACATCTGTTTAATTAGTTTTCTCAATTGCTCATCATGTCAATGCATTTTCTAACCTCTACTCTCTGTCTGTAGCTGTGAAGGAGGCGGCAGTCCAGAGGAGGCACAACCTGTACAGGGACAGCATTGTCCTGAGCAACAGCGACCCCAGCCTGCACCTACTGGGAGAAAACCCCTCCATCGACTGGGTCGGGGAGTACGGAGGAGCCCAGGAGGAGGCGGATGGTACAGGGGAGGATGCTGAGGGTGATGCTGAAGGTCAAGGTGGGGAGTCCTGTAAGAGAAGGAGGATGAAGCAAGTCGTGTCCATGATTCAGGTGGAAAGCTCACCAGTCCTGCCCGGTGAGTCGTGCATAGAGGTACCCAGCGTCAACGACATCCCAGAAGAGAATGGAGAGGAAGAGGATGAGGAGGAGGAGGAGGACGGGGATGGGCATGAAAACCCAGATGGTAAAGCTGCTCCGGAGCAGAGTGGATCTGCAAGCCCCAAAGCATTAGAGAACCCTCGAGACCTGTCAAATGGTTCTGTCTCAAAGGAGGAGGAAGCCAAAGCAGAGGAGCAGGGTAAAGAGGAGGTCCCTTTGAAGGTGGAAACTACTACACAAAGTGCTTCAGACTCAGAGGAGAAGGGTAGGGAAGAAGACAGCCAGCCGACAGTGGAAAAACAACCACTCTGCAACCAGGGGGTGTCAGAGGAGGAGCTGCCACCACCACCTGATACACCACCTGAGGAAATCCCATCTGCAGCTACAGACGTGGCCCCAGAGAGCCCCCCAGAGGCTACATCTGACTTCCCCCCACCTCCACATGATGACAGCGGCTTCCAGTCTCCCATCAGTGAAGGAGCGGAGGCAGAGGAGGAGGAGGCCTCCAGCACAGTGGCCCCACAGCCCGCCGAGGAGCACCCTGAGGTGAGGGAGGAGAGTGTTGCTGTGGCACCAGAAGCAGAGACCAAAACCAGTGACTCTGAGCCCAGTGACCAGTGATGAAATGATTTCCATTTGTTTGACCTAAACTGAATCCTGCCTTTTGTTTGTTTGTCTTTGTTTTTTTGTTGTTTTGTTGTTGTTGTTTTGTTGTTTTTTCTTGGACAAAGATTGAAAGAGCCTTCATGCTGGTGTTTTACCCACATCACTTTTCAGCAGCTTCCACACCAGTTTCAGGCCTCATAATCATTCAGCAGATCATCTTCACTGAGCAGGGCTCAGGTGCTGGCGGCATTTTTTTAAACCTTGTTTTTTCTGTATTATTTTCACAACTTTACATCTGACAGACATATGCACACAGTTCCACGCCTTGTTTTCTTTTCACCTGGTATGAAAGTGGTGTGTTATAAACGTTGAGGTGCCTGTGGTGAAATGCATGTCAGTTGATGTAGCTCTCAAATCTCTCTTCTTTAACTACTGTGTGGCCGTCAATAAACTTCTGCAATTGGATTTATTTATGACGTTTGTTGGTGTAAATACAGTTTGTGCTATTGGAAACTCACTTGTTTATTATTGGACCTTATTATTGACCAACAGAAAATACTCTTAAGTTTCTAAGGTGATTTTTTTTTTTTTTCCTATCTCAAACATTAGAATTCCTTTATTGTACACACTGATGTCTCAAGACTTGACAATTTCTTTTTCTTGGTGGGAATAACACTATTTTATGAGTTCATCCTTTAATAAAGAAAGTTTGTGTATATTGTGTATAAATACTTGTATGGACCAGTGAAGTACCAAACTGTCATTTTACATAATTTTATATCACTTGATCGGTGCTTTAGCTGATCTCTCCACCCCTATTTTATTTATTATTTTCATTCTCTTTTTTTGACCAGTGTACTTTTAGATTTATTTTACTCTTGTGTGATACAAATGACTGTAATTGATAATAAATCATTATTGATTAATTATTATCAGTTTGTCTTGGTCATGGTCTTTGTAGTTACTACTCAAGGGATTGTTGGTATATCATCCATTATTGTTAATAATAATGGCTGCATGTAGTTGTACCAGTGCAGAGGTTATGGTGTGGTATGCATGCTGGTTCAGTGGTATGGGCTAAAGTGGTACCTAAATGGAATGGAAATAGTAAAGTTACTTACACATGTCCAAATGTCCACCATGTTTCCATTCTGGTAAATTTAATAAACATCTCTTGCTGCCTGATAAGTAAGTCTGACACAGTAAACTGAGTATCAATCATCATGTGTTGTCACTGCTATTTTCCCTTTAAACATATCAAAAATGTGTGAAATTGAACGTTATAACTATATGATCTGCTTCACAGATAACTATACTGATCCTAAATTATGTTTGGAAGAATGCTTAGAGAAGCGCATTTAAATATGATTTTTTAAGTATCAATTATCAGTGTGTCTGTCTGTGTACAGATTTCTTCTGCATGTTGTAGAAGTTTTAAGTAAACAACTGGGAGCTTTTATCTGTAAACACAACCTGAACAGTTCTGTGCCAAAGAAGAAAAAGAAAAATCTGAAAATATGGTCACATTTTGGGCATTTTTCAAGCCCGAGCATTCTTGTAGTTAAAAAGAACTCCATGTTATTCTTCCATTTTTGAAAATCTTTTTTTTATGCTGTGTGTGAATCTTAATTAAAATAGGTGTGTCACATTTCTATTCTAAAATATGTACAATAACGGCAAAGTTAGCTTTTTTTCCTCTGCACATCTTTTCCTTTGTGTCCCTGCTGCACTCTGGTCATTCTGCCACTGGATGGCAACCCAGGACAGCTGTTGCTTGGTAACGTGTCAAGACTGCAAAAAGATGCCAGAGCTCAGTCAGCACATGATATCTTAAAATTAAACAGATTTAATTCCAGATTTTTGTTTTTATGAATGTACATATGTCCTGACTAATAGTACAATATATTTAAAAGTAGGTATTATTTAAAAGAGGAACCTACTCTCATTTAGTTCGTAGCCCGAACATTATGGAAAACTCCTCATATCACTTCTGCATCACACAAGGTCACCAGAACTGTTTCCAAAATGGGACTTACTTCCCCAGTGCTGTGAAAGGAATGCAAGGGACTGTTGAGATGTGTCCCTGCCTGTCAGAGTCATGTGATGTGAGAGAAATGGTTTATAAGTGTTATTATTGCTGACTATGACATGATATCAGTGGACAAATACTTAAAGTGGTTCATGCAGTAATTCTGATTAGTGCTATAGGCTATTTCCCCACAACTGAGCTAAATTTTCCCTACACATACAGCAAAAGTGTATCCATTCTGCAGAAAAACTAAATGTATAAACTGACAACCAAGGCCCCATTCCTCATATGTTTATAACAGAGTTGTCCAGAATGTTTCACAATTTGAGTCTAGAGTTTTAGTCATGTGCTCTGTGGATGGCAGTGTTGGTCTGTCCATCCACCGCTCTGATCCATTAAATCTCAGCAGCTCCTTCATGGATTGCAATGGCAGTTAGTACTGACCTTCATACTCCCCAGAGGATAAATCCACTGACTTTGATTAATGTCTGACTCTTTTGTCCCTCAGTAAAGTTATAATGGTGCTCTCTCTCTCTGACATTTGTAGGCCTGAAGCCTTCTCATCGATCATTCCAAGACTTCCTTCCTCGCTTTTGGTGTATTTGAGGTCAGGCTCGCCTAGGTCACTTTGAGACAAGAGCATCAGGCCGAAAACATCCTGTCAGGAGAATGTCCGAAGTTAGTGTAATATTTGATATTCTTTGGCTGTTACCTGTTAGAGAGTTTATTTTGACAGACGTTTCACGAAGTTTTGAGCAACTAAAATTCACAAAGATGACGGTGCGGTCGGTAACGTAAAGGAATTATCTGTCTCACGAAAGTGTAAGTGCGGGCGTAGTTAGGGACCGTCGTAAAAGTGCAACACGATCTATTTCAAGCTTCAATGACTTTTTCAACATAGAAATGTTAAACAACTGACATTATACAGAGTGATAGCCGTTGAACATTTCACGTCTATAAATCTGTAAAGAATAAATAACAAAAAAACCCCAGCAAATTATGGTTATCAATCATTTCCTTAATTATGCGCATTTCAAGCTTTCTCTTTCAATACCATGTTCATTTATGAATATATTGACATCAAACCAATTCTCATGTGTCCTGCTCATCCTCTCACAACTTTCACAGCTAACACCATTATCAGTGAAATCCCTGTTGAAATCCCAGTTGTTGTTTTTTCCCCACAAACTAATCACTGTGAGAGGGTTGTGATAGGATGAGGACGAGCAAGAGACATATGAAGTGTTTCAATGTCAATATATTCATAAATTTGCATAATTAAGGAAATGGTTAATTAATAACCATAATTAAGTTTATTTTTCTATTTTTAGTAATTTTTCTTTACAAATTTACAGGTGTTAAATGTTTAATGGCTGTCTCTCCATATAATGTCAGTGGTTGTGGTTTTCCAAGTGGGAAAAACAAAAAGTTATTGAAGCTTGAAATGAAACAAATTGCACTTTTATGGCGGTCCCTAACTTCCCACTGCCAGTGCACGGGACACACGTCTCTCCTGCATCTCATCTTTGGTCATCTTGAGTTGATAAAAACTGTGAAACGTCTGTCAAAATATGCGTTCCAGCATGTTCCAAAATTGAGAGACATCGAGGCTTTGACACGGAACTACTGGAGGTAAAAAGAAACGACGAATAACAGATATTAAACTAACTTCACCCCGACATCACACCGACGCACTGACTGTTTGGAGATCCTGTGGAGAGCTTTCCTCAGATGAACCAGGACGCATAGACCTTGGAATATGAGTACAGCAGCTCAGTGACATTGCCAAGAGCAGATGGTGCCTCTTTTAAAATTTCCTTCACGGGTTTGGACAACACGTTCTGCATGCGTAACAGTGCGTGATTTTATGTCCAAACAATCAGAGTCAGAGTACTTCATTGATCTCCGAGGGGAGATCGGGACAGTTGCAGTTGTTCTCGATATAGAAAATTGTTAATCTGTTCTACAGTGTGTTAATGATTGTGCAACATCCATCTGCAGTTCAATAAATATAAACATATTACATTACTTTTTATTTAGTTATTTAGCAAGTTTAATTCAGTTACATTTCACCGTTTCACTTGTAAAAATAATTTAATTTCCATATTGCGATTCTAGTAATGATCCTGGCATTTTAAAAATGACACTTAAATTTCTAGGAACCCCACTATTACTTTTGCCCTAAAGAATCTCTGTGACATCATGTTCTTCATCACGACAACACGTCCACCTGTAATGTAATCAAAATTTTTGAGCTCCAGGCGACACTCGTTAAAAAGGAGGTGATGCGCGCAGTCTTTGCCTCATATACCCGGTGTTGTGTCTGGACACACCAACTGCTGAAGCCGTTCCCGGGTGGAGTTATTAGTGGGCAGAGAAGTTTTCAGCTAACGCTACGATTTGTCAGATGACTGTCATCACTTTTCAATGCGTCCGTCTGTAACACGCCTCGATGAACAACAATTGTAGAATAATCCATCAAAACGACAAGTTTGATGTTGTCGTAAGCACGGACATGTCTGTGGTTATTTTGCAACAGTCTGAAGCTGGCTGAGCAAAATGTAACCAGCGGATCCGCCTCGGGTTGCTGTGGTTTGACGTTGCACAACATCGCTCCAGTTAGAGACTGCAGATGGAACAGATGCAGTACCAGCTGCCCTCACAGGGCTGTTCAAAGAATGAGAGGAAAGAAAAGACAGGCTACTGAAAGGCGTTTGGGTCTTTTTAAAGAGTTTTTGAATGGGTGTGCTTTCACCAAAATAAGTTACCAAAATATTATGGAACACAAGTGCGCTGAGCTGTCGACCTGCTCTGAGCGTTCTTGACAGTGCGCGCGCTGGCAATGCCACATCCTCTACCGCGCCTTTCCTCCCACTGGGGCGCACAGCAAAGTAACCAAGATGACAAACGGGTACAGGCGAGGAAATACGCTCAGTGCGCCCCAGGAAAATATCAGTTTCGACGGTGTGACACAAAAATAAAGGTCACAGCTCAGCGCACTTGTGTTCAATGATAGTATGGTGTTGCGTTTGGACAAGAGTGGGTCATGGCGTTCACATGAGACTGCCTTCAGCCAGTCGGGACAGATACTGATGTTGAGCCTGAGCAGACTAAATGTAGACATGAGGTCGGATCACGCTGGGTATATTTGCATGGATGAAAGTATGGTGAAAAGCAGATAAAGAACATTAGGTGAAACTTACAGTGTTGCATGAGCCTGTATAGATTTATGATGGCACAGCCTGCCCATTGCAGGGCCTAACATGAATCCAACTTTTGGCACATTTTACTGTGGAACTGTCACCTAAGACAAAATAAATAAATAAATAGATAGATAGACAAAGAAAGAAAGAAAGAAAGAAAAACTGTGAGTTAAAGCAGTGCAGCGGGGTAAATGAAAGATAACAGTGTAGGTCTATTGAGTTGGAGCAGATTTGCATCAGTTTATGCATTAAAAACCAAATGTGAACTGGGAGGCCAAGGGTGAGACAGCTTGTTGAGACGGTTATGATGTGCCAACAGGAGCTGTTACCCTGTGCCCATTTCCTCTAGAGCTGCAAGAACAGGAACAGGAAGACCAGCTTGTGGTTTATAAATCTAAAATCAGCAACAAAGCTTTTTACTGCCACCCACCGTTGTACTAATTCTGCAAACAGCATATGCATGAGCAGTTTAACTAGTAAATAAATGAGTGTGAAGCAGAGCTACACAGCGATAGGGGGCTGTGGTCACAGGCGAGGGTTTTACTACCTCTAACCCTGACAGTAACCCAGCGTAAACACACCCAAAACCTCATATACCAACCAAGAGGGTTAAGTGAATCTTTATGATATTAATTCATAAGTCAATTTGCCTGAAAAGAGCCTTAAAAACTTCTTGTTGTGAAATTATTGAACTATTGTTGAATTATAGTTTTTGTTGCCGCTTGTTTCCTCCTGCTGGCCACTGATTGAGGATGTAAATCAACCGTCACACCCTGCCCTGAGAGGCTGGGTGTGTGCATGTGTGTGTGTGTATGTGTGTAAGTGTCAAGCAAGAGACAGTCAAAAATTTGAGGGGGGCAGGATTTCCTTTATAATTTAGGATGTGTTGAGTAGGATAAAGCTCTACGGGCAGCAGACATTCTGATCTCGTCACCCAGGTAAGTGCCAACATCTCTGCCAACCTCATTTTATTTCATTTAAATCCATCTGCTAAGCTGGTATCAGAGTGTTTACTGTTCATTCACAGAGTACAGACTGCTGTATGTGTCCCCAGGGTGATGGAAACTGTGTAAAAATCAGGTCTTTTATTGAGAGTTTTTATTCTGAATATTTTTTCTCCTAAAATGTTCTGTTCTTAAAATAATGAGGAGTTTGTGGTGTAGCCAGCAACAGAGTGAAACGTGTAGAAAACCTCTCTCTGTCAGTTTCATTGCCTCATCATCAACCCACACAAAACATAATATAGAATAATAGTAGAATATGCTTATCAGAAAATGACTTATGACAAAACATGACAAAAACATACCGATATATTTGTGCTTTACTATTGTCAGAAATGATTTTGATCTGCCAATTGGTTGAAGTATTTGATGATTCCCACAATGTTGAAGTTGTGGTGTGTGTGTGTGTGTGTGTGTGTGGGGGGGGGGGGGGGGGGGAAGGAAGTAAAGTTTATACAAATAAGTCCAAAGAATTAGCATGTATTTTTTGTTTAGTGCAAAACCAGTGGAGAAAACCTCCAGCAGAAGCAGAACTTACTTTTTTTTACTGAAAACTCTGAACTCTGACAGGAAGACACTGTGTAGATTTCACCATATGCTCTGCCCAAGTTTTATCCCTTTGTAAAAACAAATATTCCATTTATTGACTGTCTTTTCTGAAGAACTTTCCAAAAAATTGGCCCTATCACAACAAATACACAGTGGTTACTGTACTTTTCTTAAAGCGTTTCATTGTATATTTATTTATGTCTGACACATTAGATGTCACAGACATCAAATACTTGCAATAAAAGACATAAAGACATAAAAACTCTTGTAATTAATCCAAAACAAAAATAGCTAGCTGATGAATGTTGTCTAACAGTTGTCTTGAGAAGAATAAGACAGAATTAGATGTGTTCTGCAGTAAAAGATGTTTTTGTTTTTAACACCTTGCCTTCTGCAGTTCCTGCACTGATGAAAACAACATAATATTCTCTGATCTACCCTTCCTTCCTCTTAAGGAGTTCCATACCAGTGATCTGTGCCCTTTTGACCTGGAATGCACCTGGCAAGCATGACGACATCTGGATTTCAAGCCTTCCTCTTCCTCATCCTCCTCCTCCTCAGCTCCTTCTCATCCCTGCTTTATTTCAGCTTCTTGGGCCAGAAGTTTTATCAACAGAAATGTCATCCAGATGTTTTTCAGAGAAACATCAGCATCCTGTTGTGGCACTGGCCGTTTGGCCGCTCCTACGAGCTCCATGGAGACAAATGCCTTGAGATGTACAACATCAGCCGCTGTTTCCTCACTGATAACAAATCTGCTTTCTCCACTGCAGATGTGGTTGTCTTCCACCATCAGGAGCTAAGCAGAGGTGTGTCCTCGCTGCCCCTGCACCAGGATCGGCCAGCCTCCCAGCACTGGGTGTGGCTGTCTCTGGAGCCCCCTGCCAACAATGCAAACCTTACACAGCTCAATGGTCTCTTCAACTGGACGATGAGCTACAGACGTGATGCAGACATATACATCCCTTATGGAATGACTATGTTAGGAGGTGATGAGAGAGACTTCCCGGCTGTTCCAAACCGCACCTGCCTTGTCAGCTGGGTGGTCAGCAAATACTGGCCTCACCAGGCTCGGGCTCATGTTTACCAAAGTCTAAAGAAGCATATTCCCATTGAGGTGTATGGCAAGTGGAACAAGAGACCCCTGTCAAGGAAGAATCTGTTGCCCACTATTGCAAACTGTAATTTTTACCTGTCTTTTGAGAACTCTGAGGTGAAGGACTATATCAGTGAGAAGCTCTGGAGGAACGCTTTTCAAGCAGGAGCCGTGCCCGTGGTTCTCGGCCCAAGCAGGGCCACCTATGAGGCCCTGGCCCCACCTGGTTCCTTTATCCATGTGGCTGATTTCAAGAGCACAGCAGATCTGGCTGCCTATCTGAAGCATGTGGCTGCACACAGGCAGGCCTATGAAAAGTACTTCCAGTGGCACCGAACTCACAGAATAAAAATCTACACTGACTGGAGAGAAAGGCTGTGTCAGATCTGTGTTCAGTATCCCAGTTTACCAGCACACAGAGTCTATCATGACCTGGAGAGCTGGGTTGACAGCTAAAATTTTTATCTCTACGTGCTTTCAGGTCAGTTTCAGAAGTGTTGCTGCTGGGTTACCACATGCAAATTCAAACCATACAGTGACAATTCTCTGTTGATGTATACTTACCTCAGTCAGCTATACACTTATGGTAAACCGTGAGGAACTTCACACCGCAGAAACAAATCTCAAGTGGTTTGTTGTGCTGGTAGTGTGTTTTCTGAAAAAGTGGAAGTAGAAGCTTGCAAAACCATAAATAAGCATGTTCCATTTCTTGTAACCACAGAGGAGAGATTCTCTTCATGACAATGGAAAAAATGAGGGGTATTTCATTACTCTTCTCCTGAAATGTCTGCTCATGAAAAAAGAAAAAATATTTAATAAAAAGGCATTTTGTTTTCCTTGTTTGATGGTTGCTTTTGTCTCAGGGCCCCAGTGTGTTTGAAAGTACTTTTTAGATCATCTCCTCTGATTTGATGGTTAATGTTTGGTTAGGTTTAAACAACTGAAACTACATGGTTTCAGTTGTTTTTATTAACATTTTTACAAAGCGTTTTTTCAAAGGACATGAGAGACAGTAATCAAATTATACAGTAAAAAGCAAAATCAGATAAATGACAAACATATATTGTGTAGTGTATGCCATGACAATGAATACAGTCTCTTGTTCTTTGAGTTAAAAGGCCATCAGCTGTGTTATGGACAAGTTGCAGATGATTTAGTGCTTTTCCACTGAATAATAAACAGCCCAAAATCTGCTTCTGACAATTTGTGTCATCAACACACATAAAATGAGACTCATGTCCATGAATTTATTGCTCCAGAGCATGCTGGGAGTGTTCCCAATACACTTAAAGTAGGGCTGGGCGTATCGATCTAAATATCAATAGTATCGATACCAAGGTGCCCATCGGTATCAGATCGATACTAGCGTGATGAGATCGATACTTTTGTTGCAGTTTCTCGTCTATACATCTAGTAAATTACTCGGATTTCCTCACAGAGTTCATGCGAGCAAGCCGTGTGCAAACAGCGGAAATAAAGAGAAGCGCGGTGTGGACCCTGTTCACTGCAGCTGATAAGGGAACTGCCACATGTGATGTGTGCAAGAAAGTAATTCACCACTGTGGTAACACCACAAACTTGCACAAACACATTAAAGCAGCTCACCCTCGGGAGAACTCAGAGCTACAAAAAAAAGTTAAGGAAAGAGGAAGAGGAGGGGGGAGATCCCCAAACACACACAAGACCCCCGGCACAGAGACAGTGGTCTCTGGCAGAGAGACCACTTCAGCAGACTGATTAAACTATTATCATATGTTCAGCCAGTTGAAAAAAATCTTAATTGTTTTACTGGAACTCAAAAATATACACTTCTATAAAGATATATACCTCAGACCTGAAATATGAATATGGCTGAATATAATAACCCTTTGTGTTAACTGTGTTAACACTTGCCATATTATTGATGACAAGGAATAAAAAAACCTGTTTATTTGCCAAAAATGTTTGTCCTGTGTTTTATCATAATCATAATCAACAAACTAAAGGAAAAAATCACAAAATTATTCAATAATCATGACAAGTAAAAAGTATCTGTATCAGTATCGGCGATACTAGCCCTGTATTTAATTGGTATGGGATCGATATCAAGATTCCCAGTATCGCCCACCCCTAACTTAAAGTTCAGACTGGACATTAAAAAATGTTCATAGCCTCAGTCTTTATATCTGAAGTCAATGTGGAGTATTCACTTCCTTGTTTCTCTGGCTTACTGACAATCATCTTTACATGCTTCAGAGCTTCTGCAAATTCTGCTAAGTTATCTGATTTCTTATTGCATCATTGCTCTCATGAGTCAATGTGATAGCATGCGAGTTCTTCTTGACAAAATTCTGACTCATTCATATTGTACCAGACAACATTCAGAGGCCAGAATAACATCAAAATCACTTTTACTGCTTTTCTCTTTCTGTGCCACCCAAATGTCTCCCTGAGGCCTTCTGATATCAATGAGAGAAGTTCTAGGAAAAATAATGGAAGAGAAAAAGCTCTCCAGGGGTCTCAGGAGTGTCTTTGACTGTTGATGTGCAAGATGACAATTAGCTTTGTCATTTTGTCTCTGCACTGAGTGTGATACATCACACTGACAGCCATACACTCTGCTCTGCCTTGTCTAGAGCAATGGCTTCCTTCAGTTCCCCAGATATCTGGAGGCCACATTTTTTACTTAAAAACCCTAACCCTTAATAAAAGACGCTTATTATGCTGCACTGAAAAGCAAGACTGTAAATTCATTGTGAAGAGCATTTGAGTCTAAGGAAGTCCATGTCTATGTAGTATATACATAAACTATTTACTTGAATTGCTCTCAGAGAGGCTGTGTGTGGTTTTTGAGAAATTGGAGATTGAGTCACGCACTTTTAGCGGGCTTATAGAGTGTTTAAACAGACAGATCTCAATGTGTTGGTTCTCATTACATCTGCTTTTACATTGATAATCCTGTACATATGCTGTGGATATGGATCATTTCCAGCACTACACACATTCTCTTTTTTCTGTGAGCATAACACTGAATTGGGGAAATACTATGGCATAATTACAGCTTGTTTTCCTAGTTTTAGCCTTGCTTAATTAGCATCTATTTTGGATCAGTATATTCAGATTCCTGCTGTACCCCTTGCTTTGACTGTAAAGCAGAGATATGTGAGAAAACAAGGCAAGAGGGTTCCACTTCCAAATATCCTAATGATATTATTATTATTTCAATAAATGAATAAAAAAATGATCAAAAACCTCAATAAAAGCCTGTTGAATAAATGAGATATTAATGATAGTCAGCACTGTATTCTGTGACGTTACCTGATATGAAATGGTCGCTACAGAAGCGGAATCTGCTGCTTGTGGGGTCCCTTCAGTTTCCTTCTGTTTGCTTCTAGCCCGTTTTATGGCAGTAAAGTTGACACAGATGACTATGTCAACTTTCAGGATCTTTAAGAACATGCTCAAATGCTCTCCTTGTCCCTCATTGTTCTGATAACCCTACCAACAATAGCTATTCACCATATTCACTCTGTATAAATACAATAGGCACAGAGACCGGCTGCCAGCAGTCATTTGCCCTGCAATATTCCCACTTTCCCGCCAATATGGTGACATTTTTTAGTTTTATGAGTCTTTATGACTTGTTCTGTCAGTATTGACACCATGTAATTTGACCCTCTGTTCACCCCTTTCACTTTGCATAGGGGTATGTCCAGTGCCTAGTATAACACTTCAATAATATTTATATGACAGTACACAACACTGAAAGGAGACATTCAGCATGTGTGTTTGATTCTGGTAGTTGGCTCTTCTATGCTTAAGGATCATTTTGACTGCAAGATATTAACTTCTAACAGTCTTTTTCCATTGCGGTATTGACTTGAAGGAGTACTTCCTCCACCACTGACAGATATCACTCTGAAGGGGCTGGTCAAAGTAGGCGTCCTGGTTTGTCCATCAAACATGCTGCCAATTGTTATATTTGGAACTACTTTCTACCAAAGAAATAGTCCCTGTCAACAGTCTGATGTGTCTTTGGGTGAATGAAGCCTTTAAAACATGACAGAAATGTTCCCCATTGACCCTCAAACAACGTGATTAGTGGTTATTTTCTGAAAAAAAAAAAAAAAAAAAAAAAAAGAGACTCCACAACAAGCCATGTTTCACTTCAGATTATATAAATATTTATTTCCTTCATTTCAGCTGTGGTATATCCACATGCATGCTAAACATGGTGGGAAAGAAGTTTTCCTTGTGTATAGAACTCAATAGAATTATATGTAGTCTCAAAACAGTCTGTATCAAAGCTAGCTAGCCTAAGTAGTTGCTCTAGATTCACAAGACCAATTCATCATCAGAGAGAGAATGACGAAAACAAGACAACCTGCTCGGTTTTTGTTTAGCTCTCAGCACTGATGAAGGGAAAGCAGAGCTATGTAGCGTTTAAAAAAGGCAAACAACATGACAATTTTATCTTTTCTGGTAATCCCTCACCCTTCCAACCAACACACTGTCCTTCATTTTGATCCACAAGCTCAGTAGGTTTGAATAAAACAGTCTTTACAACACAGTTAAAGATCTCCAGTGTTAACACTATCTCGCTGTAGATATATCTTTTTACATATTGACACTCATGTATGTGTATGTGTGCAGGTCAAGTACAGTATAACTTGCTCCTCCACTGTGGGAGGGCTGAGAGGCTGAGATAGTGGCAGCAGGCTGAGGAGAGGAGCCACAGAGAGCAGCTTTCCTGAGAGACGACAGCGAGAGGCCACAGTTACATCAAGGGTTCCTGCACTGTTTTCCTGCCAAACATCTGTCACTGGAGCTGAAGAACCATCCTAGGCGTGTAGTATAATCTATGATCTATGCAGTGGGGCATGATGACTGTACAAAATACAGAACGGAAGTTGTGCACTAAGCAGTTATGCTGGGCGAGGGTAGCAGCTTCAGTAAAGGAAAAAAACAGAGAATATTCATTAGGGATACACCAGTCCAATCCACCATATGGGCATTGGCAGATACCATCATTATAAAAATTCAATGTTTCTAATATTGTCTACGTTCACTCAGTCATTACAGACCAAGTTGGTATCTTGGTGTCAGAAAGACAAACATGGATTGGTGCATTCCTCATAGCTGTACACTGTCAATGTTTTAATTAAAGGACTTGTCTGCGGTTTATGTATCACAAATTTAAAATGTAAAAATATGACTTAACATTTTTTGTTTGAAAACATAAAATTGAAAATTTTCAACTTGAAAATGAAATTGTAAATTGGGCTTCTATATTTGAAATTGGCAAATGTACTCAGTTCCACTGCTCTGGTTTCTGGTCAGGGTTGCCATATCTGCTTGGTATAAAAAAAATCTGTGTTTTTCAAGTATCATTTTAAAATTGGCAGATTCCACATTTAAGGGTCCCAGACTTTACTCAGAAATGTAGCAGCTTCTCCTGTAACTGTAGGGATTATACGTCCCATTCTGGGGGAATTTTCTTTCCATTTATCTTTTTTTTTCCTAGCCAGTGGGGTATTTTCAATTGCATTTTTTTTAAACAGTCCCCTTTGCTGCTGAATCACTGTGCCACTGTGGGATTAATGAAGAATTATCTTACCTTATGTATACATTTTTTTGTGATTTCTATGACACTGATTTGTTTTTCGACAATGTCTTCATCTACTCCCATCATCTGAGGAAGTGAAGACGCAGTGGAACTTGATGGAAATGTCTCCACAACAACTGGAAAACTCTGAGGCTATATGTGCACGCTAATGATTTTCCATTGGACTGCTTTAAGGGCCAACACAAAGCCAATCACCATATGAAGCCAATTAAATAACCAGAATATAAGGGCTGGATGTGGAAAGCTATTTTTTCACATTGCTTTATGTGTAGTCTCACGTAGCCAGACCTAAGATTATCTCAACACTTCATTCTGCAACACAAGCTCAGATAGTTTTGTTGTTACAGCACAGCCTCCTCTGCAGTGTGCTGTGCCAGTATGTGTTTCTGTTGCTGCTGTATATAAATATACTTGATAGACACTCACTGCAGTACACAGACTGTTCTACTTATATAATATACTTTGGGTTTTCTGCCAAATAAATCCTGTTGAGATGCCTCATCCTAACCCATGCCAAACTCTGTATGAATGAATGACATTAAATTTACTAACTGACCTTTATTATGGGGCAAGCTACACCTCCCAAAACACATGTAGGCTGATACCTCATTTCCATTCCTGTTTGGAGCCAATAAACACATCTGTGCTCCCTTACACTGCAAATGGAGTGAAACGAGGTAGAAATATGTTTTGAGTGGAGCATCCCTTTTATGTTTGTAATTCCGTGATCTAATGCAACCAAAAAAATAAAAATAAAAAAAAGTTTCAATAAATTTTAAGTCATGTCGCCCATCCCTAGTTATACTGATAGACCCTGCAAATTTGGCAAGTTTTGTCTGTTAAAGACTTGGTAGGATTGAAACATTGCCTATTCCCATCTAAAGAAAGTTTGGGAGTTCTGTTTTAATATGCAGATACTCTCAGCTTTCCCTTTAATCTATAAAACTATGACACTTCAGTTAAAAATTATGATGCACAATAATCCTTTCCACATGTGTAGGAACCCTGCAAATGCTGTATAGTCAAAGATAAGGAGACAGATAACAGTTCAATATTAGACACTGCACTCAGGAATCTAGCGGAGCATTTTTACACACAAACTGAGTGAGAGGTAAGATCTCTTTCCTGTACAGGTCAGCAGCTATTTACAGATCACAAAACCATGGTGACAAGCCATGGCAGTCAGATACCATATATACAGGATGGACTCGCTCTGTTTCAGAGTTCTAAGTAGTTTTCAAATTCCTTTGAAATCATTCATGTATATTCATATAGATATCTATATGAATATATATATATATAGACATAGATATAGATATAGATATGTATGTATGTATGTATGTACACACACACACACACACAAAGAAAGGAAAGGAGCACAATGCAAAAGTTTGGGCAAATTAAGCTGTCAGTTGCTCTGAAGGTCTCAGACCAATCAGCTTGCTATTAAAGGCAAAGTGAACAAGTTTTTTTGGATTGTTCACAGTCATCATTAGGGATGGCCAGGTGATGAAAATTTCAACTTTATACTCTGACTCCTTAAACCTTGTTCCAATAGTCAGCAGCCATGGGCTCCTCTACACAGCTGCCCAGCACCCTGACAATTAAAACAATTCATCCCCACCAAGCAGAGCAGGCTAAAAAAGAATGCACTGTGTAGTTGTTTCCTCAGTTTGTAATGTAATTAAGAAATCTTCCCCCACGTTTGACTGAAAAAGAGCTTCACTGGCGCTTTAGCAGACTCTGGATGGCGGACTGTTGTACACCTGCACAAGTCCTGTGGACTGATGGAGTTAAAATAGAACTTTTGGGGATCAATGAGCAAACGTATGCTTGCAGGAAACAAGGTGCAAAATGTCATGAAAAGAACGACTCTCCAACTCAAGCATGGCGTGCCTTGGGTTTGTGTTGCAGCCAGTGATATGGGGAACATGTCACTGGAAGAGGGAAGAATGGAAGCAAACATCACACCGTCTATAGAAAAGCTGATGATGAAAACAGGATGGCTTCTACAACAAGATAAAGATATTGAGCCTCAACACATCAAAATCCATCGGTTCGGGAGCCGGCAGATTTCGTCTCTGCTTTTTGCAGATGATGTTGTCTTGTTGGCTCCGAGTGTGAAGCAGCTGGGATGAGAGTCAGCACCTCCAAGTCCGAGGCCATGGTTCTCGACCGGAAAAAGGTGGTTTGCTCCCTCCAGGTTGGGGAAGGGTTCCTGCCTCAAGTGGAGGAGTTTAAGTATCTCGGGATCCTGTGTGAGGGATCACGAGTGAGGGAAAGATGGAGCGTGAGATTGACAGGCGGATCGGTGCAGCGGCAGCAGTAATGCGGTCGCTGTACCGGTCTGTCCTGGTGAAGAAGGAGCTGAGCCGAAAGGCGAAGCTCTCGATTTACCGGTCAGTCTACGTTCCTACCCTTCCTACCCTATGGTCATGAACTTTGGGTCATGACCGAAAGAACGAGGTCCCGGATACAAGCGGCTGAAATGAGTTTCCTCTGCAGGGTGGCAGGGCGCTCCCTTAGAGATAGGGTGAGGAGCTCTGTCACCCAGGAGGAGCTCAGAGTAGAGTCGCTGCTCCTCCACATCGAGAGGAGTCAGCTGAGGTGGCTCGGGCATCTCTATCGGATGCCCCCTGGACGCCTCCCAAGGGAGGTGTTCCAGGCATGTCCCACCGGGAGGAAGCCCAGGACACGCTGGAGCGACTATGTCGCACGGCTGGCCTGGGAACGCCTCGGGATCCCCCCAGAAGAGCTGGAGGAAGTGTCCAGGGAGAGGGAAGTTTGGGCATCCCTGCTCAGGCTGCTCCCCCCGCGACCCGGCCCCGGATGAAGTGGGAGAAAATGGATGGATGGATGGATGGATGGATGGATGGATGGATGGATGGATGGATGGATGGAAGGATGGACTACACAAGCTGAAGAGTTTGCAGTGGTCCTCACAGTCCCCTGACCTAAACATCATCAAAAATCTGGCGATAACAAAATCCTGCAAAGATGAATGAAAAGGCTGTCAGCTGGCTACAAAAATGTCTGCAAGCCGTGATCCTTCCAAAAGAGGTGTTACTAAAAGCTGACCATGCAGTGTGCCCAAACCTTTGCTTCAGACCTTTTTCAAAAGATGGAGATAAAATAAAGCTAAAGATGACATATTTCTTTCACAGTTAAAAAAAATGCCATCTTTAACTTTGGTGATCAGTCCACTTTCTACTATTTTTACTATTCACAGAAACAGAAATTTGACCAGGGTGCCCAAATGTTTGCATACCACTGTGTGTGTGTGTGTGTGTGTGTGTGTGTGTGTGTGAATACTGTCTGTATATCAGTAGCAAGTTTGCACAAGAAACTTGTAAGGACTGTGAATGCATATTAACTTTCATAACACAGCATAATCAATTCATGCATAGAGGAACTAGACTGAGAACACAATGGCTACATAACACATACTGATAAAGATCACGGTGCTGCATGGAGGCATGTTCAGGAAAAATTAAAATCTCATTTTTAAAAAAAAAAGTACTTAAATGAAAAAACCTGCAGTGAGAGCTCAATGAATTAAGGACTATTTACTGATTAATAAACATGGATATTCATGAAAATCTATCAATGAACTGATAGAAATACTTGTGGTACCTCAGTGGCATCAGAGCTGTCCTTGTACAGGAATCAGAGAGACAGACTGACAGAGGTCATTTTGAGTTCTTGGATATTGGCTGACTGTAATTTGTGAGCAAAAATAGGAAGAAAGAGTGATGACATAAAAAAGAACAGATGGCTGCAGAATGGGAGAATTTGGTCCCAGATTCAGTCCTGCTTCAAACAAGAAATCAGCCCTGTCCTGTAAATGTCCATGAACGCCTCACTCCTCATCCTCTTCCTCCTCCATGTACCTTACACTCTTCATCCAGTCAATTAAAATGCTGGACTGAGCACAGGAGTGTATGTTAAGTATGTGTATGTATGTAAATTCAACTACTTGAGAATGTAAAACTTCTCAGTGTCCAGGTTTACTTGTGGAACCTCTGAAAGTAAAGGGTGGAGTCGTCAAAGAGTGGGTTCTTCACCTCCATTTCCCCTGTCTAAACAGACAAGAGAAAACAGAAAGGAACAGACCGTGAGTAACATTGTTCATTAGCGGAAATGAAATGTTTTCTCTGTCAGGCCAATGATTGTGTTCAGGTTATGTTTGCAAACAGGAGTTTGATTTTGTGGATTAATAGTATATGTTAAATGTAACAAAAATCACAGTACATGATCTTCAAACTGGAAGTAGCACTCAAACACACAGTGCAAATATCTTTCATTTTTACCATTGCTGAACAATTTGCCAAAAACCCCGTGTAATTTCTCTATTTGATTTGACCGATAAGTACCCACTGAAGTGGCTATATATATAACTACATATTCATTGGCTATACGAAGTGCCAGTCTGCTCAACTGACTGCAATTATCTCGAACTTTACAGGAAAGACAAGCAGGAGGCACTTCCTTCCTTCATTGCAGGCTGTGGACATGAGATCCTAATTGGTCAAATGAGGTACAAACACAGCAGTTGTGTGCATAAACGGGCAGAGTGGCCTGTGGGCTGGCTGTCAGAGTGTTCAAGAGGCTGTGGTATGCTCTTTGGATTTTCCCCTTTCCTTTGGTGTTTTATATAGTTTTTTTTTTTTTTGCATGGAAAATGTCTGCAAAATTACACAAAGCCCAAAGTCCACACCAAAGGGAATCATTCTCTCCCACAGAAAACACTGCTCCTGAACACAGCACTGCCTCAGCTCAGTGACCATTCTCTGCCTCCTAACTCTCTGCTGTTACAATATGAAGACGTGGAAGGAAACTTTATGAGCAAAGCAGCCGATATCTCCAATGTCGGCTGCAAGAACCAACAAAGTCCTCATGTACTGTCACCATCTGAGGATGTCCCAGTGGACTGACTTAATTTTTCATGGAAATGTGATAGAAATCTCCCCACAAGGACCAAAAAAAATGTGTGTGCTAATCATTTTACTTCAGACTAGGGTTGGGCGGTAATCCAGTAATAAGGTATCCTGCAATATCTAAAAATAGCGACAGTATCAGTTTCATTACTGTCATTAAAAAAACAAATGCTGCGTATATAGGTCTGTAGGGGCCTAACATAATTGAAGCATCGTCATAACAAAAATGAAGTCCACTCCGTTCAATGTATCAGGTTGATTTTTTACTTTTAGACTGTCTAAAAGTACATGCTAAAAAATGAACCTGAGCAGTTTTACAGGTGTTTTAACACAGGTATGTCCAGGCGCTCATTTAGGTGCATCTGGGCAGAGTACCGTTATCTCTTCCAAACATACGGAGAAACTCCTCTGTTGAAAACACTTTTTCAGCCTTTGTTCTGCTTGTTATTGTTCTTAGCTCTCATAAAAGGACGAAATGCAAATAAACCAGTAAAATAACACTTCGGGCTGCTCAGCAGAGTCCTCTGTGAGCGCTCTGCTCATTCATGAGATAGAGCGCTGAGACTAACTGCGTACAGTAGTTACACTGGTCAATAACTGGGCTGGGCGTATCGATCTAAATATTGATAGTATCGATACCAAGGTGCATATCGGTATCGGATTGATAACGTCTGCTGCGTGATGAGATCTATACTTTTGTTGCAATTTCTCTTCTATACATCCAGTAAATTACTCGGATTTCCTCACAGAGTTCATGCGAGCGAGCCGTGTGCAAACAGCGCATCTGTGTCCACTCCTCCTGCTCTGCCGGAGAGCAGCCTGTGATGGCAGAGAGAAAGAGAAGCGCGGTGTGGACCCTGTTCACTGCAGCTGATAAGGGAACTGCCACATGTGATGTGTGCAAGAAAGTAATTCATCACTGTGGTAACACCACAAACTTGCACAAACACATTAAAGCAGCTCACCCTCGGGAGAACTCAGAGCTACAAAAAAAGTTAAGGAAAGAGGAAGAGGAGGGGGGAGATCCCCAAACACACACAAGACCCCCGGCACAGAGACAGTGGTCTCTGGAAGAGAGACCACTTCAGCAGACTGATTAAACTATTATCATATGTTCAGCCAGTTGAAAAAAATCTTTATTGTTTTACTGGAACTCAAAAATATACACTTCTATAAAGATATATACCTCAAACCTGAAATATGAATATGGCTGAATATAATAACCCTTTGTGTTAACTGTTGAAGGAAAATTAGTATTCCTATTTAGGCTACATGCAGATTACAGTTACAGACTTAATTATCTTAATCATTTTGTTATTTCACCTAGATATTACAAGGACCATTGCTGAGATGATAGTGAAGGACCTACAGCCCATCTCTGTGGTTGAACAGGAGGGTTTTAAGAGTCTAGTGAAGACACTTGATCCCTGCTACAGGATTCCAAATAGGAAATATTTCATGGGAGAGAAAATACCTTCATTGTATGAAGAATGTCGCTCAAAAGTAAAAAAATGTCTCGATGCTGCTGGCAGTGCTGTATTGACCACTGATATGTGGACATCAAGAGCCACAGGGGCTTATTTAACCGTCACTTGCCATATTATAGATGACAAGGAATAAAAAACCTGTTTATTTGCCAAAAAACTTCGTCCTGTGTTTTATCGCCGAGTTTTTGTCACACAGTGAGGAGGCAGACATCTTCGTGATCATCAGACTCTCTGCTTTCATATGATACCAGGCCTTTGTGGTTTGCGTGAAATCAGCAGATGCAGTACCTTTGACGTGCGCTATTTTCGTGTTTTCGTTGCATGCACATATAATTTCTTGGGGTATGAATTGTTTGGGTGGCAATGCTTGGTAGTTTCTCCCTGTCATTCTGGTATGCTACAAATTAGGACGGTATCAAAGTTTGGATACCGCCCAACTCTACTCCAGGCTGCTTTGAAGGGCAGCACAAAACTAAAAACAAAGCATGAGAACTGTTCTGGTGTTCGCTGCAAGAACCAACACAAAAGTCTTCATCACTTTATTCTTGAGGGAAACACGAGGGGCCCGCCCTCACAATGACTGAAACACTGTGTGTGCATTTTAGTGTTACTCCGCTGAACTGCTCTGTCAGCGAGGGTAATGCTTCAAGCTCAAGGATGGACTGATACCAGCTGTCTGTCGGCTGACTTGGGAGCCGTACATTATGTGATGTATATGTTGTTTTATGAATTATTTTGTTGGTTTCCCCATCCAGTAGTGGAATGGGAAATATATGCCCGGTCCAAGTTTTGGGCCTTTTTGACGTATCATTGCAGGAACGGCACACATGTAACTAATAACACAAATGACATCTTAGTTACATTACAGCTGTATTAAGCTGTATCTGTTTAAGGGCTTCCTACTGACAACACTGACTGAGCATCGTGGGTGCTTATACTGACCTGATGATATACACAGTAATGTCTAACCTTTATTCTAAGATAATAATGCAGGGTTTACTCACAGGTGCCAATCCAGGACACTCATACACTGTGAAATCTCCGTCCTCGTTCTCCTCATCTGTCGACGCTCCTGAGTCTGGAACTTTTGGGTCATCCCTGTGTCTGCAGAGGTCACACAGAAAGACACACACAGTCATAAAATATTTAGAGGATAGGATAGAGACAAGGGGCAGGAGACACACGCATGCACAAGAAAGATGAGCGTGTCTGGGCTTGGAGGGTGACTCACTTCTCCAGGGAGAGCATCTGCTGCTTCTGGTGCTGGTAGTGGTACATTTGGGCACTGTGGGCCAGCTTCTTGTCCCCAGGCTGGAGAAAAGCGAGGGGAAGAGGGGACATAAGAAAGTCATTGGTATTCATCCAGATCTAGTCACACTGTTAAGCTGACATTTTCTTCACAGCATGTGTCTGTACTGCACATGTTCAAGCTGAAAGGACAGGTGTGTTTGGTTTTTTGGGGTGCTACCCAGAAAGAAACTGCTGGAGAACAGTGTTAAGGAGGTATTTAACATTAACCCAACAAAGCAGTGAATCAAGGCAACAAAACTGTATTCTCTGATTGTTTCATGGTGGTCACCTTCTCAAACACAAATAAACACATCCACACCTCCACCTACACCTCCACACAACCCTGCGGCATGGTGTCACATTGCTGGATTTTGTGTAAATGCAGCCGAAGCACATGCTTCACCCTGTCCACTGTCTCTCTGCTGTGTGTGTTAGTGTGTGAAGTCCTTGTAGTGTAACAATATAGACCTTTTTTACTCACCAAACTGTCAAAGGTTTGGGCTCTCATCAGTCCATACACAGGGTAGTCCACCTTCTGAGTTAGACGTACACCTTTCTGCAGTCTGTTAAAAAGGTCACGGTACAGTACTTGATTCTGATTCTGAACAAGCATTGCTGTGTTTTTGTGAAATTATTACCGGCAGATGGACAATTAGGACTTCTTAAAACAGTGCACACTAGATCAAAATCAATCATTTTCTTCCAAGACATGTCAAGAAGAAAACAGATCATTTCAAGCATCAACTTCTCTTTTGTGATTTACAAAATCTTTCTGTCTATTAAGGTTTGGGACATTCACCTGACTTACATCCACGCTGAGAAAATGTTCTTATGTTTTATGGGCGCAAATAAGGATCGTTAGTTGTTCACAAATAATTTCTCAGGCTGCAGTGGTATATCACCTTTTGCATGCGTGTGAAAACATTGCATGCATGTCACTGAAAGTGTGAATTTGTGAAAAGAAAAAAAAAAGTTTGTGCACATGTAATAAAGTTTTGCAGATGCAGAAAAACTTTTTTGTGCACACACGTTTAATTTGGCAAACTGTCCAATGAGGGGGCCAACGCTTCCCAGGTTGACTCCAGCACACTCAAGAGGGAAAACATTACCAGAATGAACCCAATAGAAACTTGTAGCTTGTACACTTCAGTGCCACATGCACACCCTTTACAAAAAATCACTAAATACAACTTTATTTAACAACATAGTTTTCTGTTAGCGGACATCAATAACAGCATTTTTTTGACTGAAGTAGAGCTGAAACAATTGGAGGCTTCATTAATTAGTTAATTGACAAAATATTAATTTGTTTAATTGTTTTAAGCACAAATTTGAAGAATTATCCGGTTCCAACCTTGGAAACTGGATAATTCTTTGACTCAAATATGAATATTTACCTGTTTTCTTTGTCTTCTATGATAGAAACTGAATATTTTTGAGTCTTAGACTGCTGATTGGACAAAACAAGAAAGTTTAAGATGTCTCTTTGGCCTCTGATGTTTACAAAAGGCATTTTTCTGACATTTTATACAGCAAATAATCACTTTAATTGATAAAATAATCAACAGATTAATCAACATGAAATAAAGCACTTCTATAGGTTATATCGTTAAATCCTGAAAGAGACGGAGATGAAATTTGAAGTCTCATGTAGGAGTTCAGAAAGGGAGGAATAAATCTTACCTGACCCAACAGGCTCCTGCTACGATCAAAGCCAGCGAACCAGCTACAACGAAGACGCTGCTCATGACTGAGAATAGATACATACAGACAGTTAGAGGGAGAGAGCGCAGTGCAGGCCTGTAGGTGTCAGAGGAAGACATGATCCCTGACTGAAAGCTCTGCAAATGTGTTTGAAGCAGAGTGCAGAGCTCACAGAAGTGACCAGCTGCTGAGTGTCAGGGTGCTGGTACGGCCTTTCAGGGTCTGCCGTGAAAACAGCACTGATGACGTAATGGACTGAGACAGAACTAATTGGCAGTAATGAACTAGTTTTGTTCTATGCTCGCCCATATTAAATTTGTGGTCAGTCTCGAGATTTCAGAACATTTCTTTAGAACAAAGGAGGTCATTTATGACACTGATCCAAATGTTTTGCAGTCTGAACATCTTTGAATGCATGCTCACATCAAGATAGGCGTTGTTCAAAAGATGTTTTTTCCCTCATCTTTATTTCCATGATTGAAAGTGAGGGCAGTTTAAGTTGAATCCTCCTGGCTGCTTCTGCGGGTTGTTTACTGGAAAATGAGATTCTGGTATTTTCCACTAATCGCTGCCATCTCTAGTCCCAGTGGGAAAAAATGCTGCAGGTCATGTTTGTACCTATGTCTTAAGGTACTGATTTTTATGGGATGAAACAAAAACCTTACCAGACAGCTACCATGGCTTAGTGCTTAAATCCAGCCTTTACATATCACTGTTTTGATCATGTTACTGAATGAAAAAATGGTAAACAAAATGCTGAAAAACAAACCCAAACCAGTCTGAGTGGCATGTCAAAGAAAAGCATGGTTGCATCAGAAACTGTTACGTGCTAATGTTTCCTGACAAAGCAGCAATACATTCCTGGAAATATCTAAGTTTAAAATCATAGGAAATCCTTCCTCCTAGGCGTTGCCTTGACTTCTTCCCCATGAACTTAGATACATGATTTGCGCTATACATAACACAATTTTGTGTGTTGTACCACTGGCTCCTTAGTCACAACAACTGGTCATTTTCTGTATTCTAACATTCATCTTGAGGCCAGTCGGTGCAGCACAATACTCAAAACATCTAGACTTTAAGGGATACTGACACAGAGGCCTTTGCTGAAATTCAGTGTAAATGAGACACCAACATTAAAGTTCAAATGTACCTGCTTCATTTTTTGCAATCAAAACCCAAATATTGCTCTACAGGAATTGAAATGTGTGAAACAGGAATCTCTCGGCACCACTGTCAGAAATCACCCATGAGCTGCCTTCTTTGTCTGAGACATTTAGCAGACAAATCACATTGAGAGTCTAATCTATCTGTAACTCTATTTATTTCTGTAACTGTGTCTTTATAGCATTTAAACAATGTTGAATAGGAGATCAATGGCAGCTGCTTGTTCAGCGTCATGCTTTATTGGAGTCTCTTCTGGTTGACTGCAGGGTCTGTTTCAGATCCGGTCCTTCATCTTAGCCCTTTTCTTACTGTTGCAGTTTGTCTTAGCTTTTATAACATAAATCTCTTATTATATTCTGTATTGCGTGTATAGTACAAGTGTTTTAATGCCTCATTGTCCTCTTATGGGACAATAATAATGTTAACTGAACTGAAATTAAGCTGTTTTAGTCACACTTGACAACACCAAATCACAACAGAAACTTCCTGAACATTGCTTTCTGTGTTTTTGAATAAATGTGCTACCTGTGAATATGGTCCATCAAACCAAATCCACCTCACAACAGCACTCAGGTCAGCTTCTTCTTCAAGCTCAAGAAGTACAAGTACAAAGAGGAAAGAAACAAGAAACTAAGTCATAGCTAAAGGATGGAAAAGACTTACTGATGAAGATGTGGTCATTCGAGGGGTAGGGGAGGATGATGGGATCGCTGAGCATTGCAGGGGTGTGGTTTGTGGTGGTGGTGGGTGGAGCCATGCTGGTGTACTGGATGCTCTGGCTCCTGGGCTGCCCTGTGGTAGATGTGGGCACGATGAGCTGCTTAGATTTCGGTTTAGAGGCGTCCTGGAAGGGTGGAGCTGAGATAAAGGAAGCAAAGGAGTCATTATGTCAGCAGCGATGTGGTGATGAATACTTATGGGTAAATCGGTGGCCTATCCAGTACCTGGTAGCCTGGACTCAGTTCTCTGTTCACTGATGATGGCAGACAGGAAATCAATCTCCTCATCCAGTTCAGGGTAAGTGCTCGCCTTACCTGGAGGGACACAAAACCAGAACCAGTCACTGCCTTTAACAAAACACTAATTCATACAAGCGGTCAACACATAATAGAAAAGTAAGGCACACCAGCCGTTTATCAGTTTCCATTTCTACATGGAAAATAAAAATTGTCACTGCTATATCAGCAGAATGTTTATACACCATTCTGCACATTGTAAAACTCCACACACACACACACACACACACACACACACACACACACACACACACACACACACACACACACACACACAACCAACACACAAACACACACTAATTGTAACATTTAGCAATAAAACTGCTGGAACCACGTTATCAGTCCTTCAAACACCCATCATGGTCAAAATCTAGTCCTTTAGCATTGAGGTAAAATCATGTTAATCCCTTGTACAGGTCCAACTCATCCATTTTCCCATCATCCAGCCAGTTACAGAGATCTGAACTTTGAGTTTTAGCTTCAGGTGGAAGCCAACAGGGTGTAGCAGCTAGCTACAAACTGGGACCAGCACAGTTGTTGAAGTCTGAGTTACTGTTACTAAGAGATACATAGTTTTAATGCAGATTATAAATCAGAGCACTGGATACACAATTCACACATGACTTGCTTGAAAATGTCTATCGTGTTTCTTTATTCCTCTTACTTTACCTTGCCAAAGACTAGACAGTTTTTGCTGAAAGTCAAGTCAAATCTTCTGGCACTCAAATCAGACAGTATTTAAGTCCAAGTCAGGTCTTTTGTCTGAGTCCAGTCAAAGCTAGGGCCAACCAAGACTGGAAAAATATATTCTTAAATATTAAAAATGTGACATTCAGAATGCCCTTTCTTCTTAAAAAAAAAAAAAAAATCACACAGATGGACTGATATCGACTCTTTGCTTCTGCTGCTACTGGAAATTATATGTCCTGCCCATTTGGATAGGACTGAGGGCTGCAGCAGTGGATGAAAGGAAAAAAACGATAACACCGCCCTCATGTGGCTTAACAAATAACTGCAGTCTTGATTGTTTTAATGAGTTCACTGAGCGTTCATGCCCCTTCCACCTCCTGTGATCGTGTGCTGCACTGCAGAGCAACATCACACTGCCTGGCAGTTCATAACACTGATGAGTGGGAGGAAGTCACACAGGCGTGAGAGCTGAGAGCGACGCTGTGTGTGCATGTGTGAGTGGGCGAGGTGTGTGTCTCATAAAAAACAACAGCAGCACATGTGGATGAATTCTGTGTGTGTGTGTCTAATGGGGGTGGATGAATATGTGTTTGTTAGCAGAGGTTGTAAATCTGTAAAATATTTTTCATCTATGTGTTTTATATATATATATATATAAATAGTACAATGAATGTATGTGTATGTGTGTGTGTGTGTGTGTGTGTGTGTGGGTGGCTTGGTGCTCTATTGTCAAGCCCAGCTGCTCAAAGCATGGGTTCATGGCAACATGGACAAACAGAATGTGGGAGGTTAGAGTGGGTGTTCCTTAGAATCATGAATGAAAAGCGTCACTACGGCAACAAGGAGGAGAGAGAGAAGAGAAACAAAGCGAGGATACTGTGTGTATGCTGCCTCACAGACTATCGCTATGGTCAGTGGATTTTAGAGGGTCAGCTGACCCAAATTACAAAAAACAGGTTCTCCATTACCACTAGTGGTACGTAGCCATGCAGAATACATTTTTCCACATCTCTGGTGTGAGTCTGCACATGGAATTTACTGCCAATAAGAAAAATATAGATTATCTACAGACTTCTCCTTTAATTCAAGGCCAGATTCTGCTAACCCATATACTGGTACAGTGTGAGGCTAATAAACAGTTTGTAACTCCCTATTAAATTCAAGTTATGGAGTTAAAGCAGTTCATTTGACTTGAATGTTCAGTATGACACTGGCGGGCATTATCAGCACACAGTGTAAAGCATATGGCTAACGACTGGATCTGAACAACATAATCTGTACACTTTTCTCTGGCTTTTAGCATGTTAACCGAGGTCTTTCATGTATAGAAAATATCCAATTAGCTTTTCTGTTCTTTAAAACATTTCATAGCAGAGCAGTAACCCTCTGAGAGGAGCAAAGAGAGGGTGCAGGAGGAAGAATCCAGAGAGAGGTGGGAGAGTGGGCTAGTGACAAAGAGGAGATGACTGTGGCTCATGAGGCACTGAACACATCACTGTGACCTTCTTAACTGCAGTGGGTTATCCGGCTGGCAGCAGGGGGGTCAGGACAGAAGTCATTCGGTCAGTCAGTCAGTGAGACTGACAGGTAAATCCTGCTCGGCAGTGGCCTTTCTGAACTTGAGCGGTGCGCGTTCAAAACCGTGCCTGTCTGGAACAGGCTGATCATCTGGCCTGCTTACAGCTTTCTCAAGAACCACTAATCCAAACCGCTTCACGCTCAACACTGCACTTCTTCTGATCCTCAGCAAAACACAGGCCAGTCGATCAGATGAACAGTGGCTGAGAAACACAGAGGACAGACCGAGTCTTCTTCAGTTATAGTCAGACTAGCGCAGTACCATTCAAAACGTGCCTGCTCAGAATGGGATGACTGCTTGGCCTGCAGTTTTGCTGATTGCAGTTTTCTCAATATCATCAATCTGCAGAGCTGAGGGGCCCCACAGTTCCAGTCAGACCCACAGCTTCAGACAGATGCACGCACCACCGGTTCTTTTCCCCTTTTTGAAACCTATTGAGCTGTTGCCAAAACCTGAGCCACACCTAAAGTATTATCAATAATAGAATTATTATTGCTTTTTGTTGAATGACATGTGATCGACTGAATGTAGGCACTACCTTTATCACACTTTTGACAACAAACAAATGTAGTTGCAAAAATAACAGCACTTATGGAAAAAACACAACAAAAAGACTCATTATAACACATTTTTCATAGCAAGTACATCCCATGTACTTTAATAACAACTATTTTATGAAATATTTTTTATGATGATGTAGCCATCTCTGAAAGAGGTTTGTTAATCTTAACATTTTTAAGATTAACAATGGATCAATTGAAACTGTAATGCAAAACAGGCCTCTTGTGGTGACAAACCCACAGAGAATTATACCTTCAACTCAGCAGTCCCTCTTGGCTCTTTTAGCTCATTATTTTGGTTTCACTTTTCAGTCTCACTGCACTCTCATAAACCTGTTCTCAGCAACAGCAGTTCCACTGCCTCTATGTGGCAAATAATATAAAATAAAATAAACTAACTAACTAATCAGAATTCTATTAGTTGCATCTGTGCCATACCTTAATATCTGCGACCAAAACAACACTTTTTTGGTACCATACTTGTTTTCCATAAAACCTTTTTTAATGTCACAAAAGCAGCCAAAGCCAAAGCAGCTGCAAAAACCTACTAAAATAGGCAAAATCATTGTTGGATTTTGGCACTATGTGATCAAATAATCAGTGAACTACAATGATTCTGACAAGACATTTGATGTGCTACACAAACATCTCAGTCTATACAAAAACAGCATTGAGGGTCAATATCTAGTCTCAATCATAGCTCAGTCTGAACAGTCTGTGATTGAAGATGTACAGTTTCTGCTGTCCTGATGTTCATGGGGAGCGCCTTCACCATTGTGGAACCAGGGCAGCAAATGGTGGCAGTAGAACAGTATAGTATATTGGCTGGAATGTACCGTTTGACCATGTCCTGAATGTAGGATGGACCTGAGCCATACACTCATACGAGAACTCGTGTATGTTGAAGGTCGGTCAGGCTGTATTCTAGATGAGCTGCAGTCATTGGGTGGCACGTGCAGGCACCAGCAGCCAGTTGCTGTAGTCTGCAACTGTTCATTTTGGGGTATTGTTGCTGAATTTTTCCAGTAAATGTCCATGTTTTGAACAAAGCGGCTCTGCCCCGATACATCCCACATTCACTGGCTCATTGTCACTTCTCAACTCCACTGGCAGAGCAGGACACGAAGGCAAAGAGGATCATCAGCATTGGACGTTATCTATGACACAATGCTGACCAAGTTGAGTGGAAGCTGGACGCTGGCATTTTACCCACTGGGAGTCTCTGAAATCACCGTTTGAGGGCCAGGAACACAGATCAGTTAGTCTAGCTGGCACAATGCAATCACACTGGACATGTAGCATATACTCAGGCACCCTGCTGACTCTTCATATGGTTGTGTGTTCATATTTGTGCTCTATAGTCTCATTAATATTTCTAGGGTTCACTGTCTATGCTTTTGGATATAATTATTGGGGACCTCTACTTATTTTACACACACTAGAAGCCACTAGAACTGAAAGTCCACTTCCTTCAACATGTGAACACAGTTGGTCAACAAAGCTGATTCTGATTCTGAGAGGACATTCATGGGAGTCTACTGTTCATCTCTGTAAATGAGAGAAAATAACCTTGATTATGTCTTCAGGGTTATCTCAGCTGTGCTAAAAACACAAAATATGACATTTTCTATATTGTTTTGTAATTTGGATTATAACAAACGATGCAGGGCTCTAGTTTTTGCCTTGTTAAAGACACTGAATATACTGAATATCTGGCCACAGTGCAGACCCACCACCAACCTTTATTGGACTGAGCAGAGTGTGGAGCATGCCTCCTCTTGACCACACAGCGGCCGTGGGAGTTCTCCACCAGAGGGTGCAGGCAGGGGCCACAGTGTGAGCTGCCTGGCTGGCAGAAGTGTCGTCCGGCCCGGGCACAGTCCAAACTCCGAGGGCACAGATGAGATCCTGTGGAAGAAGACAAAACACAGTGGCACTTTTTATGCTGTCCTGAAATGATCTGCTCACATCTTTTACTTTCAGATTTTGTCATTTTCAAGCACACAGTCCAAAATTTTGTGATCTTGGTTTTGTAATTTCACAAAATTCACTTACATGTTCTGTTGTTTTTGGGAAATGCACTATTTAACTTTCTTTCAGAGAGTTAGATAATAAGATCACCTCCACCATATGAAACATCCAGCTAGCTCTGCTTGGCACAAACAGCTAATTTGGCTCTGTCCAACCAGACTCAGCCACAACCCATAAAACCACCACATGTTGTTTTTATACTTTAAACAAACAAGGTACAGCATATCTGTAGCTTTAGGGGAGCTGGTAGGCAGATCAGACGACATGTTTGCACCTGTTTCTAGTTTTTGTGCTATGATAAGGCACACTAAGCTAATTGGCTGCTGGATGTAGCTTTACTGTATATTTAATGTAGTAACATTGATCATGTCTAACTCTCAGCAAGAAAACAAATAAGCATATTTCTAAAAATGTAATGGCAAGTTAAACTGATAAATATTACATGGCCATGACATCAGTTGTCCAAAGCTTATTACTATTAATTACTACCACTATCTTATGTTGTGAGACAATAAAATTGTAATATTTAATATAAGCAGAAGTACAACTATTGAATTAAATTCAACACAAACACACACTGACTGTGTGTCATCTTCCTGTGAGTTACATTCATTTTGACAGTAAGAGGACCAAAAATAAACAGACCAATCTCAGAACCACCCATCATTCCTGTATGCTGTGGAAATGTGTCAAGAACATGGTCACATTTTTTACATTTTGTCTTACGCATCCAATTTCTAATTTAGCTTTCTGTGTTAACTGTTGATTTTTGAGGATAAGGGCTCAGCAGTTAATGTACTTACTTGATATAATTAATGCTGATGCAGAAAAGTCATTTTTAGGTTTCATTTTTATAAAGCAGAGTTTGTGTTTGTGTTATATCTTCATGAACAATTACAGCAGCAGGATCTCCAACTAAGCAAGTCACAGCTTATCAAAAACCACAGCATTCATTTCACCACAAAACTAGAAGTCTTACTCTGGAGTGACACAAAAGTCAAAGCAGTCTACTCAAATCAAATAAAAATGGTGTATTTGAAGGTCAGAGACGACAGCCAAGCTTTATTACAACATGTCACAAGGAAAATGCCAGCTTTGAAAATGTCCCTGTAACTTGAGGACAGATGAGAGTTGGCAGCCTGACCTCATCTGGGCTGCTGCTGTGATTTTGTTTTGTTACGGGTGGAGGCCAGACAGTGTATTTGTGGGCAAGGATGTTGTGGAGGGTGAATGCCGAAATAAGACAACCGCCAGGAAGGCTACAGGAAGAAAACGGTAAAGAAAGAGACACTCAAGGTTCAAGGCAACAGTGCATGAAGTACATGGTTTAGCACTTTCATATTGAGTTGAATGCCTTCTTTACTCCAACTGTTGAGTCAGGTCATTGAACGTTACAGGATTAAAACTATCGGCAATAAGACAGAGAAGAGTGGAGCGGCATTACATACTGAAACTATGGGATGGCCTGTTCAAGAATACCCAACATGCAACTTCTATCAAGCTCCTCTCCTGTGGAACCATTGTTCAGTTTCAGTATGGAGAGCAGAGCCCATCTCTATGTTCAAGAGTAGGCTTGCTCATAAACATGGCCCTCACAGTGAGGGCTGGCTCAGTCTTGCCTTGGACCAGCCCCTGTTTATGCTGTTATAGGCTTAGACTACCAGGGCACTTCCCATGATACATTGAGGCCCCCCCCCCCCCCCCCCCACGCCTCGATTGTGGATGATAGTTGCACCTCCTGCCATGTTTCTGCTTTATGCCCACCACCACTGTTATTACTATTAGTCCTACTAATACTATTAGTCCTATTATTATTGTGATTATTATTAGTCAACATTCTATTATTGCTATCAGTGTTGTTGCTGTGCATCTCTCTCTGTCTCTCTCTAAACCCAACTGGTCGAGGCAGATGTCCGCCTACCCACAGCCTGGTTCTGCTTGAGGTTTCTGCTCGAGGCCCTTAGTAGGGCAGTGTTCCAGTTGACCACACTAGCTGTCTATTTAACTGTGAATGCTGTGTTGTTTTGCATGCAAGGCTGTGGGTTAATGTCACGTTAGCATACATACAGACATTATTCAATGACATCTCGTCCAACTCTCTGAAAAAAGCAGGTAAGAATATTTAAGTTAAACTTAAATCTAAAGTCAAATCTTGCTATTAAGTATTGTAATTTTGGTTTTGTACTTAAACACTTTCTGAAAAACTGAGCTATACAATAAAGATTACTGTCATCATGAAATGCAAAGGTAATTATACTTTCAATAATAAATCATCAGAGAACAAACAACTAGGAATATGCATCATACATCATAACATTCTCATCCTTTTTTATATAACTTCAATACTTTGATGTATACTTATGAAAGCAGTGAATAACAGGTGAATAAAAAGGGGTTAGTTGGGTTTATCCTCCATTACGCCCCTACAATACTCTCACTGAGAATCACACTGCTGCATATGCCTCTCCACAGGGAGTATCTATTGCACTTGTTGTTTTGGTGTGACAGTGCATCCATTTACTTCTCACAGCGTTTTCTTCAGTACCTCAAGACATCTAAACCCAACCCCAGTGTGCAGCAGATAAGAGTAAAGCTGGCCTCTTCATCCTGCAGAGCCTCTGGAAGCCTTCCCTATGCCACATGGAAAATAATTAGACCCAGCTATCAATATTAACCCCTTTAGCTTCTTCGTCAGAATCGCTCTCGTCTCCACTACAGGAACCTAGACAGCGGTTGCCATGACAACTGCCATGGCAACTGAGGAGATGTGACATCATCAGGCAGTGAGTCACCGCACAGATGCACAAGTCAAGGATGGACGGTTTGTCTCAGTCTGGTGTGTCAAGCAGAAAAAAAGGCAGGGACCGCAAATGCACGGGGAAAATGTGACAGACTGCTATGATCAATATTTTCTTTTCAGAGTGTCAATGAAACTAATTTTAAACTCTAAACTGAAAGCAGATCAAGTGAAAATTTCTATGGAATTATAGAGACTTCTCTGCAGCATAACACGCTTCCAAAACAGCATCTCATTTGCAGAACGCAACAGTTCCCAGCATTCACAGCTATTTCCAGACATTTTTTAGAATGTGACACATCTGCTTTTGCACACTGAAATGAGCCTTTCTGAAATATTTAATACTTTTTATTACTTACTACTTTGCAACAGCATATGTTGCTGCACTATGATTAATGCCACGGCTGAAGCAGCTATCAAAATGTACACCTCATTCAGACATACAATGGCCTGCCCGCGGAGACTACAACAGCAGTGGCTAATCTATGCAAAGCTTTACAGCTGGATGATGGAGAGTAGAATGCACTGAGATGATATGCTCCTCTGTTTCTCTCTGCCACATTGATACTGTGTGCCTAAGATGAAGTTGCTGCATGCAGTCAGTTCATTTCCAGAACCAAATTCAGAGACAAAAAAGCTGAAACATATAGCTGTCTGAAGGCTTAAGATAACACCTCAGTGAGCATAATGAAAGAACACTTTGTATCCATCTACTGCAGACATTTAAGCACAAGTGACATCCAAGATAGTGAAATGCACGAGCAGCATTTGCAAGACACTCCATCATGAGGAAACAATAATATGGTGGGGGTGAAAACAGGGTGTGGAGATGCTAGAATCTAAACAATAACTTGATAATAATCCAAAAAAAATCTAGACATTTCTTACTGTTTAATGCCACACATAGAACATACACAATAGAAAATCCTTTTACTGTTTAAATGTCAATGAGCCAACATGAATAAACAAAAGTCAGTTCTGTGTGCACCTGTTGCACAAACTCAACAGTGACTGTGGAAACTGCACTGCTCTGAACAAACCCACAGTCAGATGAAACTGACTGCAGAGCAGCTTCATTAAGACAATCTGAAAACGGCTGTTAAGTGCATCAGAGCATGTGTTATATTAGGCATCTCATACTATCAGCAGAGTCTCTGAGCACCAGTGTCATTCCCACAGTGTCAAATGCACTTTCTTCTAAAGTCACAGTATCCTAGCAACCCCACGTCCTGTGTTTGGTCAGAGAAAAGGAAATATGTTCATGCTTCTTTTCTCTTTCCCTTCGTCTCAAGGCTGTACTGAATGTCACGTCCTCAGAGGTTGTGAATAGGGTTTGGCAGATGCAGGCTTTTTAAGGCCACTACTGTTGCATGTATTCCACGTCTGACTCTCGTATTTGACTCCTGCCAGCTCAGATGAGCAGCACTGCAGGCGGGAACGGGTTAGAAATGCCCAGTATTACATTACATCTGAATATTGGAATGATACATAAGTTAAAACCTGGATTTGAACACATCTTCACATGAAACTACTTTTTTTTCTTGATCCTAAAGCTGCACTAATCAATGTGTTTATGTTAACAATCTGACATACCAAACATGACATTGCTCATTGAGACAAGCACAAAAACAGCTGATTTTTTTTATACCAACCAATCAGCACGGAATATTTGTCCAGCCGGCATCAATGTTAGTCAGCACAGAAGCTGCCGTAGAGCTTGCATGGAGCAACGATTTTCACACTGATTGAAGAAATGTGCAAATTTAAGAGCTTTCTGTACGTAAACTTAACAACATGCACAGCTGCGTCAGTGCCATCCACACTTTTTGCCATTTTTTGTGGCAGTTTTTCTGTTGCAATCTCTCTAGGTCTGACACATGAGGATGGCATCCCAGCTCTTAATCCTCCCTATTGAGCTCTGAATGGCTTGGTTTTTTTCCAACTGGTAGAGAGAGGTCACACTGAGACAAATGAGCAGGTATCATTCTCATAGCTTCTCATCATGTGAAGTGACATGGCGAATGTGAAACAATGTGAAAGGGACCTCAAACTTTGTAAAATGTAGTCACTGTATAACTATAAAATGGCTGCATCAGAATTGTATTTATTTATTTGGAATTCTAAACAGAAAAGAAGATCTACTTTTCATTTTTCAGACTTGCTGTTCGTGTATGTTTGACCATCAGAAGATATTTTCTCTGATGCCCTTCAACATGGAGACAAATTCCCAACCTGCAACATAAAGACTGTTAGTGCTGGACGGGTCAGCATCACCTGAAGGAGACACCTCTGCCTTGCACTCAGTCTGGATGAGCTGATACACAATTATTACCCAAGAAATTCAAATAATACTGCGTTCTATTTCTGATTCACATCCTGTGAAATTAAGAAGCTCATCCATCCGTGGCTGAAAGGAAGTGGTCTTAAAATAGATGGTTACGAGTAAATTCAGATGCAGAGATAGAAACCTTATTGTGGCATTACTTAGAACACTTTGATCAATGATCACTGAAGGGTTGTATCTGAGTCACTCTTCTTCTTTTTAAATAACAGGGTCCTGGGTGTCAGAGGATGGTTATGATGAAGTGTATGTTATTACAGTGTGCTGCTGCCTACTGAAACTATTACGTGTTTTAGGCATTACAATAACTTCCAACCTGTCTTGATTTGGGTGGAGTCTCGACCATCTGGATGCAAAAGTATCATGTAAACATTCGTCCATTTGTCTGCTGCGCTGAGGTGAAGTGAAAGTCAGCAGTTACTGAGTGCAGAGGCTGCTTCACTGAGATGGAAATGTCAGCTCTGATGCTGGTATGTTCTCACAGCCCGACACTGCTGACACTCATACAGAGGCTGCAGAGTGCAGCTGCAATGCATATGATTACTTTATAGCACACTGCAACTGCCATGCATGGCATAATTTCACACAATTTACATACATGATATAATGAATGTGAAAGAATGTAATCAGAAAATCAAATAAACATGGTATATATGGTATATGGTGTATGGTTAATAATCTGCAGATCTCTCTTGAAAATTGAAATTTCATTCATGGTAAAAAAAAATCAGGGGAAACCTAGAGAAAGAGTGGTTTAGTCCCAGGAAAGAATTATTCTAAAATCCCAGTTTAAGCTTCAACCCAAACTGTCGACTCCTAAAACAGCATTATGCAAACCTAAACAGGTGGGCAAGGGGGCATGGCTTCTATCATGATTTATGTAATAGGGCTCAACACTAACTTTTAAATGTGGCTGCCAGGCTGGCAACCAGGCGTCAGCTTATATTTTGAGTAATCAAAATCAGAATAAAACACCCTGTGCAGATTCCTGATCATATGTTTCATCAACAAACACAATTAGACAAAAAAGATCTGTTTGGTTTCTGGTCAATCACATTAGATGCCAAGGTCAGATTCACCATGACAGACAACCCCCATCTGTGTGCCTGAGGACTGCTGATTATGAGAAACTAGCGCCCTGCTCCCTACGCCAAAGATCCCATTATATTCATCATTCTCTTCTCTGACAGTGAAAACATGTTGCAGCTTTATGCAGCTCCTCATGGGACAGAGACTGGGATTTACACCTGATATATCCCTGATGCTGAAAAACATAAATGTAGATCTGAAGTGTAAAAAAACACTGGGCACCACTGCACAAGGGGATATCTCCAAATATCTACACATTTCTTCTGTCGCACAGTCCAACCCTACACCTAACACTCAGAGGGCAGAGTGGCTCGTCCATTGATCGCAGTGTTGGTGGTTTGATTTCCCATTCCTCCTGTCCAAGTGCACCAGAGGTCAAGACTGTGAACCCCAAATTACAACCGACGGATAAAAGTTCTATATAACGCAGCCATTAACCTTTTAACATTAGCCATGCACACACAGAAACTTTATGGACATTGTTTCAGCTCATCACTTATATAAAATATAATATAAATAACATATATAACATATATATATATATATATAAAACATGTGGGCGGCACGGTGGCGCAGCAGGTAGTGCGCGTGCCTCACAGCAAGAAGGTTCCCGGTTCGATCCCGGGGTCAGGCGGGGGCCTTTCTGTGTGAAGTTTGCATGTTCTTCCCGTGCATGCGTGGGTTCTCTCCGGGCACTCCGGCTTCCTCCCACAGACCAAAAACATGCTCATTAGG